>CP124719.1:88762500-90012500 GCA_031232105.1 Capsicum rhomboideum | reverse complement strand
ATTCAAGAAAATTCTTTGTGGAAAATGAAAATAAAATTTTTTTGCTCGGCAATCTATTGTGGCCTAACAAGAAGCCAACCAAGTCATACCCATGGTAACTTTAAAATCTATCATGTCCATCTCAGTACGATTAGTCAATGTAACGTGATCACAACATTTACTATACAATTGCGACATACTCTTCTAGCTATAATAAATTCACCAACTGGTGTGGACACCCCAACTGACTTGACTATTTACTCTAGCGTTCCTTCAAATTCCCCCGCAGTCAATAGAGTAACATATGATAGGGTAGAACCCAAATCGATTAATGCATATTCATTAGGTAAACATATAGATAACGTACCTGTCACTATATCAAGGAGAGCCTCCGAATTCTGTTGACCCCGTAGGTCGTGTCATACTACCCGTGGCCCTCTGTGGGCAGTCTCTCTTCACGTGTCCTGGCTTTTTACACCAAAAGCAAACGTCTATCTCAAACCAGCATTCACCTGAATGAAACTTTCCACAGCGCTGACACAGTTGACGAAAAGATCCCGCTGTCTGCGAACCCCGTATTCCACTACTCTACCCAACCTGACTACCTCTAGATCCTCGAAATGGAGGTGGAGTACCCGCTGTAGGGTAGGAAAATGATGGTCTAGGGAAAACCCGAGGCCTAAATCCTTCTTGGGATGCCATAAACTGTCCCATGGGTCTAGCCCTCTTTGACGGCCCTGTCTCAGATTCTTGTGTCCTTCCCCTTTGCCTTTGATCCTCCATCTTTTGCACGAAGGCTTGCATTCTGGCTATATCCATGTCTTTATTTAATGCAGCAATAGTACAGTCTCTTACCAAGTAGGGCTCCAATCTGTCTACATACCGATGAACTCTATCGGCCATAGTTGCTACCATATGAGGAGCGTATCTAGCCAATGAATTAAACCGAAGACTGTACTCTTTGACGCTCATATTTCCTTGATGAAGATTTAAAAACTGATTCGCACGAGCCTCGCGGACCTCATATGGAAGATAATGATCAAGGAATGCCACCTTGAATTCCTCCCAACTAGCTGGATTTGCATCGATACCTCTAGATCGTTTCCAATCTTCGTACCATAATATAGCCTCTCCTTTCAGTCTATATGCTGCAAGCTCCACTGTTCCTACACCCGTCACATGCATAACATCTAGAGCCCTTTGAATTTGATCGATAAAGTCTTGTGGATCTTCATTAAGATCGTACCCGGTAAATGTAGGAGGGTCCAATTTCAGAAAATCCTGTGTCCGCCGACTAGCTATCCTAGCCGCACGACCATCACTTGTCACTGGACCAACTCTTCGTTGACTCTGGGAAACAACTATCTGAGTCAATATTTGCACCGCATTTTTCAAATCCTTTAACTCCTGCCTAGTAACATTAACAGGCGATTCTGGGGATATTTCCCTCCTTTGTGGTCTCCCTGGAGAAGGGGGAGGAGAAGGTGCCCGTGATGTAAACTCAGTTTCAACCCCATATTGACTAGCTGGGTTAGGTGGGGATTTACTAATTCCTTCCCCTGCATGCATATCTACCTGCTTATCTTTGCCCATACCTTGTCTTGTAATCAGCATTTTACTATATCAAAGAAAACCAATGACAATGGTCAGATGTAATCCCACCTATGACAATGGCTCTAGTGCACGATTTAGAATGAAGAAATGAAACAACTCCTAAATGTCCCGTAGCCTCCTACTTATAAATGTGGTGCGTAACACATCCATAAGCAAGACTCTACTCAGACACGGCTTTGTAGACACCCTTAGAACGACCTGCTCTGATACCACTTTTGTCACGACCCAAATCCCATTCGGGTCGGACTGGCACCCGGAGCTGATAAGGCCCGAGAGAACCAATCTTTGCTCATGTACTCTCGTATGCATGTTCGCGTATGAATATCATTTTATCTCATGTAATTAAATATCAATAGCGGAAGTCATGGAAATATGTGCAATATATGAAACTTGGCCGTTAGGGCCATCATGTCAAAATGAACGTATACATCTTACATTTAGCTTCCCACATACGTCTACAAAGCCTCTACAGATACATGACTATGAAAAACCTAGAGTCGGGACACATCCCGCTCTATACTCATATACAATCTCAAACCAATATGCATAATGACTCGGAAAAGCCCCGGATCAACTGGAGCTCACCAACAATCTGTGGATACCTCATCGCTTACAACGGAGATCCACTAACACCTGGTCCTGCAGCATGTAAGGTAAGTCCCCCAAGAGGGGTCAGTACGAAGAAAGTACTGAGTATGTAAGGCCATATGAAACTATATCAGTACATAAGTACTTCCAAGAAATTAAACGTACGGGAAATAATCAATGTGAATAAACCTTCAACCTGAATGTGTGGAACCATGTTCATTATGTCTATTATTTCATTACTTGGTCAATCAGTCTTGCTATCCTCCTTCTTATACCAATCTTCATGTTTATATATATACAATCACGCAAGGGATATATTCTCATCTCTTTACAACTCTCTTCATTAGTGTTCACTCAACTAGTTAGTACCGGGCCTCCACCTTTGGTGGGCTAAAAGAAATAAGTATATAGTACCGGGCATCCACCTTTAGTGGGCTAAAATAAATAAGTATATAGTACCGGGCATCCACCTTTAGTGGGCTAAAATAAATAAGTATATAGTACCGGGCCTTCATCTTGGTGGGATATATAGTACCGGGCCTCCATCTTTGATGGGCTAATATATAATAATATACCGGACATCCACCTTTGGTGGGCTATCATATATAAATATATACCGGGCATCCACCTTTGGTGGGCTATGATAACTAACATAGCATGATATTGGGATTATTCCCCCTTGAACTTATACCCTTTAGATTGTTATCCACTCTCAATGAAACATAACCTAAAGTGACCATTAGTGCATTACTTCTTCACAACCTTACTTCCTTGACATAGTTATGAGAGTGATACATTAGAGATCAAGACACTAAAGCTCACACTTATACACACATCTCATTTCACTTCACTTCATGAAATTCACATCTTCACTTATGAGGAATAATATACTAACTTGCACCTCGCCTCTCTTATTACTCTTATGAGATTGGTACTTCTACTTGTGAAAGATTGATACAAAGATATTCATCATAATATAGGACTTGGAACATAACATGATTGGAAAATGCCATCTAAGATTAAAGAGATTCTCTTATGTTATTATGCTCTTGAGATAGTTCCTTTAGAGATTTCAATGTTATGACAACTCTCCTTGAAGCTTTGGATCATTAACCAATGGGTGAGAGACATGGGAATAAACATTGTGAGAAACATAACGTTATTAGAAACATAACATTATTCGAACCATGCCCGTACTTAGGTAACTCAAAAACAACAACAACTAATGAATGAGAGATACGTGACCTAGGAATGAATAGATTCTTCTTACGTCGTCACTTTCCTTGAAACAATTTCTTTTAGTAGTTCCAACAACCTTATTAGAGTTTTAGGAATTTCAGTCCATGGATAAGAGACATATCAATGCCAATCGATCAATGAATAAGAAACGTGTGGATAATAATATATATCAAATCTGAATGAGATACCTTAGCATATTTTGGAATAGGACAAGTATAATGTCATTATGAACATTATGTGCTGCAGAAGGATACAGACAGAGTAACCTTACATACCTTAGCTTTCCAATTTAAATACACAATCCAAGATGTGAGCACAACAATTCCGCTCCTTCCATATATTTCACTCTACATCACAAGTACATAACGGAACCAACATTAACCACCAACTACCTTACAAATGCATATGACAACAATGAGTTACATGTTTATCTTTAAAATGGCATTTACTTCTCTACAATACCATTTACGGCATCAACATACCAACAATGTCCCATTCATGCCATACATTGACCACAAGCTACATTTCAAGTGTATAAGACAACCATAGGTTACATGAGTTCCCTATTCACCCTTTACAATACCATTCATGGCCCTTTTCATGCCAACAATACCATACCATTTTATACATTGACCACAACATCACATACCAATAGTATTTCACCACAAAGTTTCTCCTTTACACTTTCTCACGAACACCATATCACAATTAATCCATCAAGTCACCTTAATACACCTCATATCACAAATCGGCCAAAATCCCATAATTTACACTTATGGAAAAATAACAAGTTTAATAACATAATCACGCCATAAATGTTGCTATCTCATCCATACCATTCACTTTTATCAAAACATCAAGCCCTTTTTCAAGTTTAATTCACAAGAATGCACATCTTTTAGCCAAAAGCCCAAAGTGCCATGTCCAACAATTCCAAGCATAACCAACATGATATACATAATATCTCATGCTTATAATATGTTAAAGTACAATAATAATCACTTACCCAAGCTTGGAAGAGGATGATCTTGCCCAAAAATGCCTTAGGGTTTGAAGAGCCACAAAAGAGTTTTCTTGAAAACTCTAGAAAATGAGAGAAATGTGATGTGTCTAATGAGATAAAAATCTGATTTTCCCCCTTTATATAGGCCTTTAGTCCATACTTATCCAATCTTATATGTGCATGTGTTGAGTCAATGGAAGAATGGGTCTTGTTGACCCATTGGGCCATGCATGTTTTGTTTATTTTAGTCTCAAATTAGGCCCAATAACCCATGTCATCTTAACTCACTCACATCAATGTGTACTCCATAGTATACGCATTACAACAATATTCCCACTCACGCAATTCATATTCGTAGCCTCAATTCCAAAAACAAGCAATTCTAGCCACGTATGGCTTATTTTGACTACAGGGGTAAAATCGTCATTTTGATCCAAATTCATTCTCCAAAATTTTATCATACCAATATATTATTTCACTCATTTCATGTATATCCTCATGGTTGTATAAGAATCGTGGCAAAAATCGGCTCAATACGTCCCCGAGCACCCTTGGGACTTAAGAAAAATTCCAACTTTTGAAAGGTGCGCACTAGCAGCCCGGCACGCCCTTGGGCGTGCTACCTTACTGCTTGTGGACTAAAAATTTTGGTAAAAAGTGGCGTGGCACGCTCTCTAACGCGCCCCTGCCTTAATTTTTTTTTTTTTTTTTTACTTATTGCTCTCAAAACTAAGGTAAACATGTACGGGGTGTTACACCCCACTACCCCTTTTTAGATAAAATACTTAGTATAACCTTCCTTTGACGTTAATGATCCCATAGACTGCTACCTAGGTTTAGGTTGGCTTAGATACTAATTCAGACCTATTTATACTTGTTACACTGAGTAGGGTACTATTAAATTGCATCTTCTCGGTACATCTATATGTTGATTATGGTTTGAAAGTTTCGGTTCGAGTCCGACATATATACCTTGACTTTCACTTATGAGTTCTTGTTTGAGTCCAACATCTATATATACTGGTACCATTTATGAGTTCCGATTTGAGTCCGTCATTTATTATCCTTATTATTACTGATCTGGCCTTATTATTACTGATCTAGGGTTGGAAAACGAGTGAACACTGATAGAAGGGAGGTTATAACTAGGCAAAAGAATCATCAGGTACGCATGGCCTATACTCTAGTTCATTTTATGCTCTTTATTGCCATATCATGTCCTCACTTTACTATTATCCTTGTTTGTACTCACCGGGCTTATGGGGGCTCGATTGGGTTTACTCTTTTTTGTTTGTGCCTTCTTGGCTATAGTTATAGTTAGACTTTTATTTCTGTATTGAGGCTACTTACGTTATATATATCATGTCCACCTGGTATAGTCTATTATTTTTGTTTCTTCCCTTTATAACTGACTTTAGTTTACATCCTCATATTTTATTTATGCTTTTATAGTAATTTTGCTCAGTTGGCCTATGATGCCTACTAAGTACCCATTGTTTTGGTGCTCATACTACACTTCTACATCTTTTCCCTGATGCAGATCCTAGTAAGAGTCACCGCCACTGGCGACATCCTTCGATTGTGCTGCTTTTTGGAGTTAGAGTGAGCTTTCAGAATCTGGAGATGATCTTCCTCCTTATGTTATTTTTGATAGTCTTATTAGCATATTCTGATACTATGATGTATAGTTGACATTGTCTAGCACTGTCTTTGGGCATAGTGACTCTTGTACTGACCTTACTAGGTTGTGGGGGAACTCATTTTGTATATTTTAACCTCTTCACTCTATTGTATAGTATGTTCAAGCCTATATATCACTATATTTTGTTTCTTAGTATTTTCATGGTGTGTATCTTTCCTTCATTTTCTTCTCTTCCGCCAGTTAGCCCGTTACTTGTCATATAGTTCTATGGTATGGCTTACCTACTGGTAAGTTAAACTAGGTGCCATTAGGACTCGAGAAATTGGGTAGTGAGACATAATTTAAGTATTAAACTGATGAAATATGAATAATTTAAAGGAATTTTTTTGATATTAACTCAAACTTGTTTGAAATAATTAATACTAATTTGATAAATGTTTGCACTCTTCTGTCTAGTTGTTGAATGTGTATAACCAATTCATGAGTAACTAATTGTTGTAATTCTAGAGGTATACTTTTGTTGAATTTGACTCTTTCTCTTAAAGTCTTATTAGAAAATCACTTATATTTCCCTACCCCTAATTCTCTCTTCGCTAGTTGATGTTGTTGCGATCAACAAATATTTTTAGCTTTCTTTTGAAAAGGATAATGATTTGCAGATGAGTCTATATCTAATTAAGTTTTCAGTTTTCTATAGAAGAAGGTAGTGATTTGCACGTTAGCCTATAATTCTTTTTCTCTATCTTGTCTTAATTTTTTGTGAATATTTTTAGTTAATCAAAATGGCATTCATGTGTTTTAGTTTGGTGGGTGCCAGAAGTATTTGAAAATTTCTAACTCTTTGGATTATCTTAGAATTTTGTGTTATAGAACCTCCTTCTTTTCTTCTATTAATTTATATAGTTTTTAAACTATTTATTCTAAATGGGAAAAAAACTTACACCAATAATCGTCATATCTGCATTTTATTAGTTTTGATTTTCTGAACTAAACAAGGGGGTTTTCTAATTTAGTGAGTCTCTGGTAATTCACTTTTTGGACTATAAATGGCAAAGAAGGGTAAGAGAATTGGAAAGAAGATTTGTTCTTTGAATGTAAAGATAGAGGAGAGCTCATGATTTATGATTATGGGTAAGTCCTTTTCTCTCAAAAAATAAATTTTATTTTATATCAAGATGACATGGATTAATTTTAGGTTAATAGGTGTCAGAGTTATTTGAAAATCTGTAATTATTATTATCATATAGGTTTTGAACTGACAAATATTTTCATTCTTCTGTCTAGTTGTTGAGTGATTGCAAGCAATTCATAAGTAGCTGGTTACTGTTATCCAAGAATAGATTTCTCCAGTCCAAGAAGTATAACTTGATAATTACAAACAATGAAAGGTAAAAGAGTGAAAACCATCTGCATTTCTATTCAATGAGATTAAATTGATAAAAAAAAAATTATGAGATTTTAAGGTATATGTTCTTGGCACGGGCATTGCACATGTACCGTATATTAATTGTCAAAAAATGAATATCAAAACACTTCTGCATACATAGAAAAAATTCTCATCTCCACTGTATCAGTAACGATAAAGGTAGAGGTGAGGTGCATCACTCGGTCACACACTATGGTCTTCCATCGCATACAACAGGCTTGTCCCCTTCCTTGAAGGAGCATCCTCTTTAGTGATGACTGATGAGATACTGCTGCTCGCACCAGCATTTGCAGTAGTACTCACAACAACCCTAGTGCCAACAGTGGTGGGATTCACTTCACCAGAATGACTACTAATAACATTGGTACCCATTTGATGACTATTTCAACAGTAGCAGCGGCGGAGATCCCTAAGCCAGAGCGGTTACCACGAACACTGTCATTGAAATTTGTGGCAATTCCAATGCTAGTTCTGGGTGGAACCCCACTAATAGGACGAAGAGGAGGAGGAGACTCGAAAGTAGGGGGAGGAGGAGGGATGGGAGTGGATAAAGGATTTTGGGAAACATTCTTCACTCCAGAGTTGGTTTTGTTCAACAAAAGAAGGGTAAAGATACAAATGTTTGAGAAATGTGCAGTAGGTCTGCATTTCTTTTTAATGTGATTAATTCAGTAAAATAAAAATAATTTAAAGAGATTTTTAGGTACTCGTTCTTCTGCATGAGCATTGTACTTGTACCTCATAACAATTGTCGAAAAATATATATCAAAATATTTTTGAATCACAAATATATTATAAAAACATATATTTGCCATAATTTAAAATTAAACAATTTATGAAGTTTGTTGGATTATAACATAATTTAAACTTTATTAATTTAATTTATTTCTTCTGCTTTTGAGACTCAAAGTTGACCTTGTTCTTCATATTATATGCAAAACACTTTTGTACACATAGGAAAAGTTCTCATCTCCATTGGTATCAGTGACAGAGCAAGTGCAGGTGAGGTGCAGCACTCGGCCACACACAACGGTCTTCCATCGCAGACAACATACTTGTCCGCTTCCTTGGAGGAGCATCCTCATTAGAGATGACGGATGAACAGTTGCTGCTGGTACCAGAATTAGCACTAGTATTCACAATAATCCCAGTGCCAATAGCGGTGGGATTCACATGACCAGAATTACTACTAATAACATGGATACCGAATATATGATGACAATTTAAGTAATAGCAGTGCTGGGGATCCCTAAGCCAGAGAGGTTACCAACAACACTGGCATTGGAACTAGTGGAAATTCCATTGCTTGTGTTAGGTGGAGACCCTCTAATAAGAGGATGAGGAATAGGAGATTCGAAAGTAGGGGGAGGAAGCATGGGAGTAGATGAAGGGTTTTGGGAAACTTTCTTCTCTCTAGAGTCGGCCTTGTTCAACATAAGGAAGGTAAAGATACAAATGTAAGAAAAATTTGAAGTTGGTTTGCATTTCATTTCAATGTAATTAATTTAATTAAATAAAAATAATTTAAAGAGATTTTAAGGTACTAATTCTTTGGCATGAGGGTTGTATGTGTACCTCATATCAATTGTCGCCAAATATATATCAAAATATTTTTGTAATGAACCTCCAAGTCATTTCCTATGTATTTGTACTTTTAATATGTTTAGAGATTTTCCACAGCTGCCCCAGGTCATTTATGATTTGTTGAAACTGACAGTTCGGTCCCAGGGCAGTTTGTTTGGTTTTTAGAACCATTTCCTTGTTTGAGAGCTTTTGAAGTTAAGAATAGGGTCTTGGGCCTGAACCTCAGGTAAAAGGCCTTGGATACCATTTTTGATAGTCTCATCAGCTCCAGAACGTCAGTTTTATGCTAGGGAGACCCTTTTTTGGGGTTTCGAGGCTTCTGGACTTATTTTAGGCGATTAGGTGGAATTTGGTTAAAATGGCACTTGGAGGTGTAGGACCCACTTTTTTAAAAAATGACTCCGGATGGAAATTTCAATGGTGCCGTTGAGTCCGTAATGTTGAATTTTGTAGGATAGCATAGTTCGTTTGCATTCATGGGATTCCAAACGAATCCCGAGGGTCCGATCGGAATAATTACAACTTGGTGGACTTGATGGTGCATCAACACCTGGTACAGGCCCAGTTCCTTCATTGCGACCGCGATGAGGACCCTCGCGATTGCAAGGGTCCATGATCTTAGTCATCATAATTACGAAGCTTGAGGGATCGTGACCACGATGAAGGAGGTCATGAGACCAGGCGAGCTTGTTCATCGCGACCGTGTAGATAGGACACCGTGATCACAATGATCCTGTTAGTGGGATGTCTCAAATGCGAATAGGCTACCTTGCGATCGCGATGAGGAAACCCTAATCAGGCATAATTAGGAACTTACTGGGAATGCAAAGAGTCCTAATAATAGCCAAATTTCGAGCAACTTAGATAAAATGGTCACTTATACTCATTCCCTAGAGTAACACCCCTTGGTTGCCGGCAACAAATGTACAAGAACACACCACCAAGCGGTAGCATTCCACGAAGTCACACTAGGCTTGACAATTCCCAAAATTAGAAATTACAAAATTTACCCATTTAAACTTTCCTCAACTCAACTAAACCATGAACAACATAGTAGAAAGAATGGAGTACCCAACTCAACACCAACACCAAGATCAAGACTACTATCGAGAGATAAACCAGGCAAACTGAAAGAACAATCCTCAACCTACACATCTTAGAAATGGGCTATAGAAAAGGATTGCCAAGGATAGAATCACAACAAAACCATGGAAGGCCAAACCTTTTTTCACTCCTACAACCCACTCATAACCAACCTTACCTCACTAACAGAGAAGGTAAACCAACCAACTAAGGTAGCTGTCTAAGCCAAATGGACCAGAATCACAAGAAGGTGATACTAACTAGATAACGCTAGTCTAGACGTCTATCAAGACAATCAATGTTAAAATAATAACAATAGTAATGTCATGCAATACAAGTGGCATCAAATGAAAAACAACTAGTACCATTCTAGGATCATATCAAGGCCAATATGTCAATGGAAAGGTGATTTACCCAAGTGCTACACCCCCAAAAACTCACAATACCGATATACTCAATCCACTACTAAAAGGAAATATCTATGGGGGTAGTCATATATACATAAATCTACACAAAAGCTTACCACAATCAATATAGTAATATCAAGGCATATGAAAACCGATGGGTATCAAAACCCCAACTCAATTTGAATAGAAACTAAAAGGTAGTAAATCAAAATCGCACCTATAATGATGGAATCTAAAGCCATGGTCCCTGACCTGTATGAAGAAGTACGAATCTGAATGCATCCGACCCCAAATTGAGCATTTCAATGACTAACTGAAATACCAAGGGCACTACTTCTAACCGAATGTGCCACATACCTAAGAGACTGATCTAGATGCAATGACTACTCGGTAATCCCATGCCGAGGACACTCTCTGGACCAATGAACGGTCTCTTTGCAATCATAACAAACCCTAAATCTCTAATCTGGCGAGAAACATGAGCTGACCCCAACTGGTTGACCAACTCATGCCTGGGACACTCCCTAGACCAATGACCAATCTCTCCATTATCATAATATTCCCCTCAAACCCTCTTATGCAATGTACCTGCTAAATTAAAATGGCCGCTATCGCCTAAAGACCTAAACTGAGAGCCCTGTAATGCCTGACCGAAACTCTTTCCACTGTGATCATCTCAACCTATCTAAGAGCCACCTATAATTTGAGGTGCTACCTGAACGGACCTGATAGGCTGCACATGATACTGACCTCTGCTAGGAGGATCCCTACCTCCGATGAAATACCACTAACACTGTACTACTGATATGGCTTCTTTCTGTCTTCTCCATATGTCTCAAGACATACCATCTCTATAGTTCTAGCATGATCAACAACCTGAAGGAAAGTAGATCCAATTGATATCAAACGCTCCGATGCCAAAAAAAGTGGTAATGTTAGTCCCTTGAAAAATCCACGCACCATCTCATGCTCTGTAGGATATAACATATAAGTATGCCTGACCCACTTAAGAAACCCTATCTCATACTATGAAACTGATAAGAAGTTCTGGAATTCCTACAAACCCAACTCTATCCTGAGAACAACTCAATGTACTAAACACCAACATTGACGGTGATGTATCCTTGATAAGGCTTGAGTTCTTTAACTCTGAATCCTAAAGAACTGAAGCGGTCAGAAACTCTACCGAAGTCTGGGCTGTCCCCAGATCCTCTGGCTGAAGATCCTTGATACCAAGCTCTAACTCTCTGGTCTGACTCTGAACTGAAACTCAGGCAACACGCTTAGAATTTCCATCTGCATCTATTGACAACCTCGTGCTATCTATCTGAGAAAGAGTGGAGTCAAAAGAGGTACTCAGAAGTTTGGGATTTTCTAAAAATACCCTATAGCCTCTCTAAATAGGATACAAACGTCTCTGTACCGATCCGCAGGACTCAACTAGGAACTTAGCTCTTGTACCAATGACACAGATGAAACTAGGCTATGAAACCAAATAGTCACGACCCAATTTCTCAGGTCATGATGACACCTACCATAACCAACCAGTAGGTAAGCCTACCCATAGTCCGGAATAGCTAGTAATGGGCTAATAAGAAATGTGGAAGCCAAGACTAATAAAAATAAGAAGACGATAATAAGAAAACTAATATTCCCCCCAAACCTAGTGAGGTTAGTACAAGAACCGCTATCAAAATAGGAGTACAAGGTGAACATAATATATATATATATATATATATATATATATATATATATAGAACTATCTCTGAAATTCAAAATAAAGACCATTCTAGTAAAAGATGGAGAGTAGGAACAACTCAGGATGATAGGAGCCCACCCCAGATATCTGATTTATGGAAGCTCCATACGATGCACATGTCAATGGTGAGAACTCGTACTATGATCTGCAGGGTGCAGAAGTGTAGTATGAGTACCAACACGAGGTACTTAGTAGGCATCGGCCGACTGAGCTCCAAAGATAATGTAAGCATAAATAATAGGTAAAGCAGGAATATACATAAATGAAAACTATCTAAGAAATGAAACATAACAATACTAAAGGAGAGGTAAGGATAAACTATCATATACTACAAGTAATTAGTGGAGAAAGTGCAGTACCATAAGTAGCTAACCGATATACCAAGAAGAGTGAAGAAAGGATTATATAATAGTATTATGAGGTAAGGAGGTAATATACAATAAGAACAGATAAGGAAGAGAGGGAGTATACAATGATATTATAAAGGAAACTAAACCTGAAGGTAGTAACCTTAGGGAGTTATCCTAACATCTTGAGGATTATAACTAAATAGGGGAACTAACTCTAGTATAATCAGGGTCTCTAACCGAAATAAGGACAATCATAAGGTAGTCTAATAATAATAAAGCTCAACATATTGAAGAGGAAAGGAACTCGAAAGCGTACCTACAAACTCGGGTACCAATCTATAACCAGCCTGCCAAGATCCATATGATAATATCCAAGCAATAATATAACCAGCTAGCCCGAATAAACAATAACCTAACTGTGCCCTTATAAGCTCAAAATGTACAATCAATCACTCAGCAAACAACAAACATAACTTATACCTATTTAGCCCCCAATAAGGCCAAAAGGTACAGGCACAAAACAATTATACTAGTGGTAGGCGATGCGTAATAATGAATGAATGCAAGAATAATCCAGTTCTATCAACCAACTATCATAACATACCAAATATATACACCTCCTTCAGCTCGCCGACCCATAAGGAAGGACCTATGGGTATCACCTCTTCTGGCATGTGGTACCCAGATAGAGGGTCTCATAGGGGACTCGGGACCACATATAACAGTAAGCATATCCAAGAAATACAAACATAAGTGTCTAAGCATATAAGAACAAAACCACATCCTCTCAAAGAATAGAGTAGTAACCTGGGGTCCAACTCACTTTATAAGCTCAGCCTCGGGCCCAATAATATAAATTACCAGGATAACAACATTATAACTCAGAAAGACTAAGGTAAATATGGTCGTTCAACTAATAAGAGGATCTAATCGAGGGATATCGCCCAAATTGCTAAGCACTATAATAAATCTTATACTAAGGATCCTTAATGTCAACCTAAGTCAAGTAAGTCTATTATCAGGCGTACTAGAGTCCCATAGCTATATTGGATATTCTAGGCTAAGGCTCACTTTACATCTATAATCTAAATCCCTTAAATAGGTCATATACTATTATCAAGATACAGATAGCTGTAAAACTATCCAATAACCCTCACCTAGCATGCAATCTATACAAAACAAAATCTCATAGAGAAGAGTAGATCGTTGCCTACTTTGTACCTGAAGCACAGTTTTAAACCATCCACAAACTGCTTGTCTCTACTCCACGATCTTTGAATGTCGTTGTACTATAAAATTCATAATCTATACATGAATACGAGTAAAATGAGACCCATATTGCAATATAAAAGTTTGGGCCAAAAATTGGGTAAAAAATAGGCTCGTAGGGCCTGCTAATAAAATTCCAAAATTGAATCTGTCACAAGGTCCTTCGAAGGACAAGGAATGTGTGCTCAAAATTTGAGCACAAACGAAGTCTCAATTGTGGCTTAAAACAGCCCCAGGAGCTAAACAAATGAAAGTGAAAATCAAGAAATAAACAAAGAATTAAGCCGAAAACTTATGAAAAAACTGACGGGAAATGATCACCTCAACGCCTCTACTCTTCCCCAACTCTAATTTGTGATATCCCCATGTTTTCCAAGATTACAAGCTCCAACAATGGTGAAGAGGGACTTAAAATGGAATGAAAATCATGAGGAAAAAGGATATAAATGCCCAGTAGTGACAGCTTAAGTAGCCACTTAGCTGTTAAAGCGGCGATTGACCGCTAAAGGGTGGTACAGCAGGGCAAGATGTTGCTAAAGCAGCACCTCGGTCGTTTAATCGACGTGCGCTAAAGCAGACCTCAGCCAGGTAGACACGTACCGCTGAAGCAGCTTCCAGACAACTTAAGAGGCCGCACCAGCTACCAAAAATCAGCAATTTTTACTAAGTCCAAATGGACTCCGACCGGGTGCTCGAGATTTATTTGAAAACCCATGAATGTAAACGAGCTATACAACCCCACCAAATTTGACAATCCAAACTCACGGAACCATCAAAATGTCATGACCCGATTTCTCAAGTCATGATGGCACCTACTTTAACCCACTAGTAGGTAAGCCAAGCCACAGTCTGAAACGACAAATAATGGGTTAAACGGCGAAAGATAAAGTAATATGAAATTTAGACATATAATAAAATACTAAATAGTGAAATATATATATAATACGATGGAAGTCGACCCAAAAGGAAAGAGGAAATGTGCAAGAAGTATCCCATGACCTAGAAAAGTCGGTACAAGAGCCACTAAATCCAAAATAGAGTACTCAATAGTATAAAATATACAGATAGTTTTGAAAATGTAAAGACTGTCCAAAAGTATAGAAGAAGGAGAGAGGATCAGCTTTGGCTCAGAGAGCTCACCCTATCTCCATCTCTCCAAAACAAAGCTCAATCAAAGCGTCAACAACAGCGACTCGTACTCTGATCTACAACAGAAAAAGATGGTGTAGTGTAGTATGAATACCAAAAATAATGGGTACTCAGTAGACACCATCGGCAGATTGAGCTAAATCATGATAAAAGTATAGAAAAAATGCAAGAAAGTAAATAAAGTCAAGGATAAAGACTATATCTAAAGTATTACTCTAAAGAGAACATAAACAATAAGTATGCATAATAAATAGATTATGTAAATATAGTCTACTATAACCTAACTCGACCCCCCATAAGCCCAGAAGGTACAACCAAGTGAGGAAGGTAATCCAGCCGAGTCTCTACAAGCCCGATAAATAAAAACAAGGAAGAAAGTACCGATGATCATAACTTTAGGTGGCCAACCAGTGAAACCATACCTGAGATTCCCTTCAAAACCATAATGACAGACTTGAACCGGAACTAAAGAATAGATCATCTTAATCGTACCATGAACAGATCATAAATGTCAGACTTGAATAGGAACTAGTAAATAAACTTCACAGTAAAGATCACTCGAAGCCATAGCCTCTCTAAATCAAAATTAATATTAAATTATCAAATTAAAGGATAACTTTACAAGAGAAGTGCGGTCTAATCACTAAGTCTAAGAAGGAAACCCAAAGGTCAATCGGGTACTAATTTAGGCATTTCAACTAGCTGGATACCAATAAAAGGACTAAGTCATCCAAAGGTTTTGGAATTTACCTAAGGTAACCGAGGAAGGCCTCCTAAGTCTACAAGGAGCTAGTTTGGATAATCAACCTATGAAGAGGGTCGGCGGGGCTCGGTAATAGTCCCAAACATCCATACTAAAGCAAGCACCTACCCAAGCTTAGGGTAAGGCTTTACAATTTTACCCTAAGGTAATAGGTAAGCCAAAACTAGTCCTAAGGAATTATTACAATTATTAAGAGGATTGACGATGTCGAATTCCACCATAAATGCCCTAAACCAGCTAACATTAACCCTTAAAACACCAAATTAGCAACCACATCATAAAACCCGACCCATCACTAGCATAATACTACGCTAATACAAAAATCAAGCTCAATTAGAGGAAAAAGTAAGGCTAGCCTACCTGGACGCCGCCAAAAGCTCAAGAAAGTCCATTAGATCGTAGCTTTTCCCTTTCAAGAAGCATCTGCAGAATACCACACTATCAAAATAATATTCTACGCTAAGTGTGAGACAAACTATACCCATATTGCATTTAAATGCTCTAGGTCCAAAATAATCCAAAAATCCCACGTGGGGCTCACTTGGGGAATCACAAGTTTGAAATCGTCAAAACGTGCCTCTAAGCTCAAGGATCATTTACCCTCTACAATGGCTGAAATTCGAACACAAATAAGCCCTAAATCACACCACAAAGTAACTAGGGATTTGAATTTAAATAGGAAGATTAATAGGAATTTAATGGAAATATATGAAAATAAAGTCGAGAAAATGGCAAACAACCTCTCTAGCTCACCCCCGACACCCAAGGATCGATCTCCACTCTCTCTAAGCTCTCTAGGATTTTTATGTTGTTGGGAGTTAAGAAAAAGGGAAGGAAGTCAATTTCCACAACTTTAAATACGACCAGGGGTCCCCTTCATCGCAAACGCAGGGACCCCATCGCGATCACAGCTCTTGACCTGACCAACCCTTCATGACCACGAATGGCTTACCGCAAATGCAAAGGAAAAAGCCTAGATCGACTGGCCAGCTTACCCTTCATGAATATGTAGGCCAGCTCGTGAACGCAAAGGCCAAGTTTTATTGACCTTCACGAACGCGGCCATGCCTCGTGAATGCGAAGGCCAAGAAGTGGCTGCACCAGCAAAACTTGGCCAAGTGCCAAGTTTTCGATTGGACCCTTGGGATTCGTTTAGAATCCTGCAAATGCAAACTAACTAAGCTACCCTATCAAATTCAACATTCCGAACTCAACGGCGCCATCGAAATTCCCATATGAGGTTGTTTCAACCAAATATGGGTCCCACATCTAGAGGGTCATTTTAACCAAATTCCACCTAATAGCCCAAAATAAGTCTGAAAGCCTCGATACCCAAACCAAGGGTCCCCCTCCTAAGATCAATGTTCCAGAGCTAATGGAATTGTCAAAATTGTGATCTGGGACCTTTTGACTAATGTTTAGGTGTGATACCTATTTCTTAACAGCAAAAGCTCCAAAACAGGGAATGGGCTCTAAAAACCAAATGAACGGCCCGGTGACCGAACTATCAGTCCCAGCAAGTCATAAATGACTTTGTGCAGTTGTGGGAAAGCTCTAAACATCTAAAAGATACGAAAACATAGGAAATGACCTGGAGGGTCATTGTAATATCCACTACTAAAAGGACTTTCGTCCGTGGAAGTAAATGATCAAGATGAACCTGAGGGCTGGAATAGGTAGGAATACTAGGCTCATATCTCACTCTTGATCTCCCAGTTGGTATCCTCGACTGGATAGTGCCTTCACTGAACCTTAACCACTGGAATCTCTCGAGAGCGCATCTGTCTGACATCCCTGGCTAATATGGAAACTGGCTCCATTACGAAGGCCAACCTCTCATCCAACTGAACAGAGTCCCAATGAAGCACATGATACACATCCAGAATGTAGATCCACAACATGGATAAATGAAACACTAGGTGAAAGCTGAAAATTCTGGGGGCAAGGCCAACTCATAAGCCACCTCTCCAACTGTCTGAAGTATCTCAAATGGCTCAATATACCTGGGGCTGAGCTTGTACCTCTTCCCAAATCTCATCACGCCCTTCATGGGTGACAGGTGACACTCAAAGGAAGACTCGGTCACAGACTTCAAACTTTAATGCACGAAGCCTAAGGTCAGCATAACTCTTCTTCCTACTCTGAGCTGCCCGTAGCCTATCCTGAATCACCTAAACCCTATCCTAGGACTCACAAAACAAGTCGGGATCATAGGGACTAACCTCACAAGTCTCAAACCAACCAATCAGAGATCGACAATGCCTACCATACAACACCTCAAATGGCGCCATCTTAATACTTAAATGATAGCTATTATTATAAGCAAACTCTGCTAAGGCTAAGCGCTGCTCCCACTAACCTCCAAAGTCCATCACACACGTGTGGAGCATATCCTCTAAAATCTTAATTGTCCACTCCGAGTGACTGTAGATCTTGGGGTGGAATATGGTGCTAAAATTTACCTGAGTACCCAACTCCTTCAGAAATGTCCTCCAAAATATAGAAGTGAACACCAAGCCTCTATCTGAAATAATTGACATGGGTACTCCATGAAGGCAAACTGTATCATGAACATAGATACAGGCTAAACTCTCAGCATTGAAGGAAATCTAAATCAGGATAAAATGAGCTGATTTGGTCAACTGATCCACAATGACCCAAATACTGTTGGAACCTCAATAAGTACGAGGCAAACCACTCATGAAGTCCATAATAAACTGTTCCCACTTCCACCCAGGAATAGGTAGTCTCTGAAGCAGTCCACCTAGTCTTTGATGCTCGATTTTTACTTGCTGACAACACAAACACTGAACTATAAAGTCCACTACATCCTTCTTCATACAACTTCACTAGTAATAATTCCTCAAATTTCTATACATCTTAGCTGTCCTAGGGTGAATAGAATATCTGGAGCTATGAGCCTCCTGTAATATCGACTGAATCATGTCATTAACCCTTGGAACACAAATACGACAGTCAAATCTCAGAATACCCTCAGAGTCTAGGGTATCCTGACCGAACTTACCTCTCAGCATCTGATCTTAAATTCTACAAATCCTACTATTCTCAAACTGACTATCCCAAATCAGCTCCATCAAGGTAGACCTAGCCTCCACATTAGCAAGAATCCTCTTGGGGTTTGAACTATCTAGTTGAACCATTAAGATGGATAAGGACTAAATGTCCAAAGCTAATGGCCTCTCTAAAACTTAAAGAAAGGGCAAGCTACCCATACTCATCACCTTCCAGCTCAAGACGTCCACTACCATACTCGCCTTTCCTCGAATGGTTTAGAAAAGAGATATCATAGTCTTTTAACAACTCGATCTACCTGCACTGTCTCAAATTAAGCTTCTGCTGGGTCACAATGTATAGTACACTATGATGGTCAGTAAATATATCAATACGAACACCATACAAGTAATGCCTCCAAATCTTAAGCATGAAAACTACCACCACCAACTCCAAATCATGAGTGGGGTAGTTGCGCTCGTGCACCTTTAGTTGCCGCAACGTATAAGTAATAACTTGGCCATGTTGCATCTAAAGACAACCCAAACCAACACCAGAAGCATCATAATATACAGTAAACCCCTCACCATTAAGTGGAAGGGTCAAAATAGGAGCATACGTGAGCAAGTCCTTAAGCTTTTGAAAGCTCAACTCGCAATTAATGGACCATTGAAAAGGAATCTCCTTCCTAGTCAATCTGGTCATAGGTGCCGCAAGAGTAGCAAATCTCTCAACAAACCGCCTATAGTAGCCTGCCAATCCAATAAAACTACAAACCTTGGTCAGAGATATAGGTCTGGGCCAATCACGAATAGCCTCAATCTTCGCTGGATCCACCATAATCCCATCCTTAGACACCACATGTCCTAGAAATATCACTAACTATAACTAGAAATAAAACTTTGAGAATTTGGCAAAAAGCCTATGATCTCTCAATATTTGGAGCACAATCATCAAATGCTGCTCATGCTCCTCTCTACCCCTCGAATAGACAAGGATATCATTGATGAATACGATCACGAAAGAGTCCAACTAGGGCCTAAAAATATGGTTCATCAAGTCCATGAATGTTTCTGGGGCATTAGTCAACCCAAAAGACATCACCAGGAACTCATAATGGCTATGACGAGTATTGAATGCTGTCTTGGGCATGTCCTCTGCCCGAATGCTTAATCGATGGTAACCTAAAATCTTAGAAAACACTATCGCACCTTAAAGCTCGCCAAATAAATCATTAATACGAGGCATAGGATACCTATTCTTCACTATCACCTTATTTACTGCCTATAGTCGATACAAATATGCATGGAACAATTCTATTTCTTCACGAACAAGACAAAAGCACCCCAAGGTAATACACTTGGCCTAATGAAACCTTTATCTAAAAGATCCTGAAGCTGAAAGTTCATCTCATTTAGCTTAGCAGGAGCCATACGGTAAGGTACCATAGAAATAGGTCGGATGCCCAGCTCATGATCAATAACAAACTCAATATCATGCTCAGGAGAAAGTCCAGGTAGGTCGTTAGGGAAAACATCAGTAAGTTCATGAATAATAGGAACAAAATCAAGTGAATGACTCTCCAAACTAATATCATGAACATAAGCAAGATAAGACTCGCAACCTCTCAACACCAATATCCTAACCCAAACATAGGAAATAATTCCCGTCGGTGCATGGCTAGAAGAACTTTGCAACATAATCGAGGGTATGCTAGGCATGGCTAAGGTAATGGTCTTGGCAAAGCAATCCAAGACAGCAGGATAGGGGGATAACCAGTCTATGCCCAGAATCACATCAAAATCTACCATATCTAGCATAATAATGTCAGCACGAGTGTCAATCTCTCGAACGGTCACAATACATAATCTATAAAATCGATCCACTACTAAAGAATCAGTTATGGGAGTAGTTACACACAATGGCACAAATAAAGGATCCCAAGACAACTCTAACCCCAGTGCATAATAAATAAAAACATATGAATGAGTGGATCCCGAATTAAATAAAGCAATAGTTGGGTGATGACATACTAGAATTGTACCTTTAATAATAGCATCCAAAGACTCTATCTCCTACCTACCAGGTACAACATAAAAAATGACCTAGTCCACTCCCAAACTAGGTACCTGACCGACCACCTCTCCTATCTGCCTGAGGACCTTCTCTAGAACCCTGGGGACCACCTCTACCACCTTGAGCACTACCTCTAGCTGGAGGCGGCATTAATCTAATCGACTAAACACTCTACACTACAGGCACAACCTTCCCGTATCGGGCACATTCTCTAAAAAAATTACCGACTACCCCATTATTATAGAGAGCCCCAGGCACTCTGCTCTGTCCAAAAGATCTAACTAACTAAGAATTGCCACCTCAACCTAAAGATCGTGACTATGCACCCCTCGAATATTAACCACTACCCTGGCCACTGAAGTCACTATAACCAGACTGAGCCCCATCGATAATCTGAAGTGCTACATGAACGGGCCTACTTGACTGACCCTGGTACAGATAAGACTGGTAGGGAGGGTACCTATCCTGAGAACCTCTACCTATAAACTGTGAGCTGCTCTGGCTCCTACAGAAAAAACCATGCTGGCGTGATCTCTTATCGCTACCCTCCTGGGCTTCATGATGTATCTCCTCCATAGTCGAGGAATAATCAAAAATATCCATAAAGGACCTACCACCAGCAACTAAACTCTGAGTAGCCATGCTAAGAAGAAGTGTCAGTCCCCTAACAAAACACCAAATTTGCTTATACTCGGTAGGTAAAATCGCATTTACATGTCTTGCCCACTCATGGAATGTAGCCTCATACTCAACAACCATAATAAAACCCTACTACAAACTGGTAAATTGATCCCTCAGACGCTCGCGCAGGCTGCGAGGCATATACTTCAACAAGAAAGCCTCGGAGAACTGACTATATTTCAAAGGGGAAGATCCAGCTGGCCTGGAATCAACATAACCTCTCTACCATATTTTGGAAACCCAATCAAACTAAAAGGTGGTATAGTCCACACTATGTGACTCTACCAGGCCTAAATTATGGAGCCTCTCTTTGCAACTAGTCAGAAACTCAAATGCATCCTTGCCTAGAGCCCCTACAAATATAAGTGGAGTTAATCTCAGGAATCGACCTAACATCTTCTGCTCCTTAACTGTTATAACTGGCTGAGTAACTACCAACTTTGGAACTACTGGTGCTAGAGGAATCTTAACGTTGGGAGCCACAACTGCAGGTTGTACCCCTATATCAGTACCACTTTAGTCTGCTAAATGATCACCATCAGACGGTGCACCACTTACTAATCCTAGTAACTGAATCAAAGCATCTCTAAGCTCTAAAAAAGAAATAAATCTTAGTGGGGCCTAGGGTACCGCATGGCTGGGGTTATGGAACCTCTGGAGCTACCTCTGGCTCGGGAGCAATAATAGGGTCTGGCAAGGGCACCTTGTGCTGACCCCTAACTAGTGATGTAGTTTTAGCCAGGCCTCAACCTCTAGATCGACCACCGCCCCTAACGGGTGCTCTAACTGCAGACTCGAGTTCCACGTCTCCAATCATCATAGCTCACATCTTAACCATCTGCAAAACAGTGAAACAATGAGAATATTATAAATCAATATAGACTCGATGTACAAAAATAAATAAAGAAGATGAGCAATTTCTTAAGAATGTCTTGTAGCCTCCCGAAAGTAAGAGACGGACCTTATCATTCCAATTCGCAGGACTCTACTAGACACTTGCTCTTGCACCAACAATACTAGTGAACATAGGCTCTGATACCAATTTGGCACGACCCAATTTCTCAAGTCATGATGGCACCTACTTTAACCCACCATTAGGTAAACCAATCCCTAGCCCGGAACAACAAGTAATTGGCTAAATGGTGAATGATAAAAGAATATGAAATTTTGACAAATAATAAAATACTAAATAGTGAAATATATATAATATGATGGAAGTCTACATAAAAGGAAAGAGGAAATGTGCAAGATGCAAAAATAGAGTACTTGATAGTATAAAATATATTGATAGTATCAAAAATGTAAAGATTGTCCAACAGTATAGCATAAAGAGAGAGGATCAGCTCCGATTCTGAAAGCTCAATCTATCTCTGGCTCTCCAAAACAAAGCTTGATCAAAGCATCAGTTGCGGTGACTTGAACTTGGATCTGTATTAGAAAAAGATGCAGAAGTGTAGTATGAGTACAAAAAATAATGGGTACTCAGTAGACATCATCGGCAGACTGAGCTAAATCATGATAAAAGTATAGAAAAAATGCAAGAAAGTAAATAAAGTCAAGGATAAAGGCTATATCTAAAGTATTACTCTATAGAGAAAATAAGCAATAAGTATGCATAATAAATAAATTACGTAAATATAGTGTACTATAACCTAACTCGACCCCCCATAAGCCTAGAAGGTACAAGCAAGTAAGGAAGGTAATCCATCCGAGTCTCTATAAGCCCGGTAAATACAAATAAGGAAGAAAGTACCGATTATCATAACTTTAGGTGGCCAGCCAGTGAAACCATACCTGAGATTCCCTTCAAAACCATAATAATAGACTTGAACCGGAACTAAAGAACAAATCATCTTAATTGTACCATGAACAGATTATTAATATCGGACTTGAATCGAAACTAGTAAAGAAACTTCACAGTAAAGATCACTCGAAGCCATAGCCTCTCTTAATCCAAATTAATATTAAATTATCAAATTGAATGATAAATTTACAAGAGAAGTGAGGTCTAATCACTAAGTCTAAGAAAGAAACTCAAAGGTCAACCGGGTACTAATTTAGGCATTTCAACTAGCTGGAAACCAATAAAAGGACTAAGTCATCCAAAGGTTCTGGAATTTACCTAAGGTAACCAAAGAAGGCCTCCTAAGTCTACAAGGAGCTAGTTTGGATAATCAACCTATGAAGAGGGCCGACGGGGCTCGGTACTAGTCCCAAACATCCATACTAAAGCAAGCACCTACCCAAGCTTAGGGTAAGGATTTACAATTTTACCCTAAGGTAATAGGTAAGCCAAAACTAGTCCTTAGGAATTATTACAATTATTAAGAGGGTTGACGATGTCGAATTCCACCATAAATGCCCTAAACCTGCTAACATTAATCCTTAAAACACTAAATTAGCAACCACATCATAAAACCCGACCCATCACTAGCATAATACTATGCTAATACAAAAATCAAGCTCAATTAGAGGAAAAAGTAAACCTAGCCTACCTGGACGCCATCAAAAGCTCGAGAATGTCCACTAGATTGTAGCTTTTCCCTTTCAAGAAGCCTCTGCACAATACCACACTATCAAAATAATATTCTATGCGTAAATATGAGAATAACAATACCCATATTGCATATAAATGCCCTAGGTCCAAAATAATCCAAAAATCCCATGTAGGGCCCTCTTGGGGAATCAGAAGTTTGAAATCGTCAAAACGTCCCTCTAAGCTCAAGGGTCATTTGCCCTCTACAATGGGTGAAATCCGAACACAAATAAGCCCTAAATCACACCACAAAGTAACTAGGGATTTGAATTTAAATAGGAAGATTAATAGGAATTTAATGGAAACTTAAGAAAATAAAGTCGAGAAAATGGCAAACAACCTCTCTAGCTCACCCCCGACACCCAAGGATCGATCCCCACTCTCTATAAGCTCTCTAGGCCTTTTATGTTGTTGGGACTTAAGAAAAAGGGAAGGAAGTTGAGTTCCACAACTTTAAATGCTGCCAGGGGTCCCCTTCATCGCGAACATGGGGACCCCATCGCCATCACGGCTCTTGACCCAACCAACCCTTCATGACCACGACTGGCTTATCGCAAATGCAAAGGAAAAAGCCTAGATCGGACGACCGGCTTACCCTTCATGAATATGAAGGCCAGATCGTGAACGCAAAGGCCAAGTTTTATTGACCTTCGCGAACGCAGCCATGCCTTGTGAATGCGAAGGCCAAGAAGTGGCTGCACTAGCAAAATTTGGCCAAGTGCCAAGTTTTTGATTGGACCCTTGGGATTCGTTTAGAATCCTGAAAATGCAAACGAACTAAGCTACCATATCAAATTCAACATTCCGAACTCAACGGCGCCATCGAAATTCCCATATGAGGTTGTTTCAAACAAATATGGGTCCCACACCTAAAGGGTCATTTTAACCAAATTCCACCTAATAGCCCAAAATAAGTCTGAAAGCCTCGATACCCAAACCAAGGGTCCCCCTCCTAAAATCAATGTTCCAGAGCTAATGGAATTGTCAAAATTGTCATCTAGGACCGTTTGACTAATGTTTAGATCCGATACCTATTTCTTAACAGCAAAAGCTCCAAAACAGGGAATGGGCTCTAAAAATGAAATGAACTGCCCGGTGACCGAACTATCAATCCCAGCAAGTCATAAATGACTTTGTGCAGTTGTGGGAAAGATCAAAACATCTAAAAGATACGGAAACATAGGAAATGACCTAGAGGGTCATTGCAATATCCACTACTAAAAGGACTTTTGTCCGTGAAAGTAAATGATCAAGATGAACCTAAGGGCTGGAATAGGTAGGAATACTAGGCTCGTATCTCACTCTTGATCTCCCAGTTGGCCTCCTCGACTGGATAGTGTCTTCACTGAACCTTAACCACTTGAATCTCTCTAGAGCGCATCTGTCTGACATCCCTGGCTAATATGGAAACTGGCTCCACCACGAAGGCCAACCTCTCATCCAATTGAACAGAGTCCCAATGAAGCACGTGAAACACATCCATAATGTAGAGCCGCAACATGGATAAATGAAACACTAGTTGAATAGCTGAAAAGTCTGGGGGCAAGGCCAACTCATAAGCCACCTCTCCAACTGTCTGAAGTATCTCAAATGGCTCAATATACCTGGGGCTGAGCTTGTACCTCTTCCCAAATCTCATCACGCCCTTCATGGGTGACAGGTGACACTCAAAGGAAGACTCGGTCACAGACTTCAAACTTTAATGCACGAAGCCTAAGGTCAGCATAACTCTTCTGCCTACTCTGAGCTGCCCGTAGCCTATCCTGAATCACCTAAACCCTATCCTAGGACTCACAAAACAAGTCGGGATCATAGGGACTAACCTCACAAGTCTCAAACCAACCAATCAGAGATCGACAATGCCTACCATACAACGCCTCAAATGGCGCCATCTTAATACTTAAATGATAGCTATTATTATAAGCAAACTCTGCTAAGGCTAAGCGCTGCTCCCACTAACCTCCAAAGTCCATCACACATGTGTGGAGCATATCCTCTAAAATCTTAATTGTCCACTCCGAGTGACTGTAGATCTTGGGGTGGAATATGGTGCTAAAATTTACCTGAGTACCCAACTCCTTCAGAAATGTCCTCCAAAATATAGAAGTGAACACCAAGCCTCTATCTGAAATAATTGACATGGGTACTCCATGAAGGCAAACTGTATCATGAACATAGATACAGGCTAAACTCTCAGCATTGAAGGAAATCTAAATCAGGATAAAATGAGCTGATTTGGTCAACTGATCCACAATGACCCAAATACTGTTGGAATCTCGATAAGTACGAGGGAAACCACTCATGAGGTCCATAATAATCCGTTCCCACTTCCACTCAGGAATAGGTAGTCTCTAAAGCAATCCACCTAGTCTTTGATGTTCGGTCCTTACCTGCTGACAACACAAACACTAAGCTACAAAGTCCACTACATCCTTCTTCATACAACTTCACTAGTAATGTTACCTCAAATCTCTACACATCTTAGCTGTCCTAGGGTGAATAGAATATCTGGAGCTATGAGCCTCCTGTAATATCGACTGAATCATGTCACTAACCCTTGGAACACAAATACAACCATCAAATCTCAGAATGCCCTCAGAGTTTAGGGTATCCTGACCAAACTTACCTCTCAGCATCTGATCTCGAATTCCACAAAGCCTATTATTCTCAACCTAACTATCCCAAATCAGCTTCATCAAGGTAGACCTAGCCTCCATATTAGAAAGAATCCTCTTGGGGTCTGAAATATCAAGTTGAAACATCAAGATGGATAAGGACTGAATGCCCAAAGTTAATGGCCTCTCCAAACTTAAAGAAAGGGCAAGCTACCTATACTCATCGCCTTTTAGCTCAAGATATCCACTACCACACTCGCCTTTCCTCGGATGGTTTAGAAAAGAGATATCATAGTCCTTTAACAAATCGATCCACCTGCACTGTCTCAAATTAAGCTCCTGCTGGGTCATAATGTACAGAAGACTACGATAGTCAGTAAATATCTCACTACGAACACCATACAAGTAATGCCTCCAAATCTTAAGCATGAAAACTACCACCAACAACTCAAAATCATGAGTGGGGTAGTTGCGCTGGTGCACCTTTAGTTGCCGCAATGTATAAGTAATAACTTGGCCATGTTACATCAAAACACAACCCAAACCAACACCAGAAGCATCATAATATACAGTAAACCCCTCACCTTTAAGTGGAAGGGTCAAAATAGGAGCAAACGTGAGCAAGTCCTTAAGCTTTTAAAAGCTCAACTCGCAATTAATGGACCACTGAAAAGGAATCTTCTTCCTAGTCAATCTGGTCATAGGTCCCGCAATAGTAGCAAATCTCTCAACAAACCGCCTATAGTAGCCTACCAAACCAATAAAACTGCAAACCTTGGTCGGAGATATAGGTCTGGCCCAATCATGAATAGCCTTAATCTTCTCTGGATCCAGCATAATCCCATTCTTAGACACCACATGTCCTAGAAATATCACTAACTATAACTAGAACTAAAACTTTGAGAATTTGGCAAAAAGCCTATGATCTCTCAATGTTTGGACCACAATCATCAAATTCTGCTCATGCTCCTCTCTACCCCTTGAATAGACAAGGATATCATTGATGAATACGATCATGAAAGAGTCTAACTAGGACCTAAAAATATGGTTCATCAAGTCCATGAATGTTGCTGGGGCATTGGTCAACCCAAAAGACATCACCATGAACTCATAATGGCCATAACGAGTATTGAAGGCTGTCTTAGGCATGTCCTCTGCCCGAATGCTCAATCAATGGAAACCGGAAATCTTAGAAAACACTACCGCACCCTAAAGCTCACCAAATAAATCATCAATATGAGGCATAGGATACCTATTCTTCACTATCACCTTATTTACTGCCTGTAGTCGATACACATATGTATGGAACCATTCTATTTCTTCACGAACAAAACAAGAGCACCCCAAGGTGATACACTTAGCCTAATAAACCCTTTATGCAAAAGATCCTGAAGCTAAAAGTTCATCTCATTTAGCTCAGCAGGAGCCATACGATAAGGTCCCATTGAAATAGGTCGGGTGCCTAGCTCATGATCAATAAAAAACTCAATATCACGCTTAGGAGAAAGTCCAGGTAGGTCGTTAGGGAAAACATCAGTAAATTCATGAATAATAGGAACAAAATCAAGTGAATGACTCTCCACACTAATATCATGTACATAAGCAAGATAAAACTCGCAACCTCTCAACACCAATATCCTAGCCCAAATATAGGAAATAATTCTCGTCGGTGCATGGCTGGAAGAACCTTGCAACATAATCGAGGGTATGCTAGGCATGGCTATGGTAAGGATCTTGGAAAAGCAATCCAAGACCGCAGGATAGGGGGATAACCAGTGTATGCCCAAAATCAAAACAAAATCTACCATATCTAGCATAATAATGTCAGCACGAGTATCGATCTCTCAAACGGTCACAACACATAATCTATAAACCCGATCCACTACTAAGGAATCAGTTATGGGAGTAGATACACGCAATGGCACAAATAAAGGATCCGAAAACAACTCTAACCCTGGTGGATAATAAATAAAAACATATGAATAAGTGGATCCCGGATCAAATAAAGCAATAGTTGGTTAATGACATACTAAAATTGTACCTTTAATAATAGCATCCAAAGACTCCATCTCCTACCTACAAGGTATAACATAAAAAAATGACCAAGTTCACTCCCGAACTAGGTACCTGACCGACCACCTCTCCTACCTACCTGAGGACCTCCTCTAGAACCCTCGAGACCACCTCCACCACCCTGAACACTACCTCTAGCTGGAGGTGGTATTGATCTAATCGACTAAACACTCTACACTACAGGCACAACTGTCCCATATCGGGGACATTCTCTAAAGAAATTACCGACTATCCCATTATTATAACAAGCCCCAGGCACTCTACTCTGTCCAAAAGATCTAACTAACTAAGAATTGCCACCTCAACCTAAAGACCGTCACTGTGCACCCCTCAAATATTAACCACTACCCTGGCCACTGAAGTCACTATAACCAGACTGAGCCCCATCGATGATCTGAAGCGCTACATGAATGGGTCTACTTGACTGACCCTGGTACAGATAAGACTAGTAGAGAGGGTACCTATCTTGCGAACCTCTACCTCTAAACTGTGAGCTTCTCTGGCTCCTACAGAAATAACCATGCTGACGTGGTCTCTTATTGCTACCCTCCTGGGCCTCACGATGTATCTCCTCCATAGTCTGGGCATAATCAAAAATATCTACAAAGGACCTACCACCAACAACTAAACTCTGAGTAGCCATGCTAAGAAGAAGTGTCACTCCTCTAACAAAACACCAAATTCGCTTATACTCGGTAGGTAAAATTGCAGTCGCATGTCTTGCCCATTCATGGAATCTAGCCTCATACTCAACAACCATAATAGAACCTGCTACAAACTGGTAAACTGATCCCTCAGACGTTCGCGCAGGCTGCGAGGCATATACTTGAACAAGAAAGCCTCGGAGAACTGAGTCTATTTCAAAAAGGAAGATCCAACTGGCCTGAAATCAACATAACCTCTCCACCATATTTTGGAAACCCAATCAAAATGAAAGGTGGTATAGTCCATACAATGTGACTCTACCATGCCAAAATTATGGAGCCTCTCTTTGCAACTAGTCAGAAACTCAAATGCATCCTTGACTAGAGCCCCTACAAACCTAGGTGGAGTCAATCTCAGGAATCGACCTAACATCTTCTGCTCCTTAACTGTTATAACTGGCTGAGCAACTACCGACCTTGGAACTACTGGTGCTAGAGGAATCTTAACTCTGGGAGCCACAACTGCAGGTTGTGCCCCTATATCAGTACCACTTTAGTCTGCTAATTGAGAATCATCAGACGGTGCACCACCTACTAATCCTAGTAACTGAATCAAGGCATCTGTGAGAACTAAAGAAGAAATAAATCTTAGTGGGGCCTAGGGTGCCGCATGGCTGGGGTTATGGAAGCTCTGGAGCTACCTTTGGCTCGGGAGCAATGATAGGGTCTTGCGAGAGCTTCTTGTACTGACCCCTAACTAGTGATGTAGTTTTAGCCAGGCCTCAACCTCTGGATCGACCACGGCCCCAAACGGGTGCTCTAACTGCAGACTCGAGGTCCTCGTCTCCAATCATCGTTGCTCACATCCTAACCATCTGCGAAATAGTGAAACAATGAGAATATTATAAATCAATATAGACTCGATGTACAAAAATAAATAAAGAAGATGAGCTATTTCCTAAGCATGTCATGTAGCCTCCCGAAGGTAGGAGACGAACGTTATCATTCTAATTCGTAAGACTCTACTGGACACTTGCTGTTGTACCAACAATACTAGTGAACATAGGCTCTGATACCAATTAGTCACGACCCAATTTCTCAAGTCATGATGGCACCTACTTTAACCCACCATTAGGTAAACCAATCAATAGCCCGGAATAACAAGTAATTGGCTAAATGGTGAATGATAAAAGAATATGAAATTTAGACAAACAATAAAATACTAAATAATGAAATATATATAATATGATGGAAGTCGACATAAAAGGAAAGAGGAAATGTGCAAGAAGTATACCACGACCTAGTAAGGTCGGTACAAGAGCCACTAAAGCAAAAATAGAGTACTTGATAGTATAAAATATATTGATAGTATCAAAAATGTAAAGATTGTTCAAAAGTATAGCAGAAAGAGAGAGGATCAGCTCCGACTCTGAAAGCTCACTCTATCTCTGGCTCTCCAAAATAAAGCTCGATCAAAGCATTAGTGGCGGTGACTTGAACTAGGATTTGTATTAGAAAAAGATGTAGAAGTGTAGTATGAGTACAAAAAACAATGGGTACTTAGTAGACATCATCGGTGGACTGAGCTAAGTTATGATAAAAGTGTAGAAAAAATGCGAGAAAGTAAATAAAGTCATGGATAAGGACTATGTCTAAAGTACAACTCTAAATCGTAAATAAGCAATAATTATGCATAATAAATAAGTCATGTAAATATAGACTACTATAACCAAACTGGACCCCCAAAAGCCCAGAAGGTTCAAGCAAGTGAGGAAGGTAATCCAGTCGAGCCCCCATAAGCTCAGTGAATACAAACAAGGAAGAAAGTACCGATAATCATAAATTTAGCTGACCAACCAGTGAAACCATACCTGATATTCCCTTCAAAACCATAATGTCAGACTGAATCGGAACTGAAGAACAATATCATCATAATAGTACCATGAACTGATCACAACTATCGAACTTGATCCAGAACTAGTAAATAAACTTTGCAATAAAGAGAACCCAAAGCCATAGCCTTCCTTAATCCAAATTAATATTAAATTACCAAATTCAACGGTAACCCTACAAGAGTAGCGAGGTCTAATCAGTAAGTTTGAGAAGGAAACTCAAAGGTCAACTAGGTACTAATTTAGGCATTTCATCTAGCCAAAAATCAGTAAAAGTCCTAAGTCATCTTAAGGTTCAAGAATTTTCCTAAGGTAACCAAGGAAGGACTTCTAAGTCTATAATAAGCTAGTTTGGATAATTAACCTAAGAAGAGGGCCGGCGGGGCCTGCTACTAGTCCCGAACACCCATACTAAAGCAAGCACCTACCCAAGCCTAGGCTAAGGCTTTATAATTTTATCCTATAGTATGAGGTTAGCCAAACTAGTTCTAAGGGATTATTACAATGATTAAGAGTGTTGATGAGCTCGAATTCCACTAAAAAGGCCCTAAAACGGCTAACTTTAACCTTAAAACACTAAAATAGTAACCAAGTCATAAAAACCTACCCATCACTAGAATAGTACTATGCTAATACCAAAATCAAGCTCAATCTAACAAGAAAGTAAACCTAGCCTACCTAGATGCTACCGAAAGCTCGAGAAAGTCCACTAGATCAGAGATTTTTCCTTTTGAGAAGCCTCCACATGATTCCACGCTATCAAAATGATAATCTATGCATAAATACGAGAATAACAATACTCATATTGCATATAAATGGTTCGGGTCCAAAATCAAGCCAAAAATCCCATATGGGGCCCGCTTGTGGAATCACAAGTTTGAAACTATCAAAATGTCTCTCTAAGATCAAGGGTCATTTACCCTCAATAATGGGTGAAATCTGAGCACAAATGGGCCCTAAATCACCCCACAAAGTAACTAGGGATTTGAATTTAAATAGAAAGATTAATCAAGAATTTAGTGGAAACTTACGAAAATAAAGTTGAGAAAATGGCCCCAACAAACTCTCTATCTCACCCCTGACACCCAAGGATTGATCTCCACTCTCTCTAGGCTCTCTAGGATTTTTATAGTGTTGGTACATAAGAAAAAGGGAAAGAAATTGGGTTCCACAACTTTAAATGATGTCGAGGGTCCCCTTCATCGCGAATGTGGGGACCCCATCGCATTTGCGACTCTTGACCTAGCCAACCCATTACGAACACAGAAGAATTACCACAAAAATAAAGAAGAAAGCCTGGATGGTCAGCCAGCTTAATCTTTGTGAATGCAAAGGCCAGCTCGCGAACGCGAAGTCCAATAAATGGTTGCACCAACAAAGCTTGGTCAAGTACCAAGTTTCCGATTGGACCCTCGAGATTCATTCAGAATTCTGTTTTGGAGCTAATGGAACTGTAAAAATTATCATCTAAGACTGCTTGGCTGAATTTTAGGTTCGATACCAATTTTTTAACAGCGAAAACTCCAAAATAGGGAATTGGCTCTAAAAAACAAACGAACACCCCGGTGACCGAACCGTCAGTCCCAGCAAGTAATAAATGACTTGGTGCAGCTGTGGAAAAGCTCTAAATATTGAAAATATATGGAAATGCAAGAAATGATTTGGTGGGTCATTACATAAAATTTCCATCTAAGGTCGTTTCGACAAAATATAGACCCCACATCCACTGGTCCATTGTTCATCAAATTCTACCAAATAGCCAAAAATAAGCCTGGAAGACTCGAGACTCCGATCAAGGGTCTCCCTAGCCTAAAATCCACATTTTGGAGTTAAAGACACTATCATAATTCCCATCCAAGGTCGTCTACTCAATGCTTCGGTCCAAGACAAATTTCTTAACTTCAAAGCTCCAAAAGAGGGAAATAGGTTTAAAACCCAATCGAATTGCTCGAAGACCAAACCGACAGTATCGATAAGTAATAAATGACCTATAGCCACTATGGGAAAATACAAAACACAGAAAATATGTGAAAATAGAGAAAATGACCTGGAGGGTCATTACACATTCTTCTCTCCAGAGTTGGTCCTGTTCAACAAAAAGAGGGTAAAGATACAAATGTAAGAGAACTGTGAAGATGGTTTGCATTTCTTTTCAATGTGATTAAGTCAATTAAATTAAAATAATTTAAAGAGATTTTGAGGTTCTAGTTCTTCGGAACGAGCATTGCATGTGTACCTCATAACAATTGTCACAAAATACATATCAAAATATTTTTGAATCACAAATATATTATAAAAACTTTCATTTGAGCCATAATTTAAAATTAAACCATTTAAGAATTTTTCTGAGATTATAACATAATTTAAACTTTATAAATTTAATTTATTTCTTCTGCTTTTGGCACTCAAAGCTGGAGTCGTTCTTCATATCATATGCAAGGTTTAATTTTATTTGTTGCATTACTATCTAACAATTAACCTATCAAAAATCTTAAGCTTATTAAGAAATATTATAGTTTAGAAATAATGTATTAAAAAGAGTCCATAATTTATGTATTATGTTGATGAAATATGAATAATTTAAAGGATTTTTTAGATATTAACACAAACTTGTTTGAAGCAATTAATACAAATTTGATAAATGTTTGTACTGTTCTGTCTAGTTGTCGAATGTGTGTAACCAATTCATGACTAACTGATTGTTGTAATTCTAGAAGCATACTTTTGTTGAATTGGACTTTTTCTCTTAAAAAATCTCTTATATTTCCTTACCCCCAATTCTCTTTTAATGGTTGATGTTGTTGTGATCAGCAAATATTTTTAGCTTTCTTTTGAAGAAGATAATGATTTGCAGATGATTCTACAACTAATTAAGTTTTTAGGTTTCTGTAGAATGTAGTGACTAACACGTTAGTCTATAATTCTTTTGCTCTATCTTGTTTTAATTTTTTATGAGTATTTTTAGTTGGTAAAATGACATTCATGCATTTTAGTTTTGTAGGTGCCAGAAGTATTAGAAAATTTCTAAATCTTTGGATTTTCTTAGAATTTTGTGTTAAGAGAACCTTCTTCTTTTCTACTGTTCTGTAATGGGTATTTTATTTACTGGGCTAATCATCAAGATTTGATTTTGCTCATCTGTTAATGTATATAGTTTTTAAACTATTTATTCTAAATGGGAAAAAAATTTAGTTTTTAAACTATTTATTCTAAATGGGAAAATAATTTACACCAATAATTGTCATATCTGCATTTTATTAGTTTTGATTTTTTGAACTAAACAAGGGGCTTTACTAGTTAAATAAGTCTCTAGTAATTTATTTTTTGGCCTATAAATGAAAAAGAAGGTCAAGAGAATTTGAAAGAAGATTTGTGCTTTAAATGTAAAGATGGAGGAGACCTCATGATTTGTGATTATGGGTGTAATGACCCTCCAGGTCATTTCTGTGTTTTCATGCATTTTCTGTATTTAGAGCTTTCCTATAGCTGCCCTAAGTCATTTATGACTTGCTGGGGTAGATAGTTTGGCTACCAGGCAATTTGTTTGGTTTTTAGAAGTAATTCCCTATTTTGGAGCTTTCACTGTTATGAAAATGATATCAGGCCTGAATTTCAGGTAAATGGCCTTGAATGCTGATTCTGACAGCTTTGTTAGCTCCAAAATGTTAATTTTAGTCTAGGAGAACCCTTGGTTTGGGTCCCGAGGCTTCTGAACTCATTTTGAGCTATTGGGTGGATTTTGGCTAAAATGTCCCTTTGGGTATGGGCCCCAGTTTTAATCAAAACAACCTCGGATGGAAATTTTGATCGTATGCTTTGAGTTTGGAAAGTTGAATTTTGTAGGTTAGTATAGTTTTTTTGCATTCACGGGATTACGAACGAATCTCGAGGGCACGATCGGAGACTCAACAACTTAGCCAAATTGTTGATGCTGGTGCATCTAGTGTAGGCCATAAATGGCCTTTGAGTTCAAGAGGCCTTGGCCGCATTCGTGAAGGTGAAGGATTCTTGACCTATGTGTTCGCGAGCCAGCCTTTGTGTTTGCAAAGATTCAGCTGGCCAATCGGTCCAAGCCTCTTCTTTGCGATCAGGGTGGACCAGCCACGTTCGCGAATATCTGTCTGGGTTAGTCTCTGCATTTGTGATAGGGATCCCGCATTTCAAAAGAGGGACCCCTGGCAGTATTAAATGCTGAAGATCCCAATTTTAACTCATTTATTCCAAGTTCAAACACCATTAAAACCCTAGGAGGGACGTGTTGACGACTTCAATTTTGTGATTCCATAAGTGGGCCCCACATGGAATTGTTAGTTTAATTTTTGACTTGGAGCATTTATACACAATATGGGTATCGATGTTCTCATCTTAAAATGTTGATTATTATTTTGATAGCATGGCAGCATTCAGAGGCTTCTCTAAAGGGAAAAGCTTCGGAGTAGAGGACTTGGCGAGCTTTCGGCGGCGTCCAGGTAGGCTAGTCTTACTTTTCTTCTAGACTGAGCTTTATTATGGTATTAGTGTAGTATTATGCTAGCGATGGGTGGGTATTTATGAATCAATTGATGATGTAGAATTTATTGATTAAGTTAGTTGATTAGGGGCCTTTGGGAGTACAATTTGGCATAATCTTTCTTTATATTGGTTTATGTTGATACTTTAGGACTAGTCTCGATTTACTGAGTACCTCTGAATGGAATTGTAAATCCTTAGTCTAGGTTTAGGTAGGTGCTTGCCTTAGTATGAGTTTTTGGGACTAGTAGCGGGCCCTATCAGCCCTTCTTTTAGGTCGATTGCCTAAATTAGCTCCTTGCAAACCTGAGAGGCCTTTATTCATCACCTTAGACTAAAACTTGAGCCTTAGGATGACTAAGTCAATTTAATGAGCTCTGGCTAGCTTTGATACGTGGAGTAGAATAGTATTTGACCCTTAAAAACTTATCCTTAGACTTAATGACTAAAACCCATATCGTTTATAGATTTGATTGCCCGAATTGCAAATTTAGTACTAATTGGACTTAAGAGAAGATATAACCTTGGATTGTCACTAATTTTGGCTTATTTATTAGTTTCAGTTCAAGTCTGACAGTTATTATTTATACGCGGCATTTTCTATCATGATCCTATTCTCTAGTCCATATTCAAGTCCGACATTAATGTTCAGGGAGGAGTTTTAGGTACGTTTTACCCATGGTTCACTTTATGCTATTAGTATAGATAAATCTATCCTTGTATTAGAGTACTCCTTGTTTGTATGCGTTGGGCTTATGGGGTTTGGTTGGGTTATTTCCTTTCTTATTTGTATGCGTTGGGCTTATAGGGTTTGGTTGGGTTATTTCCTTTCTTGTTTGTTCCTTCTGGGTTTATGGGGGGCCCTGTTAGGTTATACTTAGACTATATTTACTTTCGAGTTACTTAATTTGTATACTTATCGTGCTTACTCGGTTTGGGGTATCATTTTCATTTATGCCTTTATTTATGAATTTAGTTTACATTTTCTCATTTTATTATACTTTTACTGTAACTTAGCTCGGTCGGCCTATGATGCCTACTAAGTGTTTGTTATTTTGGTACTCATACTACACTTCTACATCTTTTCCCTGATGCAGATCCAAGTATGAGCCACTATTATTGACGTTGTCCTCAGGCTTGTTGCTGATTCAGAGATAGGGTGAGCTTTCAGAGCCCGAAGCTGATCCTCTCTCCTTCTACTATTTTTTGATAGTCTTTTGTATACTCTAATACTACATGTATATTTGACACTGTCTAGTACTCTATTTTTGATTTAGTGGCTTTTGTACCAACCTTACCAGGTCGTGGGGATACTCTTGGGATATTTACCCCTCTTTCTTCTGCTTTTCAGTATGATTGTTTTTATATATATTTGCTTAGTACTTCTATAGCATGCTTTCATTCTATATTCTTTTATTTTCTACCGTTTAGTCTATTACTTTTTGTTTCAGGCTATGGTTTGGCTTACCAACTGGTGGGTTAGAGTAGGTGTCATCATGGATCAAAAAATCGGATCGTGACAATGGGAAAGTCCTATTCTATACAAAAACCAATTTTATTTTAGATTAAGATGACATGTATGAATTTTATGTTAATGGGTATCAGAATTATAAGAAAATCTGTAATTGTTGTTATCATAGAGGTTTTGAACAAACAATTATTTTCATTCTTCTGTCTACTTGTTGAGTGATTGCAAGCAATTCATAAGCAGTTGGTTACTATTATCGAAGAATAGATTGCTCCAGTCCAAGAAGTATAACTTGATAATTACAAACAATGAAAGGTAAAAGAGTGAAAACCATCTGCATTTCTTTTCAATGAGATTAAATTGGTAAAAAAAAAATTAATGAGATTTTAAGGTATAAGTTCTTGTCACGGGCATTGCACATGTACCGTATATTAATTGTCACAAAATGAATATCAAAACACTTTTGCATACATAGAAAAATTTCTCGACTACACTGGCATCAGTGATGGTGCAAGTACAGGTGACGTGCAACACTCGGCCTCATACTACGGGCTTCCATCACTGACAACATGTTTTTCCGCTTTTTTGGATGAGCATTCTCATTAGTGATGACTGATAAGCGGCTGCTGCTCGCACCAGCATTTGACTAGTATTCACAATAATCCCAGAGCAAGCAGTGAAGGGATTCACTTCACCAGAATGACTACTTATAACATTGGTACCCAATCTGCTGACTATTTCAGTAATAGCAGCGGTAGGGATCCTTAAGCCAGAGAGGTTATAATCAACACCAATATTAAAAATTGTGGCAATTTTAGTGCTAGTGGTGGGTGGATCACCACTAATAGGAGGAGGAGCAGGAGAGGTAGGGGGAGAAGGAGGCTGGGAGTGGATAAAGGGTTTTGGGAAACATTCTTCTCTCCAGAGTTGGTTTTTTCAACAAAAGGAGGGTAAAGATACAAATGTTAGAGAAATGTTAAGTAGGTCTATATTTCTTTTCAATGTGATTAATTTAATAAAATTAAAATAATTTAATGAGATTTTGAGGTAATATTTCTCTGGCACGAGCATTGCACTTGTACCTCATATCAATTGTCAAAAACTATATATCAAATTATTTTTGAATCACAGATATATTATAAAAACATATATTTGAGCCATAATTTAAAGCTAAACCCTTTAAGAAGTTGTTGGGATTATAACCTAATTTAAACTTTATTAATTTAATTTATTTCTTCTACTTTTGGCACTCAAAGTTGATGTCGTTCTTCATATTAGATATAAAACACTTTTGCACACCTAGAAAAAGTTCTCATCTCCACTGGTATCACTGACAATGAAGGTATAAGTGAAGTGCAATGTAATGACCTAAATTATCATTACGCTGAAAGAGAGGGTAAAATTTGCACTTAGTCTTCCCTTAGCCGATTTTGAGAAATTCAGGGCTAGTCTAGGATTGGATGATTTTTAAGGGTGTACTAGTCAAAGGAAATCTGGTACTAATGTGATGGTTGGTAGAGATGTTTTATGTGATATTTAGAGAGAAAATCAGTTTAGGGAGCCGTAGCAACTTCTGACACCGGAAATGGGGTTATAGAACTCCAATAGTAGAGTTTACTATGTATGAGTTTGTTCGCGACGTTGTAATTCGTGAAGTGTGTTGTAAAATGAGTAAAAATGAAGAGAGGTCCCTAGTTTCTACCTCAAACCACTCCAGCAGAAAAAGTAACCGCTTCAGCAATACCACTGCAGCAAAAAAGGGTATCTCTGTAGAAGAAAAGGTTACCGCTGCAGCGAACCTCTATTTTAAGGTGTGAACCGGTGTAGCGGTAACACGTAGTGTTTGACAGTTTTAAAAACCAAAAAATGTTTTTCATTCCCCGCTGTCTGTAAAACTCAAAAGAGCTCTGGAGAAGGTAATTTTCTGAGCGATTTTGTAGTTTTTCATCTTTGGAGGTAAGTTATTTCATTCTAAACTTGAAATTACTTCTTATAATCTCTGCAAATCATTATAAAATGATTTATGGTGGAATTTAAGGTTTAGTCCTAGTTCATGAAATTAATGGAAATTGGTGGGAATGGCTATAAAATTAGTGAATAATGATCCTAAGGTGTTAGAAAACCCTAATGGGTGTAGGATTATGGTCGTTCATGCAAATTCAAATAAGGTTCATAAGGTTTTAAGGATAGAAAACCCTAAGATGATTAAATAGGGAAAGTTTATGGTTAAAATCAGTGGGTATTGATTCTTTGTAGTTAAAAAGGGATGAATTATTGAAATGGGTGTGTGTTCTTGTTGTTATAGATCAAGAACAAGTTGAACGAGAAGGAAAAGGCAAAAGTGTGGCTTAAAGGTGACTTTGAGTAAGGAATCGAGGTAAGCTATGGTATATTATAGAAATTAGACTTGCTTGACTCTGTGCTTATTTGTGAATTGTGTATTTGTGATGGCTTTTGAGAACTACTTGTGATTATTGACTGCATTGCATGTTCATATACATTGGTGTTGAGAATGTGGTGAAATGATGATTATGGTGATGATATTGATAATGATGATGAGGTAAATCATGATGTTCATGATGATTGTTAACAATGTTGATGAGAATGAGAGGTGAAAGAGAAGATGTGCACATAATGCATTCGTACATTCATTCACATGCTTGAATGTTCAGTTATGATCTTATGTTGTGGTGAACTTGATGCCAAATTTGACTAAGTGTAAATGTACATGATTGTGAGTTTGTATTCTCCTTAAAGTGAATTGTATAATTGATTGACTGTCTTTGATTATAAGTTCTGTGATGATCGCTTTATATCTATGTGATTTACTTATTCGTATGGTGTCGGGTTGAGTCGACCTATGATGTCTACCAATATGTGTTGTTGTACTGATTCTACATGTACTCTTCTTTTTGTTAAGTGCAGAGCGTGTTCCAATATTTGAGACAAGACCTTACCTTTAACTAGTAGTTCAAATTCAGTTTCAAGGGTGAGCACCATGACCGAGAAACCTTTGGATCTTTTTATCATTATTCATGTCCCTTGTTTCAAAACTAAGACATTTCTTTGTTATTTCATTATTGGATATTCTCTTAGCTATCTATTTAGACATTCTGAGTTGTTCTTGACAGTGACTTCAGGTCCTGGGGATGTAATAGGTAGATATTTTTGTACTCTATTAATTTTTGATTCTTGATATTGATTTGATAGTTAGTAAGTTATTGAATGAACACTCATTTACACATCTTTAAAGAGGATTAATACAAAGTGGATGAGAAGGTAACACTAGGTTAATTGAGGGTTTGGGTTAAGTATGGTTCTCCCGCCATAGTTTAGTATAGGTGCCAATCATGACCGTTTGGGTCGTGACATGTAACACTCAACCTCACAATATGATCTTCCATCGCAAACAACATGCTTATCCACTTCCTTGAAGGAACATCCTCATTAGTGATGACTGATAAGCAGTTGGTGCTCGCACTAGCATTTACACTAGTACTTTCAACAATCCTAGTGCCTGCAGTGGTGGGGTTCACTTCACCAGGATGACTACTAATAAGATGTGTATCGAATATCATGACAATTTCAGCAATAGCAGTGGTGGGGTGTGGTCATTTTCTTAGTTTCCAAGCATTATCGGTGTTTTGTGCCTTCCCAGAGCGGCTACAGGTTATTTATGACTTGTCGGAACCATCGGATTGGTTTTCAGACATTTTGTTTCGTTTTTAAGCCCATTTCCCTGTTCTGGAACTTTTGAAGATAAAGGATCTCGAACCAAAACTTCTAGTAAACAGACTCAGTTGGGAATTTCGACAGCATCATTAGCTTTGGAATGTGTATTTTAAGTTAGGGGGACCCTTGGTTTGGGTCCCGAGGATTCCGAACTTGTTTTAGGCTAATGGTAAAAATGGCTAAAAAGGTTATACCTAAACACTCAAATGGTGATGGCTAGTGTCTGCGATCTCTGGCAAGCCACTAACTGGTCCGAATGACCCTCAAAACCAATAGTCATGAGTCCGACGCACAATCTCTTTATACTGAACAATCTGCTCTAGAATACCTCACCCACTTTGGGTGAAACCACGCTAAGCCTAACTCACATACACCTCTTCCACTGAGTAGTCATTCAAAATTCTAACGACAATTGAGAAACCAAGGTCAAAATAGGATGAGCCAATACAATGTACCAACAAACCATCCTCCGCGCATTTATCTAGCACAATCTCCCTGAGCTAAAGATAACGTAACCGATAGGTAGAGAGTAGGCTTGGTGGTCAGCCTGGCATCAAATGCTCAACCGAAGTAAATCCTGAAATATGGGCTGCAACCAAGTTACACAATTCACAACTGTAATCTCAACACCAAAGCTGAACCACTCAATCTCGACTATCCTAACCGATCCTGTTGACGAGTAAGCATCCACACTCCAAAATCTATTGCAACTTTCAAGCCGCCACTCACAAGAGTCAAATACCACAACTGGAGCCAACAAGACTTCACTAAGGTCAAATACCCAAATCAATCTTACTATAAGAAATCAACCATTTACCCAACAATTCCCGCAATGGCTGAAACTGAAATGTTGCAAAAGAACATACTCACAACTGAAGAGAACCACAGGCTAAAGATACAAGAAATCAAATCCTCATCCGCTGAGGGCATAGCCATCAAGACATAACCAAGAACTCACCAAGGATGCAAAGAGTACTAATGTAGACAAATCTCGAGCAACTCAGAAAATACCATCTTAGCCTGAATCTATTCAAACCAATACTGATATGAGAAATTTTTGAACTCACCCATTTGAACCAAACATAACTTCACTGAACCATGAACCACATCGCAGAAAGAATGGATTACCCATCTTAATACCAACACCAAAGTCAAGACTACCATCGGGAGACAAACAAGACATAGCGGGATAACAAACCTCAACTTTCCAACTTTAGGAATGGGCCATAGAATAAGGGTTGTCACTGCTAGAATCACAACCAAACCACGAAAGAAAAAACCTTCCTTCCCCTAACCCTCTCAACAACCGACCTAACCTTGCTGACAATAGAAAAAACTAACCAACCAAAGTTCAAAACCAAATGGACCTGAATCGCAAGAAAAGAAACACTAACTACATAACGCTAGTCTAGCCATCTATCAAGTAATAATCAAAAAAGTTAAAATGACAACAATAATAGCCACAGTATAAGGTGTCGGTGGCACAAAAATGAAAGCAACTAGTACCACTCTAGAATCATGCCAAAGGGAAGGGACTTTAACCCAAATACTACACCCCAAGGAAATCACAATACTGATCCACTCAATCCATTACTAAAAGAAAATATCTAGAGGGTAGTCAAATAAACATAACTCTATATAAAGACATACAACTATCCTCAGAGTAATATCAAGTCATGTAACCATTGGTGAGTATGAAAACCCCAACATAAATCAAATAGAAACTAAAAAATAGAAATCAAAAGCGCACCTATAATGATAGAATCCAAAGTTATGGTCCCTGACTGCCCAGAGATGTACGAATCCAAATGGGTCTGACAACAAGCTGAGCATTTGAACGACCAACTAAAATACTAAGTGCACTGCCTCTAGCTGAAGATGTCACAACTCTAAGAGACTAATCTGACTTTACTGACTAACTAATAATCCTGCACCGAGGACACTCTCTGGATGAATGGTCGATCTCTTTATAGTCGTAACAAACCCCCAAAGCTCTAACTTAGCGAAAAACATGAGCTGACCCTAACTGGCTGACCAAATCACTCCTGGGGCAATCTCTAGACAAATGAAAGATCTTGGAACAATCAAAACATGCCCCTAGAACTCTCTAATATACTGCACCACCTGACCCTATACGACCGCGACGACCTAAAGACCTAGACCTAATAACCCATACTGCCTAACCCAAACTCTGTCCATTGCGACCACCATGATCTACCTGAGAGCTACCCATAATTTGAGGTGCCACCTGTACGGGGCTGATAGGCTGCAAATGATGCAGACCTCTATTGGGAGGATCCCCACCTCCGACTGAAATACCACTAACACTATACTGCTGACATAGCCTCTTACCACAACCTCCATATATTTCAATACAAGCCTTCTCTATAGCATGTGCATGATCAATGACTTGATATAAAAAAGACCTAGATGCTATCAAATGCTCCAATGCCAAACGGAGTGGTAAAGTTGATCCTCTGATAAATCTCCTCACTATCTCATGCTCCGTAGCATATAACATAAAAGTATGTCTAGCCCACTCAAGAAACACAATCTCATACTCTGAAATCAATAAAGAACCCTACTGAACGCCAACAAACACAACTCTGGCCGGAGAACACTCGATGCACCGGGTATCACCACTGACTGCGAAGTATCCATGAAAAGACTTAGAATCCCTAACACGTTGTCCTGAAAAGCTAAAGCGGTCACAAACTCTACTAGAGCCTGCGCTGGTCCCAGATCCTCTGGCTGACAATAAAAATCCTTGATACCAATCTCTAACTCCCTATCCCGACGTTGAGCTAAAACTCTGGTAACACGCAATGAAGTCCCATCCGCATCTATAGACAACCTCGTGCTATCCATCTGGGAAAGAGTGTGGACAAAAGATCTATTCAGAAGTTTATAGAAGTACGAATACACAATAAGGAGTCAAGAATTGAGATTTCCTAAAAATGCCCCATAGCCTCCCAAAGATAGGATACAAACGTCTCCATACCGATAAATAAGACTCTACTAGGAACTTGCTCTAGTATCAAGAACACAGGTGAACCTAGCTCTGATACCAATTTTTCACGACCTAATTTCACAGGTCATGATGGCACCTACCAAAATCCGCCATTAGGTAAGATAACCGTAGTCCGAAATAACTAGTAATAGGCTAATAAGAAAAATAGAAGTAAAACTAAATAAAAGAGAAAGAAGACAAGAAGGAAGTAAATATATCCCCAAAACCTGGTGAAGTTAATACAAGAGCTTCTAACAAAACAAGAGTACAAGGTAAGCATAATACATATATACAGAACTATATCTGAAATGCAAAATAAAGATCAGTCTAGCAAAAGAGGGAGAGCAGGAATAACTCCGGATGTTAGGTGCTCACTCACAATATCTGGTCCATGGAAGCTCTACATGATGCATACATCAATGGCGAAAACTCATACTATGATCTGCAGGGTGCAAAAGTGTAGTATGAGCACCAAATATGAGGTACTCAGTAGGCATCGACCGACTGAGCTCCAGAGATAATGTCAGGATAAATAACATGTAAAGTAGGAAAATAAGCTATAGGCAACTATTTAAAAGGTGAACACAATCTTGCTAATAGAAAAGTAAGGGTAAACTACTCGATACTACCAATAATCAGGGATGAAGTGTGGTTCCATAAATAACTTAGTCCATATTTTATAGTATAATGAAGGATGAAATATACAATGTACAATAGAAGTATGAAAGAGGAGATATACAAGAGATATATAATAGTAATACTAAGAAAGGGTATATATATATATATATAATAATGTAATGAAGGATACCAGACATATGTCCTGGAGTAGCTAAGCCTAAAAGTGCTATTCTGAGGGAGCTGGCCAAACGACCCACATATCATAAGTATTATAATATCAAGAAGGGAGCTAACTCTAGCATAACCAGGGTCCTTAATGAAAATGCATATTTATAAGATGATCTAACAATGATAAACCTCACCATAATACAAGAAAGGGGATCAGAAATATATCGACAACCCCAGGTACCAAACCATAATGACTCTACCATGAGCTATGCAATAATAACCAAATAATAAGTAATTGAATAGCCGGGATAACCAATAACCCTAACCGGGACCTCATAAGCATGGCGAGGCACAAACAAGCAATCAACAAACAACAACCATAACTTATACCTATACAGCCCCTAAAATACCGATAGATACAAGCACCAAACAATTATACTAGTGATAGAAAATGCATATGAACAAATGAACTTAATGAAAATCAATAGAACCATATCAATAGAGTGCCATAACGTACCAAGTATATATACACCTCCTTCAGCCCTCCAGCTTGCAAGGTAGGACCTATGAATCTCACCTCTTCCGGGATGTAGCTCAGACAGAGGAACCCATAGGGGACTCTGGATGTCCGTATATATACTGTTTGGTACCGACCAGGACTTCTAATAACCATCATAACCAATCTACTCTATCCACTACTAAAGCGATATATAAAGTTTAGTAAGAAATGTCAGACTTGAATCAGAACTGAATGAGTGTATATCTGTAAATCCATTGCCTGAGATTAAATCTGGGACTAAAATAGTATAGTAATATAGAAAGGTTCTGGATCTCCCTCGATCAAAGTGAATAAGTAGGGGTAAAAGAGAGTGGATCAATAATGGACCGAGATCAATCTCGAAATTTCAAAAGTAATAGGTTTAGTTTAAATAACATAATCCAATAATAGGGGTGGTATGACTTTCGTTTTAGAAGAATCATTTTTAGAGTTAAAAGTGGGAATAAATCCCTTTTTAGAAAACATTAGAAAATCAAGGTTTTAGTTGAAATTGTACCACTAAATAAATGTAAATGTACCTAAATATATGCATGCCATCACCAGTATCCAAATAATACCACTGTAAGCGTTTAAGCGTCTATAAACTAGAACCACATCCTTTTAAAGGATAGAATACTAACCTTGTGTCCAACTTGTATCGTAACCACAGCCTCGGGCCCAACAATATATAAATTAATAGGATATTAGTACCATAAACTGGGAAAATAAGGTAGACAAGGATATAAAGCTACTAGAAGGATCTAATCGGGAAATACCACCCAATTTACTAAGTAGTAAGGTAAGTTTTATGCTAAGGAATACTTCATACTAATCTATGGCTAAGCAAGTCTATAATCAAATATACTAGGATCCTACAACCATATTGGGTATTCTAGGCTATGGTTTGCGTCATATTTCTATTCTAAATTTCCTAAATAGGTCAATTTATGGTATTGATAGGTATAAATCCATCCTATAATCCCTAACTAGAATGTAATCTTTATAATACACTTTCACAGAGAAAAGTAGACTGAAGCCTACCTTGAAGCCGAACCACAATCTTGAACCATCTATAAACCGTTCGTCTTTGATCCATGAACCCATAATGTAGTCACGCTATCAAAATCATAATCTACGTATTAGTGCAAGAAAAATAAGGCCCATCTTGCAATGTAAAACTTTGGACCTAAAATTGGGTCAAAAATAGGCCCATGGGGGCTTCTAATAGAATTCCAAAATGGGATCCGTTACATGGTCCCTCGAAGGACAAGGACTATGTTCTCAAAATTTAAGCACAAATCGGGATCCAAATCAGCCCACAAAGTTGAGGAGATTCAAGAATTAATTCTAGGGATTAATAAGAAAAAGAATGGAATTTGACGGGGAAAATAAATGAGAAATGATCAAGAGGTGTTAAATTAGCTTACCTTAACCTCAATGGAAAAATTCCCACAATTTTCCATGCCCCAAGCTCCAAAAATGGTGAAAAATAGGTTAAGAAATGAAGAGAAATCTGGGGAGATGAAATATATACTGCCAGGGTCTGCCTATTGCGATCTCGAGGACCCATGGATGCGATATCTACTAACAATGGAAAATGCCTTTGCAAATATGGGTGAAGGTTCGAAAACAAGAAAGCTTTGCAAGATGGACCATCGCGAATAGAAGAGGAATTGGGTTGACTCGACCCTTCATCGCAAACGCGAGAAGAAAGGCTCGCGATCGCGATGGTCAAGAGCTTGACCCTTTGCAAATACGACCTGAACCTCATGAATGCAAAGAACAAAATTTGGCTACACCAAATGCTAGAAAACCAGTAAAAACTTAAGTCCCAACGAACTTCGACTGGGTGCTCAGGATTCGTTCAAAACCCCGTACGCGTAAATGAATTATGCTACCATACCAAATTCGATATTTTAGACTCAATGTGGGCCCCAAACATAAATTTACATTTTTCTTCAAATCCAACCAATAGTCCAAAATGAGTCTGGAAGCCTCGAGACCCGGACCAAGGGTCTACCTAGCCGAAAATCCACATTTCGGAGCTAACGACATTGATGAAATTCTCATACGAGGTTATTTACTAGTATTTTGATCTGAGATCAATTTCTTAACAACAAAAGCTCCAAAATAGGAAAATGGTCATAAAACCCAAACAAACTGCTCAAAAACCAAATCGACAGTTTAGGCAAGTCATAAATGACCTGCAGTTGCTATGGGAAGGATCAAAATGTCAAAAATGCATGAAAATAGAGAAAATTACCTGGAGTGTCATTACATTATTAGAAGTCCTACTTCAAGATCAGGCAGTGTATATGGATATCCCGAGTCCCCTATGGGCCCCTTCATTCGATAAGTCATGGTACCGAAGAAGGATGGTCACCGTAGGTTCTGCCTTTGCAAGCTACTGAGCTGGAGGAGGTATATACACTTGGTACATTCTAGCACACTATTGATTGATGGTACTGGATTATCCTTGCATTCATTCATTATTATGCATTGCCTACCACCAGTATAATTGTTTGGTACCTATATCTATCGGTCTTATGGGGGGCTATTTAGGTATAGGTTATGGTTGTTGTTTGTTGAGTGATTGCTTGTACCTTCTGAGCTTATGGGGTCCTGTTTAGGTTATTGTTTGTATGGGCTAGTCGATTACATATTTAATGGTTATTATTGTATAACTCATGGCAGGTTGGTTACGAATTGGAACCTGAGGTTGTAGGTATGCTTTCGAGTTCCCTTATTCTTGATTATGGTAAGAATTGATTATCATTAGACTATCGCATGCCTATGTACATTTCAGTTAGAGACCTTGATGATGATAGTGTTAGACCTCTTATTGCTGATGACCTTAGTGATGTTAGATTAGCTTCCTTAGAGTAGTATCTTCATATTTGGTTATCTGATCTTGGGTGTATTTATGCACCCAAGTGTCATTATTCATATGCATTTAGCTTAGTTTTGAGAATAATTTGACATGCTTGTAAACAATAAGGAGCGATTCAGTGTATTTGTGTGTGAAGTGTGTGCTCATGATGGTTAAGATGCATCTGAGTAAAGCCTTGAGCCAAAAAGACCAAAAAGAACGTAGGAAAGAAGTACTAGAGAATGATCGCTTGCTTTATGATTGCTCTAGTCTATTATTGTTTGTTCTATTGTGTTGAGCAGACTTATATGGGTGTTGAGCTATGTAGGCTAGCATTGGATGACATATAGGGGTCAAAACTAAGCCTACATTCAAGTCCTAAGATGTACGAAAGCCAAGGAAAGGAGCAAGCAAAAATTAAAAGCATTACATGCATGACAGAGGAGGGTACGCGCCGCACCTCCCAATACGTTTATCCGTGCCTATACCGCACCTGCTCTTGCGCGCATTGGCAAGAACGACTCGCCCCTGCCCGATGTCGGCCCAGGGAATATGTTTTTTACTTGCATTAAGTAGGGGCAAATTTGTAAATACATTGGATTCATATGGAGAAGCTTAAGGACTTCTCAAAGCACTATAAAAGGAGCACTTAGCCCCAAATACAACTACTTTATTTTTTTAGGGATTATTGTTGAAAATTACAAGGGTTTCCTCAAGGGTTCATCTTTTGTAACTCTTCTTCTTGCTTTTTCTTGGTATGAACAAATATTTCATTGTAATATTCTCAAGAATTATAAGTAGCTAATATGTTTGTTCTGGGGTTACTGCTAGAACATGATTGTGTAGTATTTTGTTCAATTCAATGACAATAGTTTTTCATTCGATTATGCTTTTTTTTATTTTGCTATTGTAATGTTTGGCCAATATTAGAATACATGGGTAATTCATGCATGAACTGATCATGAGATTGTATGAATAGGATGAAGAACATAAGGAACAAGATCATCGCTAGTGTAAGCTAGGGTTGACTCGCAACTAGGATAGACGTATACCTGGGAGCCTTAAATGGTTATGATGGGATGATTAACGAACGGACTTGAATTATGGAATCACATCTCCACTCAAAGGATGAAGTTGTGAGAACTAGTTCAAGTAGACGATTTAGAAGATGACAATTCCCGGATCAACACTTAACCTCGAAACCCATAATTCGAGAAATAAAGTTCATTGAATAGAATAACTACTATGCATAATTGTGTCGAATGTCGTAGCCCTGGAATCTCTCCAAATACTGTCTACACCTTTATTTACTCTTGCAATTGTTTTACTTCACGCTCTTTACACATTCTTAGGAACTTAGAATTCAACAAAACTCTCTTGATACATTCATCACTTATACGAAGTACTATTGGAAATGAAAAATTTGAATAATACTAAAGTAGTAGTTCCTGTGGGTTCGACATACGACTTTTAAAAGAACTACTATATTAGTTGCTAGACCATGTACACTTGTGTGTGCGTTTAGACTCAACATATTTTTGGCGTCGTTGTTGGGGACTAAATAATTTAGCAGTTTTCTGAGTTTTATTTTCAATATTATTAAACAAGTGTTGACAACTTAATCTTAGCGGTTGAGATTTTCCAGGTCCAAATTTCACTTCAAGCTAGCAAGGGACACTGAATTGGTAGAGCCTTATCCTGAACCAGAATGAACATTCCATCAATAGAGGAGAGCATCTTCTCTTCAATATCCAATTCAACTACTCCAGCTGGATGATCTTATGGAAGTTGTTCCTGCAAAAATGGTAAACACGAGACCAGTTCGCTACGTGGCAATCCCACTCGCTACAAATGTCACCTCTAACATCAATAGATCAGATGCAGGAGGTTGATTAGAGCTCAAATAGAACATGGTGCAACTCTTGCACACCAGCGACCAATTTACAAGGCTATCTCATGAGGATCCACAACAGCACTTGCAAAATTTTCTTGAGATTAGTGTCACATATATTTCCGCAGGAGTCTCATCTGACTATGTGAGGCTCACACTCTTTCCCTTTTCTCTGTTAGGGGAAGCAAAGAGGTGGTTGAAGGCTGAACCACCAAACTCCATTACCACTTGGGATGACTTGGCTAAGAAATTTTTGATCCATTTATTCCCATAGAGAAAGACAGCAAAGTTGAGAAGTGTGATCCCAAGCTTCAGACAGAAAGATGGAAAAAATTTGTATCAGGATTTTGTAAGGTTTATGTAACACCCCGTATGTTTTCGAACCTAGTTGATTCCCGTAACATTCGTGGAATTATTTGAACATGAGAGACTTGATGAATTATACATTAAAATTAGTGGGCTTAAGCCATTGGGCTCAATTGAGGCCCAAAAACTAGAGGAAAAAGACTTGGCCCAATGGGGCAAATATGATCCATTCTTCCATTGACTAATCAACCATTGCATTTAATGCCAAGAATTGGATAAGAGAGACTTAAAGGGACTATAAAAGGGCACAAAATCAGATTTTTATTTCATTGTGACACCCATGCCTTTTCTAGAATATTCACAACATTTTCTTTTTGGCTCTCAAGAACCCTAAGTCATCTTTGTGGACAAGATCACCTTTGTACAAGATTTGGTAAGTTTTTATTACTATGGTTTAATATATTATATGTATGGAATATGGTGTAGATCATGTTGGTTATGCTGGTGAAGTGTGAGAAGTTCACTATGTGTGAAACAATTTATGTTTGCTTAATCGGTGAAGGTTTTTGCCTTGTAAACTTGAAAATGGACTTGTGGTCTTGAAGGAAGTGAACTTGATGGGTTAAATATTTACATGTTAGATGTGATTATAGCCTTAACTTGTTTTACCCTTGTACATAATGTTTTGAATTGTTATTGCAAAATTGTGCATGGATTTGGTGGTGTATTGAAGGAAAAGTGTGGTTTTGGTGATGTTCATGTGTGTTGTAAAATCATGGATGATCGTTGGCATCCAAGATGATCTAAAATATGTCAAGAGAAGTTTAGTTATGATCATGGACCATTCATGGCATAAAAGGACCCAAAAGAGACCCTTTTTGGCCGAAACTGGCACCCGCCCTCGCAGACGAAGCACCTGCGGGTGAAGGTGACTTCGCAGGTGCCCCTGGATACTGCCAAGGGTCACTTGCGGACGCAGGTCATCCACCTGTGGGCGCAGGTGGCTTCGTAGGTCAGCCCAGAACCCCAAAATTATTATTTTTGCATCCCTTTGACCCCCCGAAACCCCTATACCCTTTATGGATGCAATTATCAACTTATGTTACCTTTTAAATGACTATAAAGGAGTATCCAGGAGATGTTTTGAATGGTATAAAATATGGATTGTTGTTAAAGTGTTATTGTGAAAGCTATCGAGTGACTTGACGGAGAAAAGGTAACGTAGTGTTAATGAGGAAGTGTAAAGGGTAAACTTGGTGTGAAATGTTGTTGGTTTATGATGTCTTGGTCAATCTGTGGTATGTTATGGTATTGTTGGTTTGGTGATGCACTAAATGTTAACGTAAGAGGGTGAAATGACATTATAGGGCAAGTATGTAATTCATTGTCGTCTCATGCCCTTGTAAGGTAGTTGATTGTTAACGTAAACTCCGTTATGAACTTGTGTTGTAGAGTGACATGTAAGGAAGGAACTGGATTGTTGTATTCACATCTAGGAAGGTATATTCATATTGAGATCATAAGGTATGTAAGGTTACTCTTTCCGTATCTTTCTGCAGCATAGAGTATTCACCTTGTTATGGTACTTACTCATGTCCGAAGTGTTCTAAAGTATCCCAGTTCAGGTTGAGATATATTGTTATTCACATGTGTTATATTCTTAGATGAATTATGATCCAGTCATCTCTTATTCATTGACTAAAGTTCCAAAGCAGTCATAATGTTGTAATTTCTAAAAGAACTATCTCAAAGAGAGTAAGGTGTAAAGAGAATCTATTTATTCTTGAATAGCATTTCCAATCATGTCATGTTCCCCAGTCCAATAATATTATGATTATCGTTGTACCAATCACTCAAAAGTAAAAGTACCAATATCATAAGAGTAATGAAGAGGTAATGTATGAGCTAATATATCTATCCCTCACAATTAAAGGTATCAAGCTCATAAAGTGAAGGAGTGAAATAATATATATATATATATATATATATATATATATATGTGTGTGTGTGTGTGTGCTTCCAATAATGTCATGATTTTCATTGTATCACTCTTAGAATTGAAGTAAGAATAATAAGAGATTAAATTATTCATGGGTGGTATCCCAGGGGCGACACGAAAGCCTATCATGGGTTACCATAACATCCCAGGAGTCAAAGTACCTAGCATGGGTTAATAACATCCTAGGGGCAACACAAAAGCCTAGCATGGGTTATCACAGTACATCCCAGGGGCGACACAAAAGCCTAGCATGGGTTACCATAACATCCCAGGGGTCAAAGTACCTAGCATGGGTTAATAACATCCCAGGGGCGACACGAAAGCCTAGCATGGGTTAATATAACATCCCAGGGGTCAAAGTACCTAGCATGGGTTAATAACATCCCAGGGGAGACACAAAAGCCTAGCATGGGTTATCACAGTACATCCTCTGGGTGACAGGAAAGCCTAGCATGGGTTACCATAACATCCCAGGGGTCAAAGTACCTAGCATGGGTTAATAACATCCCAGGGGTGACACGAAAGCCTAGCATGGGTTAATATAACATACCAGGGGTCAAAGTACCTAGCATGGGTTAATCTCATCCCAGGGGCGATAGAACAACCCAGCATGGGTAGAACAATAAAGATAAATTTATGTGAAGACATGAGAGGCAAAGCACGTAATAAACATGGTTCCTCACATACAGAAAAAAAGTTTATTCACATTGCCTATTTCTCTTATGTTGACTCCACTGTTGTTGTTATTATGTATGATATAGTTCTTATGAGCCTTACATACTCAGTACATTCTTCGTACTGACCCCTCTTGGGGGACTTACTTTAATTGCTGCAGGCACAGGTGTTAGTAGACCTCCTCTGTAGGTTGTGGATCATTTACAGATTTTTGGTGAGCTCCAGTTGGTTTGGGGATTTTCGAGTCACAGTTGTACATTTATTTTGATGTTGTAAATATAGTAGAAATTGGGGACTTGTCCCGACTTTTAGTTGGTTTTGTAAATGCATCTGTTAGAGGCTTTTGTAGACATATGTGGCTATATGAATGTAAGAGATGAATGCCCATTTTGACTTGATGTCCCCAACGGCCAAGTTTCATATATATATAGATATGTCATATGTTTCCATGTCCATGACTTCCGCATAGTTGCATGAGATATAATAAGATTCATACGAGGATATTCATACGAATGTACATGAGCAAAGATTGGTTCTCTTGGGCCATATTGGCTTCGGGTGCCAGTCCGTCCCGAATGGGATTCGGGGTGTGACAAAAGTGGTATTAGAGCAGGTCGTTCTAAGGATGTCTACAAAGCTATGTCTGAGTAGAGTCTTGCTTATGGATGTGTTGCGCGCCACATTTATAAGTAGGAGGCTACGGGACATTTAGGAGTTATTTCTTTTCTTCATTTCTAGATCGTGCAATAGAGCCAATGTTGTAGGTGGAATTACATCTAACTAGTGTGATTGGTTTTCATTGTTATAGTAAAATGCCGATGACAAGACGAGATAAGGGCAAGGGTATGAAGTATAGTATGCTGATTCAGGAGTTGGCTTAGGATGTGTATTGATGTGATACGGTAATGAAATAGCTTATGCTTCAAGACAATTGTGTCCATATGAATACAGAATTATCCAACACATGTTCTTGAATTGGCAGTCGTGATAATTTCCTTAAAAGTATGGCGCCGCCTAATGGTATGGGGTTCACATTGATATATATATATATATACTGATCACGACAGCTACAATATAGCCTTAAGCAGAAGGACCTACTTTTGAGACAATGAAGGTGGGTGAGATTATCAAGAGCTTAGAAAATTAATATCGTATACCATCTAAGAAAAGTAAACATGGTAGTCGATGTGTTAAGCCGAAAAGTGTGGGGAAGCATTGATGGTCAACTTACGAGAAGGCAAGGTATTATTATTATGGATATACGTCAATTAGACAGCTTGGGGGTACTTCCATGCCAAGGTAGATTTTATGTATCGGATATATATGAGCTAAGGACATGAATTATGGCAAAAGCACATCATTCACGGTATTCTATTCATTCGGGAGCAACCAAAATGTACCATGGGTTGGAAGAAATGTATTGGTGGGGTTACATGAAAAGAACATTGCAAAAGTTTATAGTTCAGTGATCGAAGTGATAACAAGTAAAGGTAAACTGTGTGAAATCTGGAAGTTATAGGCCATGCAGGGATTTTTCAGTTGAAAAATGGAACATGATGAGCATGGATTGTATCCCAAGTGTACCTTATATACTTTGGATATTTGATTTCATATGGGTGATAGTTGAGGAGATATGCTGCGATCTTGTACATTAGACTCAAAAGCTTTATATAGGAGAGAGAACGTGAAGAGTAGCTATTAGATGGTTTAAAGCGGGTGCAACTGCTGTATTAGGACTAGATCTTGTTCATCAATCCATGGAGAAAGTTCAGGTGATACAACAGTAGTTACAAAAATCAACACAAAAGATATGCCGATGTTAGAAAAAGGGAGGCTAGAATTTACTATAGGTGGTTGAGTATTCTTGACAGTGTCACCTAATGAAAGAGGTAATGGGATTTGGAAAGAAAGGGAAATTGGCCCTATACAACATGCCATGTGAAATTGTCGGAAGTCCATAAGAGTTCCATTTCGTATTGCTCCCATTGTAAATGTATAAATTACGGAGGATATCACTAGGAAGAGCTACCTATTGCTATTCTGGATCAACAAGTCGAAGAGATTACCTGGGATGCTGAAAAATAAAATGATGAAACCAAGGTACCCAAATTTGTTCCAAACGGAAGAAAAAGTTCAAAAGTGTGAAAGTGGAGAAAGACTAAGTAAGTATCTATGAGTGTATATGCATAACGTAAAGATGCATTTGTTGTACATGAGACGATGTTGTTAACATTCGAGGATGAATGTTCCTAAGGGGGGAAGGATGTAACACCCCGTATGTTTCTGAACCTAGTTAATTCCCATAACATTCGTGGAATGATTTGAACATGAGAGACTTGATGAATTATACATTAAAATTAGTGGTCTTAAGCCATTGGGCTCAATTGAGGCCCAAAAACTAGAGCAAAAAGACTTGGCCCAATGGGGCAAATATGATCCATTCTTCCATTGACTAATCAATCATTGTATTTAATGCCAAGAATTGGATAAGAGAGAATTAAAGGGACTATAAAAGGTCACAAAATCAGATTTTTATTTCATTGTGACACCCATGCCTTTTCTAGAATATTCACAACATTTTCTTTTTGGCTCTCAAGAACCCTAAGTCATCTTTGTGGACAAGATCACCTTTGTACAAGATTTGGTAAGTGTTTATTACTATGGTTTGATATATTATATTCATGGAAGATGGTGTAGATCATGTTGGTTATGTTGGTGAAGTGTGAGAAGTTCACTATGTGTGAAACAATTTATGTTTGCTTAATCGGTGAAGGTTTTTGCCTTGTAAACTTGAAAATGGACTTGTGGTATTGAAGGAAGTGAACTTTATGGGTTCAATATTTACATGTTATATGTGATTATAGCCTAAACTTGTTTTACCCTTGTACATAATGTTTGGAATTGTTATTGCAAAATTGTGCATGGATTTGGTGGTGTATTGAAGGAAAAGTGTGGTTTTGGTGATGTTCATGTGTGTTGTGAAACCATGGCTGATTTTTGGCATCCAAGATGATATAAAATATGTCAAGATAAGTTTAGTTATGATCATGGACCATTCATGGCATAAAAGGACCCAAAAGAGACCCTTTTTGGCCGAAACGGGCACCCGCCCTCGCAGACGAAGCACCTGCGGGCGCAGGTGACTTTGCAGGTGCCCCTGGATACTTCCAAGGGTCACCTGCGGATGCAGGTCATCCACCTTTGGGCGCAGGTGGCTTCGCAGGTCAGCCCATAACCCCAAAATTATTGTTTTTACATCCCTTTGACACCCCGAAACCCCTATACCCTTTATGGATGCAATTATCAACTTATGTTACCTTTTAAATGACTATAAAGGAGTATCCCGGAGGTATTTTGAATGGTATAAAATATGGATTGTTGTTAAAGTGTTATTGTGAAAGCTATCAAGTGACTTGACGGAGAAAAGGTAACGTAGTGTTAATGAGGAAGTGTAAAGGGTAAACTTGGTGTGAAATGTTGGTGGTTTATGATGTCTTGGTCAATGTGTGGTATGTTATGGTATTGTTGGTTTGGTGATGCACTAAATGTTAACGTAAGAGGGTGAAATGACATTATAGGGCAAGCATGTAATTCATTTTCGTCTCATGCCCTTATAAGGTAGTTGATTGTTAGTGTAAGCTCCATTATGAACTTGTGTTGTAGAGTGACATGTAAGGAAGGAACTGGATTGTTGTATTCACATCTAGGATGGTATATTCATATTGAGATCATAAGGTATGTAAGGTTACTCTTTCCATATCTTTCTGCAGCATAGAGTATTTACCTTGTTATGGTACTTCCTCATGTCCGAAGTGTTCTAAAGTATCCCAGTTCAGGTTGAGATATATTGTTATTCACATGTGTTATATTCTTAGATGAATTATAATTCACTCATCTCTTATTCATTGACTGAAGTTCCAAAGCTGTCATAATGTTGTAATTTCTAAAAGAACTATCTCAAAGAGAGTAAGGTGTAAAGAGAATCTATTTATTCTTGAATAGCATTTCCAATCATGTCATGTTCCCAAGTCCAATAATATTATGATTATCTTTGTACCAATCTCTCACAAGTAAAAGTACCAATCTCATAAGAGTAATGAAGAGGTAATGTGCGAGCTAATATATCTATCCCTCACAATTAAAGGTATCAAGCTCATAAAGTGAAGGAGTGAAGTAACATATATATATATATATATGTGCTTCCAATAATGTCATGATCCTCATTGTATCACTCTTAGAATGAAAGTAAGAATAATAAGAGATTTAATTATTCATGGGTGGTATCCCAGGGGCGACACGAAAGCCTAGCATGGGTTACCATAACATCCCAGGGGTCAAAGTACCTAGCATGGGTTAATAACATCCTAGGGGCGACACAAAAGCCTAGCAGGGGTTATCACAGTACATCCCAGGGGAGACACGAAAGCCTAGCATGGGTTACCATAACATCACAGGGGTCAAAGTACCTAGCATGGGTTAATAACATCCCAGGGGCGACACGAAAGCCTAGCATGGGTTAATATAACATCCCAGGGGTCAAAGTACCTAGCATGGGTTAATAACATCCCAGGGCAGACACGAAAGCCTAGCATGGGTTATCACAGTACGTCCCAGGGGTGACACGAAAGCCTAGCATGGGTTACCACAACATCCCAGGGGTCAAAGTACCTAGCATGGGTTACTAACATCCCAGAGGTGACACGAAAGCCGAGCATGGGTTAATATAACATCCCAGGGGTCAAAGTACCTAGCATGGGTTAATATTATCCCAGGGGCGACAGAACAGCCCAGCATGGGTAGAACAATAAAGATAAACTTATGTGAAGACATGAGAGGTGAAGCACGTAATAAACATGGTTCCTCACATACAGAAAAAGTGTTTATTCACATTGCCTATTTCTCTTATGTTGACTCCACTGTTGTTATTATGTATGATACAGTTTTTATGAGCCTTAGATACTCAGTACATTCTTCGTACTGACCCCTCTTGGGGGACTTACTTTAATTGCTGCAGGTGTAGGTGTTAGTAGACCTCCTCTGTAGGCTGTGGATCATTTGCAGATTTTTGGTGAGCTCCAGTTGGTTCGAGACTTTTCGAGTCACAGTTGTACATTTGTTTTGATGTTGTAAATGTGGTATAAAGAGGGGATTTGTCCCGACTTTTAGTTGGTCTTGTAAATGCATCTGTTAGAGGCTTTTGTAGACATATATGGGTATATGAATGTAAGAGATGAATGTTCGTTTTGACTTGATGGCCCCAACGACCAAGTTTCATATATATATAGATATGTCATATGTTTCCATGTCCATGACTTCCGCATAGTTGCATGAGATATAATAAGATTCATATGAGGATATGCATATGAATGTACATGAGAAAAGATTGGTTCTCTTTGGCCATATCGGCTTCGGGTGCCAGTCCATCCCGAATGGGATTCGGGGTGTGACAGTTTAAGTCTATGCTTCGTGATTGCCTACACCACTATCAGAATAATGACGTTTTGGTGCACACTTTTATTGAGGGACTTGAGCCTAACACAAAGATATTGTTAGATTTTGCAGTAGGTGGTTAGGCTTTAGAAAAAACTTATGATCAGCTGTTTAAACTCCTCAATTGCATATCGCAAGTGAATCCAGAGTGGAATGTAGATGTTTCATGGAGTACTCCAAAAAAGATTGTCGGGTTATTAGAAGTTGACCAGTTGACATCGATTGCGGCATAAATTTTAGCATTGCAGAATCAAATAAAAAATAAGTTCAGTAACTTGAATTTGGGAAATCAATAGGTAGCTCCCGTGAATATGGTACATCAAACGCAGGTATTTTGTGAGGTTTGTGGCAGTGAAGATCTTTTTGTAGAGTCTTGTGCAACAAATCCAAAGTCTGTGAACTTTGTCAGTAACGCTCAACGATAAGGTAATCAGAATTGTGGAAATACCTATAACGCAGGTTGGAGGAATCATCCCAATCTTTCATGGGGTGGAAATCAAGGGCAAAATGTGAACTAGTACAAAGCTCAAAGAGTGAATCGGAATTTTAAGCAACAACAAAACCAAGGTGTTAATGTTAATGCACAATCTAACAATAAAGTTGAAGTGATGTTGAAGCAAATTATTCCCGCTCAAGAATAGTTGACTGTCGACATGAAAAATTAGCAGTTAGCTATAAAGAACCTTGGGGTTTAAATGGGATAGCTTGCTGGAGCACATAATACTAGACCTCAAGGAGGACTACCAAGTGATACAGTGTTAAATCCCAAACAGGTGAATGCAGTCTCAACTCGAAGTAGCAGACAACTAGAGGAATTGGAGCCAAGGAGAGAATCAAAGAAGGATGTAAGTGGTGATAAGAAACAAAGTGAGGTTGAGAAAGAGGAAAAGGTTGAGACCACTGTATCCAAAGAAAAGACACTTCCCCCATTCTCACAGAAGATGAAGAAGCAAAAAAAAGAGGCTTGCTTTAAAAAATTCATTGAGTTGTTAAAACAGGTGCATATTAATTTGCCTCTTATGGATGTTTTGCAGGGAATCCCTAGGTATGCTAAGTAAATCAAGGATATTGTGCCTAACAAGAGTAAGTTGACAGAATATTCTACTGTAGCACTTACTGAAGGGTGCACGTCTAGCATTCAAAATAGACTGCCCATAAAGCTTAAAATCCAGGTAGTTTTACATTTTAGATCACCATTGGGTAATCAATTAAGGCTAGAGGGTTGTGTGACCTAGGGGCTAACATCAATATACTGCCCACGTATTTGTTTAGACAAATGGGATTGGGTAGCCCGAGATCCACAACAGTGGTATTGCAGCTTGTTGATCATTCATTGGCAAGGCCAGATGGGGCAGTCAAAGATGTATTGGTACAGGTTGGATAACTCATTTTTCCTGTGGACTCATCGCTCTGGACTTTGATGCAGAACCGAAAGTCCCATTTATTTTAGCGCATCCATTCTTGGCTACTGGTCGTACACTTATAGACGTAGCTGCTGGCCAACTGAGCATGAGAGCACATGATAAAGTGGAATTCTTTGATATGTACAAAGCTATGAAGCTCCCTATCATCTAGGATGAGTTATCTGTAATTATGGTGATTGATATCGAATCGGAGCTTCCCTTGATCACTTCAAAAGACCCGTTAGAGAAAGCTCTCATTGGTCATGACATTTATGGTGATTCTGAGGCAAATGGTATGGTGAAAGTTTTGGATTTAGCAAGTATATTCATTCACAAAAGGGATTTTGAGCCATTGAATAGATCTCCCAGACCTCCACCCAAGCCATCTGTGGTGGAACCTCAAAAGTTGGAGATGAAAGTGTTGCCGTCACACCTCAAGTATACATGCTTTGGGACAATGAGACATTACCTGTTATTGTGTCTGTAGGATTATCAGATGTATAGGTTGGAGAGGCATTGGTTGTGTTGAAAAGAAGAAAGAGAGTGATTTGATGGCAGATGTTGGATATTCAAGGGATAAGCCCAGCATATTGCATGTATAATATCTGCTTGGAGGAAGGTTTTAAACCATGAGCTCAACAGAAAATGAGGATCAATCCTCCAATAAAAGACGTGGTTAGGAAGAAGGTGATCAAGTGGTTGGACGCAGGCATTATTTACCCCATTTTGGATAGTATGTGGGTTATTTAAGTGTAATGTATTCCCAAAAAGGGTGGCATGACGGTCATTACCAATGAGAAGACTGAGTTAATCTCAACTCGTACGGTTACAGATTGGCGGATTTGCATGGATTATTGTAAGCTCAATGAGGCCACCCACAAGGATCACTATCCTATTACTTTCATAGATCAAATGCAAGATAGGCTTGTTGGACGGTAATATTATTGCTTCTTAGTTGGTTATTCAGGCTACAATTAGATAGCCGTTACTCCGGAAGATCAAGAGAAGACAATATTTATATGTCCATATGGTACATATGCGTTTAAATGTATGCATTTTAGGATTTGTAATGCCCCAGCTACCTTCAAATGTTGTATGATGGCGATCTTTTATGATATAGTGGAGTACTTTGTCGAGATATTTATGGAAGACTTTTCTATTTTTGATATCTCCTTTGAAGTTTGTTTGCAGAACCACGATAGAGTGCTAGCAAGGTGTGAGGAGACAAATCTGGTTTTCAACTGGGAGAAGTGTCACTTTCTAGTCAAGAAAGGCATTTTCCTTGGCTATAAAGTAAGGGTGGCAGCCGGACCGGTCTAGCCCATTTCGAATCGCGTCCGGCTTCGGTTCTGATTTTGGTAGGCTCGGTACGGTTAGTCCGGTTGGTGACCGATACCGGTACCTTCCAGTACACGGATCGATGCGGAAGGGGTATGTTTAACCGGTTGACCGGTTAAATGGTAACAATGTTTTTTAACAAAATAATATTTTTTTGATCGTTTAAGCCGTTGGGAGCCGTTAGTGGGACCCCCAACGGCTAGTTCCAGCTCCCCCTAGCCCCCCCACCTCATATTTTCCTATAAATACCCACTCTTCCCCCTAATTTTCCCATAAATTCTCAAAAACTCTCTATTACTAATCACTCTCTAATACTCTCTATAATATTGTGTATTTTGTTAATTGAAGGAATTTTTTTTGAAGCAAGCTTCAATTGTCATCTCTCAATTCCAGCTTTTTGGTTATATAAGTCTGCTTTTACGCAGACGTTCGGTACATTCGTTCCAACTTTCATCTGTTTATTTGTTTAATTACTATTAATTTTTCATTATATTTACATTGTTTGTTTTTATATTTTTATATTTCTTTTTTTAATATTAAAATATGGATGCAGGTAAAAAAGGTAGTGGTAAGAAATCATTTTTTAGTCAGGCTAAAAAAATTTTGGGTAAAAAAGATAAGGGTGCTAGTTGTAGTAGAGGCGGGGTGGAGGTAGTTCTAAATCGTTGCCACCTAGATTTAGAATTAATAACGATGATTTTAATCAGTTTGATGATACTTCTTTTGAACGTCCTTGTGCTATTGATGTTGCTTCTGGTAATGTAGTAGACCATGAGGCCTTAGATAGCTGTTTTGATACTTATTTTGAAGACGTAGAGGAAGAGGAAGATGTAGAAGAACAAGAGTTAGAAGATACCCCTACCCCTACTAGTCCGGCTACGAAATTACCGAAACAAGATGAAGTAGAAAATTTACCTACGTTTACTAGAGTAGGAAAGAGCGAACGTCCTAAGAGATCATTAGTTTGGAAATTTATGATCCAAAATAAGGAGAAAACTACTGCAACTTGCAATAAATGTAAGAAAGTGATCAAACATTTGACCGGGGGATCACATGGTGGGACAGGAATGCTAACTAGACATTTGAGAGCTTGTGTTCCTGAATATATTCGCCTAGAAGCTATCGCTAGGGCTAAAAAAAATGGTAAACCCTTGCCCGATACTAACCAATCTGTCGGAGGTTCTAACATGGTCCAGAATATTTTAGATTATAGTAACCCGGCTGGCCCAAGCACACCACTCACATATAGTCAGGATAGGGATCGTGAAGAATTAGCTAAAATGATTGCAGTTTGTGGTTTGCCTTTTAATTTTGGTGAACATCTCGGTTTTATTCATTATATTAGAATGGTGTATAATCCTGATTTTTGTGGTTTTTCAAGAAATACAATTAAAGCTGATATTTTTAAATATCAATGTGAACATTGTCATTTTCTTTGTTGCTACTTTAATTGTTTTGATGGTAAATTATCTATCACTTCTGATATGGGTGTAAGTCCTAATGGTAATGATTATTTTACTGTTACTACTCATTGGATTGATCATGACTGGAACATGCAAAAAAGAATTATAGGTTATAAATATGTTGAAAAGAGGAAAACTGGTAGTTATATTGCTTCTTTGACAGGAGAGATTTTACGTTATTTTGGTCTTTGTGATATGATAATGGGTGTCACATTAGATAATGCTTCTGCTAATTTAAAAGCTATTGAATTTTTAAAATCCAGACTTTGTCCAATTGATGATGATGCTTTTCATGTTAAGTGTAATGCATATATTTATAATTTAATAGTGATGGATGGTATTAATGTATTTGGTGATTCTTGTGTTAGAATTCGAGCTGCTTGTGCATGGGTTTTTAAAGCTAAAATAAGGTCTAGAATTATAGAATTTGAAAAAACTTGTGCTTTATTTGAAATGCCGTTTAGAAAAATTCCAAAAGAAGTGACTACTAGATGGAATTCCTTATTTGAAATGCTTATTGTTGCTATTGATTATCGTGCGCCTTTACAAATGCTTTATAATAAACATCAATCGCATCGGAGCTTTAAAATCACCGACAAGGATTGGAAAGAATGCGAAGAACTTATTAACTTTCTGAGAACTTTTTATAGTGCTACAAATATTATATCTGGTCAATATTATCCTACTATTTCTTCATCTTTAGTAAATGTTTGTGTTATTTCATCTGAATTTGTTAAATATAAAGATCGTGAACATTTTAAAGTTGCGGTTTCATATATGATTGAAAAATTTTAAAAATATTTTTTTTCTATTCCTCAAATATTTTTGACTTCCACTTTGTTCAACCCAACGTACAAAGAACATGGTGTTAAAAAAATGATTGAAAAGATTTATAAGAATTTAGAAATTACAAGTGATGAAGTTCCATCTGTTGAATCGTGTAAATATAGTATATTAACTAAAGCTAGACATTTGTATGACATTTATAGAGAGAAGCTACTAAATGATGAACCGTCTGAACCTCCATGTCCTAGGGCTAAATTTAATGATTTTGATGAAATTATGGATGAAGAACTTGGTCTTGATTCTTCTAACAATAATGATTTTGATCAATATATTAATCAGGCACGGGAAAATATTAGGGATGAAAATGGAGATCCTCAACTTTTAACTTGGTGGAAGAACCGGACAGAACAATTTCCATATCTTTCAAGGGTGGTTCGGGATGTGCTAGCTATGCAAGCATCTTCAGTAGCTTCGGAGCAAGCTTTCAGCGCAGGGAGATTTTTCGTTGGAGACCATAGCTATTCGTTAGCAAAAGATAGTTTGAAAATATCAGTGTTGTTCAGAGATTGGATCAACGCCGAAGGAAGGAATGCTGGACTACCAAATTTATCGCATCAAGCCGAAGTAGAAATAGATGAAGCACTTGGAGATAATAGTGATGATGGCATGGGAGCAATGGATGAAGAAAACCAAATACAAATTTCGGCTCATGTTTCCAAGGAATTGATAGATAAATTACGAAAAACATACTTTCGAAATTATAGATATTAGTATAATAATCGAGACTTAGTTGAAACAGAACCCTTCCTAGAAGGTGGCTGCGTAGATTAGGTGTTCTTCTAATATTTGTAATACATGTACTTCTTTATTGATTTGAATAAAATTATAGGCTATTTGCCTTCATTTTCTTTTTAAAGTTGTCTTTTATTTAAACTTTAAGAATTAAAAAAAAATAAATTAAACTTTAACTTATAAATTTAAATTTAAACTTTCAAGTTTAAATTTAAATTTAAACTTTAAACTTGAAAATTTAAATTTAAACTTGAAAGTTGAAAATTTACATTTTAACTTTAAAAAAAATCAAAGTTTTCAAAGTTAAAAATTTAAACGTAAACTTTAAATTTGAAAATTAAAGTTTTCAAAAAAATATTTTAAAACTTAATAAAATTTGAAAACTAATTTAAATTCAAACAAAAAAACAATTATTAAATTTTTATTTTTATTTTTTTTGATTTTGAATTTAAATTAAAAGTTAAAAAAATAAAAATAAAAATTAGGCGGAACCGGAATCCGGTATGGTTTGGACAAAGGGGATACAACCGGGCTGCCCGGCCCGGTAGGCCCTGTTCCGGACCATATCCGGTCACCGTCCACCAGTGACGGTCCGAAAAACATTGACCGACCGGTCCGGCAGGCCCGGTCCGGTCCGTTGCCACTCTTACAATAAAGTGTCAAAAAATGGTTTGGAGGTTGATCGAGCCAAAATGGAGGTTATAGAGAAGTTGCCACCCCCGATTTCAGTCAAAGGTGTGAGAAGTTTTCTTGGGCATGTAGGTTTCAATAGGAGATTCATTAAATATTTTCAACGGTAGAAAGAACCATGTGCAAGTTTCTTGAAAAGGAGGTAAAATTCCAATTCGGCGATGATTGTGTGAAGGCTTTTGATGCCTTGAAAAAGAAGTAAGTTGTAGCTCCTATATTGATTGCTCCCGACTAGGAGTTACCATTTGAAGTGATGTGTGATGCAAGTGATGCAGTAGGTGCAGTCTTGGTTCAAAGAAAAGAGAAGGTATTCCATTCCATATATTATGCAAGCAAGACGCTTGATGCCTCCTAAACAAACTACACTGTGACAGAAAAAGAGATGCTGGCTCTGGTTTATGCTTTTGACAAACTTTGATCCTATCTTATGGGAATGAAGATGATTGTGCATACAGATCATACAGCCATTAGATACATGTTCAACAATAAGGATTCAAGAACATGACTCATCAGATGGATTCTATTACTGTAAGAGTTTGATTTAGAAATAAAAGATCGAAGGTGGACTAAAATTCATGTGACAGATCACCTCTCTAGGCTTCAAAGTTGGGAACATGTCCCAAGGGGTGGCCTATTCAAGAGGAGTTCCCAGATGAGAAACTCTTTGTAGTACAGGATTCAAAGCTACCATGGTACGCTGATATTGTGAATTTGATAGTGAGTGGAGTGTACCCACCAGAAGCAACTAGTCAGCAGCGTAAGCGTCACCTTCATAATTCTCATTTTTAAACTTGGGATGAGCCTTTCTTGTTTAAGCAGGGTCCAGATCAAATGATAAGAAGGTGTATCTCAGAATGTGAAGTGACACCAATCTTGGAGAGGTGTCATTCGTCTCCTTATGGAGGCCATCATGGTGGTGAGCGGACCACTCATAAAGTGCTGCAGTCGGGATTCTATTAGCCCACCTTGTTTAAGGATGTGGTCAAATTTGCTAAGGAATGTGATCAATGCCAGCGTATGGGTTCAATTTCTAGGAGGCATGAGATGCTTCTTAATAATATTCTTGTAGTGAAATTTTTTTATGTTTGGGGAATCGACTTTATGGGGCCTTTTCCATCTTCTTATGGAAACACTTACATCCTTGTCGTGGTGGATTATGTCTCAAAGTGGGTAGAAGTAGTTGCATTACCCACCAATGATGCGAAAGTGGTGATTAAGTTTGTCAAGAAATAAATATTTACACGGTTCAGGACACCAAGAGCTATCATTAGTGATAGGGGTTCCCATTTTATCAACAATTGGTTCTGAAATCTATTGACTAAATATGGGGTGCGTCATAAGGATGCTACTGCATATCACCCCCAAGCAAGTGGCCAAGTGGAGGTGTCGAATCGTGAGGTGAAGCAGATTTTACAAAAGACGGTGAATGTTCAACGAAAGGATTGGGCGGTTAAGCTATATGATGCCTTATGGGTATATCGGACAGCCTTCAAAACTCCTATTGGGACGTCTCCTTAAAAGTTAGTATTCTGGAAAGCCTGCCATTTGCCGGTTGAGTTGGAGCACCAAGCATATTAGGCTGTCAAGAAATTAAACCTTGATGCGGATTTTGCGGGCCACAGGAGAATGTTGCAGCTACATGAGCTTGATGAATTTAGGCGTCACATCTATGGAAATACAAAGATATATAAGGAGAAGACAAAAATGTGGCATGACAAGCGCATCATCTCACGCACCTTTGAGCCGGGGCAAAAGGATTGTTATTCAATTCAAGGTTGAGGTTATTCCCCGATAAGTTGAAATCTAAATAGTATGGGATATTTGAAGTAGTGAGAATGACTGCCTAGGGTGCTGTAGAGCTTATGGATAAAGAGAAGGGCACTACGCTTCTTGTGAATGGCCAACGAGTGAAACACTATTGGGGCAAAGATGAGGATCGTCAGAGGACATCCATTGATTTTGCAAATGAATGAAGAAAGTGAGCTAAGTCGTGCCAAGACATTAAATAAGGTGCTACATGGGAGGCAACCCATGAGTGTAATGTAATAGTCTAGGATTTTTATTTTTAAAAACACAAAAAAAAATGAAGAAAAATAAAAATACAAAAAGAAGTGACGCGCCACGACTAAAACTAAGGCGCTTGGTGAGAGGCAACCCACCTTTCTAATGTAGTTTCACTTTTTTCGCAGGTCCTTTCACACTCCAAGGGGGAACCTAGTTGATTGGGTGATTGTTTAAAGCTACAAACATAGCATTGGGTAAGGTCGGATAACAAAAGGTGAAAAAGAGGTCGGATTAGGCTTTGCGCAGCATCCCAAACGCCGTAAGCCTCCCTACGCACCATGGACGTGTGTCGCACAGGAGGCTTCATGTGATGGATGTGCAACGTGACCCTCCTCACTGGAAGACACTGCCTTGCGCATGCGAAGGCCTCGCGCCGCGCCTCTCCTCTCTCACGACGGCCTACGTGAAGTGACAGCTCTCACGTACCCTCATTTTTAAAATTGTTGTTTTTTTAAAACCTGGTCAAACCCAACCCGTTTTGTTGAAATAAATACTCCCAAAGTTGAAATTTCCCTATTCCTAACCTAAACTCACGCTGCACCCCTCTCCTTTCTCTCAAATTTGTGAACAAAAATACTCCTAACACTTAAATTCTCTCTATTCTTCCTTTAATCATTCAATTCCAAGGTATGTTTTCTTTACTTCTCTATGTTGTCTTAGTTATCTTATGAAATGGGTTTATTCAAGATTCATACTTTAGTGAAATAAATGGTGAATTGGTGTGAACTTGTGTAAACTCTTACTTGGGTGATGGACATCATGTTTATACTTGATGGGTTTAGTTGGGTATTTTGTATGAGCGATTATAACTTGATTGCGGGCATGAGAATGCATTGTAGGGGGTGATTAGTTATGAATGGTGAAGTTGCATGTAAATGAAAAGCTTGTTACCTACCATTTTATGCAAATTGTGTTTAAATGCCCTTGAAATTACTTGAATGTGGGTGTGCATGGTGTAATTGAATAGTGAAGTGCAGAGGATACCCCCAAAAAATAATGAAAAAGATGTTGATTTGGTGGTGGTGAGTTGTTGTAGTATCTAGTCATCAAAATCAAGGTGGGGAAGTCTGAGTACCCACCAATGTGATTGCATGGCCATGCTAACAAACTAAGTGTGGGGTGGTACCACCCATCTCCATACTTAGTTGTGGTTAGCCATTTTTAGGTTGAACTAACATGTATTTTTGGTATGCTTGAAACAGGACCTATGGCACCCACGCCGAATTCAGGAAAAAGAGTAGCTACTTCTTCCCGACAAGGGCAGAAGCGGGCTAGAACTGGGCAATCCTCGAGGACTACACAGGCTGATCCATCCTCTTCCCAAGGGGTCAGGAGACGATTTGGTGTGAAGTGGGTTGAAAGTGAAGGTATCCAATGGTACAAGGACAATAAAGAGAGCAACTACCAACCAATTGAGTGCATAGACAAGGATAGCCTGGCAGCTCACTGTCCTCAAATATTGGATCACATCTGACAATTATAGTTGGATTTGTTTTAGAGGAGTAGGGGGAGTGCAACCTGTATTTAGTTAGGGAATTCTTTTCCAATTGGTTTCCTGATACACAAAGGAACAACATCAAAATACGAGGCCAAGTGGTGAAGCTGACTACAGAGACTCTTAATGCATTCTTGTACACTCCGAGCGTGGACCATTCTAGATTGAAATAGCTATACATCATACCCCCGTACCAAGGCATCCGACATTCAATGTGTGGGACTCGTTCTATGGTAAGGTGGGGATGCAGTAGGAATAAGGGTATTCACAGAACCCTTGCTTATACTCATTTCAACAGGGAGGCAAATTTGGCTGAGGATTGTTGGGGAATCCTTGATACCTGGGTCGCACTTCACACATGTTACTAGTGATCGGGTTTGTTTGGTTTATGCTTTGATGACTGTGATTCCCATAAATATTGGTATTGTGATTCATTCTGCGATGCGCAAAGCCCGAGTTCATAAGGGCTTTATATTCAGCTTTGGTGGACTCGTTATGAAATTTTTGTTGGATCATGGGGTAGAGGAGGACCCTGTTGATTACAAGCCTCTCTGCAACTTAAGAGGGGTTGATGTGTCGAAGGTTAAGGAACCCGATACCACTCATGGGCCAATTTGACGACTACTGAGCGGAATGCTAGAGATGATAGCTTCATGAGGCATGTATATGGCACATTGAAGTTGTTATGCCGTATTGGGCGACTTTTAGAGAATCGGTAGATGATGATGTGCCTACGGACTATGAGCACTTGCTTAAGGATTCTGATCCAGAGCTTGATTCTGAGAGAGAGGATTCAGAGGAGGGATACCTGAGTCCTGATGTTGATGAGGACGGGGACTAGGCCCAAGGAGTTCTTTTTCCCCATTCTTTATGTTTATGTGTTTAATTGTACACTAGGGACAGTGTAATTATTTAAGTGTAGGGTGGGGGGAAAGTATCTCTGGGTTTGCATGGTTTTCTAGTTTAGTTTTTTTTCTTTTGGGTTCCTCTACTTTTGTTTTCGATACTTTCCCGAGGATAGTCCCTTTGAACCGACTAGATTTTTTTTTTGATAAGTATGAGTCATAGTTGAGTACCTTTCTCGATGATGGATGGATGACAACCATCTTAAGAGATAATTAGTCATATATAGAGAGTCGAAGAGTGAACCATGTCACTCGGATGGGATTGAGTGCTCTTGTGAATTACATGATTGTATGGCTCAAGTATGTTTGAATTCAAAAGCATGTTTGAGTAATGTCTTGACTAGTTTGAGATGTTTAGGCTCAATTATGTGTCTCTTTGGTGACTATGGCTTAAAATTTGAATTTGTGTTATTGCTTGACTTAGAGTCTATAAGAGTCCGTCTTGAGTTGAACATGTGCCATGTGTGAGTAAGGTTTAGTGTGTTCCGTGCTTACATGTGAATCTCTAGAACTTGCCCGGTGTGTTTGCAAAGCGAAATAAGGAGTGTTGAGTTTAAGAGATGATACATGCATTTCTTTGATAGCCATGTTTTATACAAACTTTATCTACCCTTTATTCATGATCTTAGTTATCCCCGTTGAGCCTTTAGCCTATTCTTTGGTATCCGTATATGTAGCTTATTCCTTTTTTTTTCAATTGGCTGTAATTTGATCCAAGAACTCCTAAGCACTTTAGAAAAAAAATGAAATGTCAAGGAGTGCAAAAGTTGAAGAAGGAAAGAGTGAAATTGAAGCCCCAAGTGAATAGCTTTTGGTGTATGGAAGAGTTTATACGTTGTTGGTAGGGAGTAGTGTAATGAAAGAAAGAAAAATTTATCCAAAAAAGTGAATCAGGTGTTAATAAGCAAATATTCCTTGCCAAAAATTTATGTAATCTAGCTTAAAGAGATGGGGCAAAACAAAAGAGAATTGAAAAAAAAATGGTGTGAAATAGGGTGATTGAAGTTGAGCTTAACGATAATTGTGGTGTATTAAAGCGCTTAGGGAAGCTAGTCACTATTTTTAACCAAATAGTTCCTTCCCTTCCCTTAGCCTACATGACAACCCGTAAAGACGTACTTGATCTTGAGCTTTGACATTCGAATATTAGTGGATTACTACACTAAGGGCAAGCCTATGGGTCGTTCTATGTGCATGAGAATTCTCTGTTGAGAGTGAGCAAAATTTCATTTTGTTACACCTATGTTTGTTAAAAATTGCATCATATTGAGTGACAGGTGGGTAACTCTCTTAATGTGAGGGCGCATATTTGACGATAGGTGGACAACTTAGATGACTTCTTTGTTGGGTAATGTACATAAGTTTTCAAATGTTAGAGTTTATTCTTGAGGCTAGGCAATTTCAATTGGTCAATCATATGCTTGGTGAAAATGTGTTATGAAAAACTCGTGTCCATACTAATTGTGTAGATTTTACTTAAGTATCTTATTTCAACTTATGATGTTGAGGGTTTTGTTTTGAAGTTATGAGTATAGAGTTGTTCGACGACAAACAAAGCTTTAAGTATGGGATTGTAATCTTGGGTGTATTTATGCACCCAAGTGTCATTATTAATACACATTTAGCTGAGTTTTGAGAATAATTAGACATGCTTGTGAAAAATAAGGAGCGATTCAGTGTATTTGTGTGTGAAGTGTGTGTTCACAATGGTTGAGATGTATCTGAGTAAGGTCTTGATCCAAAAAGATGAAAAAAAACATGGGAAAGAAGTACTAGTGATTGCTTGCTTGCTTTATGATTGCTCTAGTCCATTCTTGTGTGTTCTATTGTGTTGAGCAGACTTATGTGGGTGTTGAGATGTGCAGGATAGCATTGAATGATATATAGGGGTCAAAACCAAGCCTACATTCAAGTCCCAAGATGTACGAAAGCTAAGAAAAGGAGCACGCTAATATTGAAAGCATTACACGCACGATAGGGGAGCGCTTACATTGCGCCCCGTATCACGTGAGAAAGGGCTTGTGCTGCGCCTCCCAATACGCATATCCATGCATGTACCGATCCTCCTCTTGCACACGTTGGCATGCACAACACGCCCCTGCTCGATGTCGGCCCAGGGAATTGGATTTTTACTTAGATTAAGTAGGGGCGAATTGGTAAATACATGGGATTCATATGGAGCAGCTTAAGGACTTTTGAAAGCACTATAAAAGGAGCGCTTAGCCACAAATACAACTACTTTATTTTTTTAGGGATTATTGTGGAGAAATTACAAGGGTTTCCTCAAGGTGTTCATCTTTTGTTACTCTTCTGCTTGCTTTTTCTTGGTATGAACAAATATTTCATTGTAGCATTCTCAAGAATTATGAGTAGCTAATACCTTTGTTTTGGGGTTATGGCTAGAATATGATTGTGTAGTAGTTTGTTCGATTCAGTGACAATAGTTTTTCATTCGATTATGCTTTTCTTTTAGATTTTCCTATTGTAATGTTTGGCCAACATTAGAATATATGGGCAATTCATGCATGAACTGATCATGAGATTGTATGAATAGGACGAAGAGATTATCTCTAGTGTAAGTTAGGGTTGATTCACAACTAGGATAGACATATACCTAGGATCCTTGTTTGGTTATGACGGGATGATTAACGAACGCACTTGAATTATGGAATCACATCCCCACTCAAAGACAGAGTTGTGAGAACTAGTTCAAGTAGATGATTTAGAAGATGACAATTTCTGGATCAACACTTAACCCCGAAACCCATAATCTGAGAAATAAAGTTCATTGAATAGAATAACTACTATGCATGATTGTGTCGAATGTCATAGCCCTATAATCTCTCCAAATACTGTCTACACCTTTATTTACTCTTGCAATTGTTTTACTTCATGCTCTTTACACATTCTTAGGAACTTAGAATTCAACAAAACTCTCTTGATACATTCATAACTTGTACTAAGTACTATTGTAAATGAAAAATTCAAATAATACTAAAGTAGTAGTCCCTATGGGTTCGATATCCAGCTTTTTAAAAGAGCCACTATATTACTTGCTAGACCGCGTACACTTGCGTATGTGTTTGGACGCAACATTATCCGTATAGCGTGGTTATATATATATATATATATATTCTTCTTTGGATGCTATTTGCATATCATTCCCTTCCTTCCTACTAAGATCGTATATTATATATCTCTTTCTTAATTATACTATCATATATGCACTAGTTGCTTATGGAACCGTGCTTCATCCCTGATTAGTGGTAGTACCTGATAGTTTAATTTTACTTTTCCATTAGCACTTTTATGTTTCATTGCTTGAGTAGTGGCCTGTAGTTAGATTCGTGCTTTTTATGTTATTTATACTTGCATTATCTTTAAAGCTCAGTTGGCCGGTGCCTACTAAGTACCTCGTGTTTACTACTCATACTAAACTTCTACACCCTGCAGATCAAAGTACCAATTCTCACCATTGTTGTGTATATTGTGTAGAGCAGTCATGGATCAGAGATTTGGGGTAATCTCCTGACGTTCGGAGTAGTTCCTTCTCTCCCTCTTACTGTTAGACTGATCTCTATTTTTGTATTTCAGAGACGGCTTTGTGTACATTTACTCTGTATTATACTTTGTACTTTTGTTGTATTAGATGCTCTTGTACTGACCTCACCAGGTTTAGGGGATGTATCTACTTCCTTCTTATCTCTTCTTCTTTTTTATTTAGTTTTGCTTCTATTTTTCTTATTTGTCTGTTACTAGCTGTTTCGGATTATGGGTTGGCTTATCTACGGGTGGTTTATGGTAGGTGTCATCATGACCTGAGAAAATTGGGACGTGACATGGGGATCCCTAGGCCAGAGCGGTTACCACCAACACAAGCATTGGAATTTGTGGAAATTTCAGTGCTAGTGGAGGGTAGAGCCCCACTATTAGGAGGAGGAGTAATAGGAAACTTGGAAGTAGGGGGAGGAGGCATGGGAGTGGGTAAAGGGTTTTGGGAAATATTCTTCTCTCTAGAATTAGTCTTGTTCAACAAAATGAGGGCAAATATACAAATGTCAGAGAAATGCGAAGTTGGTCTACATTTCTTTTTAATGTGATTAATTCAATAAAATAAAAATAATTTAAAGATATTTTGAGGTAATAGTTCTTCGGCACGAGTGTTGCACATGTACCTCATATCAATTGTAGAAAGATATATATCAAAATATTTTTGAATCACAAATATATTGTAAAAACGTTTATTTGAGCCATAATTTAAAATTAAACCATTTAAGGAGTTTGATGAGATTATAACATAATTTAAACTTTATTAATTTAATTTATTTCTTCTTCTTTTGGCACTCAAAGTTTGAGTCATTCTTCAGTTTATATGCAAGGCTTGATTTTATTTGTTGTATTACTATCTAACAATTAACCTATCAAAACTCTCAACGCACATTCAAACTTGTGAGTTAGCTCATAAAGAAATATTATAGTTCAGAAATAATGTAATAAAAAGAGTCCATAATATAAGTATTAATATGATGAAATAGGAATAATTTAAATGAATTTTTATATATTAACTCAAACTTGTTTGAAGCAATTAATACTAATCTGATAAATGTTTGCACTCTTCTGTCTAGTTGTTGAATGTGTGTAAGAAATTTATAAGTAACTAATTGTTGTAATTCTAAAAGTATACTTTTGTTGAATTGGACACTTTCTCTTAAAGTCTTATTAGAAAAATCTCTTATTTTTTCTTATTCCCAATTCACTCTTCGATGGTTGATGTTGTAGCGATAAGTAAATATTTTTAGCTTTCTTTTGAAAAAGATAATGATTTGCAGATGAGTCTATAACTAATTAAGTTTCAGGTTTCTGTAGAAGAAGGTAGTGACTTGCATGTTCGTCCATAATTCTTTTTCTCTATCTTGTTTTAATTTTTTGTGTATAATTTTTAGTTGATCAAAATGGCATTCATTAGTTTTAGTTTGGTGGGTGCCAAAAGTATTTAAAAATTTATAACTCTTTGGATTAGCTTATAATTTTGTGTTTAGAGAACCTCCTTCTTTTCTTCTGTTCTATAATGGGTATTTCATTTTCTGGGCTAATCATCAAGTTTGATTTTCTTCATCTGCTAATGTATATAGTTTTAAACTATTTATTCTAAAGGGGAAAAAAATTTACACCAATAATCGCCATTTTTGTATTTCATTAGTTTTGATTTTCTGAACTAAACTAGTGGCTTGTCTAGTTAAGTGAGTCTCTGGTAATTCACTTTTTGGCCTATAAATGGCAAGGAAGGGTAAGAGAATTTGTAAGAAGATTTGTACTTTGAATGTAAAGATGGAGGAGAGCTCATGATTGTGATTATGGGTAAGTCCTTTTCTCTAAAAAACTCAATTTTATTTTAGATCTAGATGACATGCATGAATTTTAGGTTAATGGGTGTTAGAATTATTAGAAAATTTGTAATTATTGTTATCATAGAGGTTTTGAACTGACAAATATTTTTATTCTTCTTTCTAGTTGTTGAGTGATTGCAAGTAATTCATAAGTAGTTGGTAACTGTTATCCAAGAATAGATTGCTCCAGTCCAAGAAGTATAACTTGATAATTACAAACAATGAAAGGTAAAAGAGTGAAAACCATCTGCATTTCTTTTCAATGAGATTAAATTGATAAAAAAAAACTACTGCCATTTTAAGGTATAAGTTCTTGGCACGGGCATTGCACATTTACTATATATTAATTTTCACAAAATGAATATCAAAACACTTCTGCATACATAGATCTCATCTCCTCTGGTATCAGTGATGGTGCAAGTACAGGTGAGGTGCAACACTCAGCCTCACACTACGGTCTTACATCGTAGACAACATGCTTGTCCGCTTCCATGGAGGAGCATTCTCATTAGCAATGATTGATGAGCGGCAGCTGCTAGCAAAAACATTTGCACTAGTATTCACAACAATCCCAGTACCAGAAGTGAAGGGATTCACTTCACAAGAATGATTTCTAATAACATTGGTACCCAATCTGATGACTATTTCAGCAATAGCAGCGGTGGCGATCTGTAAGCCAGAGTGTTTACCACCAACACTGGCATTGAAATTTGTGGCGATTCCAGTGCTAGTGGCGGGTGGATCCCCACTAATAGGAGGAGGAGGAGCAGAAGACTCAGATGTAAGGGGAGGAGGAGGCATGGGAGTGGATAAGGGAGAAGAAGGCATGGGAGTGGATGAAGGGTTTTGTGATACATTCTTCTCTCTAGTGTTGGTCTTGTTCAACAAAAGGAGGGTAAAGATATAAATGTAAGAGAAATGTGAAGTAGGTCTGCATTTCTTCTCAATGTGATTAATTCAATAAAACAAAAATAATTTAAAGAGATTTTGAGGTACTAGTTCTTGGGCACGAGTGTTGCACTTGTACCTCATATCAATTGTCGAAAACATTTTTGAATCACGAATATATTATAAAAACATATATTTGAGCCATAATTTCAAATTAAACCATTTCTGAAGTTTGTTGGGATTATAACAGAATTTAAACTTTATTAATTTAATTTATTTCTTCTACTTTTGGCGCTCAAAGTTCACGTCGTTCTTCATATTATATGCAAAACACTTCTGCACACACAAAAAAAAGTTCCCATCTCCACTAGTATCAGTGACGGTTCAAGTACAGGTGAGGTACAATACTCGGCCTCACACTACGATCTTCTATGCAGACAACATGCTTGTCCGCTTCCTTGGAGGAGCATCGTCATGAGTGATGACTGATGAGAAGCAGAATGACTACTAATAACATGGGTACCGAATATGATGAAAATATCAGCAATAGCAGTGATAGGGATCCCTAAGCCAGAGATGTTACCACGAACACTGGCATTAGAATATGTGGCAATTCCAGTGCTTGTGGTGGGTGGAACCCCACTAATAGTATGAGGAGGAACATAAGACTCGGGAGAAGGGGGAGGAAGCAGGGGAGTGGATGAAGTATTTTGGGAAACATTCTTCTCTCCAGAGTTGGTATTGTTCAACAAAAAGAGGGTAAGGATTTAAATGTAAGAGAAATTCAAAGTTGGTCTGCATTTATTTTCAATGTGACTAATTCAATAAAATAAAAATATTTTGGAGAGATTTTGAGGTACTAGGTCTTTGGCACGAGTGTTGCATGTGTACATCATATCACTTGTCGTAAAATATATATCAAAATATTTTGAATCATAAATATATTATAAAAACTTTTATTTTAGCCATAATTTAAAATAAAACCATTTAAGACGTTTCTTGGGATTATAATATAATTTAAAGTTTATTAATTTAATTTTTTTCTGCTGCTTTTGGCACTCAAAGTTGGAGTCGTTCTTCATATTATATGGAAGGCTTAATTATTTTTGTCGCATTATTATCTAAAAATTAACCTATCAAAACTTTCACCTCACATTCAACTTTGTGACTAAGCTCATTATGCAATATTATAGTTCTGAAATAATGTAATAAAAAGAGTCCATAATGTAATGGCCCTCCAGGAAATTTTGTACATTTTTGTGCTTTTTCTACATTTAGAGTTTTCCTATCTCTGTCCCAAGTCATTTATGACTTACTGGGACAGACAGTTCGATTACCGGGCAATTCATATGGTTTTTAGAGCTATTTCCCTATTTTGGAGCTTTTGCTGTTAAGAAAAATGTCTCAGGCCTAAACTTCAGTGGAAGAGTGGCCTTGCTGCCAAGATCCATTGAGATTCATCCCTTTGTCACTCTGGTTCGTCCCTTCTCCTCCAATCCAATCATTTTCTATCTTCTTCTAAAGGAGGAACGACCTCAAATTCTAATTCTGAAAGTCTCTTTAGAACCAGTATGTTGATTTTAGGTTTGGGGAACCCTTGTTCCAGATCCCGAGGCTTCTAGAATCATTTTGGATTGTTGGATGGATTTTGGCTAAAATTAACCCTTGGGTGTAGGGCCCACTTTTTCTTGAAACAACCTCGATTTGAAGTTTTGATGGTTCCATTGAGTTTGGAATATCAAATTTGGTAGGATAGTATCATTTGTTTGCATGCACGGGCTTCCGAATGAATCCTGAGCACCCAGTCGGAGTCCGTTGGGACTTAGTAAATTGCTGGGGCAGCCGCTTTAGCGGCTCATAACTACTTTAGGGTGCTTGGGTAGCTGAGGCTAGGTTGCTTTAGTGGTTATTTAGCTGATAAAGTGGCCATTGCTGGAATGTTATAAATATTTCTTCTTCCTCAAAAACCAGCTTTATTTCACTATATGTAAAACACCTTTAGAGATATTGAGAGATCAAAAACTCATGGGAAATCATTAATTGAAACTGGGCTCAAGTCGGAAGAATACTTGTGTTCAGTTTATCATCATTTTCACGTAAGTTCTCGATTTAAATTTGGCTAAATTCTCTATTTTTGATTCTCATTTCTTTGAGTATGTTGGGACTTTTTTGGGACTGATAGGGCCTCAGATTATGATCATCTTTGGGGGAAAATGATCCTTGAGCTGAGAGGGACGCTGTGACGGTTTTAATTTCGTGATTCCACAAGCAAGCCCCGTGTGGGATTTTTAGTCTGATTTCTTACTTGAAGCGTTAATATGTATATGACTATCAATATTATCATCTTTTCATGTAGAACCTTATTTTAATAGCATGGAAGCAGTTAGAGGCTTCTCGAAAGGGAAAAGCTCTGGTGCAAAGGATTTTATGAGCTTCTGGCGGCGTCTAGGCAGGCTAGGCTTACTTTTCTCTTAGACTATACTTTATTATGGTATTAGTATGATATTGTTCTAGTTATTGGTAGGTACTTATTCCTCGTTTGTTTGTTTGTATTTATTGCCTTATTTAGTCGTTTATGGGCCTTTTTCGGTAGAATTTGGCCCTATTTTACCTTATATTAGTCTATGATTATCCCTTTGGGCTAGTTTTAGTTTATTTAGTGTCTTGGGATTGGATTGAGAAGCCTTATCCTAGGTTAGGGTAGATGCTCGCCTTAGGTTGGATTTTTGAGGTTTGGTAGTAGGCCCCACTACCTCTTTTTAGATAAAATACTTAGTATAACCTTCCTTTGACCTTTATGATCACATAGCCACTCCCATAGAATACTAACTAGGTTTAAGGTTATATTAGATACTGATTCATGCCTATTTAGACTTATTGCCCTGTGTAGGATACTTTTAAATGACGTCTTCCCGGTACATTGATATGCTGATTATGGTTTGTAAGTTCTGGTTCAAGTCCGACATATATAAATGGACTTTAACTTATGAGTTTTGGTTTAAGTCTATCATATATATTTACTGCTACCATTTATGAGTTCTGGTTCAAGTTCGACATTTATTATCCTTATTATTACTGATCTAGGGTTGGAAAACTTGTAAACACCGAAAGAAGGGAGGTTATAACTGGGATAAAGAAGCATCAGGTATGCATGGACTATACTCTGGATAATTTTACTCTCTTTATTTCTATATCGTGTCCTTACTTTAGTATTATCCTTGGTTGTACTCACCTAGCTTATAGGGGCTTGGTTAGGTTTACTCTTCTTTGTGTGTACCTTCTGGGCTTATGGGGGGCCAGTTAGGTTGTTGATAGACTTTTATTTCTATATTCAGGCTACTTACCTTATATTTATATATATATATATATATATATATATCGTGTTCTCCTACTATAGTCTATTATTTTTATTTCTTCCATTTATTATTGACTTTAGTTTACATCCTCGCACTTTATTTATGCTTTTATTTTACTTTACCTCAGTTGGCCTATGATGCCTACTATGTACCTATTGTGTTTGTACTCATACTACACTTCTGTATCTTTTTGTTGATGTAGATCCTAGTATGAGTCACCACCGCTGACGATATCCTCAGGCCGTGCTGCTGCTTGGAGTTAGGGTGAGCTTTCAGAGTCTGGAGCTATCCTTCTCCTCCTATTGTTTTTGATTGTCTTATTAGAATAATTTAAGATTATGATGCATATTTAATATTGTCTAGTACTCTCTTTTGGCATAGTTACTCTTGTACCAACCTTACCAGGTTATGGGGGAAACTCATTTTGCATATTTCGTCCTCTTTCCTCTATTGTATTATATGGTCAAACTTATATATCACTATTTTCATTGCTTAGTATTTTCATTGTATGCCTGTTTCCTTTGTTTTCTTATCTTTTCTTTTTGGGCTATGGTTTGCCTTACATACTGGTGGCTTAAGATAGGTTCCATCATGACTCAAAAACTTAGGTCGTGAGATTTTTTTATTAGAGCCCAGGTTCATCGGTGTTGTTGGTATAAGAGAAAATGTCTAGTAGAGTCTTGCGGATCGGTACAATGATGTCTGTGTCCTATCTTCGAGAGGCTACATGATGTTCTTAGGAAAATCTCATCTATTTTATTCATTTTTGTGCGTCGAGTCCATATTGGTTTCTAAATTCTAATTTGATTCACTCTTTCGTAGATGGCTAGGATCGAAGCCATGGTGTCCAGGGATCACGACACCGAGCCGGTAGACAGGGAACCTATTAGAGGCAGAGGTCAACCCATAGATCGAGGTTAGGCTAGAACTATAGCCCCAGCTTGAGACTAGGCCAGGGAGCCTTCTTTAGACCCTATTATTACTCAGGAGCTAGAGGTAGCACCAGAGGTTCAACCACCACTGCAGCTGGTGGGCTAGGGGGCTAGGGGGTAGCCCATGCCCCATCGAGGTTTATATCGTCTTCCATTCTCCGTGATTCTTTGGTATACCTATTGGAATTAGAGGGTGGTCTGCTAATAGAAGGGTCTCAGGTAGTAGCCTGGGTGTTATTGGATTAGAAGCGCAGCCTGCTGCTGGAGCTTCCAAAGAAAAGGTCCCGCCTGTACTGGTAGTTCCAGAACTGGCAGTAGCCCAGGCTATTCTAACTACAGAGGAGCAAAAAATGTTGGGTCAGTTTCTGAAATTGGCTCTATCTAGATTTGCAGAGGCCCAGGCGAGGATATTTGATTTTTTGGCAAGTTGTAAGGAGAAGCTGCATAATTTGGGCCTGGTAAAGGCACGTGGTGTGGAATACACCACCTTTTAGTTTGATCAAGCATCCAGATAGTGGTGGAGGGGTTATATTGCTTCTAGGCCAGCTGGATCTCCTTCTATGTGTAACACCCCGTACGTTCCCGACCCTACTTGACAACCTTGAACCATGTTTACCCTAGGTTCGAGAGCAATAAGTACGTATTTTGCATTGTTATTGATGGAACATTTGATACTGTGCTAGTAAATGTGCTTAGACCTTTGTTAGAAGGTGTTTGTGACTGTGTGGAGCATTGTGGGGTGAAAAAACGAGGTTTAAAGGACATCCAAGCAAAGGATATTAAAGATAAGAGGCAAGCAAAAGGTTGGGACTTATAAGATCCAACCAAATTGGCAAAGAAAAGTCGAAATCAGAAATTAAGTGTGGGGTGCTATAGGTGGCGTGACAGGCCGCTTTTGGCCAAATTTTTTTTGACACAGGCAGCAGAGGGGGCGCGCCTGGGGGCGTGCCAGGCCGATAATGTGCACCTGTTCAGTTGTTGAAATTTTTCTAAGTCCCAAGGGCGCCCGAGAGCGTGCCGGGGTGCTTTTTTCCCGATTTCTTCTACGATCATTAGTCTATACAGAGGACTCTTGGGTTATGGTATTATTGTTCCATCATAGTAGGACTACTCTTGAGCAAGTTTGGCATCCGATTTGGGGTTAGTTCTTCGTCACAAGCATTTTATCAAATTATATTCAATTAAGCCATGAGTGGCTAGAATTTCTTATTTTTGGAGATTGAGGCTACGAACATGAATCTCGTGAGTTGAATATTGTTGTGAAATTTATGGAATAATTTGAACATGAGATAATTAGAGTATTACACATTGAAATTGGTGGGCTAAGTTAATATGTGTTAATGGGCTCAATTTGAGGCCCAAAATGAAGCCAAAAGACATGGCCCAATGGGTCAAATGACCCATTCTTCCTTTGACTAATCAATTATTGATCAAAGTGTCTGAGGATGACTTCAAGGGCCTATAGAAAGGCACAAAAAATCATATTTTATTCATAAAAAGGCACATGCCATTCTAGATTTTTCCAAGGAAACAAAAAGAGATATTTTCTCTCAAACTCTTAAACCCTAAGTCATCTTCTTGGACAGCATCATCATTTTTCAAGCTTGGGTAACTGATTATCATTATGGATTAATATATTATATGCATGGGAGAGTATGTAGACCATGATGGTTATGTCTAAAAGTGTAAGTAATGCACTTTTGCTTTTTGTTAAAAGATGTGCCATCTAGGTGATTTACACTTGAAAGTAGACTTGAGATTTTGATGAAAGGGCATGGTATGGAAGAAATATCAACATGTATGGTGTGATTATGTCCTTACCTTATTTTTCTAGGTATATGTCTAACTTGTGGGATTATTATGAGATTGTTGTTATGCAACATATTGAGATAATTTGATGGAGTAATTGTGATATTATGTTGATGAAGAAGTGTGAAGTATGAACTTGGTGTGACAAGCTATTGGTTTATGATGTATTGGTCAATGTATGGGAGGTTGTGGTATTGTTGGTATGATAATTTCATAAATGGTATTGTCAAGGGGGAAATGACATTTTAAGGCAATTATGTAACTCATTGTCATCGTATGCACTTGTAAGGTAGTTGGTTGTTAATGTAAGCTCCGTTATGTACCTGTGTTGTAGAGTGAAACATAAGGAAGGAGCTGGACTATTGTATTCATATTTAAGATTGTGTATTCATATTGGGAAGATAAGGTATGCAAGGTTACTCTTTCCGTATCCTTCTGCAACACATATTGTTCACATCGTCATCGTACCTATTTCTATTCCGAGATGTCTCAAAGTATCTCATGTCAGGTTATCATATGTTGTTATTCATATGTCTCTTAATCATAAACTGATGTTCCAAAACTCCAATAATGTTATGACTATCAACGTATCAATCTCTCAAAAGTAAAGAAAAGAAGTAATGCTAAAAAGTAATTCATATCTAGTTACTTTGTGGTTCTTTGAGTACGGGTGGTAGCTCTGGAGGTATAAGCCTGGCTCAGGCCGAACCTACTTTATTGATTTACGATTTTGTTGATGGTTGCATTTATTGACGGTTACATTTATTGACAGTTACATATATTGATGGTTACTTATATTGACGGTTACATTTATTGATGGTTATGTATTTAACGGTAATGTTTGTTGGTAATGTACATAAGGCAAGAAATTAATGAATATAAAATACATGGCTCCAGCATTCAGATCGATGGTTTGTCTATATTTGCTATTCTCTCATATTTGATTCCATTGAGGGCCGTATGTATCATGCAGTTCTATTAGCCTTACATACTCAGTACATTCTTCGTACTAACGTCCCTTGTGGGACTTACCTTACTTGCTGCAGGCACAAGTGCTAGTAGACCTCCATAGTAGGTTGTGGATCTTTTGCCAATCTTTGGTGTGCTCCAGTTGGTTTGAGGCTTTTCGGGTCTATATGTACACTTGTTTTGGTACTGTAATGTTGTATAAAGAGGGGACTTGTCCCAACTTTAGGATGGTTATGTATATGCATCTGTTTGAGACTTTGTAGACAGACGTGGTGAGATGAATGAAGGAATGTATGTCCATTTTGACTTGATGGCCCTAACGGCCAAGTTTCATATATAGCATATGTTTTCCATGACTTTCGTATTTAGTATCGTATAGTTTTATGAGGTAGAATGATTTTCATACTGATAAATGCATATGAGGGTACATGAGTAAAGGTTGTTTCTCTCGGCCCATAACGGCTTCGGGTGCCAGTCCACCCCGTTGGAATTTGGGGCATGGCAAAAGTGGTATTAGAGCAGGTCGTCCTAAGGGTGTCTAGAAAGCCGTTTCTGAGTAGAGTCTTGCTTATGGATGTGTTGTGCACCATATTTATTAGTAGGAGGCTACGGGACATTTAGGAGTTGTTTCTTTTCTTCACTTCTAGATCGTGCAATAGAGCCAATGTGGTAAGTGGAATCGTATCTAACCATTGGAATTGATTCTCTTTGTTATAGTACTATGCCGATGACAAGAAGAGGTAGAGGTAAGGGTAAGTAGGTAGATATGCTTGCCGGTGAAGTACCGAGTAGATCACCACCTGACCAAGCTAGTCAAGGTGGAGCTGACACTGAATTTGTGTTGCGGTCTTCTTCCACTTTTCCAGCTCTAGAAGAGCCGAGAAGGAGAGAAGTATCTTTGGAACTGCCTGTTAATACTATTGAGCAGTATTTAATGAGTGCGGTGCAAGTATTGACTAGTGTAGTTACTACACAAGCTCAAAGACAAGCTCTTGTGCATCAAAAGGAGGGACAGAAACAGAAGAGGAGGATGAAAGAATTGGAAAGAGGGTCGTCAAAAAGAGCTAAACCCATGGGACAGGTCATGGCATACCAAGGAGGATTTAGGCCTAGGATTTTTCACAAACTGGCTAGGCCATCATTTCTCCGTTCCACAGCAAATACTCCCCCTTTATTCCAAGGGTTTAGATACAACCGGTTTGGGAAATAAAGTGAGACTCTGACTTATGGACAGTGGGGTATCGAGCACGAGGAAGTATGAGCCAATCGAGGTCTCCTCGTCAGCAGTGTCAGCGCTGCGGGAGGTATCATTTAGGTTAATATCAGTTGGGAACAAATGTTTGCTTTTGGTGTGGTATGGCAGGGCACATGGTGAGAGATTGCCCACAAAGAGGCATGGGTGGTATGACACGACCTACAATATCAGTCGTTTCATTATTATCGTCAGATGTACAACCTGCTGATTGTGGCGGAGGGGCTAGAGGAGAAACTAGTTCTAGTGGAATTCCGGACCGTACCTATGCCGTGGCGGATTGACAGACATTTGAGGCTTCTCCTGATAAAGTGACAGGTATATTATTTGTCTTTTCACATAATGAATTTGCATTGATTGATCCGGGTTTTACCCTATCATATGTTACTTCATTAATTGTTAATTTTTTTTTTTGAGATGGGACACTAGAATTTTTAGCTAACCCATTTGGGGTATCTACACCAAAAGGTGAATCTATTGTAGCTAAAAGAGTGTATTGTAATTGTGTGATAATTGTGTGTGGCCATGATGCGTTGGCTGATCTTATTGAATTGGAAATGGTGGATATTGATGTCATAAGGGGTATGGATGGGTTGGCTTCTTATTATGCCATGGTAGATTGTCGGGCTAAGAAGGTACATTTTCATTTTCCACAAGAAAATATTCTTGAATGGAAGGGTAATATGGGAGCACCAAGAGGTAACTTTATTTCCTATCTCAAGGCAAGGGAAATGATACCCAAAGGAGTACATATGTCACTTAGTAAGAGTGAAAGATATTGATGTGAAGTCACTAACTCTCCAAACGGTTCCAGTACGAAATGAAATTCTTGGGGTATAGTAGAGTTTGGTATTGACGTGATTCAAGGCACTCAGCCTATCTCTATTCCTCCGCATAGAATGTCCTAGCAGAGTTACAGGAATTAAAGGAGCACTGATAAACACTTGCTGGAAAAAAAAGGGATACATAAGACCTAGTACTTCCCCTTGAAGAGCACCAGTATTAGTTGTATGAAAGAAAGATGGTACACTGAGAATGTGTATTGGCTATTGGCAATTGAATAAGGTGACACTTAGGAACAAGTATCCCCTTCCTAGGATTGATGATTTGTTTGATCAGTTACAGGGTGCCAAGTGTTTTTCAAAGATTGACTTGAGATTAGGTTATCATCAAGTCAGAATAAGAGAAAAAGACATACCCAAGACAGCTTTTCGAACACGGTATGGTTATTATGAATTCTAAATTATGTCATTTGGACTAACAAATGCACCAGCTGTTTTTATGGATTTGATGAATAGGGTGTTCAAACCATTCTTGGATGTATTTGTGACCGTGTTCATAGATTGATATTCTGGTTTATGCAAGATCACAAGAGGATCATGCTAATAACTTACGACAGGTGTTACGAGTTCTTCGTGAGCATAAGTTGTATGCAAAGTTCTCTAAGTGTGAATTTTGGTTGAAATTGGTAGCATTCTTGGGTCACATTGTGTCAGATGAAAGGATATATGTGCTAATATAGAAATGCATTTGGTGTACATGAGACGATGTTATTAACATTCGAGGATGAATGTTTCTAAGGGGGGAAGAATGTAACACCCCGTACATTCCCGACCCTACTTGACAACCTTGAACCATGTTTACCCTAGGTTCGAGAGCAATAAGTACGTATTTTATATTGTTATCGATGGAACATTTGATACTGTGCTAGTAAAGGTGCTTAGACCTTTGTTAGGAGGCGTTTGTGACTGTGTGGAGCATTGTGGGGTGAAAAAATGAGGTTTAAAGGACATCCAAGCAAAGGATATTAAAGATAAGAGGCAAGCAAAAGGTTGGGACTTCAAAGATTCAACCGAATCCGCAAAGAAAAGTCAAAATCAAAAATTAAGTGTGGGGTACTGCAGGTGGCGTACCAGGCCGCTAATGTGCACCTGTTCAGGTGCTGAAATTTTTCTAAGTCCCAAGGGCGCCCGAGAGCGTGCCAGGGTGCTTTTTGCCCGATTTCTTCTACGATTATTAGTCTATAAAGAGGACTCTTGGGTTATGGTATTATTGATCCATCGTAGTAGGACTACTCTTGAGCGAGTTTGGCATCCGATTTGGGGTTAGTTCTTCGTCACAAGTATTTTATCAAATTATGTTCAATTAAGCCATGAGTGACTAGAATTTCTTATTTTTGGAGATTGAGGCTACGAACATGAATCTCGTGAGTTGAATATTGTTGTGACATTTATGTAATTATTTAAACATGAGATAATTGGAGTATTACACATTGAAATTGGTGGGCTAAGCTAATATGTGTTAATGGGCTCAATTTGAGGCCCAAAATGAAGCCAAAAGGCATGGCCCAATAGGTCAAATGACCCATTCTTCCTTTGAATAATCAATTATTGATCAAAGTGGCTAAGGATCACTTCAAGGGACTATAAAAAGGCACCAAAAATCATATTTTATTCATAAAAAGGCACATGCCATTCTAGATTTTTCCAAGGAAACAAAAAGAGATATTTTCTCTCAAACTCTCAAACCCTAAGTCATCTTCTTGGACAAGATCATCATTTTTCAAGCTTGGGTAAGTGATTATCCTTATGGATTAATATATTATATGCATGGGAGAGTATGTAGACCATGATGGTTACATCTAAAAGTGTAAGTAATGCACTTTTTCTTTTTGTTAAAAGATGTGTCATCTAGGTGATTTAAACTTGAAAGTAGACTTGAGATTTTGATGAAAGGGCATGGTATGGAGGAAATATCAACATGTATGGTGTGATTATGTCCTTACCTTATTTTTCTAGGTATATGTCTAACTTGTGGGATTATTATGAGATTGTTGTTATGCAACATATTGAGATAATTTGATGGAGTAATTGTGATATTATGTTGATGAAGAAGTGTGAAGTATGAACTTGGTGTAACATGCTATTGGTTTATGATGTATTGGTCAATGTATGGGATGTTTTGGTATTGTTGGTATGATAATTTCATAAATGGCATTGTTAAGGGGGAAATGATATTTTAAGGCAATTATGTAACTCATTGTCGTCGTATGCACTTGTAAGGTAGTTGGTTGTTAATGTAAGCTCCGTTATGTACCTGTGTTGTAGAGTGAAACATAAGGAAGGAGCTAGACTATTGTATTCACATTTAAGATTGTATATTCATATTGGGAAGATAAGGTTTGTAAGGTTACTCTTTCCGTATCCTTCTGCAGCACATATTATTCACATTGTCATCGTACCTGTTTCTATTTCGAGATGTCTCAAAGTATCTCATGTCAGGTTATCATATGTTGTTATTCATATGTCTCTTAATCATAAACTGATGTTTTGAAACTCCAATAATGTTATGACTATCAACGTATCAATCTCTCAAAAGTAAAGGAAAGAAGTAATGCTAAGAGGTAATTCATATCTAGTTACTTTGTGGTTCTTTGAGTATGGGTGGCAGCTCTGGAGGTATAATCCTGGCTCGGGCCGAACCTACTTTATTGATTTACGATTTTGTTGACGGTTGCATTTATTGACGATTACATTTATTGACGGTTGCATATATTGACGGTTACTTATAATGACGGTTACATTTATTGATGGTTATGTATTTAATGGTAATATTTGTTGGTAATGTACATAAGGCAAGAAATTAATGAATATAAAATACATGGCTCCAGCATTCAGATCGATGGTTTGTCCATATTGGCTATTCTCTCATATTTGATTCCATTGAGGGCCGTATGTATCATGCAGTTCTATTAGCCTTACATACTCAGTACATTGTTTGTACTGATGTCCCTTGTGGGACTTACCTTACTTGCTGCAGGCACAGGTGCTAGTAGACCCGCACAGTAGGTTGCGGATCTTTTGCCAATCTTTGGTGTGCTCCAGTTTGTTCGGGGCTTTTCGGGTCTCATATGTACACTTGTTTTGGTACTGTAATGTTATATAAAGCGGGGACTTATCCCGACTTTAGGATGGTTATGTATATGCATCTGTTAGAGGCTTTGTAGATGAACGTGGTGAGATGAATGAAGGTATGTATGTCCATTTTAACTTGATGGCCCTAACGGCTAAGTTTCATATATAACATATGTTTTCCATGACTTTCGTCTTTAGTATCGTATAGTTTTATGAGGTAGAATGATATTCATATGGAGAAATGCATATGAGGGTACATGAGTAAAGGTTGGTTCGCTCGGGCCATAACAGCTTCGGGTGCCAGTCCGCCCCGTTGGAATTCGGGGCGTGACACTATGACATGAACTCAATTCTTTAAGGTTTTTTAAGAAAAATATATGCCTCGCAGCTTGGATGAGCATTTGAGGGATAAGTTTACAGGATTGTAGCAGGGTTTTATATTGATGACTGAGTATGAGGTGGGGTTTCATGAGTTGGCTAGGCATGCCACTATGATTCTATCGATTGAGTATGTGCGTATTTGGTGCTTTGTCAGAGGTCTAAGACTTCCACTCTGCATGGCTACACTAAGTCTGGTAGCTACGGGCAGGTCTTTTATGGATATTGTTGACTATACCCAAACTATAAAGAAGATACATCGAGAGGCCCAAGGGGGCAGTGATTAGCTGCCGCATCAGCAGGGTAGTTATTGTGGGAGCCATAGTGGCTCACAGTTTAGAGTTAGAGGTTTTCACAGTAGGTACCCCCAGCATCAGCCTTATTAGCATCAGGGTAAATCTAGTAAGCTCATTTAGGCAGTACTTCAGATTTTAGACGGGGTCAGCCTAGTTATAGTGATATAAATGAGTAGTGTAGTGGTCAGTCCTCAAGGGTTACTCAGATAGGGTCTTTAGGCTGAGGTGGCCATTTTGGATCAGTTGAACCTTTTCGATAGAGTAGAGTGCCCGAGGTATGTTATGATTGTGGTATAGTGGGCTATTTCACTAGAGAGTGTCCCCGATGTGGGATGATTAAACCTTCTGCATAGAGTGCTCCGCTAATAAGATCAATGCCGCCTCTAGCTAGGGGTGGTGCACAGGGTCACAGGTGTGGTCCCCAGTATTCCAAAGGAGGTCCTTAGACAGGTTGAGCAGGTAGTCGGATAGGCACCCTGTCTGGAGGTGGATAGGGTCATTTACATGTTTTTTCTAGTAGGTCGGAGGCTGAGGCTTCAGATGTTGTTATCACTGGTATGATTTCAGTATGCCATCATCCAACTTCTATTTTATTTGATCTACACCACATATTCATATGTTTTGACTTATTATATATATCATGGTTGGGGTTTTCTTGGGAGACATTATCTGTGCTTGTGCATGTAGCTACTTCTGTAGGTGATTTTTTAGTAATGGATTGGTTTTATAGATCATGTATTGTGACTGTTTGACAGTATGACACTCAGGATGACCTTCTTGTGTTAGACATGGTGGACTTTGAAGTCATTCTGGGCATGGACTAGTTATCCCATTATCATGTGGTCTTGGATTTCTTTGCTATGACTATTAACTTAGCCTTGCCTGGCATACCCCCGATTGTGTGGTAGGGTTTTTTAGCTGTACACTGACAGGGATTATTTCTTATATTCGGGCTAAGAGACTGGTATCGAGGGGTTGTGAGTCATACCTTACTTATGTTTATGATATTAGCATAGAGAGTCCCCCGTTTGACTCTATTTCTATTGTCCATGAGTTCCTAATGTCTTTCCTACCGACCTACCTGGCCTTCCTCTTGAGTGTGATATTAAGTTTGCTATTAAGCTTGAGTTCGGAACCCATCCTTTTTCTATGGCACCTTACTATATGGCTCTTGCCGAGCTAAAAGAGCTAAATACTCGCTTTAGGATCTTCTGGGTAAGGGTTTCATTAGAATAAGTATCTCACCTTGGGGTGCTCCTATTTTATTTGAGAAGAAAAATAATAGATTACAAGCAGCTGAATAAGATGATAGTGAAGAATAAGTATCTTATGCCTCGTATTGATGATCTATTTGACCATCTTTAGGGTGCTTCATCATTTTCTAAGATTGACTTGAGTTTTGCTAGTATCAATTGAGGACTCGGGTGGAGGACATCCCTAAGACAACCTTCAAGACTTACTATGATAATTATGAGTTCCTGGTGATATCTGTTGGGTTGACTAATACCCCAGCAACATTCATGGACTTGATAAACCATATATTCAAGCCTTATTTGGAATTTTTCGTGATTGTATTCATTGATGACATCCTTTTCTATTCGAGGAGTAGGGAGGACCACAAACAACATTTGAGGACTGAGCTCCACACATTGAGAGATCATAGGTTTTTTGCCAAATTATCAAAGTGCAAGTTCTAGTCTAATCTGTAGCTTTCTTGGGGTACGTAGTGTCTAAAGATGGGATTATGGTTGACCCAACAAAGATTAAGGTTATTCGTGATTGGGTTGAGGTTTACAATTTGATTGGGTTGGTAGGCTACTACCAGCAGTTCGTCGAGAGATTAACTAGGAATGAGGTTCCATTTTAGTGGTCCAATGACTGTAAGGAGAGCTTTCTAAATCTCAAGGACATGCTCACTTTAGCTCTCATTTTGACTCATCCAGTTAAGGGCGAAGGGCTTACTATTACTGTTACGCTTTTAGTGTTGGTTTGGGGTGTGTTCTGATATAGTAAAGCTGGGTTATTGCATATGCTTCGAGACAACTGAAAGTGCACGAGCGCTACTACCCCACTTATAACTTGGAGTTAACAGTGGTAGTGTTCGCGTTTAAGATTTAGAGGCATTTCTTCTATGGTGTTCGCTGTAAGATTTTCACTGACTATCATAGTCTTCAATACATTATAACTTAGAAGGAGTTTAATTTGAGACAACACAAGTGGATTGAGTTGCTGAAGGACTATGACCTCTCTATTCTATACCATCCGGGCAAGATGAATGTGGTAGAGGATGCCTTGAGCCGAAAGGTAGTAAGTATGGGTAGTTTGTACTTCATTTAAAGTTTTGAGTGACATTTGGCCTTGTACATTCAGTCCTTAGAGAACATGTTGGTTCAGATTGATATTTCACACCCTAAGTGGATTCTTGCTAGAATTAAGGCTAGGTTTACCTTGTTGGAGCATATTTGAGACTAGCAGTCTGAGGATAGTAGGCTATGTGGCATTTGAGATCATGTGTTGAGGGGTGAGTCCAGGAGGGATACCTTAGATTTTGAGGGCATTATGAGATTCAGCGGTCACATTTTTTTTCGAGGGTAGGAGACTTGATTCAGTTGATACTTTGGGAGGTTTGCAGCTCTAGATATTATATTCACCCCAGGACAGCAAAGTTGTATAGCGATTTGAGGTAGTATTACTTGTGGAACAGTATACGGAGAGATGTAGTGAGATTTATGGCTCAGTGCTTGGGTTGTCAGTAGGTGAATGTCGAGCATTTGAGACCTATTGGATTACTTCAAAGGCTACCCATTCCTGAGTGAAAATGGGAGTGGATTACTATGGACTTCATGAGTGGTTTGCCTCGAAATTTTTATGGTTTTGATACCATTTGGGTCATCATAGATTGATTGACCAAGTTTGCCCATTCCATACCTATTCAAACTTTCTTCAGTGCAGGTTGGCTCGTATCTATGTTTTAGAGGTGGTTTATCTTCACTAAGTGCCTGTGTTTATTATTTTAGATAGAGGCTCCCAGTTCACTTTTAGCTTTTAGAGGGCCTTTCAGGAAGAGTTGAGCACCCAGGTTGATCTTAGCCCCATTTTTCATCCCTACACTAGCAGACAACCATTGCAAACTATTTAGGTTTTGGAGGATATGCTCCGCTCATGTGTTATGGACTTTGGGGTTTAGTGGGAGCAGATTTTAGCCTTAGTAGAGTTTGTCTATAATAATAGCTATCATTCGAGTATTCAGATGCAACCATTTGAGGTATTATATAGTAGGCATTGTCGATCTCTGGTGGGATTGTTTGAGACTTTAGAGGGTAGGCCCCGTCGTACTGATTTGCTTCGTGAGTCCTTGGATTGGGTTTGGGTTATTCAGGATAGGCTACGGGAAGCTCAGAGTAGGCAGAAGAGTTATACTTAATGCAGACTTAGTGACTTGAGATTCAAAGTTGGTGATTGGGTCTTTCTTCAAGTGTCTCCCATGAAGGGAATGATGAGGTTTTGAAAGAGGGGCAAGCTCAGCCCCAGGTATATCAGACCATTTGAGATACTTTGGACAGTTGGGGGTAGCTTATGTGTTGAATTTACCTCAAGCCTTTTCAACCATCCATCCAGTTTTCCAGATATCTATGTTATGGTGTTACATCTTGGATGATCTCACGTGCTGATGGGACTCGGTCTAGTTGGATAAGAGTTGACCTTTGCTGAGGAGCAAGTTTCTATCCTAGCTAGAGATGTCAGACGATTTCATTCCAAAGATATTCCTGTGTTTAAGGTTTAGTGGAGATGCCGTCCAGTGAAGAGGCTACCTGGGAGACCGACCGTGAGATATGACCAAGTATCCTTACATGTTCGAGCCTTCAAGTACTTCTTGACCCTTTATTTTCATGAACGAAAGTCCTTTTAGTAGTGGATGTTGTAATTACCCTTTAGGTCATTCCCTACAGTTTAAAGGTTTTTCTTCATTTATATCTTTCCTATAGTTTCCCCAAGTCATTTATGACTTTCTGGGATTGACAGTTTAGTTACCAGGCAGTTTGTTTGGTTTTTAGAATTATTTCCTTATTTTAGAGTTTTCATTGTTATAAAAAGGGTCTCGGGCCTAACCTTCAGGTAAAAAGCCTTGGATTCCAATTTTGTCTGTCTCATTAGCTTTGGGATGTCAATTTTAGGCTGGGGGACCCTTGGTCTGGGTCCCAAGGCTTCTGAACTCTTTTTGGGCTGTTGGGTGGATGTTGGCTAAAATGGACCCTTGGGTATGAGACCCACCTTTGATGGTTCCGTTGATTTTGGAATGCCAAATCTGGTAGGGTGAGATTGTTATTTTGTGTGCATGGGGTTCTGAATAAATCTTGAGCCCTCAGTCGCAGTCCATTGGGACTTAGCAAATTTTTAGCGCCCACCTCACAACTTTAGAAGTTATCTAGCCGCTAAAATGGGTATTACTTGTATGTTATAAATATTTCTTCTACCTTGAAAATCAGCTTTATTTCACTAAGTGCAAAACACCTTTGGAGCTATTGAGATATCAAAAACTCATGGGAAATCATTAATTGAAACTTTTCTCAATTTGGAAGCGCGTCCTTGTGATCATTTTGTAAGTTCTCAATTTAAAATCGACTAATTCTCTATTTTCGATTTTCATTTCTTCGAGTATGTTTGGACTATTTTGGGACTGATCAAGGCTCAAATTATGCTCATTTTTGGCGGGCAAATGATCCTTGAGTTGATAAGGATGCTGTGATGGTTTTAATTTTATGTTTCCACAAGTGGGCCCTGCATGGGATTTTAGTCCAATTTCTAAGCCAGAGCATTAATACGCACTATGGGTTTCAATATTATCATTTTGATATGTAGAAACTTATTTTGATAGTGTGGCAGCAGTCGGAGGCTTCTTGAAAGAGAAAAGCTCCGGTGTTAAGGATTTTACAAGCTTTCGGCGGCGTTCTGGAAGGCTAGGCTTACTTTTCTCCTAGGTGATTTTTTTTACTGTATTAGTATGAAATAGTGCTCATTATTGGTGGATTCTTATTGCTCGGTTGTTATTTTGGCATTTAGTAACTTATTTAGCCATTTAGGGGCCTTTTTCGATATAATTCGACCCCGTTTTCCCTTATATTAGTCAATGATTATTCCTTAGAACTAGTTTTAGTTTACTTAGTTCCTTGGGATAGGATTGAGAAGCCTTAGCCTTGGTTCAGGTAGATGCTTGCCTTAGGTTGGATGTTTGGGGTTTGGGAGTGGGCCCCACTACCCGCTTTTAGATAAAATACTTAGTATAACATTCCTTTGACCTTCATGATCACATAGCCACTCCCATAGAGTACTGCCTAGGTTTAGGGTTTTCTTATATACTAATTCACACCTATTTAGCCATGTTGCCCTGAGTAGGGTAATATTAAATTACGTTTTCCCGATACATGGATATGCTGATTATGGTTTGTAAGTTTCGATTCCAGTCCGGCATATATACATGGATTTTCATGAGTTCTAGTACGAGTTTGGAATCTATATATTCTGCTACCATTTATGGCTTCTAGTTTGAGTCTTGCATTTATTGTTCTTATTATTATTGATCTAGGGTTGGAAAACTGGTGAACACCAATAGAAGGGAGGTTATAAATGGGAAAATAAAGCATCAGGTACACATGGCCAATACTCTAGATCATTTTATGCCCTTTATTGCCATATCATGTCCTTACTTTAGTATTATACTTTCTTGTACTCACCAGGCTTATGGGGGCTCAGTTGTGTTTACTCTTCTTTATATGTGCCTTCTGGGATTATAGGGGCCCAGTTAGGTTATAGTCAGACTTTTATTTCCGCATTCGGGCTACTTACCCTATATATATCGCTTCTGCCTGGTATAGTCTATTATTTTCATTTGTGCCCTTTATTACTGACTTTAGTTTACTTCCTCGCGCTTTATTTATGCTTTTATTCTAATTTAGCTAAGTTGGCCTATGGTGCCTACTGAGTACCCGTTGTTTTGGTACTTATACTACACTTCTGCATCGTTTTCCTGATGCAAATTCGAGTATGAGTCACCGCCACTGGTGACATCCTTGAGTCGTACTGTTGTTCAGAGTTAGGGTGAGCTTTCAGAGTCTGAAGTTGATCTTCCTCCTTCTACTATTTTTGATAGTTGTATTAGTATATTTTGAGATATGATATATATTTGACATTATCTAGTACTCTCTTTTGGCATAGTGGCTCTTGTATCGACCTTACTAGGTTGTGGGGGAAACATTTTGTATATTTTGTCCTCTTCCCTCTGTTGTATTGTATGTTCATGCTTATATATTGCTATATTTTGTTGCCTAGTATTTTAATTGTATGCATGTTTCCTTTGTTTACTTATCTTCCTCCAGTTAGCCCATGACTTATCATTCCGGGCTATGGTTTGGATTTCCTACTGATGGGTTAAAGTAGGTGCCATCATGACTCAAAAAATTGGATCATGACACATAATTTAAGTATTAAGCTAATGATAAAAGAATAATTTAAAGGAATTTTTAGATATTGACTCAAACTTTTTTGAAGCCATTAATACTAATCTAATAAATGTCCGCACTCTTCGATCTAGTTATTGAATGTGTGTAAGCAATTCATGAGTAACTGATTGTTGTGATTCAAGAAGTATACTTTGGTTGAATTGGACACTTTCTCTTAAAGATCATATTAGAAAATTTTCTTATTTTTCCTTGCCCCCAATTCTCTCTTCGATGGTTGATGTTGTTGCAATCAACAAATATTTTTAGCTTTCTTTTAAAGAAGATAATGATTTGCAAATGAGTCTATAACTAATGAAGTTTTCAGGTTTCTGTAGAAGAAGGTAGTGACTTGCACGTTAGTCTATAATTCTTTTTCTCTATCTTGTTTTAATTTTTTGTGAATATCTTTTAGTTGATCAAAATGACATTCATGTGTTTTAGTTTGGCGGGTGCCAGAAGTGTATGAAAATTTCTAAGTCTTTGGATTTTCTTAGAATTTCGTGTTAAGAGAACCTCCTTTTTTTCTTCTTTTCTGTAATGGGTATTTCATTTTATGGGCTAATCATCAAGATTTGATTTTTTTCGTCTGTTAATGTATATAGTTTTAAAACTATTAATTCTAGAAAAAAAAAATTACACCAATAATCGTCATATCTACATTTTATTAGTTTTGATTTTCTTAACTAAACAAGAGGCTTTTCTAGTTAAGTGTCTCTAGTAATTCACTTTTAGGCCTATAAATGGCAAAGAAGGCAAGAGAATACGAAAGAAGATTTGTGCTTTGAATGTAAAGATGGAGGAGAGCTCATGATTTGTGATTATGGGTAAGTCCTTTTCTCTCAAAAATCAATTTTATTTTAGATCAAGATGACATGCATGAATTTTAGGTTAATGGGTTTCAAAATTATTAGAAAATCTTTTATTATTGCTATCATAGAGGTTTCAGACTGACAATTATTTTCATTCTTCTGTCTACTTGTTGAGCAATTGCAAGCAATCTATAAGTAGCTGGTTAGTGTTATCTAAGAATAGATTGCTCCAGTCCAAGAAGTATAACTTGGTAATTACAAATACTTGGGGCTGAGCTTTACCCCTCTTTTCGAACCTTATCACACCCTTCATGGTTGACACTCAAAGGAAAACTCGATCACCAATTCAAAACTTCAAAGCACAGAGCCTACGGTCAGCATAATCTTCTGCCTACTCTAGGCTCCTTATAGCCTATCGTGAATTACCAAAACCCTATCCAAAGACTCAAAAAGAAAGTCGGTACCACGGGGTTTAACCTCAGAAGTCTCAAACTAACCAATCGGAGATTGATAATGCCTACCATACAATGCCTCAAATGGTTCCATCTGAATACTCGAATGGTAGCTATTATTATAAACAAACTCTGCTAAGGCTAAATGTTGCTCCCACTGACCTCCAAAGTCCATAACACACACGTGGAGCATATCCTCCAAAACCTAAATAGTACGCTCCGACTGTCTGTCGATCTGACGGTGGAAAGTGGTGCTATGGTCAACCTTAGTACCCAACTTCTCTTGAAAAGTCTTCTAGTAGCTAGAAGTGAAATGAGATCATCTATCTGAAATAATAGACATGGGTACCCCATGAAGGAGAACTTCCTCTTGAATATAGTTACGAGCTAATATTTCAACACTGAATGTAATTTGAATAGGGATGAAATGAGAAGATTTGGTCAACTGATCTACGACGACCCAAATTTTATCAGAACTGTAGGAAGAGCGAGGCAAACCACCAACGATAGCCATAGTAATCCGCTTCCACTTCCACTCAGGAATAGGTAGTCTCTGAATCAAGCCACCAGGTCTAAGATGCTCGGCATTTACCTGCTGACAACACAAAATACAACCTACAAAGCATACTACATCCTTCTTCATACCACTCCACCAGTAATGTTGCCTTAAATCTCTATACATCTTAGTTGTCCCAGAGTGAATAGAATATCTACAGCTATAAGCCTCCCGTAGTATCAGCTAAATCAAGTTTTAAACCCTCGGAACATAAATACGACCGTCGAATGTCTAAATTCCCTCAGAATCTAAGGTATCCTTCCTGGACTCACCTCTCAGTACCTGATCTTGAATGCCACAGTGTCTACTATCCTCAAACTGTCAGCCCCAAATCTATTCCAACAGGATAGACCTAGCCGCAATACTGGCAAGAATGCTCCTGGGGTCGAATATATCAAGTCAAATCATCATTTTGGCTAAGGATTGTATTTTCAAATCCAATGGGGGCTCCAAAACTGAAATGAAGGCCAAGCTACCCATACTCACCAGCTTCAGGCTCAAGGAATCCGCTACCACATTCGCCTTGCTTGGATGGTATAGAATTAAGATATCATAGTCCTTCAGCAACTCAATCCAAATGTGTTGTCTCAAATTAAGCTCCCTCTGTGTTATAATGTACTAAACACTTTGATGGTTAGTAAATATCTCACAGCAACACCATAGAAGTAATACCTCTAAATCTTAAGCCCAAAAACTACCGCCGCCAAATCCAAATCATGAGTGGGGTAGTTGCGCTCATGCACCTGCAGCTGTCTCAATTCATAAGCAATAACTTGGCCCTATTGCATCAGAACACACCCCAAACTAACACTAGAAGTATCACAATAAATAGAAATCCCCTCGCCCTCAACTAGAAGAGTCAAAATATGAGCTGAAGTGAGCAAGTCCTTGAGATTTAGAAATCTCAACTCATACTCTTCGGACTACTGAAATGGAACCTCCTTCCTAGTCAATCGAGTCATAGGCGCTGTAATAATAGCAAATCTCTCAATGAACCGCTTGTAGTAGCCTGTTAAACTAATAAAACTGTAAACGTCAGTTGGAGACGTAGGTCTGGCCCAATAACGAATAGCCTCATTCTTCACTGTATCCACCATAATCCCATCATTAGACACTACGTATCCTAGGAATGCCATAGAGACTAGCCAGAACTCACACTTTGAGAATTTGGCAAAAAGCCTATGATATCTCAAAGTGTGGAGCATAGTCCTAAAATGCTGCTCGTGCTCCTCCATACTCCTTGAATAGAAAAGGATATCATCAATTAAAATGATCATGAAGAAGTCCAGATAAGGCCTATCAAGTCCATGAACACTGTTGGGGAATTGGTCAGCCCAAAAGACATCACCAAGAACTCATAATGGAAATAGCGAGTCCTGAAGGCTGTCTTAGGGATGTCCTCTGCTCGTATCCTCAACTGATGGTAACCAGATCTCAAATCAATATTAGAAAGAACTGTCGCACCCTAAAATTGGTTAAATAAATCTTCGATATGAGGCATGGGATACTTATTCTTCACTGTCACCCTATTCAGATGTATGTAGTCAATACACATATGCATAGAACCATCCATTTACATAACGATCAGAACAGGAGCACCCCAAGGTGATAAACTCAACCAAATGAAACCATTAACCAGAAGATCCTTAAGTTGAGAATTTAGCTCATTTAGGTTGGCAGGAGCCATACGGTAAGGTGCCATAGAAATAGGTTGGGTGCTCGGCTCGAGGTCAATCACAAACTTAATATCACACTCAGAAGGAAGGCCAGGAAGGTCGGTAGAGAAAACATCAAGATACTCACGAACAATAGGAATAGAGTCAAGAAAAGGACTCTCTGCAGTAATATCATGAACATAGGCAAGGTATGACTCACAATCCCTCGCTATCAATCCTCTAGCCTAAATATAAGAAATAATCTTTGTCTTCGTGTGGCTAAAAGAACCCTGCTGCACAATCGGGGCTAAAAGAACCCTGCTACACAATCGGGGCTAAAAGAACCCTGCTACACAATCGGGGGTATGCCGGGCACGACTAAGGTAATGATTTGGTAAAATAATGCATGGCCGCGTAGTAGGGGGAAAACCAGTCAATGCCCAGAATCACATCAAAATCTACCATATCTAGCAAAATAAGATCGACCTTAGAATCATACTCTCGAACGATCACAATACATGATCTATAAACTCGATCCACTACTAATGAATCACCCACGGTAGTAGCTACATGCAATGGCACAGATAAAGGCTCCCAAGATAATTCTAACTTTGGTGCTTAATAAGCAAAAGCATATGAATAGGCAAAAATATTAGTGATGACTGATAAGCAGTTGTTGCTCGCACCAACATTTACACTAGTATTCACAACAATCCCAGTACTAGCAGTGGTGGGATTTACTTCACCAGAATGACTACTAATAATATGGGTATCAAATATGATGACAAATTCAGCAATAGTCGTGGTCCTATGTCACGACCCAATTTCTCGAGTCATGATGGCACATACTCTAACCAACTTGTAAGTAAGCCAAACCATAGCCCGAAATGTCAAGTAATGAGCTAAACTGTATAAAATAATAGAATACAGAATGAAAGCATGTGATAGGAGTACTAAGCCAATATATATAAAAATGATCATACTGAAAAGAAGAAGAAAAAAGGGTGAAATATAAAAATAAGTATCCCCACGACCTGGTAAGGTCGGTACAGGGGCTATAAAATAAAAAATAGAGTACTAGATAGTGTCAAACATATATATAGTCTCGGAGTATATGAAATACTATTCAAAAATAGCAGAAAGAGAGAGGATTAGCTCTGGGCTCTGAAAGCTCACCCTATCTCCGAATAAAAAACAGGCCTAGGATAATATTAACAATGGTGGCTCATACTCGGATCTACATCAGGGAATAGATGTCGAAGTGTATTATGAATACCAAAACAATGGGTACTCAGTAGGCATAATAGACCGACTAGTTAACTTATAGTAAAAGCATAATAAAATATGAGAATGTAAACTAAAGTCAGAAATAAGGGACCTAAAAGGAAATAATACTCCAAATCGGGCGATTATGATAAATATGGTGAATGAGTAACTCGAAAGTAAAAGTAGTTTAACTACAACCTAAGTGGAGGCCCAAAAGCCCAGAAGGCACAAACAAGAAAGGAATAACCCAATCGAGCCCTCATAAGCCCGATAGATACACAGGAGTACTCTAATACAAAGATGGATTTATATATACTAATAGCATAAAGTGAACCATGGTTAAAACTTACCTAAAAGTCCTCCCTGAACATTAATGCAGGACATAAATAGGGACTAGAGAATAGGATCATGATAGAAAATGTCGAGTATAAATCATAATTGTCACCCTTGAACAGGAACTAATAAGTAAGCCAAAAGTAGTGAAAATACAAGGTTATATCTTCTCTTAAGTCCAATTAGTACTAAATTCCCAATTCAAGCGATTAAATCTTTAAACGATATGGGTTTTAATCATTATGTCAAAAGATGAGGTTTTAATGGTCAAATACTATTCTACCACGAGTATCAAATCTAGTCGGAGCACATTAAATTGACTAAGTCATCCTAAGACTCAAGATTTAGTCTAAGGTGATGAATAAAAGCTTCTTAAGTCTACAAGGAACTAATTTAGGCAATGGCCCTAACGAAGGGCTGGTGGGGCCCACTTCTAGTCTCGAAAACCCATACTAAGGTAGCCACCTACCCAAACCTAGACTAAGTTTTTACAATTCCATCTCAAGCTACTAATTAAATCAAGACTAGTCCTAAGGTATCGTCAGAGACCAATATGAAGAAAGACTAGGCCGAATTCTACACAAAAAGACCCCTAATCGGCTAACTTAATCAACAATTATGGAATCATCAATCGATTCATAAATATCAACCCATAGCTAGCATAATACTACACTAATACCATAATAAAGCATAGTCTAGAATAAAAGTAAGCCTAGCCTACCTGGACGCTGCAGAAATCTCGCAAGGTCCTCTACTCCAGAGCTTTTCCCATCTGAGAAGTCTCCGAATGCTACCACACTATCAAAATAATAATCAAAGAATGAAATGAGAAAATTGATACCCATATTACATATAAACACTCTGGGTCAAACATCAAACTAAAAATCTAATAGGGGGACTGATTGCAGCATTACAAAATTGAAGCCGTCAACGCTTCCCTCTAAGCTCAAAGATCATTTACCCCTAAAAATGGGTGGAATCCAAGCACAAATCATCCCCAAAGTAGCCCGCAAAGTAATCTAGGGATTTAAAGTTAAATCAGAGAATTAACCTAGAATTTAAGCAAAAACGTACAAAAATAATGACAAGGAAATGACCACAACGAAGTTTCCCACGCACTCCCAATACCCAATAATTAATCTCCCATGATTTCTAAGCTTCTTAGTGTTTTAATGGTGATTGGAATTGGAAAATAAGGCTAGAATTGAAGAGGAAATAAAATATATAGAGGTACCAGTGCTGGCTGCTTTAGCGGCTAAATGACCACTAAAGCGGCTGGGAGAGTGCTAAATCGGCTTAGCCTCGAGTGGACTATCTCCACTAAAGTAGCCTAGAGACGCTAAAGTGGTTGCTGCTAAAGCAGTGCCAAGCAGTTAAAGTGGTCTCTTGGCCGTTTAAGCAGCTGCACCAGATGCATCAGGCACCAACAACTTTGCTAAGTTGCAAAGTTTTCGATTGGGCCCTTGAGATTCATTCAGAATCCCGTGAACACAAACAAACTATCCTATCATCCCAAGCTCATTGACACCATCAAAATTCCATTCGAGGTTGTTTCGATCAAAAGTGGGCCTCATACCCAAAGGGCCATTTTAGCCAAAATCTACCTAATAGCCCAAAATGAGTATGAAAGCCTTGGGACCCAAACCAAGGGTCCCCCTAGTCTAAAATAGACATAGAGCTAATGGAACTTTCAGAATTGGCATCTGAGGCTGTTTACTTGAAGTTCAGGCCCGATACCATTTTTAACAACAAAAGCTCCAAAATAGGGAAATGGTTCTAAAAATCAAACGAACTGCCCAATAACCAAACTGTTTGTCCCAGAAAGTCATAAATGAATCTGAGCAGCTATGGGAAATCTCTAAATAAAGAAAAAGAAAAAAATATAGGAAATGACCTGGAGGGTCATTACAATATCCACTACTAAAGGACTTTTATCCGGAAAAGTAAAGGATTAAGAAGTGCCTGAAGGCTCGAACAAGTGGGGATACTGGGCCCATATCTTACGCTAGATCTCCCAAGTAACCTCCTCTACTAGATGGTGTCTCTACTGAACCTTAACCACTGGAATATCTCCGGAACACAACTGTCTGATATCTCTGGCTAATATAGCAATTGGCTCCTCTACAAAGGTCAACCTCTCATCAAACTGAACCAAATCCAAATGAAGCATGTGAGACTCATCTAGAATATAGTGCTATAACATAGATACAAGGAAAACTGGAAGGATAGCTGAAAAGTATGGGGAAAGGCCAACTCATAAGCTACCTCTTAAACTATCTGAAGTATCTCAAATGGCCCGATATACCTGGGACTGAACTTTCCCCTCTTCCTGAACATTATCAAGCCCTTCATGGGTAATACTAGTAGGAAAATTCAGTCACCAATTCCAAACTTCAAAGTACAGAGCCTACGGTCAGTATAACTCTTCTGCCAACTCAAAATAAATGATACGGGTTTTAATCATTAAGTCTAAGAATGAGGTTTTAAGGGTCAAATACTATTCTACCCCGAGTATCAAAGCTAACCAAAGCTCATTAAATTGACTAATTCATCCTAAGGCTCAAGATTTAGTCTAAGGTAACGAATAAAGGCCTTTAGGTCTACAAGGAGCTAATTTTAGGCAATGGACCTAACGAAGGGCCGATGGAGCCTGCTACTAGTCCCAAAAACCCATACTAAGACAAGCGCCAACCAAAACCTAGACTAAGGTTTTATAATTCAATCCCAAGGTACTAAGTAAATCAAGACTGTTCCTAAGGTATCATCATAGACTAATATGAAGAAAGAATAGGCCGAATTCTACCCAAAAAGACCCCTAATCGGCAAACTTAATCAATAAATACTAAATCATCAATCGAGTCATAAATAACCACCCATATCTAGCATAATACTGCACTAATACCATAATAAAGCTCAGTCTAGAAAAAAAGTAAGCCTAGCCTATTTGACCGCCGCCAAAAGCTCACAAGTTCCTCTACTCCTGAGCTTTTCCCTTTTGAGAAGCCTTTGAACACTGCCATGCTGTCAAAATACTAATTTATGCATTAAGATGAGAACATTAGTACCCATATTGCGTATAAATGCTCCGAGTCAAAAATTGAACTAAGAATTCCATATGGGGCCCGCTTGCAGAATCATAAAATTAAAGCCCATAATGTATCCCTCTAAAATAGGTGGAATCCAAGAACAAATCCTTCCCAAAATAGCCTTCAAAGTAATCTAAGTATTTAAAGCTAAATCGAATAATTAAACTAGAATTTAAGTGAAAACTTATGGAAATAATGACGAGGAAATGACCGCAACAAAGTTTCCAACTCACTACCAACACCCAATAATTAATATCCCATGATTTCTAAGCTTCCTAGAGTTTTAATGGTGTTTGGAATTGGAAAATAAGGATAGGACTGAAGAAGAAATGAAATATATAGAGGTACCAGCGATGGCCGCTTTAGCTGCTAAATGACTGCTAAAGATTTCACTACTACAATGGATTGGAGGATGCTAAAGTAGCCTAGCCTCAGGTTTTCTATCTCCACTAAAGTGATGCCAAGTCGCTTGAGCAACTGGACCAGATGCATAAGGCGCCAACAACTTTGCTAAGTTGCAAAGTTTCTGACCGGGCCCTTGAGATTTGTTCAGAATACCATGAAAGCAAACGAACTATGCTACCTTAAAAAATTTAGCATTTGGGACTCAAGGCACCATCAAAATTTCCATTTGAGGTAGTTTCGATCAAAAGTGGGCCCTACACCCAAAGGTCTATTTTAGCCAAAATCTATCCAATAGCCCAAAACGAGTCTAGAAGCCTCGAGACCTAAACCAATGGTCTCCCTAGACTAAAATTAACACTTTGGAGCTAATGAAACTATCAAAATTGGCATCCAAGTCCGTTTACTTGAAGTTCATGTCCAATACCCTTTTTTTAAAAGCCAAAGCTCCAAAATAGAAAAATAGTTCTAAAAATAAAACTAATTGCCCAGTAACCAAAAGGTCAGTCCCAACATGTCATAAATTACTTGGGGCAAATATAGGAAAGCTATAAATAGAATAAATCCCAAAAGCACAGGAAATGACCTTGAAGATCATTACACCCTACACCAGAGCAGTTACCACTAACAGTGATTTGGAATTTGTGCCAATTCCAGTGCTAGTGGTGGGTGGAGACCCACTAATAGGAGGACTAGGAAAAATATACTAGGAATTAGGGGAGATCAGGCATGTGATATTAGGCGTATTTATACACCAAAGTGTCATTATCTATGCACGTTTAGCTTAGTTGTGAGGATAACTTGGTGTGCTTAATGAAGTTAAAAGTGTTATTTGTGTATTTGTGTGATAAATTAAATGTTTAGTGTTTAAGATTCATTTGAAAAAATTCAAGAGTCAAAATAATCAAATAGACCTTAGACAAGAAAACTTGTGATGTTAGCTTGAGTTATGCATGTTCTAGTGTACTTTGATGAACTATATTGTGTTGTATGGACTAATATTAGTTATAATATTTTGTATGAGACCATTAAAGCATATATGGAACCTAAATTAAGCCTACAAAAAGGTCACAAGGAGTGGGGAAATAAGGAACGAGAAGACGAGAAGAATAGACCAAGAATTGGCGAACCCTCACCCTGTGAATGGGGCCTTGCGCCACACACCCCATAGCATGGGAGGGGGACTTCACCACACTCCCTAGGGATAGGGGATACTATTTTTTTCTTTCTATAGGCCCTTCATCACACTTCTCTTTCCTTGCAATGGCCTTGAGACGCAACCCCCCAATACATTTAAAAGTTGGTTTTTAACTTGGTTTAAGTTGAGGGCAAAGTGGTAAATGCTTATATTTTGTTTGGGGAAGCCTATGGAAGACATAAGGGACTATATAAGGAGTAATTATCCACATTTACAATACATATTTGTAATACACATGAATTGGAGAGAGGAGAAGGAAACAAGGGCTCTACGTTAGGGTTTTTCTTCCTTTAACTTCTGGTTTTTTTGGAGTTTACATATGAATTCATTAATGGTGTTTATTTGTATGACTATTAGTGGATAAACACCTTATATCTAGGGTTGAGGATACAAAAATAATTTTTTAATTATGGTGTGATAGTTGGTTTATATGTTTATCAAGTTATATGATTATTCTTGCGTTCTTGTTTCACTATTCTAAAGCGTCATGAACTTTAGGAGTAGAGGGAAATTGACCATAGGAGTGGAGGGACAAAATGAAGAATGTAGGGAGTGTGGATCATATCTTTAATTGTTAGATACTAATTGTTAAAGGATGATTTGCGGTTAGAATAGAGATATACCTCAACGCCTGAGGCGCCATAGTTAAATGGCACTTTCGATGCTTAAAACAAGGAAAATATGCAATAACTTGGGTGTATTTGGTTAGTATGATATGGTTTCTGTCCTAATATGCAGGAAAATAGTTTTTGAAGGAAAAAAATGATCAAAAGGAAGAATCAATCTCAAGACCGAAGTGTCTGAAGATGAAAGAACAAGAATCTGCACCAGAGAGTGAATCACAACACCGCTCACGTGACGTGGAAGCCACTCACGTGATGTGAGTGCCTGTCGTGATTCTACTTCATAGATTGGTAAATGTTGTCTGATTTCCACGATAGGACTGACGTGGCATGAGTACCACCTACGTGACGTGAAAAAGTGGCGTGAGTCAACTTCTGAAGATGTCTAATTGAGCCTGATTTCCATGACACTCACCTACGTGGCGTGACTTGGTTCCACGACACCAAGTCATGATAACGTGAAGTTGTAGACTCTATTCTCCTGTTCGAATTAGGATAGGATTAGCTTTGTATCTATAAATACTCATGTATAGTCCTATGTGCGAGAGAGAGTCAGTACATTGTTTTGAGAGATATTTTCTACAATTTCTGAGTTTATAAACATATTCTTGGTTTTGTAGTTACAAACCCCAGCTTCGAGTTTTATTGATAGTTGAGATTTTAGTTCTTCTTCATTATTGTGAGTTTACAATCATGTTTTCATCTTTGAATTCTTCTTTTGTTCTTGCAATTATGAGTAGATAAACTCATTAACTAGGGTTGTGTGAACCATGAGGAATTAACGAAACAGGTTAAGTGCAAAGCAACTCTGAACCGCTGTGAATACATGTATTGGTATTTCCTTATTGTCATTGATCTTCTAGCGGTTGCAAACGTTAGAAACTCGCCTGTATTCTAAACTTTCTTGAGAGAGAGGTATAGATTGGGAAAAAGAGATAACAACAAAGATTTGAAGCTATCAACTTTCATCTAATAACTTGAGCCTTAGCGGGAATAGTTATCTGAGATCCAGGATAAGGGTTAGTAGTGCGACACTCGGAGACCGAGAGGAGAAGAGTGAAATTTATCTAACTAAGGTCGAGAGACGTTTAGATGAACATATCTTGTCAGATTTTGCATGCAACATAGCGGGATGGTTTTGTTAGCACAAGTAACTGGTGGAGTTAAGGAATCATTGGGGATCACAGTCCTAGTGTACTTTTCTTATTGTCTACAAACTCGATACAATCAACAATAGTTATTGTCACTATTTACTTACAAAAAGAACCCCCAGTTTTTACTTATTTGCCAACTACTCGAATAAGAACTTAACCTACTTTCATCCTATTCCCTGTGGGATCGACATCAACCTAGTTGGGTTCTATATTTGACAGCGACCGCTTTATACTTCTTAGGAGGCATATTTTGGGCGACATTAAATTTTGGCGCTGTTGCCGGGGAATACGGTTACGGAGTTTATTAGTACTGGTTGGAGTTGTTTGGTTTTGTTTTTTACATACTTTTAAGGGTACACGCCGGTGTATGCCCAATACTAGAAGTTAAGGCAATCCCTTGATTCCACTTGATCTTGAAATTGAAAGAACTCTGAGAGCTAATCGAAGAATGGTAAATACTGACGGAGTTCAGGATCTCGCAGCTGCGGGAGACATTCATGAAACAGCGAATCAAACTACCGCTCGATTGACATGGGAAGAGCAAGCTAGGAAAGCTACTCTTAGACAAGAAGAAAGAGATAATCGAGCTATATAAGAGGCAGCTCAACGACTGGCTGAGGCTGAAGAGAGACAAAGAAGATTGAGAGCCCAACAACCTCTTCAAAGATGGTATGTGCCAGTTTATGATGATCCTGAGGAAGAAGATGTGGCCTACTTCGAGCCAATATAGACTGGTGCCATTATCCCACCAGAGTTACCTCCGAGAACTAAGTTTGACACTACCACTGCCATGATTCACTTGCTAAACTTGAAGGGTGTGTTTTTCTGTCTCCCTACTGATGATCTAAACATTTATGTGATGAATTTTGTGTGGGTCTGCACTTCAAATAATTTGCTCGGAGTTGACCAAGAGGCTATTCGATTGAGATTGTTCCCATTCTCTCTAACAGGAGAAGCAACTTTGTGGTTGGCAGAATTACCACGAGGTTCGATCACTACTTGGCAAGAATTAAGAAATCAATTTCTGGAAAGATTCTTTCCACCTTCCAAGATGCTACAGTTGAAGGATGAGATTTCTAATTTCAGACAACTACATTCTGAAGCACTGTACGAGACATGGCTAAGGTTCAAGAAGAAGCTACAGAATGTCCCAAATCACAGGATAAGTGGTAGGAACTTACTTGAAATCTTCTAAAGAGCTTTAAATGCCAACACAAAGGCATTCGCAGATACTATCACTAGTGGAGCATTCATGAGTATGAGATGGGAACGAGCTTCGGAGATATTGGATCGTATTACAAAGACCAACCGAGGATGGCATACTCGGGAGGCAGAAACGTCTGCGGGCACATATGCTATTGGAGCTTCACCAGCACAACGGGCTTTGGACGAATCTGTAGCTCAAGAGGTCGCACAACTAAGGATAGAAATTGGTCTTCTGGCCAAACAGATTGTGGCTAGAGATGCTGAAAAGGTGCATGCTGTAGGTACACAAGGTAAAACGCCTAGACATGATGATAGTGAATCTGATGAGGAAGCTAAATATCTTGATCGAAAAGTGGTGGGTTTCTGAGCCAAGGACCAAGGGTCTAACCAAGACTCCTGGAACTCGAGGCAAGGGAATCAAGGTCGGAACTACTATGGTGACAGTTACAACAAGTCGGGATATAGAGATAGAAAATGAGATCGTGATGGTGATTGGAGATGAAAGGATGATTACATAGAGAAGAGTGGCCTTTATGTACCACCAGGAAGCCGTGATGATGATTCTGGTAATTCAAGAATGGAGGCCCTTCTTAATAAACTGGTCAAAGGGTCAGAAAGCCAGGAAAATTGCTTGAAGGAGATTAGGTCAGATATTTCAGGAATAAGTTAGAAAGTGGAGTCTCATTCAACTGCCATTAAACATTTGGAGCAACAGTTCGAGCAGATTTCATTGGCACTGAATCAACGTCAGCCAGGCACCCTTCCAATCAATACCATCCAAAATTTGAAGAATGATAGCCAAATACACGACAGATCCACTTATACCTGCCAACAGTGGTAAGACCAATGAGCCGATGGTTATTGATGTAGAAACTGAGTTAGAGCCGGATAATTTAAAGGGTGAAACAATTCCAGAACATCATGATACTAGCAAAAAGGCAAAATCTTAAAAGAGGAAGGAAAAAGAGGTACCACAAGTGCTAAAAACTATCCCACAACCTCCTCCTCCCTTTCCTCAAAGGTTGAAAAATAAGGCTGAGGAAGGAAAATATCAGAAGTTTATTACAATATTGAAGGAGCTGTCAGTAAACATCTCTCTTGTTGAGGCATTGGAGCAGATGCCAGGTCATGCGAAGTTCATGAAAGACTTGGTGACAAAGAAGAGAACTGTTAGTTTTAAGCCAGCAGATAACTTACATCATTGTAGTGAAGTTGTTTCGCGTTCCCTAGTTGAAAAGAAGGATGATCAAAGAGCTTTCAAACTCCTTGTACTATCGGATCCTACAACTTTGCTAAAGCACTTTGTGATTTGGGTACTAGCATTAACTTAATGCCGCTAGCTGTGTTAAAACAGTTGGAGTTGGGAGCACCAAAACCAACCTCTATGAGACTTCTCATGGCGGATAGGACCATGAAAAAGCCGGTGGGCATTCTGTATGATGTCTTGGTAAAGGTTGCATCTTTCATCTTTCCGGCTGACTTTGTGATTCTTGATTGTGAAGTTGACTTCAAGGTTCCCATCATATTGGGAAGACCATTCCTTGCCACTGGTCGTGCACTGGTCGATATGGAAACAGGGTAGATGAAATTTAGGTTAAATGAAGAATAGGTCACTTTCAATGTTTGTCGTTTCATGAAGCAACCAAGAGATAAGCGGGTGATTTTGGTGATAGATGCAGTTGATGATAGTGATGTTGTTGTGTCTCTTGCAGAAAGGTTGGGGGTAGAAGCTCTTACGGCTGTGATTATGAATTTTAATAACAACGGTATTGAGGAATACGATGAGATGGTTGGTACACTCACTGGTAAGGGAGCATACACTTATTCTCCAAAGTAACTTGATCTCGATTTAAAGAATAGGGTGACCCCACCAACTCGTCCATCTATTGAGAAGCCTCCAGTTTTGGAGCTTAAGGCTCTTCCAGCTCACCTTCTCTACACATTTTTGGGAGCCAATAACACCTTGCCTGTGATTATTTCTGCTACATTGGTGGAGTGGCAAGTAGAGGCTCTGGTTTCAGTATTGAGAAGATTTAAGAGGTCCATTGGTTGGTCCATCGCTGATATTATAGGATTTCCACTCGGTTTTTGCACTCACAAACTTCAACTTACTCCTGAGTGCGTACTGAGCATTGAGAACAAACATTGTCTAGACCCACCTATGCAATAGGTTATGAAGAAAGAGATCATCAAGTGGTTAGATGCATGAGTGGTTTACCCTATTGCTGATAGCAAGTGGGTGAGCCCAGTTCAGTGTGTGCCGAAGAAGGGGGGAATCACTGTGGTTCCAAATGACAAAAATGAGTTGATTCAAATGAGGCCAGTTACTGGATGGAGAGTTTGCATGGATTATTGAAAGATAAATTCTTGGACAGAAAAAGATCATTTTCCTATGCCCTTCATGGATCAGATGTTAGACCGTCTTGCTGGTAGAGGATGGTATTGTTTTTTTGATGGCTATTCGAGGTATAATCAGATTTGCATAGCCCCTGAAGACCAAGAGAAGACCACTTTCACTTGTCCATATGGTACATTCACATTTAAAAAGATGCCTTTCGTTCTATGTAATGCACCGACCACTTTTCAACGTTGCATGATGTTTATTTTCTCCGACATGGTGGAAGACACTATTGAAGTTTTTATGGATGATTTTTCTATTGTGGGAGACTCATTTGATGATTTCTTGGCACACCTTGCCAATGTGCTGTAGAGATGCGAGGAGTGCAACTTAGTGCTGAATTGGGAAAAATGTCACTTTATGGTCAACAAGGGTATCGTATTGGGGCATCAGATTTCAAAGAAGGCTATTGAGGTTGATAAGGAAAAAATTGAGATGATTGAAAAGTTACCTCCACCTATTTCTGTGAAGGGTATTCAAAATTTCTTAGGTCATGCTGGCTTTTATAGAAGATTTATCAAGGACTTCTCTAAGATTGCACATCCGTTATGCAAACTTTTGGAGAAAGAGGTGAAGTTTCTGTTCGATGAGGCATGTCTAAAAGCATTTGAGTGTCTTAAAGAGAAATTGGTTTCAGCCCCTATTATTGTGTCACCAGATTGGATGATGCCTTTTGAGGTTATGTGTGATGCTAGAGGAGTGGCTTTGGGTGCAGTCCTTGGCCAAAGACGTGAGAAGATTTTACATCCGATTTACTATGCAAGCAAAGTGCTTAATTCAGCTCAAAAAAATTATACTGTGACTGAGCAGGAATTGTTGGCAGTGGTATTTGCTTTTGAGAAATTCAGATCTTACTTGATAGGTACGAAGGTGATTGTGCCCACAGACCATGCAGATCTTCGGTATCTTATGTCAAAAAAGGATGCTAAGCCAAGATTGATTCGGTGGGTACTTCTATTGTAAGAATTTGACTTTGAAGTCAAGGATCGTAAGGGAACCAAAAACCAAGTTGCTGACTATCTATCACACCTTGAGGAGGAGGCTATGCTTAAATTAAGGGATGATCTTGAGATTGATGATACTTTTCCAGATGAGCAAGTACTAGCAGCATCGCAAGACTTAATCCCTTGGTTTGCTGATTTTGCCAACTTTTTGGCAAGTGATCTAGTTCCCAAAGATATATCGTATCATCAGAGAAAGAAATTCATGCATGTGGTAAGAAAGTTCTTCTGGGATGAGCCGTATTTATTTAGGGTGTGAGCAGATGGCATAATTTGAAGATATGTTCCAGAGGTCAAGATGATGAGTATTTTGGAAGCATGTCATTCATCTCCAGTTGGGGGTCATCATGGAGGTGCGCGGACTGCCCATAAAATCTTGCAATGTGGGTACTAATGCGTATCTACAAAGATTCTCATGATTATGCTCGCAATTTTGACCAATGTCAAAGGCAAGGGAATATCTCACGCAGACACGAACTTCCCATGACAACTATACTTGAGCTTAAATTATTCGACGTATGGGGAATTGACTTTATGGGCCCTTTTGTGAGCTCACATGGGATGAAATACATCTTGGTAGCTGTCGACTATGTTTCTAAGTTGGTGGAGGTAATTGCGCTTTTTAACAACAAAGGAAGAAGTGTCACAACATTCTTGAAAAAGAACATATTTTCACGATTTGGAACCCCTCGAGTTATTATTAGTGATGGAGGACCCCACTTCTGCAATCATCTATTCAAGGCCCTTCTTGAAAAATATGGTGTTAAACATAAGGTGGCAAAACCTTACCATCCTCAGACAAGCAGGCAAGTTGAGGTGTCAAATCGTGAGATCAAGTCAATTTTGGCAAAAATAGTGAATGCCAATAGGACTTATTGGGCTCGAAGATTGGATGATGCATTATGGGCATATCGAACTGCTTTCAAAACGCCAATTGGTGCATCACCATATCAGTTGTTTTTTGGAAAATATTGCCATTTTCCTGTCGAACTTGAACATAAGGCTTTATGGGCTTTGAAAAGGTTGAATTTAGATTGGAGTGAAGTGGCTAAATTAAGACTTGAGCAGATGAATGAGATGGATGAATTTCATCTGCGGGCTTATGAAAGTTCAGCTATATATAAAGAGAAGATGAAATTATATCATGATCGTCGAATTCAGAACCGAGAGATTTGGTGCTACTTTATAACTCCAAGCTTCGCTTGTTTGCTAAAAAATTAAAGTCCAAATGGTCCGGACCATTCACGGTGGTTAGGGTATTCCCACATGGAGCAATTGAGCTAAAAGGAGTGGATAATGTTCTATCCAAGGTCAATGGACAATATGTTAAGCACTATGTGGGAATCACGGAAGAAATAAAGACATGTGAGGAACTTGAGCTTGATTAAGTAGTCAAGCTAGCCATGTTGTGTCGCGACGTTAAATCAGGCGCTTCATTAGAGGCAACCCGTGGGCTAGTTGGTGAAGTCTGAGTATCCAAGTTAGCCGAGTCGTCCGCGACGTTAAATCAGGGGCTTTATGGGAGGCAACCCATGGTCTTGTTATGTGTGATCTAGTGAAGACTGAGCAATGGAGGATATGTTAACTGGAATCTGAAATAGTGAAAAGATTATGTTAAGTTACACTAACGACACCTAATCATGTGACGTGGGTCGACCCACGTCACATGAGTGGTGCCGTGGTAATCGGAGAAATATTTTATCTTTCTGAACCTGATCTATGATAGGGTTCCCACGTGAAGTAGGTTGACCCACGTCACGTGGGTTGTATCATGAAAATCAGAGAAAATTGCCACCTGCAGAAGTGGAGTTACGACAAGGACCCACGTGACGTGAGTACCACCCACGCCAAGTGGAAGGTTCCGTGAAAAGCAGACCTATAAGGGTATCCGAGAACAGACCCAACCCGACCCTTTTTTTTATAAAATCTAGTAGCCTCCTTTTTTACCCGATACAAAATCCGAACCCACCCCATTCTTTCTCTAATTTAAACTCATACAACTAAACCTTAAATTATCAACTTTCTCTACATTGTCAACCTTAAATCCGCACTTCTCACCTCAAAATCCAACAAATCCGAATCCACTACCACAAACCCGACCCCCATATTCAAAAATCCTCCAAAACATCCTAAAATTCGATCCCACAGACCCACCCAACCCAAATTCGACCAACCCACTACCAAACCTGACCCAAATACCCAAAATCTGACCCAAACCCGCTACCATGCCTCTCAAATCAAACCCTAAAAGTGACCACCTTGATTTTTTATCCAGAATTCGCACCAAAAATCTGGAATTACCAACCCATTTGCTTGATGAATCGACTGAATCCATAATAAATGGGTCCGTGGAGGAGTTTCAGATTGGACATGATGATACTGCATTGGTACCTCATACCACGAGGTTACAGACTCGGGCCCAAGCTGCTGCCTGGGATGCACTTCAGCCAATTCCATCACCGATAGAGTTGATTATTTTGGATTAGTATGCCCCCCAGTCTTAAGAGGGGGAGGATGATTCAGTTTCAGGCTCTTCGGAGGATGCTACAGGTCAGGGTACCTCTGCGGCGGAGGCTACAACCTCTATTTCAGGTACTGGTGCACAGAGTACTCCGCCTTCTGCAAAAAGTAGAGAGGTTCAGCGGTGGTATGTTCAGGGCATGCGTGCGTTTTATGACAGGGATGCCGAGCTGACGGAGCGGGGTGTATGTCGAAGGAGGATTATGGAGGAGCCCCCATATAGGCTGGAGGAGTTAAAGGCGTTGCCGGATATCTGGGCTATGTTTAAGTTGTATGGATTTGGTTGGATGGCTCCGAGCCGCCTGGTTGCTACAGCTCTGAATTGGTTTGGGAATTTTATGCCTCATATGCTACGTCGGTTGACTTGAGTTCACCTGTCGGGCAATGGTACAGGGATCAACCCTTATTGACTCACATTTTGGTGCGATGTACCCGGGTTGATTTATCGGAGCAGACCATCTATCGCTTCTTATTCGGTGCGGACCGTCCACTACCCGCTACGACTGTTAAGTTTGATCACCGCATGGACACTGTTAAAGATCTGATTAAGATGAGGGATGCGAACCAGAAGTTGGAGCTGCTGAAGTGGATTATGGGGTATATAGTGGAGGATGGTGTGGCTGTGAGTTGGGTGACTGGTAAGCTGGATATCAAGAAATGTACACTACATTTTGCAGGCAGATTTTTGTGGTCAGTTGTTCGGCATCGGTTGGGTCCAACTAATGCTGACAATTCCCTTACATTGGACCGGGCCGTGGTTGTAGCCAGCATCCTTGCTGGTTATGATATTTATATTGACAGATACATCATCTAGGAGATTCATGAGCGGGCCTTTCGATACCATACCAGTATACCACCCCCCTACTTGATCCAGAGTCTATCTGATAGGGCGGGTGTGGCTAGGCTACCTACCCTCGACCATTATATAAAGGTGACCTATATAGTGGATATTGGTTTGATGCAGCAGCGGGGATCTCACCCCATTGTTCCACGAGGATCTCAGCTGTCAGAGTCGTCAGGAGCAGCCCTTTTTGAAGGACTTGGAGATAGAGATGAGTCGGGTAGTACACCCATGCCTATTTCAGTACCGATTAGGATACCAAACCCTGTTCATGTATCGGCTGAGGGCACTGGCCCTATTGATGATGCGGTACCCAGTACTACAGCTCCACCGCCTCCCTCTGGTATGGTTTCAGTGTCGAGGGACTTTCTATAGCAGTTGATTGATAGACAGACGCAGATGTTCGAGCGGAAGACCCATACTGAGACCCAGATAGCTAAGTTGGTATCCCAGCTTAAGCCATGGGTTTGGACCACGGTAGAGGCTGCAGAGGCTAGGGTGGAGGCCCGGATGACTGCGACGATGGATCAATTTATGAGGGGCTGCATTGGAGGATTGACAGCTTTAAGGCATAGATGGCCTCCCGGATGAGTTCCACCCAGGGTCCTGTTATTACTGGTTTGACACAGGAGGTGGCAGCATTGAGAGAAGAGGACCAGCACTCCTGTTATCCCACCTATGCATGTTCAGGCGTCGATGCGACCAGCTTTTGAGGTGGAACTGTTTGCCGACGAGGAGCCTCAGATTGATATAGGCAAGAGACCACGCAGTCCGAAGGACCAGGTTGACAGTGCTGACGAGTATGAGGGTGATCTCCGGAGAGCGGTTAAGGACTCTAGGATGGAGTACTATGCTAGCCAGATATCGGAGGAACAGAAGGCACGTGGTGCATCCTCCAGTCAGGAACCACCTCCACCGGATGCATAAAATAGAGAGACCAGAGGGCAGACTGATGATCCTGCTACGGGCGGGCCCATTTCCAGTGCCTAAGGCACCACAGGTATGTCTTCACTCCCTTGTATTGTATTGATAGCTGTGCACTGAGGGTCGTGCACCATTATTAGTTGGGGGTGGGGGTGTACCACCACTTGGGGGTTTTTGTTGCTGTGTTTCTTTTCCCCCGAGTGTGCTATCATAGTAGAACCGACATTTTTAGGGTGTTATTTATAGTATTTATGTGTTTCTTGTTGAATTAGGAGAAAAATAAGGGAACTGTAGTGCAGTCCAGTTTTTTTAAAAAAATATCATTATGCTTTTTGAATATTAAGGATACCCCTCTTGAAAAAATTTATTTTGAAGTATTTGTGTGTAGCATGTTTATGTGTGACAGCTATTGGATCTTGTTATGGCACTAGGATTATAGACAAAATAATTGTAGCCAGCATTGCATGAATCAGATAGGTAGTAGTTGATAATACAACCCTGTGCTATGTGTGTGTGAGGTCATTACTTAGTTAACTTTGTGTGTGCAATCCAGAACTTGCCCGATTAGTCTTGCCTAGGTCAGAGGGTAGTGGTTAGGAAAGGATCATATGTCATTTTTGAATAAGTCCACTTTTAGCCTAAATGCCCGACCAAATGAAATAAGTATCCCTTGATCCCGTTTTTTGATCCTTAATTGACCTATTTCTTTCATTAGCCTATTCACCGTTCCTTTTTAATTACAATGAACCTGTCTTAGCCCTAGTCCCTCCTTGGACACTGTGTACCTCAACACAAGCAAATAGCCTAAGTTGAGGGTGGCTATTAGAGGGGTGCGTAGATTGATTTGGGTATGAAGAAGGGGGTAATAAATGAAAAAGAGAAAACAAATTTGGGTGTGAAGAAAAAAGAACAAAAAAGAAAGGAAAAAAAAAGTTGTGTTGTGAAGTTTGAGAAAAATCACACCCAAAATCTGAAAATAAAAGAAAGGAGAATAAAGGAGAATAAAAATGAGAAAGGTTGAAAGTTGGGGCCAAAAATAGTGTAGTGTCACGGAGGATTGAGTCACCATATCCATATATATATCACACTCGTCCCCAAGCCTACATTACAAACCGAGTAAAGTCCTATAGTGATCCTAGTCCAACTGTCCGCTTAAGGCATAGAAAATTAGGGCAAGCCTATGGTATTTCATGCACACTGTTTTAACTTTTTTGTGAGAGAGAGTGTTTTGACCGAGTCCCTAATTTGAGATTTATTAGCATACTATGAGTGCATGGGACTTCTTTAATTGTGAGAGTACATGGGTTGCATTATTAGCTGCTATTTGTTCGAATAATGTCATTTGCATATATGCTTAGTTGTTTGTGCACAATCTAGTACCATCACTTGATCCCTTATGTGTCATGATAATATACTGCTTGTATACACACTATGGTTTTGATTTGCAAATAGGAGGGGTCGGGAAAGCTTTTGTACCAAAGTCAATGAGTTGACTGTCATAGGTCCCTTAGGTTTCTCTTAATTAAGCATCATATATATCTGTTTTTGTTTTGTTCGCCTGAGGACATGCAAACGTTCTAAGTTGAGGGTTTTGATGCGCCATGGTTACATGGCACTTTTGATGCTTAAAACAAGGAAAATATGCAATAACTTGGGTGTATTTGGTTGGTATGATGTGGTTTCTATCCTACTTTGCAGGAAAACAGGTTTTGAAGGCAACAAATGATGAAAAGGAAGAATCAAGCCCGAGAACAAAGTGTCTGAAGATGAAAGAACAAGAATCTGCACCAGAGAGGGAATCACGACACCACTCACGTGACGTGAGTGGCTGTCGTGAGTCTACTTCAGAGATTGGTAAATGTTGTCTGATTTCCACGACAGGACTGACGTGGCGTGAGTACCACCTACGTGACGTGAAAAGGTGGCGTGAGTCAACTTCTGAAGATGTCTAATTGAGTCTGATTTCCACGACACTCACCTACGTGGCGTGACTTGGTTCCACGACACCAAGTCACGATACCGTGGAAGTTGCTGACTCTCTTCTCCTTTTCGGATTAGGATAGGATTAGCTTTGTATCTATAAATACTCCTATATAGTCCTATGTGCGAGAGAGAGTCAGTACATTGTTTTGAGAGATATTTTCCACTGTTTCTGAGTTCATAAACATATTCTTGGTTTTGTAGTTACAAACCTTAGCTTCGATTTTTATTGATAATTGAGATTTCAGTTCTTCTTCATTATTGTGAGTTTACAATCATGTTTTCATCTTTGAATTCTTCTTGTGTTCTTGCAATTATGAGTAGCTAAACTCATTAACTAGGGTTGTGTGAACCATGAGGAATTAACGAAACAGGTTAAGTGCAAAGCAACTCTGAACCGCTGTGAATGCATGTATTGATATTTCCTTCGTTGTGATTGATCTTCTAACGGTTGCAAACGTTAGAAACTCACATATTTTCTAGAGTTGCTTGAGAGAGAGGTATAGATTGGGAAAAGGAGATAACAATAGAGATTTGAAGCTATCAACCTTCATCTAATAACTTGAGCCTTAGCAGGAATAGTTATCTGAGATCCAGGACAAGGGTTAGTAGTACGATACTCAGAGATCGAGAGGAGAAGAGTGAAATTCGTCTAACCAAGGTCGAGAGAAGTTTAGGTGAACATATCTTGACAGATTTTGCATGCAACATAGCGGGACGATTTTTTTAGCACAAGTAATCGGTGGAGTTAAGGAATCATTGGGGATCACAGTCCTAGTGTACTTCTCTTATTGTCTACAAACTCGATACAATCAGCAATAGTTACTGTCACTATTTACTTACAAAAAAAAACCCCAGTTTTTACTTATTTGCCAACTACTCGAATAAGAACTTAACCTACTTCCGTCCTATTCCCTGTGAGATCGACCCCAACCTAGTTGGGTTCTATATTCGACAGAGACCGCTTTACACTTCTTAGGAGGCATATTTTAGGCGACATCAATGCCCCACTTGGTTAATGAAACGTGAAGATAGTTTAATGCATCCGAATTGAAGACTCACATCCCCGCTTAATGGTGTAGTTGTGAGATTAATTTGGGTGGATAACTTAGAGGATGACCATTCCCAAGTTGTAATATCAACCTCGTATATCAATAATCATGATAAACACCAACACCAACTAGAAACCATAGTTATGCATGAATGTGAAGTAAATGCCTCAAATCTGGAACTCTCCTTATATTGTTGACACTCCTAATTCATATCGTTGTTATTTCTATTCTTTAGTTTATAAAACCAAAACTCAAACTCTTTTTGGTTACAAAATGCACTTGTTTAACTTCAATAGTTGTACTTAAGTTGGATCGTATACAAAACACCAAATCCCTGTGGGATCGATATTCTGCTCGTAAGAGCCACTTTGTTACTTGCACTACCACATACACTTGCATGTGCATTTGGATGCAACAAGTTTTTTGGCGTCGTTGCCAGGGACTTGAAAAATTATCAATCTTCTAATTTCTAGTTTTACTATTTTGTTTGATAAGTACTGACAACTTGGTCTTAGCTACTTAATTTATAGGTACAAGTTTGAATCTTAAGTAAGCTGGCAAGGGAGAGGGAATTGGTTGAACCACATCCCGAACTGGAGAATCGTTTGCACCAATTGAGAGGAGAAGTAGCACTTCTTTATCTAATCACGTAAGTTCAACTGGATGAGACTATTCCTATAGTCATAGGTGATAAATAACCACCTCACAGGATAGTGCGCGAAGTAGAAATCCCACTCGCAACACTCGCAACCAACATAACCTCCAGTATCCAAAAACCAGACGCAGGAGGCAGATTTGAGCTTAAACAGAAAATGGTGTAATTGTTGCACACAAGCAGGCAGTTTATAAGCTTGTCACATGAGGATACACAAGTCCATCTGCAAAACTTCTTGGAGATCAGAGATACATTCATTTTCGCAGGAGTCTCTACAGATCACGTGAGGCTCACTCTTTTCCCATTCTCACTCTTGGGAGAAACAAAGAAATAGTTGAATGCAGAACCTTCAAATTGAATCACAACTTGGGATGACTTGGAAAAGAAGCTCCTCATTCGATTCTTTCCATCTGGAAAAACTGCAAAGTTGAGGAGTGAGATCTTAAGTTTCAAGCAGAAGAAAGACAAAAAGCTCTATCATTCATAGGAGAGATTCAAGTCTCCTCTCAAAGATTTCCCACATCACCAACAAAACAATGAGGTATTAGCTAATACTTTTGTTGAGAGTTTTGACCATAACACAAAGATTTTGCTCGATTCAGCAGCAGATGGTCAAGCTCTGGAGAAAACTTATGATGAGTTGTATACTCTTCTCAACCTATTGCATAAGGTAATCCAGAGTGGCAGGGTGATGTATCTAGAAGTATGGTAAAGAAGCCTGCAAGTATGATTATAGTAGATAGTATCACAACATCGGATGCATAGTTGGCCAATCTTTAGAGTCAAATGATGACTCAGTTTAACAAGCTGAGTATGGCTCAACCTCAGGCCCAGGTTAATGCTTTGCAGTTGTTTCAGACTTGGTGTGAAACTTGTGGTAATAGTGGTCATTCTGCAGACTTACATGCACCAAATCTGAGTCGATAAATTTTATGGGCAATGCACAAAAAGGTAATCAAAACTATAGTAATGCCTACAATTGTAACTGGCAGAGTCAGCCAAACTACACTGGGGGAAATAATCTGGTTCAACCTTTGAAATTTCAGTAGCAGCAAGGTATTCAAAACAACACTCAGGAAAGTAATATAAAAGAGACTTTGAAAAAAGATTATGGCCAACCAAGAACAATGCCTGCAGAGATTAAAAATCAGCAATTAGCTCAAAAGAATTTGGAGATAAAAATGGGTCAGTTAGCTCAGGCATAAAACATAAGAATTTGAGAGTCTATAAGGATCCTTCTTGATTTGAATATGTGCCAAGTATGAGTGAAGTTTTTGTTATACTCCATGTTTTCATATTGATGTCTAGAACTTTCCCGGTGTGTTTACAAAGGGAAATAAAGAATGTTGAGTTTAGAAGATGATATAGACATTTCTTTGATAGCCATGATTTATACCTGCTTTGTCTACCCTTTCTGTATGACCTTAGTTATTCCTGTTGAGCCTTTAGCCTATTCTTTGGTTGCCTCATATGTAGCTTATTCCCTTTCTTTCAATTGACCATAATTTGATCCAAAAACTCCTGAGAGTTTTAGTTGAAAAATAAAGATGCTAAGGAGTGGAAAAATGAAGAAGGAAAAAGTGAAAGTGAAGCCCTAAATTAATAGATATTGGTGTTTTGAAAAAGTTGAAGTGTTGTTGTTTGGGAGTAATGTAATGAAAAGAAAAATTGATCCAAAGTGAATCATATGTTGATATCAAGTACCCCTTGCTAAAGATGTGTAAGCTAGCTTAAAGATATGGGGTAAACAAAAGGGAGGTGGGAATATAAAAGTGGTGAAAAATAGGTTGGTTGGAGATGAGTTTAATGTAGAGTGTGATGTATTAAAGCGTTTAGGGAAGATAGTCGCTATTATTGGCCAGAATAGTTATTACCCATCCCTTAGCCTACATTACAACCCTTAAAGTCCTACTTGATCTTGAGATTTGATATTCTGATATTAGTGGAGTACTACACTAAGGTAAAGCTTATGGTTCATATTATGTGACATATGAATTCTTTTTGAGAGTGAGCGAAATTAGATTCTTACACCCATTCTTGTGATAAATTGCATTTTTGTGAGTGAATATGGGTGACTCTCTTGTGGTGAGGGCGCATGTTTAATGAAGGATAGGTGACTTATATGATCTCTTTGTTGAGTAATGTTCATAATTTTTCCAAGTTTCTAGATTCAATTCTTGATGATAGGAAGTCTTGAAGTAGTATCCATGTGTTCAATTGCACTATGACATGCCTATTGTAGAACTTGCTATTCATGTAGTCATTGTAGTTCAAGCTTGAGTGTCTTAGTTCAAGTAGTGATGTTAAAGTCTTTCTTGATTGTGATTAGTCTAAAGAGTTGTTCGAGGATGACAAGGCTTTAAGTTTGGGGTGGTGATCTTAGGCGTATTTATACACCTATGTGTCATTATCTACGCGTGTTTAGCTTAGTTTTGAAGATAAATTGGTATCCTTAATGAAGTTTAAAGTGTTATTGTGTGCTAAAGTAAATGTTTAGAGTGTTAAAGATGCATTTGAAATAAGTCAAGAGTCAAAATGATCAAATAGAGCTTAGATTAGAAAACTAATGATGATAGTTTGAGCTATGCTTGTTCTAGTGTACTTTGATGAGCTTTATTATGTTGTATGGACTAATGTTTGTTATGATATGTTGTAGGAGAAAATTTTAGCAGCTATGTAAGCTAAATTAATCCTACAAACAACCCACAAGGGGTGGGGAAACAGGGAACGAGAAGATGAGAAGAATAGAGCAAGAATTGGGCGAACCCTCACCCCGTGGAGGGGGACTTGAGACGCAACCCCATAGCATGGTAGGGGGACTTGATAAACACCCCATAGGTATAGTTTCTACCTCTTTTGCCTCACCATAGTCCCTGCGTCACACCCCTCTTGCCTTGCGATGCAACACCCCCCCTAATACGTCTAAAAGTTGGTTTTTTACTTGGTTTAAGTTGAGGACAAAGTGGTCAATGCTTATAATTCGTTTGGAGAAGCCTAAGGAAGACATAAGGGACTATATAAGGAGTAATTATCCACATTTACAATACATCTTTGGAATACATACGAATTGGAGAGAGGAGAAGGAAACAAGGGCTCTACGTTAGGGGTTTTCTTCCTTTAACTTCTAATTTTCTTGTAATTTACTTATGAACTCATTAATAGTTATTCTTTGTATGAATATTAGTGGCTAAACACCCTATTTATAGGGTTGAGTCTACCACATGATTGTTTAATTATGGTTTTATATTTGATTTATATGTTTATCAAGTTATGTAATTATTCTTGCATTCTTGTTTCACTATTCTAAAGCGTCATGAACTTTAGGATAAATCTAAGTCTCAAAACTATTTGACCATAGGAGTGGAGGGACAGAATGAATAATGTAGGGAGTGTGGATCATATGTTTAACTGTTAGATACTAATTGTTAAAGTATGATTTGCGGTTAGTAGTGAAATATACCTAAACGCCCCACTTGGATAATGAAACGGGAAGATAGTTTAATGCATCCGAATTAAAGTCTCACATCCCCGCTCAAAGATGTAGTTGTGAGATTAATTTGGGTAGATGACATAGAGGATGACCATTCCCAAGTTTTAACATCAACCTCGTAGATCAATAATCACAATAAACTCCAACACCGGCTAGAAACCATATATATGCATGAATGTGAAAAAAATGCCTCAACCCTGGAACTCTCCTTATATTGTTGACAATCCGAATTTCATATCATTGTTATTTCCATTCTTTAGTTTATAAAAAAAAAACTCAAACTCTTTTTGGTTACAAAATGCACTTGTTTAACTTCAATAGTAGTACTTAAGTTGGATCGTCTGCTAAATACCAAGTCCATGTGGGATCGATATTCGGCTCACAAGAGCCACTTTATTACTTGCACGATCACGTACACTTGCGTGTGCATTTGGACGTAACAGCATAGTAGTGGATTTTCGGTTTAGGGAAATATTCTTCTCTCCAGAGTTGATCTTGTACATTCAACAAAAAAAGGGTAAAGATACAAATGTAAGAGAAATGCAAAGTTGGTCTGCATTTCTTTTCAATGTGATTAATTCAATAAAATAAAAATAAGTTAAAGAGATTTTGAGGTACTAGTTCTTTAGCACGGGCGTTGCACATGTACCTCATATCAACTATCGCAAAATATATATCAAAATATTTTTGAATCACAAATATATTATAAAAAACGTTTATTTGAGCAATAATTTAAAATTAAACCATTTAAGAAGTTTGTTGATATTATAACATAATTTAAACTTTATTAATTTAATTTATTTCTCCTGCTTTTGCCACTCAATGTTGGAGTCATTCTTCATTTTATATGCAAGGCTTAATTTAGTTGTTTCATTATTATCTAACTATTAACCTATGAAAAATATCATCCCACATTCAAACTTGTGACTAAGCTCATTAAGAAATACTATAGTTTAGAAATAATGTAGTAAAAAGAGTCCATAATCTAAGTATTAAGCTAATGAAATATAAATAATTTAAAGGAATTTTTTACATTTTAACTCAAACTTTTTTCAAGCAATTAATACCAATTAGATAAATGTTTGTTGTCAAGACCCAAAAGTTGAGATCATGATGGCAACTACTGAGACCCAGCCTTGGTAGGTAAGCCAATTCACCCAGACAAGAAAGGAAAATCAGAAATGTAGATAAAACAAGCTAAACGAGACTTGTACAATGAGGTCAGGTCAACACACATATATATAAAATGGAAGTCTGAATAAAATACCATGAACCCCAAATATACAAGTTTCATAAACGTAAGAGTATCTAGTACAACTCAATATAACTGAAATACATAGATCTGTCTCTGGAAAGTAAATAAAGACAACTAGGAGAGGATGAAAATCTGAATTCCACCCCGAACTCTAGAGCACACCAATACCTTGAAAGTCGAATAATCACAGCATGAGATCAACTGCCGCATCTCATACTCGAGCCAGGATCTATACCAAAAGGGCACAATAGGGATGAGTACGGTCCACTTGTACTGAGTAGGTATCCTAGGCCGACTGAACAAAGCAGAAAATAATACAAGTAAAACATACTATGACCATGTCACTCGCAACAGAAAAGATCCCAAATGGTAGCTCATACTATCTCCACTAAAAGTTCTATAATATAAGATCGATAAAGGAACAACTAAACATGAATACAAATAAGGAAAACTAATTACACAACAAGGGTACATAAAGAAACATGAAAAGTACACGATGATGGTATGATAATGACGAATGTTTGAAATTCATCGTATGACTTTCTGTATACACCTATCGAGCCTCAGCGCTTCCAATATAGGACCCATGGGGGTCGCAACCCATATACAATTTTCATAATTTCAATACACCTCTCTGAGTAATGTTCACAAATCAAGTTATATAAAGTGTTTCATTCACCTCTTCGGCTATTGTTCACGGATCAAGGGTTTTCATAAAATGTCTCATTTTCTTTTGAATCAATGTTTCTCAATGGTACCAATGTCTCATAAAATATGTATGTAAGGAATGAGGATGTAATGCTCACAACCAATCAGTATGAAGATAATAATCCATTTAATACATGTATAAGTGAGCTTAGAAGAAACTCAATATGTCAATAATTCATGATATCAGTCCTCACTTGGCACTAGCAGAATAAATAGTCATGTAAGACATCAATAATATCCATTTCACCCCCTTACTCGGGTATATTCTTTCATAATAGAGGAAAAACTACTCAAATAAGACTTCTAACATCTAGTCAAGCCCCCACTCAGGGGACACAACACGAAGATATAGCAAATAATGCACAAGTAAGGCCTGAAGTCATCAAATAATGCCCCCGCATGGGCACCACATCATTTACCACCTCTCAAGTCAATAATAATATGCATACAATACCCCACACAGGAAACATGATAACATAAAGTACTCTCAAAATATAGTTTCCATGTCTAGAACCCTAGCCTATAGCATTCTATACAAGTTTGTTAACTACCCAACTCAGTCTGAAGGAAGTTAAGCCATAGCCTACCTCAAAGTGCTGAAATACAAGCCTAGAAACCTCAACTCAAAGCTTTTCCCCTTCAAACGACCTCGTCCTGAGCTAAGACTATAAAAAACATCATCACACAACAAAACAAAGCTAACGATACCAATATCAACTATATTTAAGATGGGTCCAAAATTGATTTGAAAAATGAATTCAAAAATGAAAGGATTAAAACCAGAATTTCATTTCAAAAACATGTTCCCAAGATTTAAGGAGTCTACAGTTGGAAACCCAAGAAAAAACTAGGTAAAAACAAGGCTCAAATCGAAGAAAAGCCATTTTAAGAGTTTACTGACAAAACCCCCAAATTCTAGTTTGAAATCATGATTAATAGGTGTTTTCAAAGATATAATCAATAGGAAATGATGGGAAGATGAAATAGAATTTTACCAAAGAAAGAATGGTGAGAAAAACCCTAAAAATCATCTATTTCTGAAGCTTCAAGGTCCAAAAATAGTAGAAATCGTGAAAAAGAATTATTTATGCTATTTTGTGAACAGTGCCTCACAGTCGCAGACCCCACCTCGCGATCGCGAGGGTCAATATTGACCGACAATTAAGCTTGTCATCACGATCACGAGAGAAAAGCCTAGCGACCATGATGGTCCACCCGACCTGGTCTACTATTTAACCCATCGTGATTGCAGTACCACCACCATGCGATCGCGATGGAGACTATCATCGAGGCCAGGGATCGCGACATGTGTCTAAGCAATCGCGATGAAAGGCCTGATGCATCAAATATCAGTTGTTGCACCAGTTGAAACTACACTCTAAAGTCTCCGAACAACTTTTAGGATTTATTTGGGACCACACAGAAACAAACCCTATATGCTACTAGCCTATTTTTGACGGTACGGACTCAATGGCAAAAGTCGAATTTTCAAAAAGAAGTTGTTTTCAACATATTAACTCTCGGGACCCCATTTAGGTACTTTTCACTAGTTTTAAAATATGAGTCGAAGTGCAAACCAAAGGCTTCGAGCCCAAACTACCCACCTTACTAACCCAAAATCGATGTTTCGAATCTAATGGAACTATCCACATTTTTATTTGACGCTCAAAATACAAAAAGTTGATCGAAGTCAAACTAATGGCTTTTAAAGCCTTTAAGAGTTTCAAACTCTCCCAAATGCATTGGGGACCGTGCCAACCATCCCAACACCTCATAATTAGCATGTAGCAACTATAGGAAAAGGGCAAAATGGTCAAAAGGCAAAAAAGAAAATTTCACATAACAGGTTGTTACATTATCCACTACTAAAGCACTAGTTCATTCTCAAACTAAAAGCAAATGAAGTACCTAAAGTGGTAAAAAGTTAGGGGTATCTGTGATGCATGTTGGAATTGACCTCCCAAGTAGCCTCCTCGATAGGATGATGTCTCTACTAAAAATTCATCGACTCTATACTCTTAGACCTCAGCTTCCTAGTCTGCCTCTCTAGGATAACAATAGGCTCATCCTCAAAGGAAAAATTAGGGTCTAACTCAACAGAATCATATGGGCATCATCAGGACGGTACCTCTTCAATATGAAGACATAAAAAATAGGATGAACAGTCGATAGATGTAAAGGCAAAGCTAGCCTATATGCCACATCACCATACTTCTCAAGGATCTCGAAAGGGCCAATAAACCTCGGAATGAGCTTTCCTTTCTTCCATAATTTCATCATACCCTCCATGGGTGAAACTTTCAACAGAACTCAAACTCCAATCATATGTGATACATCGTGGGCTCGATGGTCAGTATAACTCTCTACCTACTTTGGGCATCTAATAGCGTCTGGTGAATCAATCTCACACAATCCATTGAATCCCTCAACAAATCCGTACCCCAAGGTCTCACCTTAAATGAGTCAAACCATCCCAAGGGGGATCAACACCTCCGCCCATATAAAGCCTCAAAAGGGGCCATATGAATGCTGGAATAGTAACTATTATTGTAGGCGAACTCCTCTAGGGGAAAGTACTGGTCCCAATGACCTCAAAAGTCCATAACACATGCTTAAATCATATCCTCCAATACCTGAATAGTCCTCTCGGACTGTCCATCGGTCTGCGGGTGAAAAGTTGTACTCAAATCAAGCTGAGTACCCAACTCACTCTAAATAGTGCTCCAAAAACCTAAGGTAAACACAGTACCTTTATCGAATATAATGGAAATAGGGATGCCATACAATCACCCAATCTCTCTAATGTAGATCTTAGCCAACTTCTATCCATTATAACTCGCTCTCATAGGAATGAAATGCACTGACTTGGTCAATCGATCCACAATCACCCAAATAGAGTTAAATTTCCCTAGAGTTGGGGGTAGACCAGTTATGAAATCCATAGTGATCTGCTCCCACTTACGCCCGGGAATGGGCATTCTTTACATCGTACCACCAGGTCGCTAATACTCATACTTCACTTGTTCACAATTCAAACACTAAGCCACAAACTCCACAATATCCTTCTTCATACCACCCCACCAACAATGCTACTTCAGATCATGATACATTTTGGCTGTCCCTAGGTGCATGGAATATCTAGAACAATGAGCCTTATCAAAGATCAACCTCACACATCCACCGACTCTTGGCACACAAACTCGACCACTGTTCCTCAAAACACCATCAGAATCAAGAGATGTGGCCTTGGGTTTGCCACTCAACACCTTATCACGAATCAACCTCAACCTATCATGATCAAACTGATGAGCTCGAATCTGCTCCATCAAAGAGGATCTAGACTCAACAAAGGCTTATATATGTTCGGGTGTCAAAATATCAAGACTAACCACTAGTTAGTAAGGACTAAACCTCCATAGTTAAAGGTAGCTCCTGAGTTAAAAAATGAGTGAGACTCTCCATACTGGTCGACTTTTGACTCAAGGTATCCGCAGCCACATCTACCTTTCCCGGATAATAAAGAATAGTGAGATCATAATCCTCAAGCAACTCAAGCCAACATTGTTGTCTCATAGTAAGATTCCACTGAGTGAAGAAGTACTGAAGGCTATGATGATCCCAAAATACCTTACAACGGACTCTATGCAAGTAATGTTGCAACAACTTCAACACAAAGATGATTGTTGCCAACTCTAAGTTGTGGGTAGGGTAATTTTTCTCATGGGGTTTCAACTAACGAGAAGCATAAGCAATAACCTAACCCTTCTGCATTAACACAACACCCAATTCAATACCAGAAGTATCACAAAACACGGTAAAGCCTACTCCCTTCTTGGGCAAAGTAAAGATAGGAGCTGAAGTCAACAACTCCTTGAGCTTTTGAAAGCTCGCCTAACAAGTATCCGATCACTGAAATACAATTTTTTCTGTGTCAACTTTGTCAAAGGATCCACAATAGAAGATAAACCTTCAACAGAATGTCGATAATAACTTACTAAACCAATGAAACTCTGAATCTCAATAGGAGAAGTAGGTCTAGCCCAATTAGGAATCGTCGTTATCTTGGTCGGATTAACCATAATGTCATCCTTGGTCACCACATGACCCAAGAAAAATATAGAATCCAACTAGAACTCGTACTTGGAAAATTAAGGATATAGCTTCTCATCTCGCAATCTCTGAAGTACAGTCCTTAAGTGTCTCACATGGTCAGCCGCATTCTTGGAATAAACCAAGATATCATCTATAAATACAATCACAAAGGAGTAGAGATACGGTCAAAATACCTGGTTCATCTACGCCAAGAATGTTGCAGGGGCATTGGTCAACCCAAAAGACATGACTAAAAACTCAAATTGACCTTATCGAGTCCAAAAAGCCATCTTCAAAACATCCAAAGCTCTAATCCTCAATTGGTGATACCCGGATCTCAAGTCAATTTTTTAAAACACAAAAGCACCCTAAAGCTGGTCAAATAAATCATCAATGCAAGAAATAAAATACTTGTTCTTAACTATCACCTTAATCAATTATCGATAGTCGATACATATACGTATAGAACCATCCTTCTTTTTCACAAACAAGATGGGAGCACCCCAAGAGATACAGTAGGTCTAAAAAAACCTTACGTAATAAATCCTACAATTGTTTCTTCAATTCCTTCCACTCAGCTGAGGCCATCCTATAGGGTTAAATAGAAATGGGCTTGGTGCCCGGCTCAATGTCAATAGCAAAATCAATATCACGGTCCGGAGGCATACCAGGTAAATCAATAGCAAACATATCACATGAACTCGCGAACAACCAGACCAAATTTCAAAAGAGGTGGGGAGGCAACACTAGTATCGTAAACATAGGCCAAATAAGACAAAGACCACTTTATACCATGAGACGAGCACGTAGAAAAGATATAACTCTCTTTGGACCCAAATTAAGAGTACCCTTTCAAGCTAACCACGACACACCCGAAGTAGCTAAAGTCACGATCTAGGCATAATAATCCAAAATGGCATAATAGGGAGCTAACCAATCCATACCCAAGATAATATCAAAATCAACCATATTTAGGTTAATCAAGTCAACCCAAGTCTCACGCCCCGCAAAGGTCCTTGCACAAGATCGGTACACCCTATCCACCACTAAAAAATCTCCTATGGGGGTAGAAACATGAGGAGGCACAGTAAGGGACTCATATGCACCATCAAAACCAATAGCAAAATAGCTAGACACATAGGAGAATGTAGACCCATGTTCAAATAAAATAAAAGCAGATCGATGGAAAATAGGGATGATACCTATAATAAATGCATCAGAGGCCTCTGCCTTGGTCTCCCAAGTATAGCATAACACTGTCCACGTCCGCTCCCAGAATGAGCAACCCTGTATCCACCACCATGAGTTCTCCTAGATCTACCTCACATGCTTCTAGTACCAGCCTTGCTATTTATGAACTATCTCTGACTGCAGAAATAGGAGTAGGGCAAAGTTGAAATTGAGAACCCTGCTGGGCAGGACCAAACACATGTCGAGGATAGTCCTTCACCAAATGACAAACCTTATGACATATATAACACCCTATGCTGCCTAACTCTAGCTGTGGAGGCCTAGAAGAACTAGAATAACTGCCCTGGCACGATGAATAGAAATTGGAACTTCCACCCATATGACCTGATACCTGGCTACCTAAAGCCATAGAAACTGAAGGCCTACCACCTACTCCCTATAAAACATCCTAAGCAGGCCTACCATGATAACCATAGGAACTTTTACTAGAGAAAACCCTATGTTGGGATGCATGTCTACTGAACTCACCCTGACGGAGCGCCTTTTTGGTGCCTTCCTGAGTAGCTTGGGTAATTGACTCAATCAACTTAGCATGCTCTATAATACTCTAAATAGAGACTCTTGAAATTACCATCTGAGCTATAGCCAACTGATAAGAACCATCCAATCCCTTGATGAACTTCCTGATCGTCTATAATTCAGTGGAGATACTAGCGGCAGAAAATCTAGATAAAGCATAAAAGCGTGCTTTATACTAAATAATAGACATAGAGCCTTGCTTTAGGTGATCAAACTCATCTGTCATCTGATCCCTCAAACTGTAAGGCACGAACCTCTCCAGAAAAGCCTAAAAAAATTGAGTCTGTGTTATAGCAGGAAAACCCAATGGCCTACAACTAGAAAGAGACCTCCACCACTGTCTGGACACATCGGTCAACTGATAAGTCGTATAAGTAACTCTGTTGGACTCAAAGGATCTGAGGTTGTGTAACCTCTTCTAACAGTCAAGCAAAAACTCATAGGCATCCTCTCTAATAGAACTACTAAACTTAGGAGAAGCCAAGTCAATAAACCTCTTTTGATCATCAGAAGACATCACTAGGGTTAAAGTAATAGGAGGAACAGTAAGTCTAGTAGGTAGTGAATCCACATGTGGGGGTACCATAGAAGAGAATCATACCTATGAAGTTGGAATATCATAAGCAGAAGTTGATACTGATGGTGGAACACCACTTAAAGTCTGAGGAATACCCAGTACACTCAAAGGAACACCATCCAAATGAATTAATTTATGAATCAATACGTCTTGTAGCACTGGGGTGTCAACTTAAATCTATGGGACCTGAGCTAGCCCTACACCCACTGTCCAATCATCATCTATAGCATACTCAACCTCAGGCTCGGGAGAGGCCTCCCTAGCACGTACTCTGACTGGGGAAGCTCTCCATGATTATCCTCTACCTCTGGGTTATCCATGAAACCAGCCTCATCCCCTGATTGGGACTCCAACATCAGGTGCTGATTTAGTATCTCTAGTATATTTGGACCTAGTCCTCATTATCTGTACATAAAAGAGTAGAATACAAGTTTAGAACATAGGGTATGAATAATCCGCATGATAAGGACTCAAATTAGAGAAGTTTTTCCAAAAGACAACTTATAGCCTCTCCAAGATAGATACGGACGTCTAGGTATTGATCTTTGAGACTCTACTAGAAATCCTGCTCTTACACTTATGAAACCAGTGAACCTAGCATTTTGATACCAATTTTTCACTACCTTATATTTGAGGTCATGATGGAAACTACCGAGACCCAGCCTTGGTAGGTAAGCCAATTCACCCAGCCAAGAAAGGAAAATAAAAAATGTAGATAAAACAAGCTCAATGAGACTTGTAGAATGAAGAAAGGTCAACAAACATATATATAAAATGAAAGTATGAATAAACTACCATGAACCCCAAAGATACAAGGGTCATAAATGTAGGAGCGTCAAGTACAACTCAAAATAACTAAAATACATAGATGTGTCTCAGAAAATTAAATAAACACATCTCGAGCACACCAGTACCTTGAAAGTCAAATAATCATAGCATTAGATCAACTGCCACATATCATACTCGAGCCAGGATCTGCACTAAAAGGGCATAGTTGGGGTGAGTACAGTCCACTTATACTTAGTGGGTATCATAGGCCGATTGAGCAAAGCAAAAAATAATACAAGTAAAAGATACTATGAGCATGTCACCTATAATAGAAAAGATCAAAAATGGTGGCTCACACCATCTCCACTAACAGTTCTATAATATAAGATCGGTACAAGAACAACTAAACACGAATACATATAATGAAAACTAAGTACACAATAAGGGTAGATAAAAAAACATGAAAGTACATATGTAATGCGATGCGAAGATGGTATGATAATGATGAATATTTCAAAGACATCACATGACTTTCTCTGTACACCTACCGAGCCTCAGCGCTCCCAAGATAGGACCCATAGGGGGTTCGCAACCCATATACAATTTTTATAATCTCAATCCACCTCTCCAGCTAATTTTCATGGATCAAAGTCTATAAAGTGTTTCATTAACATCTCCAGCTATTGTTCACGGATCAAGGGTTTTCATAAAATATCTCATTTTCTTTTAAATCAATGTTTCTCAATATTACTAATGTCTCATGAAATATGTATGTATGAAATCAGGATGTAATGGTCACAACCAATTGGTATAAAGATAATAATCCATTCAATAATGTATAAGTGAGCTCAAAATCAACTCAATGTGACAATAATTCATGATACAAACTCTCGCTTGGCACCACCAGAATAAATAGTCACGTAAGAGATCAATAATATCATTTCAACCCCTTACTCGGGTATATTCTATCATGATAGAGGCAAAAATGTTCAAATAAGGCCTATAATATCTAGTCAAGCCCTCATTCGGGCGACACAACATGAAAATCTGGCAAATAATGCACAAGTAAGGCCTAAAGTCATCAAATAAAGCCCTCGCATGGGCATCACATCATTACCATATCTCAAGTCAACAAAAATATGCATACAAGCTCCCATATAGGCTACATGATAACGTAAAGTACTCTCATAATACAGTTTCCACATCTAGAACCGTAGCCCATGGTATGCTTTATAAGTTTATTAACTACCCAGCCCAGTCTAAAGGAAGTTAAGCCATAACCTACCTCAAAGTGCCAAAATCCAAGCCTAGAACCATCAATATGGAGATTTTCCCCTTTGAACGGCCTCATACCGAGATAAGACTGTCAAAAACATCATCTGCGCATTGAAAAAAAGCTAACGATACCCATATCGACTATTTTAGAAGGGTCCAAAATGGGTTTGAAAAAGGTGTTAAAAATAAAAGGGGTAAAACTAGAATTTCATTTAAAAAACATGTTCCCCAAGATTATAGGAGTCTATAGTTGAAAACCCTAGCGAAAACACGCTAAAAACAAGGCTCAAATCGAAGAAAAGCCATTTTAAGAGTTTACTGGCAAACCCCCCACCCCCCACCCCCAAATTCTAGTTTGAAATCATGATTAAAAGGTGTTTTTGAAGATATAATCAATAGGAAATGATGAGAATATGAATTATAAGCTCACCCAAGCAAGAATGGTACAAAAAAAACCTAGACATCACCTATTCTCAAAGTTTTAAGGTCCAAAAATGGTAGAAATTGCGAAAAAGAAGTATTTATACTGTTTTATGAATAGTAACTCATGATTGAAGACCCCACCTTATGATTATGAGGGTCAAATTTGACCAGCAATTATGCTGGTCATTGCGATAAATTGTGAGAGAAAGGCCTCGCGACAGCAATGGTCAACCCGACCCGATCCACCGATTAACCCATCACGATCGCGGTACCACCACCATGAGATCATGATGAAGACTATCATCGAGGCCTATGATCACGACACATGTCCACATAATCGTGATTAAGGGCCTGATGCACCAGATATCAACTGTTGCACCAGCTGAAACTACACTCCAAAGTCTCTGAACGGATCCTTGAGATTCATTTGAGACCCCACAAAAACAAAACCTATATGTTACTAGGCTATTTTTTATATTCCAGACTCAATGACAATGTTGGATTTTTGAAAATAAGTCATTTTCAACAAATTAACCCCTAGGACCCCATTTAGGCATTTGCACTAGTTTTGAAATATGAGTCAAAATGCAAAATGTAGGCTCTAAGCCCTAACTACCCGAGGTACTAATCCAAAATAAATTTTTGAATCTAATGGAACTGTCTAAATCGTCATTCGGAACTCAAAATACAAAAAGTTGACCAAATCAAACTAATGGCTTTTAAAGCCTCTAAGAGTCTCAAACTCTCCCAAATTATTCCCAAATGCATCAGAGACCGTGTCAACTATCCCCTCACCTCATAATCAGTATCTAACAACTAGTTTAAGGGTAAAATAGTCAAAACACATAAAAAGAGAAATTTCACATAACAAGTTGTTACATTTTCACTCTTTTGTTTAGTTGTTGAATGTGTATAAGCAATTCATGAGTAACATATTGTTGTAATTATAGAAGTATAGTTTTTTTTATTTGGAATCTTTCTCTTTAAAATCTTATTATAAAAACCTCTTATTTTTCCTTACCCCCAATTCTCTCTTCGATGATTGATGTTGTTGTGATTAGCAAATATTTTTAGCTTTCTTTCAAAGAAGATAATGATTTGCAGATGAGTCTATAACTAATTAAGTTTCCATGTTTCTGTAAAAGAAGGTAGTGACTTGCACGTTAGTCTATAATTCTTTTTGTCTATCTTGTTTTAATTTTTTGTGAATATTTTTTAGTTGATCAAAATGATATTCGTGCATCTTAGTTTGGTGGGTGCTAGAAGTATTTGAAAATTTCTAACACTTTGAATTTTGTGTTACTGTATATGATTTTTAAACTATTTATTCTAAATAGGAAAAAAAATTACACCAATAATCGTCATATCTGCATTTTATTAGTTTTGAATTTCTGAACTAAACAAGAGGCTTTTCTAGTTAAGTGATTCTCTAGTAATTCACTTTTTGGGCTATAAATGGCAAAGAAGGGTAAGAGAATTTGAAAGAAGAATTGTGATTTGAATGTAAAGATGGAGGAGAGCTCATGATTTATGATTTTGGGTAAGTCCTTTTATCTCAAAAAATAAAATTTTATTTAAGATCAAGACGACATGCATGAGTTTTAGGTTAATAGTGTTAAGAATTATTACAAAATCTACTATAATAACCCTCCAGCTCATTTTCTCAATTTCCACACATTTTTAATATTTTGTACCTTCCCATAGTGGCTTCAAGTCATTTTTGACTTACCAAAACCGTTGGTTTGATTTTCGGGCATTTCATTTGGGCTTTAAGTCCATTTCCCTATTTTGGAGCTTTGGAAGTTAAGAAATTGGTCTCAGACCAAAACTCCTAGTAAAGGGCCTCAGATGAGAATTTTGATAGCGCCATTAGCTCCAAAATGTGGATTTTAGACTAGGGGGACCTTTGGTCCGGGTCCCCAGGATTTCAGACTTATTTTGAGCTATTAGTTAGATTTTATAAGAAAATGGAACTATGGGTGTGGGGGACACTTTTAATCCAAACGACCTTGTATGGAAATTTTTATGGTCCCATTGAATCTGGAATGTCGAATTTGGTATGGTAGCATCGTTCGTTTGCGTGTACGGGGTCCCCAACGAATCTTGAACATCCCATCGGAGTCCTTAGGGACTTAGGCATTTTGCTGGTTTTTCAGCATCTGGTGTAGGCATATTTTTCCCTTTGCATTTGCGAGGATATGGCCTTATTTGCGAAGGGTAAAGTCTGGGACCTTCGCATTCACGATCTCTCCCATCGCATTCACGATCTCTCCCATCGCATTCACGATGAAGGGATCAAGACAACTTGATCTTTTTTCCTCATCATGTTCGCGACCCTTGATGTTGCATTCATGATGGTATATCCCACTTGCCTTCGCATTCGAGGTCCTTTTTATTTCAATCGCAATGAGCTATTTCCTTGGGCCTGGCCTCACATTCGCAACTAGGTACCCTCGCGATCGCAATGGGTAATCCCTGGGCCTATATATAGTTGTCTCCTCCATTTTTCCTTCATTTTCTCAATTCTAATCCACCATTAATGGGACATTAAGCAAGGGAATTTATGGGAAATCATCCTTGGGAATAAGGTAAGTTAATTTAATGCCTCTTGATCCTTTCCCATTGTTTTTCCTTGATTAGTTCCTAGAAATTAATTTCAAATCCCCAAACTTTGTTGGGCTATTTTGGGCTGGATTAGTACTCTATTTGTGCTAATATTTTGAGAATGCATTCCTTATCATTTGAGGGACCTCTTGATGGATTCAATTTGGAATTTCGTTAGCAAGCTCCACGGGCCTATTTTTTACCCAATTTTGGGCCCAGAGTTTTATATTGCTATATGGGTATCATTTACTCATACTAATGCGTAGATTGTCATTTTGATAGTGTGATGACATTTTGGGATCGTGGAGTGAAGACGAGCGATTCATGGATAGTTCTAGGTTGTGGTTCAGCTTCGAGATATGCTTCAGTCTACTTTTCTGAATGAGATTGTATATTGTTTAGATTGCATGCTAGGTAGGGATTATAGGATAGGATTATACCTAGTTGTATCATGACTTGACCTACTTAGGGGATTTAGAATAAAAATGTAACCCTAACCTTATCCTAGATTACCCGATATGGTTGTAGGACTTTATTACACTGGATTATAGACTTTTTTAGCTATAGTCGACATGAAGGACTCGTTAGTATAAGACTTACCCTATTACTTAGTGGATTGGACGGTATTTTCCTGATTAGACCCTTGTAGAAGCTTTGTTCTCTTGTTTACCTTAGTTTCCCAGTTTATGATACTAATATCATTTGGAGTTATATATTATTGGGCCTGAGGACTTGGTTACAATACTAGTTGGACACCAGCTTAGTACTTTATCCTTTGAAAGGACGTGATTCTAGTTTATAGATGCTTACTTTGTATTGTTTTGATACTGGTGATGGCATGTATGTATTTAGATGTATTTACGCTCATTTAATGGTACTATTCCAGTAAAAACCTTGGTTTTACTACTGTTTTCTAAAAAGGGATTTATTCCCACTTTTTTTAACTTTAAAACTTATTTTTTGGAAACGGAAGTCGTACCACCCTTGTTATTGAATTATGACATTTTAAACTAAGCATATTACTTTGGAAATTAGATCGAGGTTGATTTTGGTCCATTATTGATCCCCTCTTTTTTACCACTACTTATTCACTTCGGTCGAGGGAGATTCTGACCATTTCTACATTACTATATTGTTTTAGTCCCAGATTCATTCTCGGGCACTGGATTTACAGATATACACTTATTCAGTTCTTGTTCAAGTAGGACATTTCTTACTATACTTTATATATCTCTTTGATACTGTACAAAAAAATTAGTTATGATGGTTATTGGAAGTCATGGTTTGGGACCAGGCAGTATATACCCATATCCCGAGTCCCCTAAGGATTACACTGTCTAGCGACCACATACCAAAAGAGGTGATATCTATAGTTCCTACCTTGCAATATCTATAGGTCCTACCTTGCAAGCTGACGAGCCAAAAGAGGTGTATATACTTAGTATGGTTTGGCATTTAGTCAGTATGGCAGTATTGGTTTACCTTGCATTGATTCATTCATATGCATCGCCTATCACCAATATAATTATTTGGCGCCTGTATCTATTGATCTTATGGGGGGCCATATAGGTACAGGTTATGGTTGCTCTTTGCTGAGTGTTTGTTTGTACCTTTTGAGCTTAGTAGGGCCTTGTTAGGTAATTGGTTGCCCGGGCTAGCCAGTTACATTATTGTTGATTATTACTGTACACTTCATGACAGGATAGTTGTGGATTTGTACCCTTCGTTGTCGGTACGTTTTTGATCTCTTTTCTCTATTATGGTATGATACAATATTGTTAGGTTATCTCTTGATTAATCACAATTTGGTTAGGTACCTTGATGATGTTAGTGTTAGCTTCCTTATTTGGTTATGATCCTCGAGAAGGTTGGCTCCTTAAGGCTTGTATCTTGAGTTCAGTTTTATATATATGTATATATATGTATGTATGTATATATGGTAACCTTATATCCATTTCCTTCCTTATCTATTCTTATTTTATATATATCCTTTTGACCTTGTGTTACTACTATATATCCTTCTTTCACTCTTCATTTGAGTATTCACTTGTGATATATAGTATTGCATTTTCTTCCCTGATTACTGTTAGAGTAGGATAGTTTATTTTTATGACTTCATTAGCACTAAAATGTTTTATTTCTTGGATAGTTTCCTCTAGTTTATATTCCTGCTTTACATGTTACTTATGCTTGCATTATCTTTGGAGCTTAATCGGCCAATGCCTACTGAGTACCACGTGTTTTATACTCATACAATACTTTCGCAACCTGCAGATCATAGTACGAGTTCTCATCGTTGATGTGTGCATTGTGCGGAGCAGCCATGGATCGGATATTCAAGGTGAGCTCCTGACCTTCAGAGTTGTTCCAGCTCTCCCTCTTATTGTTAGACTGATCTCTATTTTTGTATAGCAGAGACAAGTTTATATATATCTTTATTCTGTATTTTATTTTGTACTCCTATTGTATTAGAAGCTCTTGTACTGACTTCACCAGATTTTGGGTATATATATTTGCTTCTTCTTACTTTCATTCTCAATGTTAATTAGTTTTGCTTCCGCTTTCCTTATTATTCCACTACTAGCTGTTTCAAACTATGGGTTCTCTTACCTACTAGTGGGTAATAGTCGGCGCCATCATGACCTGAGAAATTGGGTCCTGACATCTGCAATTATAGTTATCATTGAGGTTTTGAACTGAAAAATATTTTCATTCTTCTATCTACTTGTTGAGTGATCACGAGCAATTCATAAGAAAATGGTAACTGTTATCCAAGAATAGATTTCTCCAGTCCAAGAAGTATAACTTGATAATTTTAAACAATGAAAGGTAAAAGAGTGAAAATCATATGCATTTCTTTTCAATGAGATTAAATTGATAAAAAAAATTAATGAGATTTTAAGGTATAAGTTCTTGGCATGGGAATTGGACATGTACCATTTATTAATTGTCTCAAAATTAATATCAAAACACTTATGCATACATAGAAAAATTTCTCATCTCCACTGGTATCAGTGACCGTGCAAGTACAGGTGAGTTGGAACACTTGGCCTCACACTATGATCTTCCATTGCAAACAACATGTTTGTCTGCTTTCTTGGATGAGCATTCTCATTAGTGATGACTGATGAGTGGCTGCTGCTTGCACCAACATTTGAACTTGTATTCACAACAATCAAAGTGCCCGCAGTAAAGGGATACATTTCTCTAGAATGACTACTGATAACATTGGTACCCAATCTGATGACTATTTCAGCAATAGCAGTGGTGAGGATCCCTAAGCCAGAGTGGTTACCACCAACACTGTCATTGAAATTTATGGCAATTTTAATACTAGTGGTGGGTGGACACCCACTAATAGGAGGAGGAGGAGTAGGAGACTCGAAAGTAGGGGGAGGAAGAGGCATGGGAGTGGATGAAGAGTTTTAAAAAATATTCTTCTCTCCAGAGTTGGTCTTGTTCCACAAAAGGAGGGTAAAAATACAAATGTAAGAGAAATGTGAAGTAGATCTGCATTTCTTTTAATTATGATTAATTCAATAAAAAAATAATTTGAAGAGATTTTAAGGTACTAGTTCTTCGGCACGAGCATTGCCCTTGTACCTCATATCAATTGTCGAAAAATATAGATATAAATATTTTGAATCACATATATATTATAAAAAAATTTATTTGAGCCATAATTTTAAATTAAGCGATTTAAGAAGTTTCTTGGGATTATACCATAATTTAAACTTTTCTTCTTCTTTTGTCACTAAATGTTGACGTCCTTCTTCATATTATATGCAATACATTTCTGCACACATAAAAAGAGTTCTCACAGCCACTGGTATTAGTGACGGTACAGGTACAGGTCAGGTGAAACAATCGGCCTCACACTATGGTCTTCCATCACAGACAACATGCTTGTCTACTTCCTTGGAGGAACATCCTGATTAGTGATGGCTGATAAGCGGTTGCTGCTCACACCAACATTTGTAATAGTATTCACAAAAATCCTAGTGCCATCAGCGGTGGGATTCACTTCACCATAATGAATATTAATAACATGGGTATCGAATATGAAGAAAATGTCAGCAATAACAGTGGTGGGATCCCTAAGCCAGAGCGATTACCACTAAAACTGGCATTGAAATTTGTGTCAATTTTAGTGCTAGTGATGTGTGGAGCGCAACTAATCGGAGGACGAGGAACAAGAGACTCGAAAATAGGGGGAGGAGGCATGGGAGTGGATGAAGGGTTTTGGGAAACATTCTTCTCTCCAGAGTTGGTCTTGTTCCACAAAAGAAGGGTAAAGATATAAATGCAAGAGAAATGTGAAGTAGGTTTGCATTTCTTTTCAATATGTTTAATTCAATAAAATAAAAATAATTTTAAGAGATTTTAAGGTACTAGTTCTTTGGTATGAGTGTTGCACTTGTACCTCATATCAATTGTCGAAAAACAAATATCAAAATATTATTGAATCACAGATATATTATAAAAACACTTATTTGAGCAATAGTTTAAAATTAAACCATTTAAGATGTTTGTTGGGATTATAACATAATTTAAACTTCATGAATTTAATTTGTTTCTTCTTCTTTTGGCACTCAAAGTTGACTTCGTTCTTCATATTATATGCAAAGCACTTCTACACACATAGAAAAAGTTCTCATATCCACTCATATATGTGATGTTGTGTGTAACACCCCGTACTTACCAAACCCTACTTGACGATGTTGGACAATGGATACTTAAGTGTGGAGTGTTAAAAGTATGTACGTTGTAGGGTTATTGATGAGAAAATTTCTATTGGGCATAATACATGGGATTAGACCTTTGTAGGAAGGGTAACATCCCGTATGTTGTCGAATCTATATGACTATGTGTACTTTTATGGAATTAGTAAAACATGGTAGCTTTGATGGATTATACGTTAATTTGTGGGCATGAATACATCTTGCATTATTGGGCCCAAAAATGAAGCCCAAAATTGACAAGAAGACATGGCCCAATACAACAATTTGACCCATTCTTCTAAAATTGGACCATTTGACCAATCAACCATGTAATTAATGCCAAGGATTGGATAAGAGAGACTTGAGGGACTATATATAAGAGAGAAAATCATATTTTTATTGCATTGGAACTCTCATACCTTTTCTAGACTTTTCCAAATATTTCTTAGTTGCCTCTCAAGAACCCTAAGTCATTTTCTTGGCCAAGATCATCCTTGCACAAGTTTTGGTAAGTGTTTATTATGATAGTCTAATATATTTTATGCATGAGAGATGGGTTATATTATGTTGGTTATGTTTGTGGAGTATTGATAAGTTCGCAAGGGTGAAATGTTATATGTTTGTTAAATCGGAGGATGATTTGTCTTGTAAACTTAAATATGCACTTGTGGTCTTGAAGGAGATGAACTTGGTGGTGTAAATATTGATATGTGAGATGTGATTATAGTCTTACATTGATTAATCCTTGTGTATAACGTTTGAAATTGTTATTGCAAAATTGGTTATGGTTTTGGTGCCGTATTGGCCGTGACATGTGGTTTTGGGTGTTGTTATGTGTGTTGTGAGACCACGGATAAATGTTGGTGTGTAAGATGATCAAAAATATGTTCAAATATGTTTGGGGGTGATCATGGACCACTCATGACATTAAAAGACCCAAAAAAAGTCATTTCGGACCAAAACAGGCATCCGCCCCCGCAGACGAGGGCATCTGCGGGCGCAGATGACAACGCAGATGGCACTGGCTGCTACCAAAGGCCATCTGCGGGCGCAGGTGGCTGATCTGCTGGCGCAGGTGCCAATGTAGGTCAGCCCAGAATTGGGTTTTGTTTGTTTTCGTATCCCTTTGATCCCCGAAAGCCCCGATACCCTTTTGAGATGTAAATAGCAACTTGTGATGCCATTTTAATGACCTTAAAGTGTCTTATGGAGGCATGTTGGACTGTATTAAGTTTGGATTATTTTTCATATGTGGTTATGGGGCTAGTTGATAAAATACTTGTGACGGAATGGTAATAAGGAAGCATAAAGAGTAAGTGTGGCGTGAAATGCTATTGATGTATGATAACTTGGTCAATGTGTGGTATGTTATGGTAGTGTTGGAATGTTGATGCAATAAATGACATTGTAAGAAGGTGAAATGACGTTCTAACAAACCTATGCAATTCATTGCCGTATTGTGCGCTTGTAAGATAGTTGGTTGTTAACGTAAGTTACGTTATGGACTTATATTGTAGAGTGAAACGTAAGGAAGGAGCTGGACTGTTGTGTTCATATATAGACTTGGGTATGCATACTTGGAAGTGAAGGTATGTAAGGTTACTTTTCTCTATCCTTCTGCAGCATGTGGTGTTCACATTGTCATAGTACTCCTTCGATTCCGGAATGCTATAAGGTATTCTGTATTCGGTAGATGGTTAGTGTTACTCATATGGTCCTTACTCATTGGTAATTGGTGAATCATATGACTCATGTCCATTCGTTGAATTGTGATCATTGATTAGTATGTGACAAAGTTCTATAAGTTTCTAAGGTATCGCATCTCTAGTTGGTAAGCAGTTGCTACTCACATGTGCCTTATTCATTGTTCACTATCCTAAGGTTCCACAAGTGTTACATTCCCAGGGAGGTCTATAGTATTCACATGTCTCATATGCATTGATAATGTTCCGAAATCCAATAGTGGTTATGCTCATGTGTCTTATTTAGTGCTCATTGTCTTAAGGTTCCAAAAGTGTTCTATTTCAAAGGGGTTCTATAGTATTCTAACTAAGGTTGATATATATATTGTTATTCACATGTGTTTTACTCCTAGACGAATTATGACCCACTTAGTTCTTATTTAAGGACGGAAGTTCTTACGTTGTCATATGTTGTAGATCCTAAGAGAATTATATCAACAAGAGCCATGAGGTAAAGAGAGCTTGTTTAATTGAATAGCATTGTTCCACTCATGTTCCAAAGTTCCAATAGTGTTTATACACATGTCTTTTATTCATTGAATATTATTCCAATGGTTCCAAAGATATTGTGTTTCAAATACTGTTATGACAAGTGAATATATCAATCTCTCACAAGTAAAAGTGCCTCTCCCTCAAAAGTAATGTACAAGTTAATGTACCTATCCCTCACAAGTAAAGATGTCAATCTTACAAGAATAAAGATGTGAAGTATTATATGTTATGTTTCAAGTTTCAACAAAGTATCACTCATTGAAGGAAAGAAAGAGCAATGAAAGAAAGAGTAATGGATTAAAGAAGCAATGTTTAATGGGTGGCATCCCAGGGGTTAAACACCTAGCATGGGTCGATCCCAAAAACACGGGTGGCATCCCAGTGGTGACAGAAAAGCCTAGCATGGGTCGATCCCGATATATCACGATACATCCCAAGGGCGATAAGCCTAGCATGGGTTATCTCATGACATCCCAGGGGAGACATGAAAGCCTAGCATGGGTTCACATAGCATGACATCCCAGGGTCGCTAAGCCTAGCATGGGTTCATTTGACATCCCAGGGGTCCAAGTACCTAGCATGGGTTCATCTAATCATCTCATCCCAGGGGCTATAAAACAGCCTAGCATGGGTAGAACAATAAAGATGAATGAATATGAAAGCAAGAGAAGTAAAGAACGTAATATACATGGTTTTCCATATACAGAAAGAGAGTTTATTCACATTGGATATTTCTCTTATGTTGATTTCATGGTTGTTGTTATTATGTATGAATGATCATAAATGGCTCTAACAGAAGCATTGTACAAAATTCCACATATAGAGTTGTTCTTATAAGTATTTCCATTAAAGTTTTATGTACTAATGCAGTTTTCTTATGGCCTTACATACTCAGTACATTCTTCGTACTGACCCCTCTTGGGGACTTACCTTACATGTGCAGGCGCAGGTATTAGTAGACCTCGTCAGTAGGCTGCGGATTGTATACAAGTCTTTGGTGAGCTCCAGTTACTTCGGGGTTTCCCAAGTCATGCGTGCATACTAGGTTTTGGTATTATGTAAATATTGTATAGAGACATGGTCATGTATCTGTAGAGGCTTTGTAGACAGTTGTGGGAATACAAATGTAGGAGGTATATGCCCATGACGACTTGATGGCCCTGTCGTCCAAGTTTCACATATGTATATATTTGGCCCATGTTTTATGAATTCCGTTATTAGCATAATAAGTTCTTACATGACAATTGTATTTCTTATGGCATGCATACGAACGAACATAAGCAAAGGTTGGTTCTCTCGGGCCTTATCGGCTTCGGGTGCCAATCACGCCTCGTTGGGATTTGGGGTGTGACAGTGTAGGTATAGGGGAGGTGCAACACTCAGCCTCACACTACGGTCTTCCATCGCAGACAATATGTTTGTCATCTTCCTTGGAGGTGCATCCTCATTAGAGATAAATAATGAGCGGTTGTTGCTCACACCAGCATTAACACTAGTATTCAAAAAAATCCCAATGCCAATAGTGGTGGAATTCACTTCACCAGAACGACTACTAATAACATGGGTATCAAATATAATGACAATTACAGCAATAACAGTGGTGGGGATCTCTAAGCCAGAGAGATTACCACCAATACTGGCATTGGAATTTGTGGCAATTCTAGTGCTAATGGTGGGTAGAGCCCCATTAATAGGAAGAGGAGGAACAAGACTCGAAAGTAGGGGGAAGGAGGCATAGGAGTGGATGAAGGGTTTTGGGAAACATTCTTCTCTCCAGAGTTGGTCTTGTGTAACAAAAGGAGGTTAAAGATAAAAATGTAAGAGAAATGCGAAGTTGGTTAGAATTTCTTTTCAATGTGATTAATTCAATAAAATAAAAATAATTTAATGAGATTTTAAGGTACTAGTTCTTCGGTATGAGAGTTACAGTTGTACCTCATATCAATTGTCGAAAAATATATATCAAAATATTTTTGAATCACAGATATATTATAAAAATATTTATTTTAGCCATTATTTAAAATTAAACCATTTAAGAAGTTTACTGGGATTATAACATAACCTAAACTTTATCAATTTATGTTTTTCTTCTGCTTTTTGCATTCAAAGTTGACGTCGTTCTTCATATTATATGCAAAACACTTCTGCACACATAGGAAAAGTTCTCATCTCCACTGTTATCAGTTAAGGTACAAGTACAGGTGATCTGCAACACTCGTTCTCACACTATGGCCTTCTATCACAGACAACATGCTTGTCCGCTTCGTTGGAGGAACATCCTCATTAGTGATGAATGAAAAGAGGCTACTGCTCGCACCAACATTTGCACTAGTATTCACAATAATCATAGTGCCATCAGTAATGGGATTCAGTTCACCAGATTGACTACTAATAACATGGGTACCGAATATGATGAAAATTTCAGCAATAGCGATGATGGGATCTCTAAGCCAGAGTGGTTACCACCAAAACTGGCATTGAAATTTGTGGCAATTTCAGTACTAGTGATGGCTGGAGCCCCACTAAAAAGAGAAGGAGGAATAAGAGACTCGAAGTAGGGGGAGGAGGCATGGGAGTGGATGAAGGGTTTTGGGAAATATTCTTCTCTCCAGATTTGGTCTTGTTCAACCAAAGGAGGGTAAAGATACAAATGTAAGAGAAATGCAAAGTTGGTCTGTATTTTTGTTCAATGTGATTATTTCAATAAAATAAAAATAATTTAAAGAGATTTTGAGGAACTATTTCTTCGGCTCGCGCATTGCATGTGTAACTCGTATCAACTGTAGTAAAATATATATATAAAAATATTTTTCAATCACAAATATATTATAACAACTTTTATTTGAGCCATAATTTAAAATTTAAAATAATTTAAGCTTTATTAATTTAATTTATTTCTTCTGCTTTTGCCACTCAAAGATGGAGTCATTCTTCATATTATATGCAAGGCTTAATTTTATTTGTTACGTTATTATCTAATAATTAACCTATCAAAAATCGCATCCCACATTCAAACTTGTGACTAAGCTCATTAAGAAATATTATCGTTCATAAATAATGAAATAAAAAGAGTCCATACATAAAATTCCCATCTCCACTGGTATCAGTGACTGTGCTGGTATAGATGAGGTGTAACACTCGGCATCACACTACAGTCTTCCATCGTAGACAACATGCTTGTACGTTTTGTTAAAGGAGCATTCTCATTAGTGTTGACTAATGAGCGGCTGCTGCTAACACCAACATTTAATAATCCCAGTGCCAATAATAAAGGGATTCGCTTAACCAGAATGACTATTTAAAACATTGGTACCCAATCTGATGACAATTTCAGCAATAGCAGTAGTGCAGATCCCTAAGCCAAAATGGTTACCACCAACACTAGCATTGAAATTTGTGGCAATTCCAGTGCTAGTGGTGGGTGGAGCCCCACTAATAGGAGGAGGAGAAGCATGAGACTTGGAATTGGGGGAGGAGGAGGCATGGGAGTGGATGAAGGGTTTTGGAAAATATTCTTCTTTCCAGAGTTGATCTTGTTAAACAAAAGGAGGGTAAAGATACAAATGTTAGAAAAATGTGAAGTAGGTCTGCATTTCTTTTCAATGTGATTAATTCAATAAAATAAAAATAATTTAAAGATATTTTGAGGTACTAGTTCTTTGGCACGAGCGTTGCACGTGTACCTCATATCAATTGTCGAAAAACAAATATCAAAATATTTTTGAATCACAAATATATTATAAAAACACTTATTTGAGCAATAATTTAAAATTAAACCAATTAAGAAGTTTGTTGGGATTATAACATAATTTAAACTTCATGAATTTAATTTGTTTCTTCAGCTTTTGGCACTCAAAGTTGACGTCGTTCTTCATATTATATGCAAAGCACTTTTGCATACATAGAAAAAGTTCTCATCTCCACTCATATCAGTGATGGTGCAGGTACAGGTGAGGTACAACACTCAGCATCAGACTACGGTCTTCCATCACAGAGAATATGATTGTCTTCATCCTTGGAGGAGCATCCTCATTTGAGATGACTGATGAGTGGTTGCTGCTCACACCAAAATTTGCACTAGTATTCAAAAAAAATCCCAATGCCAATAGTAGTGGGATTCACTTCACCATAATCACTACTAATAACATGGGTATCATATATAATGAAAATTTCAGCAATAACAGTGGTGGGGATCTCTAAGCCAGAGTGATTACCACCAATACTGGCATTGGAATTTGTGGCAATTCCAGTGCTAATGGTGGGTAGAACCCCATTAATAGGAAGAGGAGGAACAAGAGACTCGGAAGTAGGGGGAAGGAGGCATAGGAGTGGATGAAGGGTTTTGGGAAACATTCTTCTCTCCAGAGTTGGTCTTGTTTAACAAAAGGAGGGTGAAGATACAAATGTAAGAGAAATGCGAAGTTGGTCAGCATTTCTTTTCAATGTGATTAATTCAATAAAATAAAAATAATTTAAAGAGATTTTGAGGTACTAGTTCTTTGGCACGAGCGTTGCATGTGTACCTCATATCAATTATCGTAAAATATATATCAAAATATTTTTAAATCACAAAAATATTATAAAAACTTTTGTTTGAGCCATAATTTAAAATTAAATCATTTAAGAAGTTTGTTGAGAATATAACATAATTTAAACTTTATTAATTTAATTTATTTCTTCTGCTTTTGCCACTTAAAGTTGGAGTCATTCTTCATATTATATGCAAGGCTTAATTTTATTTGTTGCATTATTTTCTAACAATTAACATATCAAAACTCTCATCCCACATTCAAACTTGTGACTAAGCTCATTAGAAAATATTACAGTTCAGAAATAATGTAATAACAAGAGTCCATAATTTAATTATTAAGCTAATGAAATATGAATAATTTAAAGGAATTTGTAGATATTAGCTCAAAGTTTTTGAACCAATGAATACTAAACTGATAAATGGTTGCACTCTTTTGTATAGTTGTTGAATATGTGTAATAAATTCATGATTAACTGATAGTTGTAATTCTAGAAGTATACTTTTGTTGAATTGGACTCTTTCTCTTTAAGATCTTACTAGAAAAATCTCTTATTTTTCCTTACCCCCAATTCTCTCTTCGATTGTTGATGTGGTTGCGATCAACAAATATTTTTAGCATTCTTTTAAAGAAGATAATGATTTGCAGATGAGTCTATAACTAATTAAGTTTTCAGATTTTTGTAGAAAAAGGTAGTGACTTGCACGTTAGTCTATAATTTTTTTTTCCTATCTTGTTATAATTTTTTATGAATATTTTTTAGTTGATCAAAATGGCATTTATGCGTTTTAGTTTGGTCGGTGCTAGAAGTATTTGAAAATTTCTAACTCTTTGGATTTTCTTAGAATTTTGTGTTAAGAGAACCTCTTTCTTTTCTTCTGTTATGTAATGGGTATTTCATTTTCAAGCTAATCATCACGATTTGATTTACTTCATCTGTTACTATATATAGTTTTAAAACTATTTATGCTAAACGGGAAATAAATTTGCATGAATAATCGTCATATCTGTATTTTATTAGTTTTGATTTTCTAAACTAAACAATAGACTTTTGTAGTTAAGTGAGTCTCTGGAAAGTCAATTTTGGCTTATAAATGGCAAAGAAGAGCGAGAGAATTTGAAAGAAGATATTGCTTTGAATGTAAAGATGGACAAGAGCTCATGACTTGTGATTATGGTAAGTCCTTTTCTCTCAAAAAATTAATTTTATTTTAGATCAAGATATCATGCATGAATTTTAGGTTAATGGGTGTCGGAATCATTAAAAAAATTGTAATTATTGTTATCATAGAGGTTTTGAACTGACAAATATTTTCATTCTTCTGTCTGCTTGTTGAGTGTTGCGTCCAAATGCACACGCAAGTGTACGTGGTTGTGAAAGTAATAAAGTGGCTCTTACGAGCCGAATATCGTTCCCACAGGGACTTATCGTTTAACTATTCACTAGAATAAACTAGCTCTTGGTTATTTATTTAAGTGGTGGAATACAGAGATATGATGGTTTTAAAGTATAAAGTAACTATGAACTAAACTAACGTAATTAACTTGGGGTATAAACAATAACAAGGAGGATTCTAGGGTCAAGGCATAACGATCATGCAAAGCTATACAATCACGTTGGTTAAGTTATCTATCTTGGTTGTTGATTCACGGGGTTAGTATCCTAATTATGGTCTTTCGAGCCTCTAATTGTCTATTTAAATTAGCCTCACAACTACATCATTGATTGGGGATGCGGGAACTAATTCAAATGCATTTATATTTCAACCCGTATGTGAGCCAAATGGGGCGAATTAGGAATATTCCTATCCTAACCACAAAACTTATCCTTAATTCATCTTAAATACAAGAACCCATTCCTTATGTTCCGCGTTCTAACCTAATGTTACTCCTTTCGGGGTCACAAAAGAAATATGGGTGTATTCTATTGGTCGCAAATCAATAGAATAGTAAGTACAAGAACATAAGAACTACCAACTATGATAATTAACATTAACCAACTTAAATATACTCTAAGCAATCGTGTTCGTAGCCTCAACCCTAGAAAGTGGGTTTTTAGCCACTCATAATTTAATTCGCAATTACAAAATTAATGTAGTTCATACACAAATTAAGTAATGAGAAAGAGAAGAATAAAAACCCTATTTCAAGCCTCCTTCGTGTATTTTTCAGTCCCAAGTCATCCAAGAATAAAAATAATTAAAGCCAAGTGTGCTATTTATAGTGTAGGATAATTTGTATCCGAAAAAACCAAGCTCCGTGCCAATTTAAAATCACGGAGCTTAAGTGTCGTGGCATAGATATATGATGGTAACACACTGCCGTGCAACCCAATATCGTGGCAAGCTTCTGTTTTGAAGCCCACAACTAAATTCCCGATGTTGTGCTCCTTGATCCGTGACACGTTAGTGATATGCTTCACATCACTTATACTTTTTTTGACTCTTAGTACACGCCAAGTTTAGTAAATGTTAGGCATCCTCCATAAGTGTAATTGTTATTGTTACTTTAATCCATGTCAATCTTGAGTTAGGCTGCCTCCCATTCATTTCAATTGTTAGGCAGTCTCCACTTCCACTTTGTCTCTTTTGTCCAAATCCACAAGTCCGTACCATGGATTGGGATATTTCACGTATCTTCCATGGTACGGATTTTACTCCATATACAAATTTTTAGCGTATCTAATTTCCCATGATTCGACATTTAATTTCTCTCATTAATATTCGGACCTTTGATTCAAAATTAGCTCGCTTCATCTATACTTTCAACCTACAAAAGTGACTAATCACATACGTTAGTTCATGGACACATTTTAACTAAAATACATGAGAATATAATCAAATTAGTTCTCAAACCAAGCTATAATATGGATAATAAATAACTCTTGGACGTATAAATACTCCCAAGACCATCAACCCACACATAAAACCTTGTTCGTCCTCGAACAACTCTCTTATATCCCATACTACAAGGAAAGCTTCAACATCAGCAATTGAACAAGATTACTCAAACTAAGAGTACAACGACTAACATAGATGACAAGTTCTTATCAAGCATGCATTATTAAACACTTTAAAACTCATGAAAAACCACTTCGAAACCTCCGAGCCTCAAAAACCAACTCTATAATATTAGCAAACTCATGCAAACTACTCAACAAAGAAATCAAATACATCACCTACGTTTCCTCCATCATGCGACCTCACAACAAGAGAGTTTCCCACATTCACTCACAAATATACAATTTATCACAAGACTAGGTGTAAGAATAGAATTACGCTCACTCTCAGAAAGAATTTCACATGCACATACGATGAACCATCAGCTTGCCCTTAGTGCACTAGTCCACTAATATAAGAATATAAAAGTTCAGGAATAAGTAGGACTTTAAGGGTTGTAATGTAGGCTAAGGGATGGGTAGGAAATACTCTGGACAGTAATAGTGACTAACTTTCCCAAGCGCTTTAATACATCACACTTTCATTAAGCTCATCTTCAACCAATCCATTTTTCACCATTTTTATCATCACAACTCTCTTTTGTTTTGCCCTATATCTTTAAGCTAGCTTACATATTGTTAGCAGGGAGTATTTGCTATCAACACATGATCACTTCTTTTGATCAATTTTTCTTTTCATTACACTACTCCCTACCAACAACACATAAACGTTTTAGACACACCGATAGTTACTACTTTTGGACTTCAACTTCACTTTTTCCTTATTCTATTTTACACTCCTTAACATCTTAATTTTTCAATTTAAGCGCTTAGGAGTTTTGGATCAAATTATGATCAATTAAAAGAAAAGGAATAAGCTATTTATGAGGCTACCAAACAATAGGCTAAAGGCTCAATGGGGCTAACTAAGATCATGCATTATGGGTAGATAAAGCAAGGGATGAAACTTGGCTATCAAAGAAATGCCTATATCATCTCTTAAGCTCAACATTCTTTATTTCGCTTTGCAAACACACCGGGCACGTTCCAGACATCCTTATACAACATGGAATATAACAAAATCCTTAACACACATGGCACATGTTGAAATCAAGAAGGATCACTACATACTTTCAATCAAGTAATTGCAAGAATTCAAATATAAGATAAAGTCACACAAGAGTTAAATAAATGAGCTTAGGTGTCTAAAAAATAGTCATTCAACCAATTTTCAGCATGCTTTACAAGTTTAAACTCAACTTGCATCATGTCTTCACTTATAGCCTAACAAAAGCACCTAGCATCAATCAGTAAAGGGTTCTACTTTATTAATCTTAATGACTAAAAAATTTAAAAATACTCCTAAAAAAAAAAAGGCATAGTCGGTTCAAAGGGCACCCCCTCGGAAAAGAACCGAAAAGAAAAACCAAGGGGTGGATGAAGTGTGCTCCTTGAAAAATAAAAATAAAACTACTAAAAAAAATCTTTTGTATTTTCAAATTTTTCAGCAACATAAGCAAATAACCAAAAGACTCCTATAGCACCCTACACCCTAAACATATACCAAAAGATTCCCCACCCCACACTTAAAATTACACTTTGTCCCCAAAGTACAATTTAAGAATGAAGTATCAAAATACTCCCTGAGGCCTCTAGGGCTAGCTAGTAGCATTATATCTATCAAAGGGGTTCGGAACCCCACACTTTGTCTTTTCCATGCTACTTAGCTCAGATTTAGGGTATATCAGACTTCCCCTCAACCTTTAAACACAAAATACAACCAAACAAAGGTGATATTAAAAAATAAAAATAAAAAAAACAAACTACTTACTAAACGTTGGGTTGCCTCCCACAAGCGCCTGATTTAACGTCGCGACATGACCCATCACTTTTTTCCTCCACCTTGAGGATTTGCATTTTACCCCCAACTTTGCATCCATCTTTTTTCTTCGATCATAGGGTGGTGGTACAAAGATAAAGGAACCAAGTAATGGATGGTGCATGTTAAACTGCTTGGCCCTGAAGTGAGGCATATTATGGTGTTGCTTGTCTGGTGTAAATTTAAGAATGTAGAATTCTTGTTCCTCATCTATACACTTCTCCACTATTTCAGATGACTCAAAATACATGTCATCATCTAAACATAATGTAGAAAAGTGCTTCAAATGAGATCCAACGCCTCCCACTTTCAAACTTACACCATCCACAACTTGCTTACTCTTATTCACCTTCTCAATGTCAGCATCAATCAAAGAGTAATAGTTGAATGGTTGGAATTCATTCTCCCTCTCCATAAAATGGCTAGTATCCATAACTATAGGTGATTCAACATCAGATGTCATAATCTTTGTAGTCAATTTATCATTCAAGTCACGAATATCTAGGTCAAATTGCTCTATCTCTTGTATGAACTCATATCTCCCCTACTTTAATTGGGTTGCCATGGTTGTGAGACCATCCCGAAGGAACTTGTAATATTTGACTTGCTGCTCTCGTTCTGTTAGCCAATGTTCGTCTGCTTCCCTGCCAACATCACAAGAAATAGACTAATCATAATATAGGTTCAGGGGAGGGGAATAAAAATTGGGACAACCCTTCCAATGGCCATCCTGACCAACACATATATTGCATACATTCAATTCAAAAGATTGGGTAGGTGCGTATAACCCTCTCTCTTGAACATCATGACAATTACCATCCAAATGTGGTCCTCCACAAAAACAACAAGAATTGTAATTACTCAACCACCATTTATCCCAAGCTGACATATCAAGAAGAGTGATAGAAAAGTAAAACAAAACCTTTTACAAGAACAAACTATATACAACTCAAGCAAATACAAAAAAAAAGTCCAATCTAGATAAAAAACTAACACAAAAGTACCCGACAACAGCGCCAAAAACTTGTTGCGTCCAAACACATACGCAAGTGTACGTGGTCGTACAAGTAATAAAGTGTCTCTTGTAAGCCGAATATCAATCCCACAGGGACTTATCATTTAACTATTAGCTAGAATAAACTAGCTCTTGGTTATTTATTTAAGTAGTGGAATATAGAGATATGATGGTTTTAAAGTATATAGTAACTATGAACTAAACTAGCGTAATTAACTTGGGCTATAAACAATAACAAGGAGGGTTCTATGGTCAAGGCATCTTGAACAATCATGCAAAGTCATACAATTGTGTTGGTTAATTTATCTATCTTGGTTGTTGATTCACGGGGTTAATATCATGATTATCGCCTTCCGAGTCTCTAATCATCTATTTAAATTAGCCTCACAAACACATCATTGAGCGAGGATGTGGGAACTAATTCAAATGCATTTATATTTCATCCCGTATTGAAGCCCAATGGGGTGAATTAGGAATATTCCTATCCTAACCGCAAAACTTATCTTTAATTCATCTTAAGGATAAGAACCCATTCCTTATGTTCCACGTTCTAATCTAATGTTACTCCTTCCGGTCTCACAAAAGAAATATGGATATATTCTAATGGTCGTGAATCAATAGAATAGTGAGTACAAGAACATAATAACAACCAAATAAGATAATTAACATTAGCCAACTTGAATATATGCTAAGCAATCATGTTCATAGCCTCAACCCTATATATAGGGTTTTTATCCACTCATAATTTAATTAGCAATTACAAATTTAATGAAGTTCATACACAAATTAAGTAATGGGAAAGAGAAAAATAAAAACCCTATTTCAAGCCTCATTCATGTATTTTTCAGTCCCAAGTCATCCAAGAAGAAAAATAATTAACGCCAAGTGTCCTATTTATAGCATAGGATAATTTGTACCCAAAAAAATCAAGGTCCATGCCACTTTAAAATCGCGGAGCCTAAGCTCCGTCGCACAGATATATTGCAGTAACAGGCTGCCATGCCACCCTAATATCTCGGTAAGCTTTTGTTTTGCAGCCCACAACTTAATTCCTGATGTTGTGCTCCCTGATTCGTGACACGTTAGTGATATGCTTCACATCACTTACACGTTTTTGACTCTTAGTCCATGCCAAGTTTAGTAAATGGTAGGCAGCCTCCATTAACTGTAATTGTAACTTTAATCCATGTCATTCTTGAGTTAGGCTACCTCCCATTCATTTCAATTGATAGGCAGTCTCCACTTTCACTTTGTCTCTTTTGTCCAACTCCACAAGTCCGTGCTATGGATTGGGATATTTCACGTATCTTCCGTGGTACAGATTTGACTGCATATACCAATTTTAGAGCATCTAGTGTCCCATTATTTGGCGTTTAATTTAATTTTTTTCATCAAGATTAGGACCTTTGATTCTAGATTAGCTCACTTCACCTACACTTTCAACCTACAAAAGTGACTAATCACATACGTTAGTTCATGGACACATTTTAACCAAAATACATAAGAATATAATCAAATTAGTTCTCAAACCAAGCTATAATATGGATAATAAATAACTCTTGGACGTATAAATACGCCCAAGAATTCGGCGTTTTATTTTTCTCATCAAGATTCGGACCTTTGATTCAAGATTATCTCGCTTCACCTACACTTTCAACCTACAAAAGTGACTAATCACATACGTTAGTTCATAGAAACATTTTGACCAAAATGCTTGAGAATATAATCAAATTAGTTCTTAAACCATGCTATAATATGGATAATAAATAGCTCTTGGATGTATAAATACGCCTAAGATCATTGAGTGATTTCAAGTAATTCATATGTAGATGGTTACTATTATCCAAAAAAAGATTGCTCAAGTTCAAGAAGTGTAACTTGATAATTACAAACAATAAAAGGTAAAGAGTGAAAACCACCCTACATTTCTTTTCAATGAGATTAAATTGACAAAAACAATTAATGAGATTTTAAGGTATAAGTTCTTGGCACGGGCGTTGCACATGTACCATATATTAATTGTTACAAAATAAATATCAAAACACTTATGCATATGTAAAATTCTCATCTCTACTGGTATCAGTGACTGTGCTAGTATAGGTGAGGTGCAACACTCAGCCTCACACTACAGTCTTCATTTGCAGACAATGTGTTTGTCCGCTTCCTTGGAGGAGCATTCTCATTAGTGATGACTGATGAGCGACTTCTGCTCGCACCAGCATTTGCACTAGTATTCACAACAATCCCTATGCCAGCAGTGAAGGGATTCACTTTACCAGAATGACTACTAATAACACAAGTACCCAATCTGATGACAATATCAGCAATAGCAGTGATGTGGATCCCTAAGCCAAAGCGGTTATGTCACACCTCAAATCCCAATGAGATGGACAGGCACTTGACGCCCTAAAGACTCGAGAGATCCAACTTATAATCTTATTGTCCAAGCAAATAACTATAATAGTAGTGGGACTTTGACAAATATATACAAGCTATAGCAATGATAAAAGACTAACATAAAGACAGGCCCAAAACATATATACGTGACTTGGCCTTGAGGCAACAACTATTAAGGAACCAAACATAACTGTACTTCATACACTAGTCTACAAAGCCTCTATAAGATCGACAAACATGGTCTAGGTCAGGACAGGCCCCGCCTTACCTTTAACTATGATGCAATACCAAAATATATACCAAAGACTCAGTAAAGCCCCAAATTAACTTGGAGCTTACCAACCACAGTTGAGTATCCTGTGCTCCTACTGAGGAGGTCTACTAGTTGGAGCACCTATACCTACGACATGAAACATAGTACCCCCATGAGAGACATCAGTATGAAAGAATGTACTGAGTATGTAAGGCATAAAGTGACCATAGGTAAGACAAGACATTAATATAATCAAATATTAATATATAACTTGATAGATAAGAAGAAAAGACCACCTTTGCTTCTGTTTATGGGATCATGTACATTACATCTTTTACTTTTCCTTATCCTTCTTTACATTATGAAATTGTAAAGCATATGATACCAATGACCAGCTGATCTGTGGTAAAAGAGGATGACCCATGCTAGGTATTCTAACCCCTAGGATCCGGTCCTCATAAATACACAAATCAGGATCGACCCATGCTAGGCTTTCCCTTCACCCCTGGGATACCACCCGTGATATTGGAATGACCCATGCAAGGTGTTCCTTCAACCCCTAGGATACCACCCAAGAATATACAAATTCTCTTTACATCATTTCTTTAATCTTTGAGATAGTTCTTTTGGTGGTCATAACACTATTGAGTTTTAAACTATGGACCAGTAGTGAGAGACATATGAATACTCATTTAAGGCGGTAACAATGACGTAGGGAGCAAATATAACATTAATGTATTAAATTTCATGCCAAAGAACATAGAATCGAATAGCCTTACATACCTTGTTGTACAACTTCGATATTACCCCAAATTAACCTCCTGCCCCTCGGACTACTTATCTACAATAAAGTAAGTGGTAAAACTAGTATTAGTAGCTAATCAACACATTTAAGCCACTTAACCTTACCAAGATAGTAGACGGGTTGTAAGCCCATAACTAATTTATTCAAGGGTGTTCTTTGAACCCTTACTCCTCCAATTACATTCACATACCATACAAATCCTTATAACGTCCCTCAAAACAACTTTAGCCTCATTACACCCTCAAAACAGTAAACAAAGTCGAGTGGGCAGTAGGCTTACATAATATTTAGCTTGGTGGTGTATCACTACATCCTCCGTCTATTAATCAATACAGGTTATTCACATCCTTTCACAACATCAGCCAATCTATCCCCAACATATACACATAACATAATTCCTAAAATAGCCTCAATATCCTTTATCATAGCAACCAAATATTGAACTCATCATCCCTTGAGTTCCTGACAATAATATACACACAACTCTCCACCAAAATATGTATATAGGAAGGGGACAAAAATGGGCAGTAGCTTTACCTTAATTTTGTGATAGTTTATTCTCTTAACTTGTATTTCTTCAATAACTTGGTTCCTTCACACACAAACCAAAGGAGAAGAGAAAAATCTCTTAATAACCAAGAAAAATGGGACTGCCAAACTTATAGAGGGTTGTCTTATAATTTAAACATGAAGAACATAATTTCCATGGTCTTTTTAAGATAAGCTCATGATTTGTTCACTTACCTTTAGCTTGGAAGGAGGGTAAATCCCAAGAACCCTAGTGGAAACTTAGGGCTGTTGTAGAAGCTAAGCGAGAGCAAGAGAGAAAACTCTAGAGAGCTGAATTTTTGTCTAAGTTAAAATGGGTCAAATGAGCTAGTTTCAATCCCTTTAAAGGGAGATGCTCTTGGCCTACTTTCTTGGCTAATTTGGGCCATATTTTATCAAGTATTTGGTGCACCTACTTTCCCATTACACTTGGGCCTTTGTGGATCTGAATCTGTTGGGCCTTAGCTGCCCATTCTTCTCTTTTTCTTTCTTTTAACTTGGGCCAAAATTAATTCAAGTAGGTGGTAGTGTACTTGGACCAATAAGCAGGTCAAAAGAGTCATAGTAGGTGATGCACCTACTTGGTTCTTAGATTGATCAATAAGTCAAAGTAGGTGATACACCTACTTGTCACCTACTAGCTTAATTTAAGTCAAGCAAGTAGCTCACTTATTTTATTCCATATTCTAATTCTTAACCCCTTATGTTAACTTAATACTTATATACACTTGGACACTTTAATCCTTGAGGTAGAATACCACCTTACTATCTCGCGTTTAAGTACTTCCGTTTGGGTTAACTTGGCGTATCCACGCTGAAATGTTTGGCCATTATAATATGCTTTAAATCCTTTCTAACCCACCGCTAATCACTTAAGAAACTTGGATTATTACCTATACAACAAGGTTACCTCAAGTCCCATATCAATAGAATAAGTACACGTAAAATATGGGATATTACATCCTCCCCTCCTTAGGAACATTCGTCCTCAAATGATAGCATAATTAGCCTGCTTAAACAAGTTAAAGCCCGAGTTTAATCTTCATGTTACCACATAACACTTACACATTTATACTTACTTGTTAATGCTCCAATTCAGCATCTTAAACTTTCACTTTAGATTCGAATAAATGAGGGTACTTGTATTTCATTGCTTTCTCGGCTTCCCATGTGATCTGTTCTATGTGTTGGTTCCTCCAAAGTACCTTTACAGAAGCTACTTCTTTATTTCTTAACTTCTTGACTTGCTGATGTAAAATAGTAATGGGCACTTCTTCATAAGTAAGTTCTTTTGTAACTTGTACATCTTTAGTAGGAGTAATATGAGATGGATATCCTATGTATTTTCGGAGCATTGAGACATGAAACACTGGAGGTACTATTGAAAGCTCTTGGGGAAGCTCTAACTCATATGCAACTTGGCCAAATTTTTGAATAATCTTATATGACCCTATATAGCGTGGACTCAATTTTCCCTTTTTACCAAACCTCATTACCTCTTTCATTGGTGACACCTTCAAAAATACCCAATCTCCTATAGCAAACTCTAGCCCTCTTCTTCTAATATCTGCATGTGATTCATATCGACTTTGAGTTGTTTCTAGCCGTTGTTGTATAACCTTAACTTTTTCCATAGCTTGATGAACAAAATCTAGCCCAAATAAGGCAGTTTTACCCTTTTCAAACCACCCAATTGGTGATCTACACTTTCTCCCATATAAATATTCATAAGGTGCTATTTTGATACTTGAGTGATAGCTATTATTACATGCAAACTCAATAAGTGATAGATGATCATCCCAATTACCTTTGAAGTCCAATAAACAAGCTCGCAACATATCCTCAAGTATTTGGATCGTACGTTCTGCCTGACCATCCGTTTGAGGGTGAAAAGTTGTACTTAAACTCACTTGCATTCCTAAACTCTTCTAAAATGACTTCCAAAAGTTTGCGGTAAATTGAGCTCCCCTAACGGATATAATAGAAATTGGGACTCCATGTAGCCGAACTATCTCTTTAATATACAACCTTGCATACTCTTCAGTTGTATAAGTGGTCTTAACCGGTAGGAAATGTTTTGATTTGGTGAGTCTATCACCTATTACCCATATGGAATCAAACTTTTGAGGGGAGCGAGGAAAACCAGTGATGAAATCCATGTTGATTATGTCCTACTTCCAAATAGGGAGCTGCATGCACTGCATATAACCTCCTGGCTTCTGATGCTCTACTTTAACTTGTTGACAATTTGGACATTGGACTACAAATTCAGCAATGTTCTTCTTCATGTCTCCCCACCAATGCAATTCTTTCAAGTCATGATACATTTTAGTTGACCTTGGAAGGACAGAATATCTTGAATGGTGTGTTTCCGCCATAATCTTCTTCCTTAGTCCATCAAGATTAGGTACACATAATCTGTTTTGGCGCCGAAGTACTCCCTCTTGCGTAAGCTCAAATGCCTTTCTCATACCTTGTTGTACATTCTCCTTAAGCTATAATAGAATAGGATCCGCATACTGCTTTTCTTTCACTTCAGTTATCAATGAGGATTCTGCCGCATTTTGCAGAATAGCTCCTTTATCTGAAGATTCAAGAAGGCGAACCCCCAAGCTAGCTAGTTGGTGTAGATCTTTAGTTATCCCTTTTCTTTCCATGGACTGTCAATAAGTTCTTTCCATTGTCTTACGACTTAAAGCATCGGCTACCACGTTTTCTTTCCCCGATTGATAGAAGATATCGACATCATAGTCTTTTAATAGCTCAAGCCATCTTCGCTGCCTTAGATTCAAGTCCTTCTGCTTAAAGATATATTGCAAACTCTTATGGTCAGTATATATATCAACATGAACCCCATACAAGTAATGGCGCCATATCTTTAAGGCAAATATAACTGCTGCTAGCTCAAGATCATGTGTTGGGTAATTCTTCTCATGTGGACGCAATTGTCTTGAGGTGTAGGCTATTACCTTACCATGCTGCATCAATACACACCCTAGACCTACTCTTGAATCATCACAATACACTACATACCCCTCTGTACCTTCTGTAAGTACCAATACAGGCATGGAAGTTAACTTATTCTTCAGCTCTTGAAAGCTTCTTTCACAAGCATCATTCCATTGAAACTTGGTTGCTTTACGTGTTAGATTGGTTATTGGTGCAGAAATGGAAGAAAATCCCTCGATGAACCATCTATAATAACCTTCCAAGCCTAGGAAACTACAAACTTCCATAAGTGTTGTGGGTCTTGGCCTGTTCTTCACGGCTTTTATTTTTTGAGAATCAACCCTTATCCCTTCATCGGATACAATATGCCCCAAGAATACCATTGATTTTAACCAAAACTCACACTTACAGAACTTTGTATACAATTTATGATCACGAAGAATATGTAACACCTGTCGCAAGTGATTAGCATGGCCCTCTTTTGATCTTAAATACACCAGAATATCATTTATAAATACTATCACAAACACATCCAAGAATGGCTTGAACACTCTATTCATCTGATCCATGAAAGCTGCTGGTGCATTGGTTAGGTCGAATGACATAACTAAAAACTCAAAATGACCATACCGTGTTCGAAAAGCTATTTTGTGTGTATCTTTCTCCTTCACTTCACTTGGTGATAACCTAACCTCAAGTCGATTTTTGAGAAACACTTAGCACCTTGTAACTGATCAAACAAATCATCAATTCTAGGGAGGGGATATTTATTCTTAATTGTCACCTTATTCAGTTGTTGGTAGTCAATACACATTCTCAATGTGCCATCCTTCTTATGTACAAATAACACGGGTGCGCCCCAAGGAGATATACTAGGCCTTATGAATCCCTTTTCTAACAAATCTTTTAATTGTTCCTTTAATTCACGTAATTCTGTCGGGGCCATTCTATACGGAGGAATAGAAATAGGTTGAGTACCTGGGACCACATCAACACCAAACTCTACTTCTCGTTTTGGAGGTAAACTAGGAAGCTCTTCAGGAAACACATCAGAAAATTCATTTACCACTGGAATGGATTGAAGAGTCGGTGGCTCCGCTTCTATATCTCTCACCCTCACTAAATGACATATGTACCCTTTGGACATCATGTTCTTTGCCTTAACATAAGAAATAAACTTACCCCTTGGTTCTCCAATATTACCTCTCCATTCAAGGACTGTCTTTTTTGGAAAATAGAAATACACCCTCTTAGCTCGACAATCTACTGTGGCATAACAAGAAGCCAACCAATCCATACACATTATAACATCAAAATCTACCATTTATAGCTCAATAAGATCAGCCAATGTGTCAAGATCACAAACATTTACTATGCAATTATGATAAACTCTTCTAGCTATAATAGACTCGCCAACTGGTGTAGATACTTCAAATGGTTTAACCAGTGATTCCGGCGTTCTTTTGAACTTTCCAGCAATCAATGGAGTGGCATATGATAGTGTAGAGCCCGGATCAATTAATTCATATACATTATGTGAAAAGATGGACAATGTACCTGTAACCACATTAGGAGAAGCCTTTAAATTTTGTCGACCCCCTAGAGCATATGTTCTATTTCGGACTCCGCTAGAACTAGCTGCTCCTCTACCACCTCTACCATGACCAGTAGGCATCTGTTGACCCCTAACTAAAGGAGGCATTGATGATAATGATGCGATAGATGATCTAGTAGTTTGTGCCATACCACTCATGCCCCTTCGAGGGTAATTTTTTATCATATGGCCTGGTGTACCACACCAATAACAAACATCTGTCCCAAACCATCATGCACCTAGATGATATCTCCCATATTGTTTACAAGGCTGTCTAGGAGGTCTTAAATGGCTCATGCTTCCATGCTCTTGGTTTCCCGCAATTGAACCTTGGCTCTCACTTCTTTGCCCAAATTGATTGCCCCTAAACCCTTAAAATCGGGGTGGGGCACTTGCTGTAAAGTAGGAAGATGGTGTCCTAGGTGGTCTATTTAAAAATCGAGGCCTAAAATCACTTTGGGATGGTATAAACTGCCCCACAGACCTACCCCTCTTGGAGTACCCTCTTTCTGGCTCTTGTGTCCTTCTTTTTTGTCTTTGATCTTCCATTTTCTATGCTAAAACTTGTATCCTTGCTATATCCATGTCTTTATTTAGGCAACAATAGTACAATCTCTAGCTAGATATGGATCTAATCTATCCATATATCAATGAACTCTATCTTCCATAGTAGCTACTATATTCGGGGCATACCTGGCCAAAGAGTTAAACTGAAGACTATACTCCCTCACGCTCATATTCTCTTGGCGAAGATTCAAAACCTTATCTTCCCGGGCCTCTCGAATATCCAATGGAAGGTAATGATCTAGAAATATTGCTTTGAAAACTTCCCAATTAGCTGAAGTTGCACCTGTACCCCTAGCTCATTTCCAGTCTTCATACAATAATATAGCCTCCCCTTTTAATCTATACGCTGCTAGCTCAACCGTCTCTTTACCAGATACATGCATGACATCTAAAGCCCTTTGGATTTGATTAATAAAGTCTTGTGGGTATTTATTAAGATCTGACCCAGTGAATGTGGGAGGGTCCAACTTAAGGAAATCCTATGTCCGTAGACTAGCTGCCCTATCCGCACCACTAGTACCCATAATTGGACCAACTTGTCCTTGACTTTGTCTGGTAACTATGCGAGTAAACAATTACACCCTATTTCTTAAATCTTGCTTAGTAGTATTAATAGGTGATTCTGGGGGTACTCCTCTCCTTCTTAGTTCTTCTGGATATGGAGGAGTAGAAGAAGTCCGTGATACAAACTCATCTTGAGCCTCACTTTGATTAGCTTGTCGTGGTGGTGACTTGCTGGTCCTTTCTCTGGCAGCCATATCCACTTGCTTATTTTTATTCTAACTCCTTCTTGTAATCAACATCTTCACTACATAGAGAAGAAAAATTATTCAAGGTTAAATACAAATCAACATACATCATTGCCTCCATCACACGATCTAAGAAATGAAAAAAAAAATAGCTCCTAAGTATCCCGTAGCCTCCTACTTATAGATGTGGTGCACAACACACCCATAACCAAGACTCTACATAAACACGGCTTTGTAGACTCCCTAGGATGACCTGCTCTAATACCACTTTTGTCACACCTCAAATCCCATTGAGATGGACAGGCACCTGACGCCCTAAAGACTCGAGAGAACCAACTTATAATCTTATTGTCCAAGAAAATAACTATAATAGTAGTTGGACTTTGACAAATATATACAAGCTATAGCAATGATAAAAGACTAACATAAAAATAGGCCCAAAACATATATACGTGACTGGGCTGTTGAGGCAACAACTGTTAAGGAACCAAACATAACTACACTTTATACACTAGTCTACAAAGCCTTTATAAGATCGAAAAACATGGTCTAGGTCGAGACAGGCCCCGCCTTACCCTTAACTATTACACAATACCAAAATATATACCAAAGACTCGGTAAAGCCCCGAATTTACTTAGAGCTTACCAACCACATCTGAGTATTCTGTGCTCCTACTGAGGAGGTCTACTAGATGGAGTACCTATACCTGCGGCATGAGACATAGTGCCCCCATGAGGGACGTCAGTACAAAAGAATCTACTGAGTATGTAAGGCATAAAGTGACCATAGGTAAAACAAGATTTTAATAAAATCAGTTATTAATATATAACTGGATAGATAAGAATAAAAGACCACCTTTTCTTTTGCTTATGGGATCATGTACAATACATTTTTTACTTTTCTTTATCCTTCTTTACATTATGAAATTATAAATCATATGATACAAATGACCAGCTGATCTGTTGTAAAAGAGGATGACCCATGCTAGGTATTCTAACCCCTAGGATACAGTCCTCACAAATACACAAATCAGAATCGAACAATGATAGGCTTTCCTTTCACCCCTGGGATACCACCCGTGATATTGGGATCGAACCATGCTAGGTGTTCCTTTCACCCCTGGGATACCACCCAAGAATATACAAATTCTCTTTACATCATTTCTTTTATCTTTGAGATAGTTCTTTTGGTGGTCATAACATTATTGTGTTTTAAACTATGGACCGGTAGTGAGAGACATATGATTATGCATTTAAGGCGGTAACAATGACGTAGGGAGCAAATGTAACATCAATGTATTAGATTTCAGGCCAAAGAACATAGAATCGAATAGCCTTACATACGTTGCTGTACAACTATGATATTACCCCAAATTAACCTCCTGCCCCTCAAACTACTTATCTATAATAAAGTAAGTGGTAAAACTAGTATTAGTAGCTAATCAACACATTTAAGCCACTTAACCTTACCAAAACAGTAGCCGGGCAGTAAGCCCGTAATTAATTTATTCAAGGGTGTTATTTCAACCCTTACTCCTCCAATTACATTCACATACCATACAAATCCTTATAACGTCCCTCAAAATAACTTTAGCCTCATTACACCCTCAAAACAGTAAACAAAGTCGAGTGGGCAGTAGGCTTACATAATATTTAGCTTGGTGGTGTATCACTACATCCTCCGTCTATTAATCAATACAGGTTATTCACATCCTTTCACAACATCAGCCAATCTATCCCCAACATATACACATAACATAATTCCTAAAACAGCCTCAATATCCTTTATCATAGCAAACAAATATTGAACTCATCATCCCTTGAGTTCCTGACAATAATATACACACAACTCTCCACCAAAATATGTATATAGGAAGGGGACAAAAATGGGCAGTAGCTTTACCTTAATTTTGTGATAGTTTATTCTCTTAACTTGTATTTCTTCAATAACTTGGTTCCTTCATACACAAATCAAAGGAGAAGAGAAAAATCTCTTAATAACTAAGAAAAATGGGACTGCCAAACTTATAGAGGGCTGTCTTATAATTTAAACATGAAGAACATAATTTCCATAGTCTTTTTGAGATAAGCTCATGATTTTTTAACTTACCTTTAGCTTGGAAGGAAGGTAAATCCCAACAACCCTAATGGAAACTTTGGGTTGCGGTAGAAGCTAAGACAGAGCAAGAGAGAAAACTCTAGAAAGCTGATTTTTTGTCTAAGTTAAAATGGGTCAAATGAGCTAGTTTCAATCCCTTTAAAGGGAGATTATCAACTTGGCCGACTTTCTTGGATAATTTGGGCCATATTTTATCAAGTATTTGGTGCACCTACATGCCCATTATACTTAGGCCTTTGTGGATCTGAAACTGTTGGGCCTTGACTTCCCATTCTTCTCCTTTTCTCTCTTTTAACTTGGGCCAAAATTAATTCAAGTAGGTGGTAGTGTACTTGTACCAATAAGCTGATCAAAATAGTCTTAGTAGGTGATGCACCTACTTGGTTCTTAGATTGGTCAATAAGTCAAAGTAGGTGATACACTTACTTGTCACCTACTAGCTTAATTTAAGTCAAGCAAATAGCTCACTTATTTTATTCCATATTCTAATTCATAACTCCTTATTTTAACTTAATACTTATATACACTTGGACACTTTAATCCTTGAGGTAGAATACCACCTTACTATCTCGCGTTTAAGCCCTTCCATTTGGGTTAACTTGGCATATACACGCTGAAATGTTTGGGCCATTATAATATTCCTTTAAATCCTCTTTAACCTACCACTAATCACTTAAAAAACTTGGTTCGTTACCTATACAACAAGTTTACCTCAAGTCCCATATCAATAGAATAAGTACACGCAAAATATGGGATGTTACAGGTTACCACTAACACTTGCATTGAAAATTATGGCAATTTTAGTGCTAGTGGTGGGTGGAGCCCCACTGATAGGAGAAGGAGAGGCATGAGCCTTGTAAGTAGGGGGAGGACGAGGCATGAGAGTGTTTGAAGGTTTTTGGGAAACATTCTTTTCTCTAGAGTTGGTCTTATTCAACAAAAAGACGGTCAAGATACAAATGTAAGAGAAATGTGAAGAAGGTTTGCATTTCTTTTCAATGTGATTAATTTAATCAAATAAAAATAATTTAAGGATATTTTGAGATACTAGTTCTTTGGCACGAGCATTGCACGTGTACCTCATATCAATTGTCAAAAATTATATATCATAATGTTATTAAATCATAGATATATTATAAAAACATTTATTTGATCAATAATTTAAAATTAAATAATTTAAGAAGTTTGTTGGGATTATAACATAATTTAAACATTATTAATTTAATTTTTTCTTCTGCTTTTGGTTCTCAAAGTTGACGTCGTTCTTTCTATTATATGCAAAACACTTCTTCACACATAGAAAAAGTTCTCATCTCCACTGATATCAGTGACTGTATAGGTACAGGTTAGGTGCAATACGCGACCTCACACTACGGTATTCCATCGCAGACAACATCCTTGTCCACTTCCTTAAAGGTGCATCCTCATTAGTGATGGTTGATGAGCGGTTGCTGCTTGCACCAACATTTGCACTAGTAATCACAACTATCCCAGAGGTATATGTGGTGAGATTTTATTCACAAGAATGACTACTAATAACATGGGTACCGAATATGATAATAATTTCAGCAATAGCAGTGGTGGGGATCCCTAAGCCAGAGGGGTTAACACCAACACTGGTATTGGCATTTGTGGCAATTCTAGTGCTAGTGGTGGGTGGATCCCCACTAATAGGAGGAGAAAGAACAAGAGACTCGGAAGTAGGGGGAGGAGGCATTGGATTAGATGAAGGGATTTGGGAATTATTCTTCTCTCTAGAGTTGGTTTTGTTCAACAAAAGGAGGGTAAAGATACAAATGTAAGAGAAATACGATGTTGGTTGGCATTTCTTTTCAATGTGATTAATTCAATAAAATAAAAATAATATAAAGAGATTTGAGGAACTAGTTCTTCGGCACGCGCGTTGCACGTGTACCTCATATCAATTATCTCAAAATATATATCAAAATATTTTTGAATCACAAATATATTATAAAAACCTTTATTTGAGCCATAATTTAAAATTAGACCATTTAAGAAGTTTGTTGAGATTATAACATAATTTAAACTCTATTAATTAATTCGTTTCTTCTGCTTTTTCCACTCAAAGTTGGAGTCATTTTTCATATTATATGCAAAACTTGATTTTATTTGTTGCATTATTATCTAAAAATTAAAATATCAAAACTCTCATCCCACATTAAAGCTTGTGACTAAGCTCATTAAGAAATATTATCGTTCAACAATAAATTAATAAAAAGAGTCAATAGTTTAAGTATTAAGCTGATGAAATATGAATGCTTTAAAGGAATTTTTAGATATTAACTCTGCAACGACGCTTTCCGTCATTAGGGGTAAGTCAACCGTAAAAAAATTTGTGTTAAGTTTTTCCCCGAAATGAAAGTTAAATATTTAAGGCTAGGCTAATTTTGAATAAAATCAGAGAAAGGTATGGTCTAGGGAAATCTGGGATTAGATTGGGTAAATGTAATAAAGTTTAGCTTGATTTTATGCTAACTAACTTGATAAGGAATCCGTATGACTTTTTGGAAGTGAATTCGGGTGAGTAGAACTCCCAATATCAAACTTGATGCAAAAAGGGTTAGTCCGGGATATCATGGTTTGAGGGTGTGTTGAGACAAAATAAAAAAATTGGAAGGATTTATGAGTTTCTGCCTCTCCACTGCCTCTATAGAGGGTGGCATCTCGCTATAACGACTCCTGCTATAGCGGAAAAATTCCCGCTATAGCAAAAGTCAACGTCAGTCAATCCTGCTATAGCGGGTGATACCACTATAGCAGGATAAATTGCTAATAATGTAGAAATTTCCCTAAAAATGGTTTATTATTCTAAACTCGTATTTGGGGAAGGGCATAGGCGATTTGGGCAATTTTCCTCAGGTTTCCATAAATTATCTTCGTAAAGGTAAGTATTCCATCCCCATTGACTAGTTTTTGGGTTAATTAACCTTAGAATAACTAGTTTATGGGTTTTGGGGGAGGCTTGAATCTTGAATTAACAAATTTTCTTGTGCAAGGGGGTAAATTAGGTGTAAAACCCTTGTGTTTTAGTTGTTAATCATTAATTTACTCTTGCATGTCATTAATTAACTAATGTAACCATGAAATTTGTAGTTTTAAGGGGAATTGATGGTGGGAAAAACCCTAGAACGTGGGGAATGATCATGAATTTGGCATTGTCGGTTACAAATTAAGTTGTAATCCTTGACATGGTAAGTCATTTGGCTGATTATTTGATGTGTTCATATTTTTAGACCACGACCAAGTGGAAATTGCACGGAAAGGCAAGGCTCAAGCTTAATTAAGTGGTGTGACCTTGGATAGAGGTAGGTGATAGTTTTTATGTAGTTTAAACCCAATTTGTGTTGTGTATGCATAATAACAAATTCTTAGTATTGCCTATACAATTTATGTTCAAGAAAAGTGAATGACTGATTGATATCCTATGTGTTAATCTCATGCAATGAACTTATGAGAAAGCTTGTTGGATTTTACAAGTGTTATTCTGTCATCATTATGGTTCTGATTGTTGTGATGTCTGTCATTATTGTGGAATGTACCAGTAGTTGGACATCTCCACGGGATTTGTGATATAAGGTTTGTAGACACTTAATGTATAGGATTTGGTATATGGATAAGGACTCGTCCCTTATAGGTCATGACTAGTAGTTGTATACATAAGACCCTTAGCATGTATGTACAAGGTACAAGTGAGTGTGATGGTTCCTTGAGTGAACCGGAGATTATGTGTTTCTTGATTGCATTGGCTTAAGGTTTGTATGCTTAATTCCTTGAGTGAACCGGATATTATGTGTTTCTTGATTGCATTTCTTGTGAACCAGGTTTGTATGCTTAATTACTAAGGTGGTTTCTTGTATAACCAGGATACATGATGTTGCTATTATTGTTAGATTAAGGATCCTTGAGTGGACCGGGTTGCTTGTAAGTTGTGCATGGCTCTATGTTGTCTATTACTTGTATGATTGGGACATGGTTTATATGATAGTTGCGTCATGGTTGTTGACTTAGAGTCTTGTTGATGATCATAGTTGGACTTGATTGGTTATCTTGGATGATTTTATTTGAATAAACTTCATGTTGTACTTATTTACAAGGTTAAGAATTATGAACCTGAAAGATAGTTGCATGATAGGGTTCATGGTTGTATTGTTGTACTATATTTTAGTTATGTGTCCATATTTCTCATTTTGGGTTGGCCGATGACCCTACCGGCACATCATTGTTTCTCGTGTGCTGATACTACACGTACTCTTTTTTTTTTGAGTACAGAACATATTCCAGTGACTGTTTCGAGACCTCAGCTATGATTTGGATCATATTCAAACTCAATGGTGAGCTGCATCTTTTGGGCTACCAGGGGTTCTTCTATTATTTTCAGTTCCATTTGTTCGGACTTAGATATTACTTGGTTTTTGGGGTTGTATCCTCTCTTTTGACATTATTTAGAGTTTTGGTATGATGACTTTCAGGTTCTAGGGATGGTTTATTTCCACATTATGTTGCCCTTGCTCTTCGTTTAAATATGGATTATTACTTTTATCAATGAGATTGATTTAGTTGCCTATTTTTGGCTAAGTGTTGATTAGATTATGGGGTTAGTCAGTTAGTGTGGGTCCCACTCACGACGTGTTTAGGCAGTGAAAAATTTGGTATCAGAGTCCTAGGTTTGTTGATCTCGTCTTACCAAAATGGGTTTAGTAGAGTCTTACGGAATGGTATGGATGTCTGTACTTTTATTTGAGAGGCTATAGGACCTTAGGAAAACTATCCTTTCTTTCTCCTATCGTGCTATAACTTGATTCCAATTGGTATCTGGTGATCAAAATTTGTATCTGACACTCTTCATTCTTTTATTCGTAGATGGTGAACATTAGATTGAATGGAGTAAGAGCAGTAGCCCTAGAACCAGCAACTCCAGTTGATGAACCAGTTGTTCAGGGATGAGGATTAGGTAGGGGTAGGGGAAAGGGAATAGGGAGAGCAACACCTTCTAGGGGTGGAGCTCAGGCATCAGCTGACTTAGCCCGTCAGAGTTCAGTATCACCTCCCCCACCCCAACATTATTTTAAGCAGGCTAAGGTAGTGGATGAGGATGGTTTGGAACCAGAGGTAGCGGCACCGGCTGGAGATGTATCCCTTCCTATGGTATCTTCTGAGGTTATTCAATTGGTTTTGGCTTTTCATAGTGGAAAGACTGGTACTGGATCCACCTCCACTGTGCAAACTATTTAGGTTTCGGGTGGTCATCCCACTGCTACGTTAGCTCCTAGGTGATGTCGGCCAAATTACACCTCAAAACAAAGTATAAAGCAATCGCTGATCAAATATAGAACCCAACTAGGTTAGGGTCGATTCCACAGGGAATAGGTCAAAATTCAATCTATAATGTTTGTCCAAGCAATCAATAACAATCTCCAGTAAGAAAGGGAGATTTGCAAATAAAAAATATTGTAGTAACAATTGTTGATTTGTTGGATTTGAAATCAATATGCGAGAGGCACTAGGACTGTGATCCCCAATAACTTCACAACTCCGTAGGTTGTTCGTTCTTTTGTGATATCTTGTAGTACTCGGCATATAAAATCGATAGGTTATGTATCATCTAACCGACTATGTTACGCCCCTTATAGATGACTATCCCTAAGCATAAAGGTTCATGTGTCATAAGTTTTACATTACTAACACCTATCTATGATCCCAATTTAGCGTCTCTCGTTCATCGATTCAAGCCTAATTAAATGGAGGTTGGTAGCTCTAAGTCTTGTTGTTGTTTCTCTTTTCCCATCCGATTACCCTTGATAAAGTCCAAGGTATAGATAAGGTGAATCCTAACATTGCGCACCATCAGAAAGCAATCAATCCAAAGAGAATTAACAATACATGCCTACACCCGTTGAGAATCACCTTGTACTACGAATACTATTTCATTAATTCATCATGGTTACCACAACCCTAGTTGTGGTGTTTAGCTACTCATAATTGTGGTGATCCTATAAAGATTCAATAAAGAACAGATAATAAGAACAGTTACAGTAATCAAGTAACTAATTGGAAGAATTATTGATGAACATTAGAATGAAGAATAAATTGAATTATGGAATTAATAGCAAAAGTATGATAAAGTTTGTTCAAAGTATGTTGGAGTAGTATACAAAATGTCACAATACAAAATAAAACCTTAAATGATGTATTTATAGACATAAGTTATCCTATCCTAAACTAACTAGGAGAACTGGGTCAGTACATGTCCACACGGTCCATATGAAGGTCACATGGTTTGTATGGGTGTTCAGTGGCTGAGCTCTATCAAAACTCCTTGTCTTCCCTCATGAGTGGCCATATAGCTCATGTTCAAGTAATATGGCTCGTATGGAATCCATACAGTGTGTGTGAAATCCATACGACTCGTGTGGTGTCTTTGGCAGCTACACTTCAAAATATCTTCCAATCTTCAAGACACCTCTCGTATGCTAAGGACATAGCTCACATGCCAGTCACATGGCTCGTATGAGAGCTCATAGCTCTGAAATTCAAATATCTTTCAATCTCACCACACATGAGTAGAGGCACACGACTCATATGTCCTTCACATGATTCATATGGGGGCTCATGTGCCTTCACTTATTATTTTTTTAGCTTTTCTGTCACATGTGCATCCGGACCCTAGTTTCTTGCAAAACTAACAAAACACCTCATATCCAAAGAAAAACACCTTCATACTTGCAAATATTCATAGCTTTAAGTGTCGAAAGTCTTGTAAGTTCACGGTACATCAACACCCTTAACTTAGAACTTTTGCATGTCCTCAGGCAAACAAAATACAACTATACTACCACGACGCTTAACCAAGAGAAAAATCAAGAGTAGTGCGGCAGTAAGATTTTCACAAAACCAATTTAAGCATGCATTCACCAAAAACATATGTCCAATACAATCAAAACTTCAACAAACATTGTGTGTACACAAATCGCTCACCATAACACAATGGGATCAAGAAATGACATTACATTATCAATAGACAACCCAACACTCAAACCAATGACACTATCTGAACAAGCAGCAACTATAACATAGCCCCTATGCCCTTACAACAAAGAAGTTCCCAACACTCAGATTATGCAATAATTTCAAGACAGGGACTGACACAAATATCTCACTCTCACAAAGAAGTCAGACGGTGTGCATTTGATACCATAGGCTTGCCCTTATTTTCTAAGTCTTAGTTTTTAGACAGTTGGATTAGTATCACTATGAGACTTTTACTGTTTTGTAATATAGACTAGGGGATGGGTATGGTATATATGGGTAAAGTTACTTATTCCTCCTTGGCACTACACTACTTTCGACATTACTTTCCTACTTTCTTTATTTTTTTCCCCTTTTTTCCAACTTTTTGGACCCTGGGTGCGGTTTTATTTTGACAACTTATTTTTTTCCTTTTTCTTCTTTTCTCATTTTTTTCATTTTTTTTCTTTCTTTCTTTCTTTTCAAACTTTCATTTTTATTTTTTTTTCACACCATACCACACCCGAATCTTTTTTTCCTTTTACTAGCATTTTCTTCATACCCAATCTTTTATGCACCCCTACGATAGCCACCCTCAACTTAGGAAATTTTCCTGAGTTAAGGTGCACAGTATCAACGGAGGAACCAAGGCCAAAGTAGGTTCTTGTAGATAATCGGGAAGGTGAATAGGCTAGTTTAAAGAAAAGGTCTACTTAGGTTCAAATTTGGGATCAAGCGATATCACATTCATTTGGTACACTTTTTAGGCTTTTAATGGACTATTTGAAGAACAACCTATGATCCTTTTCTAACCTCCTATCTTATGACTTCAGCAAGACTAACCAGGCAAGTTCTAGATCACACACACATGCCGAATAGGTAAAACCTCACACTCAATTGGCTCAGGGCTATGTATTTAGTTACTACTTATCCATTTCATGCAAGTTAGGCCATGGTTATCAAGTTCATAATCTTAATGCCATTACATTATCCAAACACTGGTCAGAGTTCAGGCAAGCACACAACTTAACACAAAACAAAAAAATTTGGATGGGCATTATTTAAATTATTCAAAACATGTTTGCATGCTCTTTCTATTTTGATTGCACCAAGTTCTCTCTTGTTTTCTCTAAGCTCTACACAAAACACAAAATCATAAAAAAAAATACATAAATAAACTCCTAAACATATCAGTTCTAACTAGATAGCGCAACCAAGGGAAAAGAAATACGACAACAAAAACCTTCGATTGTGGTACACCCCCACCCCCAACTTAGAAATCATACAGTGCCCCCATGAAAACATAAAAAATCCAACAACTAGGGTAAGGGAAATACCTGTGGTGCTCTAGGCACACAGATCTGGTATTTGTGAAGTGGGGGATGCTGGCGTAGCTTCGATGATAGCTAAGGTGGTACCAATGGTTGGTATACTCAAAGTGATTGACTTACCTGATAGGTCATGGCCCAGAGCAATCGTAGTATGTGCAGGTACCTCTGGTAGCCAATTATCATCAGAGGAATCCTCAGGAATCGTAATAACAACTGTAGCAGTGGTATCACCAATAACAGGAGGCGGGGCCATGCTACTAGAAGAGGCTCCAACTCTCAATCTCTTTTTTAGGTTTTTAAGATATTTGCTCCTAGAATTATGTGGGCGCTTCCCCTTCTTCTGTACACTAGTAGGGGTCACAATGGCTAAAAAATCTACCAACTGAGTCGTCACTGCAAACATATCAAGCATCTCTATTAGAGAAGTCGGTGCTTTCAAAGTCAAAATCATTGGGGCCTGCATCACAAGCACATCAAATTTTAACACCCCCAATTTTGCCATCACAGTCTCTAGACCCAAAATATGCAAATCATTTATCTGGTCTATGACACACGTCTCCAAACTATCAATCTAACCATTCAACTGATCGGAGGATCGTACGTGATCTTCTCCCATCCTGTTCTCAAAATCTACCACCTTTTGATCTATATACGGATGCAATTGCTCTATAAGCATATCAAAATTGGTTACCGTCTCATTTTACTTCTCGATGAATTTTAGCAAGAACTCATATGAAATAGTGATATTATCCAAAGTAGCAGTATTCTGTGGTGCAGACGGAGTGGAATGGGTGATAGGCGGTGCATCTGCCTGACAAATAGTCTCCCCCTTAGTATGCACATGTACAACCTCATATGCAATAGTAATAGTGGTTGGGGAAATAGGGTTCATTGGAGGGGGAACCTATAGAGGCCTCACTTCTCTCACTAGATGATCTTCAAACTCAGCACCAAACAATAGGGCTGGATCCGAGTCCTAGCAAATGGGTTCGTGACATCCTTGATCAATATGACATTTGTAACTTTTCTCACTATTGTATTGGCATCAATATGGTTAATGATGGGTACACTGGCTGCTCTACATATCCTTTGTATAAGGCATGGAAAACGCAGACTAGTAGCATTATTTACCGCTCGAGTTTGTATCTCAAAAGCAATAATTCAGGCCATATTCAAAGCATATTTGTACATGATACTGGCTACTAGCACAGCCCAATCTGGATCAAAAGTGTTGTCATTTGCTGTGGGTATCTATCTGAAGTGAACCACAGAACACTAGAACTTTACAGCAAAGGACAGTGAAGCTTTTGTGATGTTAACCTATGGGTTGTTTATGCAAGTTGACTCAGTAGCAGCCATAGCAATCTTACCTGCAATCTATCTCATCATCTCTGCCCATGATGTTGGATCTTTCATTCTATCCTTATTAGTATCTAGATGCATGTGGTATTCATATTCTGTTTAATTAATTGGTACGACAAACTCGTGCCTAAATAGGAAGAACAGAAGGTTGCTCTATGAGATATTCATAGTTTTACCCTGAACTTGTACACTGTCAAGTGAAGGTATTTTCAAAGCCGCATCCCTTTTTTTCCTTTACAGACATCTAACCTAAGGAGTTGAATAGTGTGGCGGCATATGCTGTGTAGAACTCCCAAATAATAAACTCACCATAATGGCCCTGGGTCATGCCAACCATGCAAATAGGTATCTGTCAAAGAGTGTCTTTACCTCGGGCACAGAACCGAGGTTATCGGTACTAATTTGTGTCTCCTCAAATATCCCCTATTTGCATTTACCATTAGCATTTTGTTCAATACCCTCTTCGAAGATCTTTATCATATCGGGTACCTCCCACCAACTTCTGTGGAGTCGTGCCAACTCCCTTAACACCCCAATCTCAAATTCTTGTCGCCTGGATATCTCTTCTGGACTTTCTTCATCCTGGATCTCATACTCAAACTCAACAGCCTGCTCTCTAGAATCACCATCACTACTCTATGCTGCCTTAGTATCAACCTCATATTCATCACTCGAATTTTGTTCATTGGACTCTTCCTCATTGCTCTCTCCCGAAACAACTCTACCCTCTTTAGACTAGGGAGGAGGTGTTTCAGTCACTATTATGGCCCATTTTTGCCCCCTCATCTGACGAGGTGGGTGTTGTTTAATAGTGCCTCTAAACGGCACCTCAGACCCACTAGATTATACACTTTTTTGGAGTCTGAGGCATATTGAGTCCCTTGCTTATCCTCGGGGGAGTCTATAGGTTGTTCTTGTATTCTGCTTTGGAGAGCTAGAGCTTGCTCCTATTTAGAGGTTCCAACTTGCTTTGTTTTTCTTTTGTGTAGTATTATACCTGAGGAGGAGATGTTAGGCTTAGTCAAAGAAAGAATGAACATAAATAATTAATGCAATAATTTGGGATTGTGTTGTAGTATAGCACTGTGGTTTGACATGGGCACCCATACAAATTGTGTGAGCTACATATGACCCGTATGGCCCTCATACTCACTGCATGGTAAATACACACAATGGCATAACATGGTCATGACATAAACACCCATATGAGTCATATGAGGCACACACGAGCCATATGAGCATCCATGTGGGAAACACTATAGTAAATACGATCATTGGGCTTGCAAAGAAAGCAAAGTCCTCTCATTTAAGCATAAGTACAAGGTTTGGGTTACTCATACTTCTCCCGAATATGTTAGGAGGCTGGTGGGAAAAACAACTTTGATTTTGCTTCCGAAGTACAAAGAAACCATAATGCCCACAACCTCAGAAGGTGTAAACACCCAAACCAACAATCCATAAATAGAGCGGAACCCCTATGACATTGCACAATTCACAAGTTCCACCGACATTCTTCCAATGCTTAGTTTAAAAAATCCCCTCTATGTAGCTACGACTCATAGTAGATTCAAAAAAATGCCACACCCATTTCATATCGCACAAAATAATGCTAGACAATCAACACCCACATATGGCATAGTGAATAAAGTAATACAAAGAACCCCCAAACCCTTAACCCAAGAATCATACAAGTATTGGTAAAGTAATATAAAGTTGAAGTCTACTTACTTAGTAAAGCTTCGATGCTCTTAAGTTGGGGAATTAGGGGAAGTGCAAAAATTTGTGTCCATATAAACCTCTTTGGTCGTTTGATTATGCAAACATAGGGTTGGAGTGTTCTTGGCATCGCTGGTTGTGATTGGGAATGATGAGGGAGTTTCAAATTGTAAGTGAAATGATCTTGTTTTGACCAAAATCACGTGATCTTGTTTTTACCAGAATCAGGTTTACCAAAGCTTTATTGAAAAACTTTTGGGTGAAAGAGACGGGTTGTATCGAGTTAAGATTTTGGCCGAACAAGGCCCACGAAAGGGCATACGACCCATGCGGCATGTACATGAATCATTTGGGGGGTAGTTTCATTGTCCTTAATTAACCTTGGCCCATATATGGCATACGATCCATGTGAACCCCATATGACTCGTGTGCAGAGTTTTGATAAAGAAACTTACCTCGACCCATGATCAAACATACGATCCATGTGGGTATCACATAATTCGTATAGCTTATCGTGGTGTCATGCTTGATTTTTCCAAGTGTAGTGCCATGATCGGGCATATGACCTATTCAATGCCCATACGAGCTATGCAGGCACTCGTGGCCCATAACTACTTCACGTTCCTTCTTTTTCAAAAATTTTCATTACCTATATGCACTGAACAAACTATGACACTATATTTGAAATCTAACCACTATAAATACAAATCTTGTGTTGCCTCCCATGAAGTGCTTAATTTAACATCGCGATATGACGTGGCTGAGTTGGTTACTCAGACTTTACCAAATCCATCCCATGGGTTGCCTCCCATGCATCACCTGATTTAACATCGTGGCATGACTCTAGTATGCTTGATTGCTCAACCTCCAGCTAAATCCACTTCAAAAAACATCTTTACCTCATCAATCCCGCTGAGATAGTGTTTCACCCTTTGGCCATTTACTTAAAACTTCAGACCATTTTTATTTTCAAGTTCAACTGCGCCATAGGGAAACACTTTCACTACTCTATTTGGGCCTTTCCATCTTGACTTCAACTTTCCTAGAAATAACTTCAGTCATGAATCAAATAGTAATACCATATCATAGTCGGTGAATTATCTTTTCTTAATCTTACGATCATGGTACAATTACATCATTTCTTTGTACAAGGCTGAGGTCTCATAAGCGCGGAGACAGAATTCATCCATCTCATTCAACTGTTCTAGTCTCATCTTAGCCACATTACTCCATTCCAAATTAAAACTCTAAAGTGCCCACAATGCCTTATGCTCAAGTTTTATAAGCAAGTGGCATGCTTTTCCATACACGATCTGATATGGGGAAGCACCAATAGGGGTCTTGAATGTTGTCTGATAGGCCTATAGTTCATCACCTAACTTTATAGTCCAGTCCATCCTATTAGCATTCACAGTCTTAGACAAAATAGACTACTTTCCCACTTGTCTAAGGATGGTAAGGTGTTGCCACCTTATGTTTCACACCATATTTCTCAAGCAAGGGTTTGACCAGATGATTTCAAAAGTATGAGCCTCCATCGCTAATAATAAACCTTGTTGTCCTAACTCTGGTGAATATATTCTTTTTCAAAAAGGCTGGGACACTCTTTCCTTCATTGTTTGCAAGTACAACTACCTCCACCCACTTCAAAACATTATCAATAGCCACCAAAATGTACTTCATACCATGTGAGCGTACAAAAGGGCCCATAATGTCAATACCCCATACATCAAACAACTCAAGTTCAAGGATAGCGCACCAAAATTTGATGTCGCTCAAAATATGACTCCTAAGAAGTATAAAGCGATCAATGTATCAAATATAGAACCCAACTAGGTTGGGGTAGATCCCACAGGGAATAGGACGAAAGTAGGTTGAGTTATTATTCGAGTAGTTGGCAAATAAGTAAAAAGGAGGAAACAAGTAGTGATAGTAACAAGTGTTGATTCTTTGAAGTTGTTTTAAATATGAGAAATACACTAGGACTGTGATCCCAAATGATTCCTTAACTCTACAGATTATTGGTGCTAGGAAAACTGTCCCACTGTGTTGCATGCAAAATCTAACAAGATATGTTCATCTAAACATCTCTCGACCTTGGTTAGACGAATTTCACTCTTCTCCTCTCGATCTTCGAGTGTCGTACTACTAACCCTTGTCCTGGATCTCAGATAACTATTCCTGCTAAGGCTCAAGTTATTAGATGAAGGTTGATAACTTCAAATCTCTGTTGTTATTTCCTTTTCCCAATCTCTACCTCTCTCTCGAGCAAGTCTAGAATACAGGTAAGTTTCTAACGTTTGCAACCATTAGAAGATCCATCACAACGAAGGAAATAACAATACATGCATTCACACCGGTTCAAAATTGCTTTGCATTTAACCCATTTCGTTAATTCCTCATGGTTCACATAACCCTAGTTGATGTGTTTAGCTACTCATGTTCGCAAGACACAATAAGAATTCAAGGATGAAAACATAATTGTAAACTCACAATAATGAAGAAACTCTGAAATCTCAATTATGAATAAAACCCTAGAATCAATATTCCAAGATTACAAAACTAATAGTGTGTTTATAATATCAAAATAATGAAAAACTGCCTCAAAATAATGTACTGACTAACTCTCGCACATAGGAAAATACAGGGGTATTTAAAGATACAAGATGAATCCTATCCTAAACAATGTAGGAGACTAAAGTCGACAATTTTCCACGGTATCGTGACTTGGTATCGTGGAACCAAGCCACGTCACGTGGGTCCCTGTCGTGAGATCAGGCAGCACCACACAATATCTGAAGTCTATTCACGGCACCCACTCACGTCACGTGAGTGGAGTCACGCTACGTGGATGCCTACAGTAGGAATCATACAACATTCAACATCTTTGAAGATGACTCACGACAGCCACTCACGTCACGTGATTCCTGTCGTGAGTCATTCCTCTGGTACTGGACTCAGCTTTTTCGTCTTCAGATACTTCGTTCTCGAGCCTTATTTCTTCCTTTTTGTCTATTTTGCCTCCAAAACCTATTCTCCTGCAATATAGAGTAGAAAACACGTCATACCAACCAAACACACCCAAGTTATAGCATATTTTCCTTGTTTTAAGCATCGAAAGTGTCATGAAACCATGACACATCAACACCCTAAACTTAGAACATTTGCATGTCCTCACGTGAACAAAACAAAACAAACATATACGATGCTTAACTAAGAGAAACCTAAGGGACCTACGACAGTCGATTCATTACTTTAGACCTCAAAACTTTTCTGACCCCTTCTATTTACAAATCAAAACCACGGTGTTTATACATGCAACATATTATCATGACACAGAAGGGATCAAGTGATGGCATCAGATTGTGAACAAACAACTGAGCATATATGCAAATGACATTATCCGAACAAATAGCAGCTAACAATGCAACCCATGTACTCTCACAATCAAAGAAGTCCCATGCACTCACAGTATACTAATGAATCTCAAATTAGGAACTCGGTCAAAACACTCTCTCTCACAAAGAAGTTCAAACAGTGTGCATGAAATACCATAGGCTTGCCCTTATTTTCTATGCCTTAGTTTTTCAGACAGTTGGACTAGGATCACTATAGGACTTTAATCGGCTTGTAATGTCGGCTTGGGGATGGGTATGGTACATATGGATATGGTGACTTAACCCTCCTTGACACTACACTATTTTTTTTGCTCCACTGTTCAACCATGCTTATTTATTCTCCTTTATTTATTTTTAGATTTTGGGTGTGATTCCCTTCCTACTTTCAAAACACAATTTATTTATATATTTTTTTTCTTCTTCTTTTTTTCCAATTTCTATTCATTTTTTTCTCTTTTTCTTCACACCCAAATCTCTTTTCTCTTTTTTTTTCTTTTACTAACCCCTTCTTCATACCCAAATCAATCTACGCACCCCTACAATAGTCACCCTCAACTCAGACGGTTTGCCTGAGTTGAGGTACACAATATCCAAGGAGGGACCAGGGACAAGACATGTTTATTATAAGTCAAAATGGGTAGGTGAATAGGCTAATGACAGAAACAGGTCAATTAAGGCTCAAAATCAGGATCAAGGGATACTTAATTCATTTGGTCAGGCATTTAGGCTAAACATGGACTTATTCAAAAATGGCCTATGATCCTTTCCTAACCACTATCCTCTAACCTAGACAAGACTAACCAGGCAAGTTCTGGATCGCACACACAAAGTTAACTAAGTAATGACCTCACACACACATAGCACAGGGTTACATTATCAAATACTATCTCTCCAGTTCGTGCAATGCTAGCCACAAATATTCTGCCTATAACACTAATGCCATAACAAGATCCAATAGCTGTCACAACCTAACCTACTACACACACCATTTAAAAACAAAAATTTCAGGAAGGTATCCTTTAAACAATCAAACAACATAACTTGTTCAAAATTGGGCTACACTATGGTTCCCTTATTTTTCTCCTAATTCAATTAAGAAAACACATAAATACTATAAATAACAACCTAAACATGCCGGTTCTACTAAGATAGCACACTTGGGGAAAAAGAAACAAGGAAACAAAACCCCCCAAGTGGTGGTACATCCCCACCCCCAACTAACAATGGTGCACTGCCCTCAGTGCACAACTATCAATATAATAAATGCAAGGGAGTGAAGACATACCTACAGCGCCCTAAGCATCGAAAGTGGGCCCACCTATAGCGGGATCATCAGTATGCTCTTTGGGTTCTCCGCTAGGTGCATCCGGTGGAGGGTGTGCCTGACTAGAGGATGCACTTTGTGCCCTCTGTTCCTGGGCGATCTGACTAGTATGGTACTCCAACCTAGAGGCCTTAACTGCTCTCCGGAGATCACCCTCATAATCATCACCACTATCCACCTACTCCTCTGGACTGCATGGTCATTTTTCTCTATCAATAAGAGGCTCCTCATCGGCAAATAAATCCACCTCAAAAACTAGCTGCATCAGAGCCTGAACAGGCATAGGTGGAATAACAGGGGTGCTGCTCGGTGCCAAAGCTTGAACCTCCTCTCGTAATGTAGCTACCTCCTATATCAATGCTGCCATACCAGGATTCTATGCCAAACCCAACCGAGTAGCCATCCGCGCCTCAAAGCTATCAATTCATCCATGCAGCTCTCTCATGAATTTATTCATAAACGCATACATACGGGCCTCCACTCTAGCCTCTTCAGCCTCAATTGTGGTCCTAACCCATGGCTTAAGCTGGGATACCAACTTAGACATCTGTGCCTCTGAGTGGGCCTGCCTCTCAAACATTTATGTCTGCCTATCAACCAGCTGCTGTAGGAAATCCCTTGAAATCAAAACCATACCAGAAGGAGGCGGTGGTGCTGTAGAGCTGTGTACCTCATCGTCAATTGGGCCTGTGCCCTCAGCAGGTACATGAACATTATCAGGAACGCTCACCGATATAGAAATAGGCATAGGTGTGCTTACCGGCTCATCTCTATCTTCAGGCCCTTCAAAAAGGGTTGCTCCTGATGACCTAGAAGGTTGAGACCTTCGTGGAATAATGGGGTTAGATCCCCAATGCTACATCAACATAATATCTGCTATCTGGGTCACCTCGATATAGTGATTGATAGTAGTTAGCCTAACCACACCCGCCCTATCACACAGGCTCTGAATCAAACAGGGAAAATGGATACTGGCATGGTCTCAAAAGGCACGCTCATGAATCTCCCTAAGAATGTACCTGGCGATATGAATATCATAACCGGCAATGATGCTAGCTACCACCACAGCCAATCCAAGGTGAGTGAATTATTAGTATTAGTGGGTCCCAACCGATGCCTAACAACCGACCACCAAAACCTGCCGATAAAATAGAGTGTGGACTTCTTTATATCCAGCTTTCCAATCACCCAACTAGCATCAACACCGTCCTCCGCTATATAACTAATAATTCGCCTCAGGAACTCCAACTTCTGATCAGCATCCCGTATTTTAATCCAATTTCTGACATTCTCCATACGGTGATCAAACTCAGTAGTTGTAGCTGGAAAAGGGCGGTCTGTACCAAACAAGAATCGGTGGATGGTCTGCTCAGATATATCAACTCTGGTCCCTTGAACCAAAGTGTGAGTCAATAGTGGTTGGTCCCGGTACCGCTGCCCAACAGGTGTTCTCAGATCAACAGAATCAGCATAGGATGTAAAAAATTCTCAGACCAATTCTGAGCTGTAGCGACCAGGAGGCTCCGTCATCCATCCAAATCCATACTGCTCGAACACAGTCCAAATATCAGGCAATGCCTTTAACTCCTCAAGCCGATATCAGGGCTCCTCCATAATACTTCTTCTACACATGCCCCACTCAGTAAGCTTGGCATCCCTGTCATAAAATACCCATATGCCCTGAATACACCATCATTAGATATTCCTTCTCTGTGAGGGAGTCGGGGCACTCTGTTCACCAGTGCCAAAATAGAGGTTGTAGCCTCTGCCGCAGAGGTACCCTATCCTGTAGTATCATTCAAAGGGCCTGATAACAAATTATCCTCCCCCTCTTCAGATTGGGGGGCAGACTCGAAAGACTGATCAGGAACAACTGGCTCGACAGGCTGTGGAATGGGCTGAAGTGCAGCCCGAGCAGCAGCATGTACCCGAGTCTGTAACCTCGTGGTATGAGGTACCAGTTTAGTATCATCAGTGCCAATATCAAAAACCACCTCGGACCCATTTTTTACTGACTCTGATGGTTCATCATGCAATTGTGTTGGAAATTTTAGATTTTTTGTTCTAATTCTTGACGAAGAATCAATGTGGTCACGTTTGGGGTTCAGTTTGGGAGGCATGATATCGGGTTTGGAATGGGTGGGTTGGGTTTGAGTCATGTGGGTCGGGTTTGGCTGTTGGTGGGTTGGATTATGGGGTATACGGGTCAGGTGGGTCAAATTTTTTTTATAGGGTTTTTGAATTCGGGTCTGTGGAGGGTTTAGGTGATGAGCTTTTGAGAAATTCAAAAATTGGTAAGGGAGAAGTTGATGATTTAGGAATTGGTATATGGAAATTTGGTGAATTTTGGAAATTAGGGTTTATGTTATAAGAGTTAAAGTTGAGAAAAAAGAGGGTGGATTCGGATTTTGGGTCAGTTTTGATGAGTATACAGAAATTTAAATAAATAAAAGGGTCGGGTCGGGTCGGGCCGGATATTTGGGTGTCCAAATTTTTGATTTCCAAGGAACCACTCACGTGACGTGGGTTGCACTCAAGTCACGTGGGTCTCTGGAGTAGCTCAACTCCTGCAAGTATAAATTGCCTCTGATTCTCACGATACCACCCATGTGACATTGGTATACCTACGTCACGTGGGTACACTGTCGTAGGTGATATTCAGAAGGAACAACATTTTCTTTGATTTCTATGGCACCACTCACGTGATGTGGGTCCACCTATATCACGTGGGTACCCCTGTCATGGGTCAGATTCTGCAGGTGTTATCTTTTGAATTTCAACTAAGGTGTCTTCCAATGCTCAGATCACAAAATCATTAGATCTTGGGTTGCCTCCCAAGTAGCGCCTGATTTAATGTCGCGGCACGACACGGATAACTTGGATACTCAAACTTCACCAACCAGCCCATGGGTTGCCTCCCATGAAGAGCCTGATTTAACGTCACGGCACGACATGGCTAGCTTGACTACTTAGACTTCATCAAGCTCAAGCTCCTCACATGTCCTTATTTCTTTCGTGATTCCCACATAATGCTTTACACGCTGCCCAATTACCTTGAATAGAATATTATCATCTCCTTTTAGCTCAATTGCTCTATGTGGGAATACCCTGACCACAGTGAATGGTCCGGACCATTTGGACTTTAACTTTCCAGCAGACAAGTGAAGCTTGGAGTTATAAAGTAGCACCAAATCTCCCGGGTGAAACTCTCATTTCTCAATGTGTCGATCATGATATAATTTCATCTTCTCTTTATATATTGTTGAACTTTCATAAGCCCGAAGATGAAATTCATCCATATCATTCATCTGCTCAAGTCTCAATTTTGCCACTTTACTCCAGTCTAAATTCAACCTTTTTAAAGCCCATAAAGCCTTATGTTCAAGTTCGACAGGCAAATGGCAAGATTTTCCAAAAACTAACTAATACGGTGATGCACCAATTGGCGTATTAAATGTAGTTCGATATGCCCATAATGCATCATCCAATCTTCGGGCCCAATCAGTCCTATTGGCATTCACCATTTTTGCCAAAATAGACTTGATCTCACGATTTGACACCTCAACTTGCCCGCTTGTCTGAGGATGGTAAGGTGTTGCCACCCTATGTTTAACACCATATTTTTCAAGCAGGGCCTTGAACAGATGATTGCAGAAGTGGGATCCTCCATCACTAATGACAACTCGGGGTGTATCGAATCGTGAAAATATGTTCTTTTTCAAGAATGCCGTGACACTTCTTCCTTCGTTATTAGGAAGCACAATTGCCTCCACCCATTTAGAAACATAGTCGACAGCTACCAAAATATATTTCATCCCATGTGAGCTCACAAAAGGTCCCATAAAGTCAATTCCTCACACGTCAAACAATTCAAGCTCAAGTATAGTTGTCATGGGAAGTTCGTGCCTGTGTGTGATATTATCTTGCCTTTGACATTAGTCACAAGCGCGAGCGTAATCATGAGTATCTTTGTAAATACTGGGCCAGTAGTACCCACATTGCAAGATTTTATGGGTAGTTTGCGCACCTCCAACTGGAGATGAATGACATGCTTCCAAAATACTCATCATCTCTACCTTTGGAATACATATTCGAATCATGCCATTTGCACATACCCTAAATAAATACGGTTTATCCCAGAAGAATTTTCTCACCTCATGCATGAATTTCTTTCACTGCTGATACGATCTATCTTTCGGAGCTAGATCGCTTGCCAAAAAGTTGGCAAAATCAGCAAACCAAGGGATTAAGTCTTGTGATGCTGCCAGTACTTGCTCATCTGGAAAAGTGTCATCAATCTCAAGATCATCCCTTAATTTAAGCATGGCCTCCTCCTCAAGGTGTGATAGATGGTCAGTGACCTGATTCTCGGTTCCCTTACGATCCTTGACTTCAAAGTCAAATTCTTGTAGTAGGAGCACCCACCGAATCAATCTTGGCTTAACATTCTTTTTTGACATAAGATACCAAAGAGCTGCATGGTCTGTATGCACAATCACTTTTGTACTAATCAAGTAAGATCTGAATTTCTCAAAAGCAAAGACCACAACCAAAAATTCCTATTCAGTCACAGTGTGGTTCTTTTGAGCTGGATTAAGCACTTTGCTAGCATAGTAAATCGGATGTAAAGTCTTCTCACATTTTTGGCCAAGGACTGCACCCAAAGCCACCCCATTAGCGTCACACATAACCTCAAAAGGCATCGTCAAATCTGGTGACACAATGATAGGGGCTGAAACCAACTTCTCTTTCAGACACTCAAATACTTTTATACATGCCTCATCGTACACGAACTTCACCTCTTTCTCCAAAAGTTTGCATAAAGGATGTGCAATCATAGAGAAATCCTTGATGAATCTTCTATAAAAGCCAGCATGACCTGAAAAACTTTGAATTCCTTTCACAAAAATGGGTGGAGGTAACTTTTCAATCACTTCAATCTTTACCTTATCCACTTCAATACCTTTCTTTGAAATCTGATGCCCCAATACGATACCCTCGTTGACCATAAAGTGACATTTTTCCTAATTTAGCACTAAGTTGCACTCCTCGAATCTTTGCAGCACATTATCAAGGTGTGCCAAGCAATCATCAATAGTGTCTTCCACCATGTCAATGAAAATAGACATCATGCAACGTTGGAAAGTGGTCGATGTATTACATAGATCGAAGGGCATCCTTCTAAATGCAAAGGTCCCGTATGGACAAGTGAAAGTGGTCTTATCTTGGTCTAGGGGAGCAATGAAAATCTGATTATACCCCGAATAGCCATCGAGAAAACAATACCATCCTCTACCAGCAAGACGGTCTAACATCTGATCCATGAAGGGCATAGGAAAATGATTTTTTTCTGTCCAAGAATTCAGCTTTCGATAATCCATGCAAACTCTCCATCCATTAACTGGCCTCATTGGGATTAACTCATTTTTGTCGTTTGGAACCACAGTGATTCCTCCCTTCTTTGGTACATATTGAACTAGGCTCACCCACTTGCTATCAAAAATAGGGTAAACCACTCCTGCATCTAACCACTTGATGATCTCTTTCTTCACAACTTCTTGCATTGGTGGGTTTAGACGACGTTGGTGCTCAATGCTCGGCATGCACTTAGGAGTAAGTTGAATTTTGTGAGTGCAAATACCGAGTGGAATTCCTATAATATCAGCAATAGACCAACCAATGGCCCTCTTAAATCTTCTCAATACCAAAACCAGAGCCTCTACTTGCCACTCCACCATTTTAGCAGAAATAATCATAGGCAAGGTGTTGTTGGCTCCCAAAAATGTGTAGCGAAGGTGAGCTGGAAGAGCCTTAAGCTCCAAAACTGGAGGCTCCTCAATAGAAGGATGAGCCGGTGGGGTCACCCTATTCTTCAAATCGAGATCAAGTTTCTTTGGAGCATAAGTGTATGCTCCTTTACCAATGAGTGCACCAACTATCTCATCGTATTCCTAAATACCGTTCCTATCAAAATTCATAATCACGGTTGCGAGAGCTTCTACACCCAACCTTTCTTCAAGAGACACTACAACATCATTATCCTCAACCGCATTCATTACCAAAATCACCCGCATATCTTTCGGTTGCTTCATGGAATGACAAATATTGAAAGTGACTTTTTCATCATTTAACCTGAATTTCATCTGCCCTATTTCCATGTCGACCAATGCATGACCAATGCCAAGGAATGGTCTTCATAATATGATAGAAACCTCTACATCAACTTCACAAATCTAGGATCACAAAGTCAGCCAGAAATATGAAAGATGCAACTTTTACCAACACATCATAAAAAATGCCCATCGACTTTTTCACAGTCCTATCCGCCATGAGAAGTCTCATAGAGGTTGGTTTTAGTGCTCCCAATCACAACTGCTTGAAAACAGCTAACGGCATTAAATTAATGCTAGCACCCAAATCACAAAGTGCTTTAGCAAAGTTGTAGGATCCGATAGTACAAGGAATTGTGAAAGCTCCTAGATCTTCCTTTTTTTCAGCTAGGGAACGTGAAGCAACTGCACTACAATGATGTAAGTTATATACTAGCTCAAAACTGACAATTCTCTTCTTTTTCACCAAGTCTTTCATGAACTTCACATAACCTGGTATCTGCTCTAATGCCTCAACAAAGGGGATGTTTACTGATAGTTCTTTCAATATTGTAATAAACTTCTGATATTTGCCTTCCTCAGCCTTCTTTTTCAACCTTTGAGGAAAGGGATGAGGAGGTCATGGGATAGTCTTCCATATTTGGAGGACCTCTTTTTCCTATCTCTTCTCAGATTTCACCTTTTCGCTAGTATCATGAGGATTTGGAACTGTCGAGACCTTTGAATTATCCGGCTCTATCTAAGTTTCTACATCAACAACCATTGGCTCACTTATCTTACCACTATCCACGGGTATAATTGGATCAGTTAGGCATTTCCCTCTTTAAGTAGTAATGGCCATACAATGACCATCGTTCTTTGAATTCTTAACGGTGTTGTTTGGAAGGGTTCCTGGGTGACGTTGGTTCAATGCCACCGATATCTGGCCAAATTGTTGCTCCAACTGGTTAATAACAGTCGAATGGGATTCTCCTTTCTGACTTATTCCCGAGATGTCTGACCTAATCTCCTTCAGGCACTGTTCTTGACTCTCTGATCCCTTCACCAGTTTATTTAGAAGGTATTCCATTCTTGAATTTCCAAAGTCGGCATCGCAGTTTCCTGGTGGAGCATATTCGCCACTCTTCTCTTTATAATCATCCTTCCTCCTCCAATCACCTTCACGATCTCGTTCTCTATCTTTATATCCTAATTTATTGTAACTGTCTCTATAGTAATTCCGACCTTGATTCCCTTGCCTCGAGTTCCAAGAGTCTTGATTAGACCCTTGACCCTTGGCTCCCGTTACTTCTCAATCCTAATACTTAGCCTCTTCATCAGATTCATAATCGTCATGTCTAGGCATTTTACCTTGTGCACCGATGATATGCACCTTTTCAGCATCTCTAGCCATAATCTGTTTGTCTAGAAAACCAATTTTTGTCCTCATCGTCCAAAGCCCGTTGTGCTGATGAAGCTCCAATGGCATATGTGCCAGCAGGTGTTTCTACCTCCCCTCCCGAGTATGCCAGCCTTGGTTGTCTTAGTGATATGATCTAATATCTCCAAAGCTCATTCCCATCGCAGACTCATGAATGCTCCACCATTGATAGTATCTACTACCGCCTTCGTGTTGTCATTTAAAGCCTTGTAGAAGATTTCAAGTAAATTCCTACCACTCATCCTATGATTTGGCACATTCTGTAGCTTCTTCTTGAACCTTAGCAATGTCTCATAAAGTGCTTCAGAATGTAGTTGTCTGAAATTATAAATCTCGTCCTTCAACTACAGCATCTTAGAAGGTGGGAAAAATCTTTCTAGAAATTGATTTCTTAACTCTTGCCAAGTAGTGATTGAACCTCGTCGTAATTTTGCCAACCACAAAGTCGCTTCTCATGTTAGAGAGAATGGGAACAATCTCAATCGAATATCTTCTTGGTCAACTCCAGGCAAATTATATGAAGTGCAGACCCCCACAAAATTCATCACGTGCATGTTTGGATCATCAGTAGGAAGACCGACGAACACACCATTCAAGTTTAGCTGGTGAATCATGGCACTGGTAATGTCAAACTTAGTTCCCTGAGGTAACTCTTGTAGAATAATAGCACCAATATCTATTGGCTCGAAGTAGGCCACATCTTCTTCCTCAGGATTATCATAAACTAGCACATGCGGTCTCTGAAGTGGTTGGTGAGCTCTCAGTCTTCTTTGTCTCTCTTCAGCCTCAGCCATTCGTTGGGCTGCCTCTTGCATAGCTCGATTATCTCTCTCTACTTTATTAAGAGCATCTCGTCTAGCATGCTCTTCTCATGTTAACCGAGCAGTAGTTTGATTCGCTGTTTCATGACCAACCGACTGAATTGGTTGATTATGAATATCTCACATGGTGGCAGGATCCTGAACTTTGTCGGTATTCACCATTCCTCAATTAGCTCTCAGAGTCCTTTGTTTTTCAAGATCAAGTGGAATCAGGGGATTGCCTTGACTCCTAGTGTTGGGCATACACCGGCGTGTGCCCTTAAAAGTATAGAAAAACAAAACCAATCAACTCCAACTAGTACTAATCAACTCTGTAACTGTATTACCCAACACGGATGCCAAAATTTGATGTCGCCCAAAATATGACTCCTAAGAAGTATAAAGCGGTCATTGTATCAAATATAGAACCCAACTAGGTTGGGGTCGATCCCTCAGGGAATAGGACGAAAGTAGGTTGAGTTCTTGTTTGAGTAGTTGGCAAATAAGTAAAAAGTGGGAATTATGTGTAAACAAGTAGTGATAGTAACAAGTGTTGATTCTTTGAAGTTTTTTTCAATATGAGAAATACACTAGGACTATGATCCCCAATGATTCCTTAACACTACCGGTTATTGGTGCTGGCAAAACTGTCCCGCTGCGTTGCCTGTAAAATCTGACAAGATATGTTTATCTAAACATCTCTCGACCTTGGTTAGACAAATTTCACTCTTCTCCTCTCGGTCTCTGAGTGTCGCACTACTAATCCTTGTCCTGGATCTCAGATAACTATTCCTACTAAGGCTCAAGTTATTAGATAGAGGTTGTGATAGCTTCAAATCTCTGTTGTTATTTCCTTTTCCCAATCTCTACCTCTCTCTCGAGCAAGTCTAGAATATAGGCGAGTTTCTAACGTTTGGAACCATTAGAAGATCAATCATAACGAAGGAAATAACAATACATACATTCACACCAGTTCAGAATTGCTTTGCACTTAACCCTTCGTTAATTCCTCAAGGTTCACACGACCCTAGTTGATGTGTTTAGCTACTCATGTTCGCAAGAGCACAATAAGAATTCAAGGATGAGAACATAATTGTAAACTCACAATAATGAAGAAACTCTGAAATCTCAATTATAAATAAAACCCTAGAATTAATATTCCAAGATTACAAAACCAATAGTGTGTTTATAATATCATAATAATGAAAAACTGTCTCAAAATAATGTACTGACTAACTCTCGCACATAGGAAAATACAGGGGTATTTAAAGATACAAGATGAATCCTAACCTAAACAATGTAGGAGACTAAAATTGGCAATTTTCCACGGTATTGTGACTTGGTATCATGTAACCAAGCCACGTCACTTGGGTCCCTGTCGTGAGAATCAGGCAGCACCACATAATCTCGAAAGTCTATTCACGGCACCCACCCATGTCACGTGAGTGGAGTCACACTACGTGGATGCCTGCCATGGGAATCAGACAACATTCAACATCTCTGAAGATGACTCACGACAGCCACTCACGTCACGTGAGTGGACTTAACGGCACGTGAGTCCTGTTGTGAGTCGCTCCTCTGGTACTGAACTCAGCTCTTTCATCTTCAGATACTTCATTCTCGAGCCTGATTTCTTTCTTTTTGTTCATTTTGCCTCCAAAACTTATTCTCCTACAATATAGAATAGAAAACACGTCATACCAGCCAAACACACCCAAGTTATGGTATATTTTCCTTGTTTTAAGCATCGAAAGTGTCATGAAACCATGACACATCAGCGGTCATTGGATGTTCTTGCCTTCGCGAGATGTTCACTTGCCTTTGGCATTGGTCACATGCCCTTGCATAATTATGTGCATTATTGTGAATAGTAGGCTAGTAGTATCCACATTGCAAGATCTTGTGCTCAGTTTGCGTATCACTATGATGACCCCCAACTGGTGACGAGTGGCATCACTCTAAGAAACTCATCATCTCAACTTTAGGAACATATCTCTGAATCAATCCATCTTGAAAAATCCAGAACAAGTATTGCTCATCCCAGAAGAACTTTCTCACATCATGGATAAACTTTTAACCCTGTTGAAATGATAAGTCATCCAGAACTATATCACTTACAAAATAATTGGCCAAATCTGCAAACCACAGAATTAAATCTTGCAATGCAGCCAATACCTACTCATCCAAAAAAATATCATCAATCTCAAGCTCATTATTTAGTTTCAATATTGCCGCATCTTCAAGGCGTGATAAGTGATCGGCTACTTGATTCTCAATCCCCTTTCCATTCTTAACCTCAAAATTAAATTCTTGTAATAGAAGTACCCATCGAATTAACTTAGGCTTTGCATATTTCTTTGCCATAAGGTACCTAAGAGTTATGTGGTTTGTATGCACTATCACCTTTGTACCAAGAAAATAAGATTGAAACTTCTCGAATGCAAATACCACAACAAGTAACTCTTGTTCAGTCTCAGTGTAATTTTACTGTGCAGGGTTAAGTACTTTGCTAGAATAGTAGATCAGATGTAAGATCTTCTCTCGCCTTTGGACAAGGACTGTACCTAGCACCACACCACTAGCATCACACATAACCTCAAACGGTAGGGACCTATCGAGAGACACAATAATATAGGCTGAAATACACAATAATAGGGGCTGAAATAAACTTCTCTTTTAGGAACTCAAATGCCTTCAGACATGCATCATTAAAACATGAAATTCACCTCCTTCTCCAACAACTTGCATAACGAATTCACAATTTTAGAGAAGTCCTTGATGAATCTTCGATAAAATCCTGCATGCCCCAAGAAACTCTGAATACCTTTCACAAAAATTGGTGGAGGCAATTTTTCAATTACCTCAATCTTTGCCTTGTCAACCTCAATCCTCTTTTTCAAAATCTTGTTACCAAGAACTATTCCTTCTTTAACTATGAAGTCATATTTCTCCCAATTAAGCACCAAATTATAGTCCTCACATCTCCTCAAGACATTAGATAAATGAGCTAGGCAATCCTCAAATGAGTAACCCACAACTGAGAAATCATCCATTAATACCTTAATAGTGCCCTCCACCAGGTCATAAAAGATAGACATCATGCAACGCAAAAAAGTCACTGGTGCATTACATAGACGAAAGACATTCTTGAATGCAAAAGTCCTATATGGACAAGTGAAAGTGTTCTTCTTTTGGTCTTCGGGTGCAATAGAAATCTTATTGTAATCCGAATAACCATCAAGAATATAATACCGTCCTCTAATAGCAAGACGATCTAACATCTGATCCATAAAAGGCATCGAAAAGTGATCCTTCTCAGTCCATGCATTCAACTTCCTATAGTCTATGAAATCACGCCAACCAATAACTGGCCTCATAGGGACAAGCTCATTCTTATTATTTGGAACCACAGTGATTCCACCCTTTTTTTGCACATATTGGACTGGGATTGCCCACTTGCTTTCTGTAATCGAATAAATCACACCTACATACAACCACTTGATTATTCTTTCTTCACCACCTCTTGCATAGGTGGATTCAATCTTTGTTGATGTTCAATGCAAGGCATACAATCCGGCTCAAGTTGGGTTTTGTGCATGTAAATTCCAGGTAGGATTCTAATGATATCAGCAATGGACCCTCAAATGACCCTTTTGAATCTCTTCAAAATAGAAAACAAAGCATCAACTTTCCACTCTACCAAATCAGCTGCAATGAGACCAGCAAAGTATTGTTGGCTCTTAAAAATGCATAACAAAGATGGGATGGAAGAGCTTTGAGCTCAAAAATTGGTGGCTCCTCAATAGAAGGCCAAGATATAGGGGTCATTCTGTTCTTCAAATCAAGATCTAACTTTTTTGGTGCAAAGCTGTATAAACCCCTACTATTAAGTGCGCTCACCATCTCATCATAACCTTTAATATCATCATCCTTGAAATTTATGGTTGTTGCAGTGAGGGCCTCAACTCCAAGCCTATCCTCAATAGGAGCTACCAAATCATCCTCGTCGACTGTATCTATCACCGAGATCTCATGTGTATATCCTTTGGATGCTTCATGGATTGGCATACATTAAAAGTAACTTGTTCATTATTCAGCCAAAACTTCATCTGCCCAGTCTCCCATATCAACCAATGCACACCCAGTCTTAAGGAACAGTCTCTCCAAAATAATGGGAATCTCAATATCAACCTCACAATCAAGGATGACAAATACCACTGGAAATATAAAGGATGCAACCCTCACCAAGATATCACACAAGATTCCCACTAGCTATTTTCACTGTGTGGTCCGCCATAAGAGGTCTCATAGTGGTCGATTTGGGCGACCCCAACCCCAACTATCTATAAACTACTAGTGGTGTCAAGTTACTGCTAGCACCCAAATCAAACAAAGCTTTTGGAAAGTTGAAACACCCAATAGTGAATGTAATCGTGAATGCTCCAGGGTCTTCCTTTTTCTCAACTAAAGTTCTAGAGGATATTGAACTATAATGGTGCACATTGTCAACGGGCTCAAAACTTACCGTCCTCTTCTTAGTCACCCAATCCTTTATAAACTTTCCATAACTTGGCATTTGTTCAAGGGCCTCAACTAGAGGGATATTCACCGTCAGCTCTTTCAGCATAGAAATAAATTTTTGGTACTTTCCCTCTTTGGCTTTCTTCTTCAGTCTTTGTGAAAAAGGAGGAGGAGGTTATGGAATAGGAGTCAATACTTTTAGGACCTCCTTGTCCTTGCCCTTTCTTTCCCTTGCCTCATGTTCATCAGCTTGAGGTTTTTCAAGTGCATTCTCATCTACCAACAAGTATTCAAATTCGACAACCTTCTCATTATCGACAACGACTGGCTCTACCTCTTTTTCGATAGTCAAGGTCATAAGTAGACTAGTGGTCATCTTACAACTCTGAGTCATAATAGCCAAGCAATGAACATCACTCTTTGGATTTTGGATGGTGTTGCTCGAAAGTGTACCTTGTCGATGCTGAGTCAACGTTGTAGAAATCTGACCAAACTATTGCTCGAGCTATTTTATGGTGGTAGCATGCAATTCATCCTTCTGATTCATACCTAAAATAGCTACCTTAATCTCCTTAAGGTAGTCTTTCATTTTATCTACCCCTTTCACAACTTTTGCAAGCATTTCTTCCATCCTCAAATTGCTCAAACCAGCATCATAGTTTCCAGGTGGAACATAAAGGCCACTCTTATCTTTGTAGTCATCCTTTATCCTCAGATCACCATCTCGATCCCTACTTCTATCACTTTGCCTAGACTTATTATAATTGTTATCCCTATAGTAGTTCCGGCCTTGATTCACTTGCCTTGAGTTCCAAGTTGTTGGTTAGACCCTTGGACCTTGACATGGAAACCCGCCACTTTTTTGTCTAGATATTTTGTCTCATTCGCAGAGTCTAAACCTTCTTACCTAGGTGCCTTACCTTACGTACCCACCGCATTTAACTTTTTCACTACCGCTGCAGCAAATTATTTTGCATGCTATCTAATCTTAGTCCTCAATTATATTACCTCTTGAGTGACTGTCTTATCTAATGCCCTCTACTCTACAGATGCTCTAATTGTATAAGTGTCTGATGGTCTGTCCGCATCTCTAGTATGCCAAGCTCAGATGGTTTTCATGATATGGTCTAAAATCTCAAAAGCATGCTCCACACGTAGACTCATGAATGCCCCACCAGTGATAGTGTCTTCTACAACCTTAGTGTTAGAATTCAAAGCTCTATAGAAGATCTTGAGAAAGTTTCAACCAGTTATTTTGTGATTTGGAACACTCTGCAGCTTCTTTTTGAACCTCAACTAAGTCTCATATAGTGCCTCTTAATGCAACTGTCTGAAATTATAAATCTCATCTTTCAATTGCAACATTCTGTAGGGCGGGAAAAATTAGTCCAAGAACTGAGTTCTCAACTCATTCCAAGTATTAATAGATCCACGTGGTAATTTAGCCAACCACAATGTAGCTTCTCCAGTCAGACAGAAAGAAAATAGCCTCAGTATAATCACCTCTTGACTCACTCTAGGTAAATTGTAAAAAGTACAAATTCCCACAAAATTCATCACATGCATATTCGCATCATAGTAGGAAGGCCTGAGAAAACCCCCTTTAGGTTCCGCAAGTGGATCATGGAACTAGTAATGTCAAACTTAGTCCTTGGAGGCAACTCTAATGGAATAATAGCACCAGTGTCAATCAATTTCAAATAATCCAAGTCTTCTTATGGATCTTCATAATGAGGGAGATACTGTTGTAGAGGCTATTTTCCCCTTTCCTTCATTGTCTTTCTCTCTCATTAAGTGCAGCTAGATGGTTTACTTCATCTTCTCTATTCCTTTCTTCCCTAGCTGCCCACCTGGCAGCTTATTGTCTAGCATTCTACTCAGCCATCAACCAATCCATGATTTGTTCTTCAGTCTCCTAACCATCATGCTGGTGTAGTGGTTTATTAAAGATTGTTGAATAATCGTGAACTCCCTCAAAAGGGTTCTTTAATTATGAACTCCTTCGTTTACCATTCTTTGATTTATTCTCAGAATTTGCTCAAGTTTTGTATCAAGTGGAATCATGGGATTTCCTTGACTCTGAGTATTGGGGATACGCTGATGTGTGCCCTAAAAATAATTGAAAAGTAAAATCAGGAAACAACAACCAACAACCTGACAAACACAATCAATTAACCCCGTAACTATACTCTCCGACAATAATGCCAAAATTTGATGTCTCCCAAATTGCACCTCTAAACAAAGTATTAAGCAGTTGCTGATCAAATATAGAACCCAAACAGTTTGGGGTCGATCCCACAAAGAATAGGTCAAAATTCAATCTATAATATATGTCTAAGAAATTAATAACAATCTCCAATAAGAGGGGGATTTGCAAATAAAGAATGTTGTAGTAACCGTTGTTGATTTGTTGGATTTAAAATCTATATGAGAGAGACACTAGGACTGTGTTCCTTAAGAACTTCACAACATTGTAGGTTCTTTGTACTTTAGTGATCTATTATGGTGCCCGACATGCGGAATTGATAGGTTATCTATCATCTTACCGGCTATGTTATGCCCCTTGTAGAAGACTATCCCCAAGCACAAAGGTTCATATGTCATGAGTTTTGCACTACTAACCCCTATCTATGATCCTAATTTTGCCTCTCCCATTTACCTTTTCAAGCCTAATTAAATGGAGGTTGGTAGCCCTAAGTCTGGTTGTTGATTCTCTTTTCCCATCCAATTACCCTTTCTAAAGTCCATGGTAGATATAAGGTGAGTCCTAACGTTGCACACCATCAAAAATCAATCAATTCGAAAAGAATTAACAATACATGCCTACACCCATTGAGAATCACCTTGTACTACAAATACTACTTTGTTAATCTGTCATGGTTCCTACAACCCTAGTTATGGTATTTAGCTACTCATAATTATGGTAATCATATCAAGATTCAATAAAGAACACATAATAAGAACACTTGCAATAATCAAGTAACTAATTGGAAGAATTTTTGATGAAAAATGGAATGAAGAATAAATTGAATTATGGAATTAATAGCCAAAGTATGATAAAGTATGTTCAATGTATGTTGGAGTAACACCCAAATCATGCCAATACAAAATAAAACCCTATATGATATATTTATAGACATAAGTAATCCTATCCTAAACTAACTACGAGAACTGGGTTGGCACATATCCACACGATCCATATGAAGGTCACTGGTTCGTACGGGTGTTTGTGTGACTGAACTCTTTCAAAACTCCTTGTCTTCCCTCATGATTGGCCATACAGCTCGTGTGCAATCAATAGGGATCGTATGGAATCCATAAGGCTCATGTGTAACTCATACGACTCATGTGGTGTCTCATGTAGCTACACTTCAAAAAATCATCCAATCTTCAAGATACCTCTCATATGATAAGGGCATGGCTCATATGCCAGTCACATGGCTTATATGAGAGCTCATGTCTCTAAACTTTGAATATCTTATAATTTCCCCACACATGAGTAGAGGTACACGACTCATGTGTCCTTCACATGATTCATATAGGGGCTCATGTGCCTTGACTTAGTATTTTTTTCAGCTTTTCTTTCACATATCCATCGAGACCCTAGTTTTCTGTAAAAGTAACAAAATACATCATATCAAAAGAAAAATACCTTCGTACTTGATAATATTCATAGTTTTAAGTGTCAAAAGTGTCGTAAGGTCATTTTATATCACCAATATGGAAGAGGCTTCGGGTACTGATGTGTTGCCTCATCCTGTGTTAGGCCCCATCATGACTAGGACCAAGCATGAGTTGTTGACCAAGTTTTGAAAATGAATCCTACTTTATTTCATGGTACTGAGACTGATGATGCATCAGAGTTTATCATTGATTGCTATGAGAGGCTTCACAAGTTTGGGATTGTACAATAGCATGGTGTTGAGTTCATGACTTTCCAACTGCAAAGGGATGCCAAGTAGTGGTGGAGAGCCTATATGGAGTGTCAGTCACTAATTTTACCTCCATTGACTTGGGCTCAGTTTCATGCCTTAATTTTAGAGAATTATGTGCCTCGTACTCTTCGTGACTACAAGAAGAATGAGTTTTTGTGCCTTGAGCAGGGTGCTTTGTCATTTGTGGCCTATGAGGCTAAGTTTCATGCTCTGTCTCGCTATGCTACCTAGTTGTTGGGCACAAAGGAGGAGAGGATCTGGTTATATGTTAAATTATTAAACACTGATCTTCAGGTTTTGTCTGTTCACATGACTTCTACAAGAAAGAGCTTCAATGACGTATCTAATTATTTGAAAAAGCATGAGAGAGATCAGCAGGCTGGTCAGGCTAAGGCATTAGCCAAGAAGTCCCAAAATGTTGTCAACTTCTGTGGTTCATGTTCTAGGGATCATAGTAAGCAGGCTTATCCAACCCACCCCATTCAGTCATCTTTGCCAGCCTCTATAGGTGTTCATTCAGGGGCTATTAAGCAGCCCATATTTGCTAAAGGCCAAGGGGCTTCTTATTCTTCAGACAACAGGCCATCTCTTGAGAGAGGTTGTTATTATTATAGTGCTACAGGGCACTTCAATAGAGAATGTCCTTTGAGGCAGGCAGGTAATTAGGCATAGCAGCAGACAAAGGTTAAGGTTCAAGCAGGTAGAGGTGAAGGTGGCAATGGTAAGGGTCGTCTATAGGGTGGACGTGGTAATAATTAGAAAGGTCGTGATGAAAACAAAGGTAATGATAATGGAGGGAAGGGTGGAGCACAGCCAGCTAGAGAGGTTGTCCAGCTTGATAATAGAGCTCACTATTATGCCTTCCCTAGCAAAATTGAGGCTGAGGCATCTGGTACTATTATTAAGGGTACTATTCTCATATGTGACTGGATGACTTCTGTTTTGTTGATCTGGGTTCCACTTAATCTTACGTATCTATTAGATTTACATTAGTTCTAGATTTTATATGTGATGTACTTGAATCTCTTATGTCTATTTCCACTCTGGTTGGAGATTCTGTGGTAGTGACTTATATTTATCATGCATGTTCTATATTATTTATGGGTTTCCAGTCTGGGATAGATTCAATCATTTTGTACATGCTTTATTTTGACATTATTTTTAGTATGACTTGGTTATCTCCATATTATGTTATCTTGAACTCTAATGCTAAGATAATGACTCTAGAAATGTTGGGCATAGGTAAACTAGAGTGGAAGGGAGTGTATAAGTCTAAGTCAGTGAAAATGATATCTTTTGTTTGAGATAGAAAGCTAGTGGGGAAGGGGTGTTTATACTTCCAGACTCATCTTCAGGATGTTAGTGCAGATTCCCATTTCATTATGTCCATTCCTATGGTTTTTAAGTTTCAAGAGGTATTTCTATGGATTTGCCTGGTATGCCTCCAGACGGGGATATTGATTTGGAGCCGGACACTCACCCAATTTTTATTCCTCCTTATCATATGGCTCAAACAGAATTTAGGGAACTCAAAAATCAATCACAGAAACTCCTTGATAAGTGATTTATTCATCCCAGTGCTTCACCTTACGGTGCTCCAGTGTTGTTCGTTAAAAATAAATATGGTAGCATGAGGATGTACATTGATTACAGGTAGTTGAACAAGGTTACCATCATGAATAAGTATCCATTGCCTCATATAGATGATCTCTCTAACCAATTACAGGGTGCTTTGGTATTCTCTAAGATTGACTTGAGGTCAGGTTACCATCAGATGAAAATTTGGCCTACGGATATACCTAAGACAGCTTTTAGGACTCGGTATGGGCATTATGAGTTCTTAGTGATTGTCTTTTGGGTTGACCAATGCACCAGCAACCTTCATGAGCTTGATGAATGGTATTTTCAAGTCTTTCTTGGATTCTTTTGTGATAGTTATTATTGATGACATTTTTATTTACTCCAAGAGCAAGGACGAACATGCAGGTCATCTTCGCATTATTTTGGGAATTTTAAAGGCGAAGCAGTTTTATGTATAGTTCTCAAAATGTAATTTTTGACTGTCTTCAGTTGCCTTCTTAGGGCATGTGGTTTCAAAAAAGGGGGTGATGGTAGATCCCCAGAAGATTGAGGTGGTTAAGAGTTAGGTTTGGCCTAGCTCTGTGACTAAGGTTAGGAGCTTTGTGGGTCATGCTAGTTATTATCATAGGTTTGTCAAGAATTTTTCTTCTATTACTACTCACTTGACAAGGTTGACCTATAAAGAGGTGCCATTTGTATGGTCAGATAAGTGTGAGGAGAGCTTCCAAAAATTTAAGACACTTTTAACTACAACTCCTATTCTTTGATTGTCGGTTGAAGGTAAAGATTTTGTTGTATTTTCTAATGCTTCACTCTTGGGTTTGCGTGCTGTGTTGATGTAGCATAAAAATACATTGCTTATGCTTCGAGGTAATTAAAGCCTCGTGAATTTTTTTTATCGACTCACGACTTATACTTGGCAGAGGCGGTGTTTGAACTTAAGATTTGGAGACACAACCTTTATGGTATCAAGTGTGAGGAATTCATAGTTCACTGTCCATACTTACCGCTTTCCATCTCAATGCTAGCCAATACTCCACCTTTTTCTAAAACACCAAACTATATGAACTGAGATGCTAGATCTTGAAACTCCCTAGCCAAGGGTTTTCTTGGCACCCTTAAACAGGACAAACTGTCCATACTATAGTCCACTGCCCATACTTACCGATTTCCATCTCAAACAACAAATTTAGATCCCTTTGCATGAACACAAAGACTACGATGTGACCATCTAGTATCATCCAAGCAAGGTCAATGCAGTGGCAGATGCATTGAGATGGAAAGCGGTAAGTATGGGCAGTTTGTCCTATTTGGGGCTGCCAAGAAGACCCTTTGCTAGGGAGTTTCAAGATCTAGCATCTCAGTTCATATAGGTTGGTGTTTTAGAAAAAGGTGGAGTGTTGGCTAGCTTTGAGGTAAATTCAACATTCCTTGATGAAATTAAGTCCAAACAGTTAGAGGATGGGAAATTGAATAAACTCCAGAACAAGGTGGTGAATAGAGAAGCTTTAGATTCCACACTTGATACGTGTGGAGTATTGTGGTTTAGAGGGTGGATATGTGTTCCTTGGGTTGGTGATTTGATTTAGAATATGCTTGCAGAAGCTCATGGTTCACAATATTCTATTCATCCAGGTGCAACCACGATGTATCGTGACTTGAGACAACTTTATTTGTGGCCTGAGATGAAGAAGGACATAGTAAAGTATTTGTCCAAATGCCATAACTGTCAGCAGGTAAAGTATGAGCATTAAAGGGCTATGGTATTACTCCAAAGGTTACCCATTCACGAGTTAAAGTGGGAGAGTATAGCTATGGATTTCGTGGTAGGTATTCCTAAGACCTTGGGTACGCATGACTCAATTTGGTTCATAGTGGATAAGATGACTAAATCAGCCCATGTTATTCCAGTTAGAGTAGATTTCGTCTCTAAGTAGTGTGTTAAGATCATCAAGGAGATAGTGAGGCTGCATGGGGTGCCCCTTTCCATCATTTATGATAGAGGTACGTAATTCACTTCTAAATTTTTTGACAAATTATAGGAAGGCATAACTTTTCATCCTTAGACTGTTGGACAGCCAGAGAGGATGATTCAAGTGCTTGAGGAAATGTTGGGGCATATGTGATTGACTTTGGTGGCCATTAAGACTAGTTCTTTCCCTTGTGTGAGTTTTCATACAACAATAATTTTCACTCTAGCATTGACATGGACCTATTCGAGGTACTCTATGAGAGGAGGTGTAGATCGCCCATAGGATGGTTTGAGAATAGTGATGTGGGGCCTTTGGGCACTGATTTGCTGAAGGAAGCTCAGGAAAAGGTGAGGTTCATCAAACCATGTTGTTGGAAGCCTAAAGTAGGAAAAAAAGCATGTAGACCATAAGGTCAGGGACATGTCATTCAAGGTTTGTGAGCAAGTTTTGCTAAAGATGTCTCCTATGAAGGGAGTTATGAGGTTTGGTAAGAAGGGAAAGCTTAGCCCTCGGTATATCAGTTCATTTAAAGTTTTTGATGATGTGGGTTCAGTTGCTTACAGATTGCCATTTCCACCAAGTTTGTTAGGGGTCCATCCGGTGTTTCATGTATCCATGCTTAAGAGATACCATGGGGATAGGGGACTACATTATCAAATGGGATTAAGTGTTGTTAGATAAGGATCTTACTTATGAGGAAGAGTCTGTTGCCATTTTTGATCGAGACATTTGAAAGTTAAGAAAAAAGGAAATTAAATCAGTAAAGGTCTAATAAAAGTATCATCTGATTGAAAAAGCCACTTGAGAAATTGAGAAGAACATGCGGGACAAGTACCCTCACTTATTTGAGAACTAGTAAATTTGCCCGCGCGTTAATGAATTAGCTTACAAGTTTTATTATTTAGAGAGAGTCGTGCATGTGTTCGTAAGTCAGTAATTTTTTATAACAAACCTCAATACAGTCCTTAAGAAATTATGTAGGTGTTTGAATAATAATTGAGTTCAAATTGAATAAAAGAATACTTGATGTTGAATATACAAAAAAATTTGTGGAGGTAAGTTAGTTGGCATTTGACATAAATTTCAGGTGAATCTTTATTTTTTAATGGAGAATTGATGTTTTGTGAGTGAATTAATTATTCACTATATATACCTTCAAACCAATATGCTCACATTTCAATTATGAATTATAATAACTACTCCTAATCAAGTTGATTAGTATAATAAGCAAATACTGAAGTTCATAGCAGCCTATGAAGGCCTTGATACTTGGGGGAAAGGGACAAAATCCAATCCAGGTTTCATACTTATCAGCATCAAGTCTCCAGCTAAGTACTCCAAGCTCTAAAAGTGTCACGTAGATGTAGTAAATTTCATAAATTAGTCATTCTCTTTTTGAATCACACTAAAAAGAAAATGTATATTATCATGTAAACTAAAATAAAGGGAATAATATACATACCACAAACTTCTCAAGAGAAACAATTTCCTTAATTTGGTTTACTATTATGGGGAAGCCTTCGATTGCTATCCATATACCATGTTGTATCACTTCCTCTTTGAGATCCTGATTATTATACTCTTTGTGCTTCGGAGAGCAGACCAAACCCAAATTAAAGAAAAAAAGACAAGGAAAACAAAAATCTAGATAGAGAAGCAATAAGTTAGTCTATATTCTTAATTTGTAAAAATAATATAATTCCTCAAAGAGTGCACCACTATCATGTGGCTAAAGGAAAAATACTAATGAAATTTTTTTAACAAATAACTGTGGTTTAAATAAATACCGATGATATTATGTAAAAGAAATTTGAAGTGCCACACAACACCCATCCAGAAGAAAATAAAAACAGAAATTAGAACAAACAACTCTCTCTGAATAAAGAGTACCCTACCTGCATCATGAAGGAGACCATTTAAAAGCCGATAATTTAACTAAGAAAAAACTATGAATTTGCTAAGTTAGCCGTAAACATAATTTCGACTTTTCCAAAAGAATAACAATTTCGTAAGAATTTAGAATATGACCTGTGAGTAGATGATCCGAAAGAAATCAATTATTCTTTATCGAGCATAATGTTAACATAATTTATGGATATCGCAATCACCGAGCACATTATCGAGCTTTATTAAAACTCTAAAAAATAATTGTGACAAACAACGAAAGAGATAACTATACAAATAATGATCTATTTTATTTTACCTTCATCACAACAACACCTCCAAAAGCCTGTTGTATTTCCTAGTGTCCATCATGTCCATCACATTATGTTATGATGTTGCTACTGCTTCCTATTTAGTTGCTCTTGGTTAGAAAATATCCAAAGTACTTCTTCAAAACCAAAAGCTTTATAGCTAAAAGAGTAATATAAAGTTCTATTCTGAATTAACATTTCATTTCCTTAACTTCTATGTTGTACTCTAATCCATATGTACTAACTCACGAATTATATACAGTGAACTATAAATAAAACGGAGACAGACTTTCACAATTTGGATGCACTAATTTCTCTTGTTTGTCCAATAATCCACAACACCAATTCTATCATCATCACTTGCTACATATAGCAACGCTCAACATTGATTTGAATCTACATCTGATATCTGAAAGAATATTAATTATTATGAAGAATCATTATTAATAATAAAAATCTTAAATCTAATAAATTTATCTACAATTATAAGAGAAAGGAAAAGGATAGGAGAATAAGCATAAAACTACGAAATTAACCTTTTAAAAAGAGCTATATATGCAGTTGGAAAAGCATGGTGGGAGAGTGGGAGATCTAAAGTAAACTTTGACGTGAATTCGAATGAGGCCAATCGAAGATGATTTGAAACTTACCTCTAGAACTTTGTCATTAGTTGAAAACTCTACATCATCCTCTATTTTGAGTCCACTGCAAATTGTAATCAGCCAATAAGTTCTCCGGGCTAATGTGCCTTCCTGCATACAAGATACAAGAATATTAATGCAAGACGATGTTTGATCAAACGCGAATATTTTTGCAAATTAAAAGTTCCTAATAATTATTTGAGAAGGATCTATGTAACTTTCGATGGCTTCACAACGTGAGGTGTTCTTGATTAAAACTTGATGATTTTTTTTTTTTAAATATAGAGCATAAATATAAAAATCAAAGGTTAAAACCAAAAAATTGAAAAGACATGTAAAAAAAAGATAAACATGTTTTCAAATTGAAAGAGGTGGTACTACAGATTTTTCTTTCCCATATACCAGTTAAAAAACTAATATGGGGGCTATTCTAATAGACTTACTTTAAGACCAAGATTCAGAACATAATTTTTTTCAGAGAGGCGATGTTGCATCAGAGCACTGTTGATTTTAGATGAATTTTGGCGAAGATGGTGATAATTTGATAGAGACGGTGGTGACGACAATGGTGATGATCTGGTGCAAATTTTGGTGGATCTGGCAATGGAACGTGAGGGATGGAGATGGCAGGAACGATATATCTGAAGAAATCCAACCAAACTTGAGACTCTTCAAAAAGTCAAACACTCTACTCTTAGAACTCCAACCAAATGTCAATACTTCGGCATCTGTTGGTTCAATAAGTCATCTTTGCTCTGAAAATGTAAATTTGTATGGATCAAAAATGCATAAAATATTTGGACAAAACAACAATCGCTCATCTAATTCATGGTATCCCATCATTCCACATAATGTATCCTAGAGTAGAAGAAGCAAAAATACACGTTCTCAACTTTAAAAATAGCTTATTAGCATCATAAACTCCTATAATGCCCAGTTTTTCTAATTCGTATCATTTCTGTAAGAATATTTGAGGGAAAACATAACGACATACCTGAAATACCGGTAGTTAGGACACCATCCCCAATAAACATGGAAGAACCAAGCAACACGAACTTTGCTAATTCGTTGGTTTCTAGCATCGACTTTAACCTGTGATGCCTGACATGTACGTCTATCGGGCATATCAACGAATATATATAAGCCAAACGTACCCCCGAAAGTAAAACCAAATTTATGAGTAGAGAAAATTAAAACATTGTAAAAGAACAAAACTAATAATCAAGAAAATTTATAGTGAAAGTACTTACCATCACCTTTGTCGTTACCTTGGAGAACGATAAAGACGTACATGACGACAGGGATCAAGATGATTGTATACAGGATGATAGAGAGAGCGCCAAGTATATCTTCTTCATTCAAAACTATGATTTTTCAGAGCATAAACTTAAAATTACAGAGGAGAATCATTGCTATCAACTCCCTGACCATCCATTATCTTTGCTTTGTGGCGAGAAATAATCTGCAAGTGTATTCTATTTCTTCCCTTCTTGCATAATTTGAACGGATTTGTTTGAGAACTTTTGAGTGGGCGTTTCCCAGAGTAAAAGAGGACAAGGCGCTGAAGATGAAAAAGTATTTTCAGGAAAAGGCGTCACAAACTATAAAGAGGAGTTTTACGTAAAAGAGACGTTTCGTTAAGGATTCCAAGCGATGGTTGAATTCTTATAGACGGGGGGGCACCTTTTCTATTTTTGATTAATTTGAAAAAGGCAAAAATCTGACAAAAAAAGGAAAATACAAATACTGAGTTTTTAGAGTGCCACGTGGCGGGGCTATGACCCTCTTTTATATATATATAGATACAGGTACTCTTTTTTTCTTAACTTGGCTAATTTTTTTGCTTTGATCATTAGGGGACGGGGACGAATGATGGGTAAATTTATATCTGTTGTAACAACCTTTTCCTTCATTACGGGTAAATCAACCATGCAAAAATTTGGGCTAAGTTTTTGCCTGAAATAAAAGTTAAAATTTTTTGGCTAAGCTAGTTTCGAATAAAATTGGAGCGAGGTATGGTCTAGGAAAATTTGGGAATTTATTGGGTAAATGTAATAAAGTTTAGCTTGATTTTATGTTAGCTAACTTGATAAAGAATCTGTAGGACTTTTCGAAAGTGAATTCAGTTGAGTAAAACTCTCGATATCAAATTTGATGCAAAAGGGTTAGTTCGGGATGTCATGGTTTGAGGGTTTGCTACAAAAAGGCAAAACTAGAAGGAGTTCTGAGATTCTGCCTCGCCACTCCCGCTATAACGGGTGGCATGTCGCTATAGAAACTCTTGCTATAGAGGAAACCAATGTCGGTCAATCCCACTATAGCGATGCCGCTATAGCGGGATCGGGCTGCTATAGTGGGGTAAATTGCTAATAATGCAGAAAATTCCCCAAAAATAGTTTATTATTCTAAACTCGTATTTGGTGAAGGGCATAGGCGATTCGGGCAATTATCCTCAATTTTCCATCGATTTTCTTCGTAAAGGTAAGTATTTCATCCCCATTAACTAGTTTTTGGGTTAATTAAGCTTAGAATCACTAGTTTATGGGTTTTGGGGAGGGTTTAAGCTTGAGTTAGTAGATTTTCTAGTGCAAGGGGGTAAATTAGGTGTAAAACCCTTGGGTTTTAATTGTTAATCATTAATTTACTCATGCATGTCATTAATTGACTAATGTAACCATGAAATTGGTAGTTTTAAAGTGAATTGATGGTGGGAAAAACTCTAGAATGGGAGAAATGATCATGAATTTGGCCTTGGGGGTTAGGGATTAGGTTATAATCTTTGACATGGTAGGTCATTTGGTTGATTATTTGTTGTGTTCATGTTTTTAGACCATGACCGAGTGTAAATTGCATGGAAAGGCAAGGCTTAGACTTGATTGAGTGGTGCAAGCTTGGATTTAGGTAGGTGATGGTTTTAATGTAGTTGAAACCCAATTTGCATTATGTGTGCATGATAACAAATTCTTAGTAGTGCTTGTACAATGTATGTTCAAGAAAAGTTAATGATTGTTTGATATACTAAGTGTTAATCGCATGCAATGAACTTATGTGAAAGCTTGTTGGATTTTACAAGTATTATTTTGTCATCATTGTGGTTATGATTATTGTGATAGCTGTCATTATTGTGGAATGTATTGGTACTTAGACATCTCCACGGGATTGGTGATATCAGGTTAGCAGACACTTGATGTCTAGAATTTGGTACATGGACAAGGACTCATCCCTTACAAGTCATAACTAGTGGGCACATACTTAAGACCCTTAGCATGTGTGTACAAGGTATAGGTGAGTGTGACGGTTCCTTGATTGAACCGGGGATTATGTGTTTCTTGATTGCATTGGTTCCTTGAGTGAACCGGGTGTGTATGCTTAATTGCTAAGGTAGTTTCTTGTGTAATTGAGATGCATGATGTTGGTATTATTGTTTTTATTAAGGATCCTTAAACGGTATGGGTTGCATGCAAGTTGCGACATAGCTCTATGTTGTCTATTACTTGTATGATTTGGACATGGTTTATATGATAGTTACGTCATGGTTGTTGACTTAGAGTCTTGTTGTTGGTCATAGTGTGACTTGACTGGTTATCCTTGTTAACTATTTTTGACTAAACTTCATGTTGTACTTGTTTACAAGGTTAAGTATTATGAACTTGAAATATAGTTACATGATAGGGTTTATGGTTTTCTTATTGTACTATATTTTAGTTATGTATCCATATTTTTCATTTTGGGTTGGCCGATGACCCTACTAGCACACCATTGTTTTTTGTGTGTTGATACTACATGTGCTCTTCTTTTTGTTGAGTGCAGAGCATATTCCAGCGACTGTTTCGAGACCTCAACTGTGATTTGGATCACATTCGAACTCAAGGGTGAGTTGCATCTTTTGGGCTACCATGGGTTCTTCTATTATTTTCAGGTCCATTTGTTCGTACTTAGATATTAATTAGTTTTAGGGGTTGCATCCCCTCTTTTGACATTATTTAGAGTTTTGGTACAATGACTTTCAGGTTCTAGGGGTGGTTTATTTCCGTAATATATTAACCTTACTCTTCTTTTGCATATGGATTATTGGTTTTATCAATGAGATTGGTTTAGTTGCGTACTTTTGGCTAAGTGTTGATTGGATTATGGGGTTAGTTGGTTCTCCCATTGGGAGTTTTTTTATGGGTGCCACTCATGGCAGGTTTAGGTCGTGACAAACTCAAACTTGTTTGAAGCAATTAATACTAATCTTATAAATGTTTGTACTCTTCTGTCTAGTTGTTGAATGTATGTAACCAATTCATGAGTAACTGATTGCTGTAATTCTAGAAGTATACTTTTGTTGAATTTGACACTTTCTCTTAAAGATCTAATTAGAAAAATCTCTTATTTTTTCTTACCCCCACTTCTCACTTCAATGGTTGATGTTGTGGAGATCAACAAATATTTTTAGCTTTCTTTTGAAGAAGATAATGATTTGCAGATGAGTCTATAACTAAGTTTTTAGGAAGAAGGTAGTGACTAGCAAGTTAGTCTATAATTCTTTTTCTCTATCTTTTTTTAATTTTTTGTGAATTTTTTTTAGTTGATCAAAACAGTATTCATGTATTTTAGTTTGGTGGTTGCCAGAAGTAGTTGAAAATTTCTAATTCTTTGGATTTTCTTAGAATTTTGTGTTAAGAGAACCTTCTTCTTTTCTTCTGTTCTGTAATGGGTATTTCATTTTCTAGCTAATCATCAAGATTTGATTTTCTTCACCTGTTACTGTATATAGTTTTAAAACTATTTATTCTAAATTGGAAAATTTTTTACACCAATAATCATCATATCAGCATTTTATTAGTTTTGATTTTCTGAACTAAACAAAGGGCTTTTCTAGTTAAGTGAGTCTCTGGTAATTCACATTTTAGCCTATAAATAGCAAAGAAGGGTAAGAGAATTTGAAAGATGATTTGTGCTTTGAATGTAAAGATGGAGGAGGGCTCATGATTTGTGATTATGGATAAGTCTGTTTCTCTCAAAAAAATCAATTTTATTTTAGATCAATATGACATGGATGAATTTTAGGTTAATGGGTGTCAGAATTATTAGAAAATCAGTAATTATTGTTATCATAGAGAATTTGAACTGACAAATATTTTCATTCTTCTATCTACTTGTTGAGTGATTGCAAGCCATACATAAGTAGTTGGTTAGTACTATCCAAGAATAGATTGCTCCAATCCAAGAAGTATAACTTGATAATTACAAACAATCAAAGGTAAAAGATTGAAAAGCACCATATACTTTTCTTTTCAATGAGATTAAATTGATAAAAAAATTTAATGATATTTTAAGGTATAAGTTTTAGCACGGGTGTTGTACATGCACTGTATATTCATTGTCACAAAATGATTGTCAAAACACTTCTGCATGAATAGGAAAATTCTCATCTCCATTGCTATCAGTAACATTGCCGGTACGGGTGAGGTGCAACACTTGGTCTCACACAACTATCTTCCGTCGCAGACAACATGCTTCACCACTTCCTTGGAGGAGCATTCTCATTAGTGATGACTGATGAGCGTCTGCTGTTCACACCAGCATTTACACTAGTATTCATAACAATCCCAGTGCCGGCAGTGAAGGCATTCACTTCAACAGAATGACTACTAATAACATTGGTTCCCAATCAGATAACAATTACAGCAATAGCAGCAAATGAGGATCCCCATGCCAGAGTGGTTACACCAACACTGACACTGAAATTTGTGGCAATTTTAGTGCTAGTGGTGGTTTGAGCCCCACTAATAGAAGAATGAGGAGTAGGAGACTCGGAAGTAGGGAGTGGAGGATTCATGGGAGTGGGTGAAGGGTTTTGGGAAATATTCTTCTCTCCAGAGTTGGTCTTGTTCAACAAAAGAAGGGTAAAGATACAAATGTAAGAAAAATGTGAAGTAGGTCTGAATTTCTTTTCAATGTGATTAATTCAATAAAATAAAAATAATTTAAAGATATTTTGAGGTTTTTCGGCAATATCTGCATTTTATTAGTTTTGATTTTCTAAACTAAACAAGGGGCTTTTCTAGTGAAGTGAGTCTCTGGTAATTAACTTTTGGGCCTATAAATGGCAAAAAAAGGTAAGTGAATTTGAAAGAAAACTGGTGCTTTGAATGTAAAGATGGAGGAGAGCTCGTGATTTGTAATTATGGGTAAGTCCTCTTCTCTCAAAAAATTAATTTTATTTTAGATCAAGATGACATGTATGAATTTTAGGTTAATGAGTGTCAGAATTATTAAAAAACTGTAATTATTATTATCATGGAGGTTTTGAACTGACAAATATTTTCATTCTTCTATCTAGTTGTTGAGTGATTGCAACCAATTCATATATAGCTAGCTACTATTATCCAAGAATAGATTGCTCCGGTCCAAGAAGTATAACTTGATAATTACAAACAATAAAAGGTAAAAGAGTGAAAACCATCTGCATTTCTTTTCAATGAGATTAAATTGATTAAAAAAGTAATGAGATTTTAAGGTATAAGTTCTTGGCACGGGTGTTGCACGTGTACCGTGTATCAATTGTCACAAAATGTATATCAAAACACTTCTGCACACATAGAAAAAGTTCTCATCTCCATTGGTATCAGTGACAGTGCAGGTACATGTAGGGTGCAACACGTGGCCTCACATTTCTGTCTTCCATCGCAGACAACATGCTTGTCCTCTTATTTGGAGAAGCATTCTCATTAGAGTTGACTGATGAGCAGCTACTACTCGCATCAGCATTTGCACTAGTATTCCCAATATCTCAGTGCCAGCAGTGGCGGGGTTCACTTCACCAAAATGACTACTAATAACATTGGTATCAAATCTGATGATAATTTCAGCAATAATAGGGGTGTGGATCCCTAAGCCCGAGCGGTTACCACGAACACTGACATTAAAATTTGTGGCAATTTCCAGTTCTAGTGGTAGGTAGATCCCAACTAATAGGAGGAGGAGGAGTAGGAGACTCGAAAGTAGAGGGAGGAGGAGGCATGTGAGTGGATGAAGGGTTTTAGGAAATATTCTTCTCTCCAGAGTTGGTCTTGTTCAACAAAACAGAAATGCGAAGTAGGTCTACATTTGTTTTCAATGTGATTAATTCAATAAAATAAAAATAATTTAAAGAGATTTTGAGGTACTAGTTTCTTGGCATGAGCGTTGCACATGTATCTCATATCAATTGTCGCAAAATAGCTATCAAAATATTTTTGCATCAAAAATATATGAGAAAAACTTTTATTTTAGCCATAATTCAAAATTACACTATTTGAGAAGTTTGTTAGGATTACAGCATATTTTAAATTTTATAAATTTAATATATTTCTTCTGTTTTTGGCACTCAAAGGTGGAGTCGTTTTTCATATTATATGCAAGGCTTATGTCACGACCCAATTTCTCAGTTCATAATGGCACCTACTTTAACCCACCAGTGGGTAAGCTAAACTATAGTCCGGAACGGCAAGTAATGGGTAACGGATGAAAGATAAAGAAATAATGATACAACTGTATTGATAAGCAACGACAATATAAGAAAATATGAAAATAAATCCCCCAAAACCTGGTAAGGTCATTACAAGGGCAACTAAGAAAAAGAGAGTACTAGACACTATCAAAATATACATCATAGTATCCGAATATAAACAATAAGACTATCAACAGTAGAAGGAGGATGACCGGCTCCGGACTCTAAAAGGTCATCCAATCTCCAATCAGTAGCACAACCTGAGGATGTCGTCAGCAACGGTGACTCATACTCGGATCTGTATCAAGAAAAAGATACAGAGGTGTAGTATGAGTACCAAAACCATGGGTACTCAGTAAGCATCATAGGACGACTGAGCTCAATTACAGTAAAAGTATAAATGAAATGAAAGTATGTAAACTAAAGTCAATAATAAAAGGGCAGAAGTGGAAATAATAGGCTAAGCTAGGTAGACACAGGATAAGCAGAGGGCAAACAACTCAAAAACGATAATAACGGCCAAGTTATAACCTAACTGGACCCCATAAACCAGAAGGCACATACAAGAAGAAATAAACCCAACCGAGCCACCATAAGCATAATGGGTACAAGCAATGGGATTTCCAATCCCATATCAGTAATAATAATAGTGATAATTGCTGAACTCAAACTGAAACTAGTAAATAATAACCATATTACAGATGCCAGACTCGAATCATAAGTAATTGATAATAAAAATATGGGAACTACAGGACTCGAACCGAAACTAAATAGATAGTAATAATAGGCTAGATGCCGAACACAAACTGAAACTAATAAGTGAGTATTAAATAGGGATATTCCAGAGTTATAGTTCATCTCAAGTCCATTTAACCCTAAACTCCAATCCTAGGCGGCCAAATCCCTTAAGGCAAAACGGGTTTCAATTATTAAGGTGTAAAGTCAAATACTACCCTACCCGGGATAACAAAACTAAATAAGCTTACTAAAATGACTAAGTCAACCCAAAACCCAAGAAATAGCCTAAGGAAGTGGTTAGTGATCATTTAGGTCCCAAAAGGCTCTATTCTAGGCATCCTATCTTAAATAGGGGTGGTGGGGCCCACTACCAGTCTTGAGTATCCAACCTAAGGCAAAAACCTACCCAAACCTAGGCTAAGGCTTGTCAATCCCATACCAAGGAACTATGTAAGCTAATTCTAGTCCTAAAGGATAATTATAGGCTAACATAAGGGGAAATGGGGTGGAATTATACCTCAAAAGGCCCCTAATCTGCTAAAACTAGGTAGAAAATAGCTAAACAATATTTCGAATCATAAGAACCCGCCCACAACTAGCAAAATATCATACTAGTACCGTAATAAAGCTAAGTCTAGGAGAAGGGTAAGCCTAGACTACCTGGGCGGAAAGCATGTGAGAACCTCTACGATGGAGCTTTTCCCTTTCGAGAAGTCTTCGACCACTATCATACGATCAAAATAATGTTCTACACATAAAGATGAGAATATCGATACCCATATTGTGAAAATACTCTTCGGGTTAGAAATTAAACTAAAAATCCCTCATGAGGCTCACTTGCGAAATTACAAAATTGAAACCGTCACAGTGTCCCTCTCAGCTGAAGGATCAAATGCCCCAAAATTGAGCGTAATTTGAGCCCCATATCAGCCTCAAAATAGTCCCAATATAAATGATAGAAACAAGGGTAAAATAGTGAATTAGATGGAGAATTATCTGAAAAGTAATGTAATAAAGGTGAGGAAATGATCACAATGACGTCCCTAACTCAATCCCAGCTTCAATTATCAGTTCCCATTCTATTTCCCAATCTCTCAATACCTCTAATGGTGATTTTGTACTTAAACATTAAGCTGAAACGAAGGGAAAAATTATATACTGCCAGGGGTCCATCACAAATGTGGGACCCATGTTGCAAATGTAGGAGATGAGCAAGATAGGCCTTCACGAACACGATCGGTCCACCACAAATGCGCAGAAAGGACTTGGACTGGCCAAGCAAGCTTCCCTTTTGCAAATGTGATGGAAGGCCTGCGAATGAGGAGGTCAAGATTCTATGACCTTCGTAAACTCGGTAAAGGCCATGCAAACACGAAGACCAAAATCCTTGACTCTTCTGAACAAAGCCAAGGTCACACCAACACAAAGGCCAATGTTGGCTTGCACCAGGTGCATTAGCACCAGCATTTTTTCCAAGTTGCATAATCCCCGGATGGGCACTCGAGATTCGTTAATCCCATGAAGGCAAGCAAACTACGCTACCTCACCAAATTTGGCATTTCAGAATCAACAAAACCATCAAAATTCTAATTCGATGTCGTTTCGATGAAAAGTGGGTCCCACACCCAAGGGTCTATTTTAACCAAAATCTGCCAATAACCTAAAATGAGTCTAGAAACCTCCAGACCATGACCAAGTGTCCATTTAGCCTAAAATTCACATTTTAGAGCTAACGAAACCATCAGAATTGGTATCTGAGGCTGTTGACCTAAAGTTTTAGCCCGAGACCAATTTTTCAACTTTAAAAGCTCCAAAATAGGTAAATGGCTATAGAAACCAAACGAACTAGCCAATAACCAAACTGTTAGTCACAATATTTCATAAATATCTTTGGGCATCTATTAGAAATCTCTAAATGCAGAAAAAGTATGAAAATGCAGAAATGACCTGGACGGTCATTACAAAATCCACTACTAAAAAGGACTTTTGTCCGCGAAAATCAAGAGTTAAGAAGACATAAAGGCTCGAATAGGTAAGGATACTAACTCTGCATATAATGCTCGGTCTCCCAGGTAGCCTACTCAACCAGATGATGTCTCTACTAAACCTTAACCACAGGAATATCCTTGGAACGCAACTGTCTGACATACCTGGTAAGAATGGAGACTGGCTCCTCCACAGAGGTCAACTTCTCATTCAACTGAATTGAGTCCAACCAAATCACGTCAGACTCATACGAAATATAGTGATGCAACATCGATACATGAAAAACTAGATAAATGGCAGAAAAAGCTAGGGGCAAGTCCAACTCATAAGTTACCTCCCCAACTGTCCGAAGGATCTCAAATGGCCCGATATACCTGGGATGAGCTTTCCCTTTTTCTCGAACCTCATCACGCTTTTCATGGGCGAAACTAGAATAAAATACCAATCACCTACTCCATACCTCATTGCACTAAGCCTTCAATCAGCATAACTTTTTTGCCTGATCTGAGCTGCGCGTAGCCTATCCTGAATCACCTGAACTTTGTCCAATGACTCCCAAACCAAGTTAGTACCTCGTGGCCTTGCCTCTGAAGTATCAAACAAACAAATTAGAGATCAAAAAAGCCTATAATACAACGTCTCAAATGGTGCCATCTATATAATAGAATGGTAGTTGTTGTTATAGGTAAACTTTGCTAAGGCTAAAAACTACTCCCACAGACCTCCAAAGTCCAAAACACTTACGCAAAGCATATCCTCCAAACCTGATTAGTCCTCTCCGACTATCCATCATTTTGGGGATAGAAAGCGGTGCTAAGGTCAACCTAGGACCCAAGTCTTCTTGAAATTCCCTCCAAAAGCTAGAGATGAACTGGGAACCTCTATCTGAAATAATAGACACGGGCACCTTGTGAAGACGAATAACCTTCTCAACAGTGAAGAAAGTCTGAATGGGGATTTATTGAGTAGGCTTGGTCAATAAACCTATGATGACCTAAATGCTATTAAAAGCACAGAAAGTATGAGGTAATCTGTCCTGACTCGATTTCACGAGTCATAATGGCACCAACTTTAAGCCCACTAGTAGGTAAATCAAACCGTAGACCAAAATGACAAGTAATGGCCTAGTTGGTGAAAGGTATGATAAATACTGAAAGTAAGCATACAATAGAAATGTAGGCAATAAAATATAAGAGCAACAGTACAAATATCAAAGGAGAGAGAGAAGGTATGCAAAAGAATATCCCACGACCTAGTAAGGTCGGTACAAGAGCTATTAAATTCAAAAGAATAAGAGTACTAAATAGTATACAACATATAGGTAGTCTAGAAAAGTAAAGATAGTCCAAAAATAGTCAAAGGAGAGAAGATCAGCTCCGGCTCTGAAAGCTCACCCTATCTCTGAATCCCCAAACCATGCTGGAATAGGACGTCAGTGGCGGTGACTCATACTCCGATCTTCAACAAAAAAAAATTCAGAAGTGTAGTATAAGCACAAAAATAATGAGTACTCAGTAGACATCATCGGCCAACTGAACTAAATTAGAATAAAAGCATAATAAGATACGAGAATATAAACTAAAGTCAGGGATAAAGGGCCATACCTGAAATGATGCGCCCAAACTGATGAGAATAATGAATAACAGGATAAATAGATCAAAATAAAAACAATCTAACTACAGTCTAATTGGGCCCCCATAAGCCCAAAAGACATAAACAGAAGAAAAATAACCCAACCGAGCCCCCATAAGCCCGATGGGTACAATCAAGGAGGAATTAGCGACAATGATAAACGTAAGTAACCAACAACCAAACCCAAACCAAAGGTCACTAAAACCATTAATTCCAGACTCAAATCAGAACTTTAATATCATATTACCGACATAGAGTACCACATGTGAACAGTAAATGCCAGACTTGAACCGAAACTGGAAAGTAAATACCAAAAAACAAATCTAGTCGAAGGTCGAAAGGATGCCTAAATCATCCTACGGTCTAAGATTTTATATAAGGTGATGAAAGAAGGCCTTCTAGGTCTACAAGGAGCTAGATTAGATATTTGACCTAAAAGAGGGCAGGCAAAGCCTGCAACTAAAGCCAAAATTCCATACTAAGGCAAGTTTTAGCTCAAACTAGACCAAGGCCTTAAAGTTCTATTTCAAGGTATAAATAGGTCAAAACTAATCTTAAGGTACAACCAAACTCAAAGAAGAAAGAATGAGTCAAATTCTATCTAAAATGGCTCTTTAATCGGCTAAACAATCAAAATTTCGTTAAACATGCAACCAAGCCGTAAGTACCCACCCAAATCTAGCATAATACTATACTAATACCATAATAAAGCTCAATCTAGGAGTAAGCATACCTGGACACCGACGAAGCTCGAGAAAGTTCGCTAAATCGAAGTTTTTCCCTTTCGAGAAGCCTCTGCAAGATGCACACTATCAAATTAATAATCTACACATTAATATAAGAATAACAATACCCATATTGTAAATAAATGCTTCAGGTCCAAAATTGAGCTAAAAATCCCATATGGGGCCCTCCTGCGGAATCACAAATTTGAAACAGTCAAAACGTCCCTCTAGGCTCAAGGATCATTTACCCTCAAAAATAGGTAAAACCCGAGCATAAATACCCCCCTCAAATTAGTTCAAAAAGTGACTAGGGATTTAAAGTCAAATCAGAGAATAAATAAAGAAATTATACAAAAACTTATGGAAAAGTTGATGAGAAAACGCCCCTAACAAACTCTCCAACTCACCCTCAACACCTAATGATCGTTTCTCTCTCTCTCTCTTTCTCTAAGATTTCTAGGGTTTTAGTAGAAGCTGGAGTTGAAATAAATGAAGAAAAAATGGGTTCCATGGAATTAAATGCTGCTAGGGGTCCCTTCATCGTGATAGTGGGGACCCCATCATGAATGGGACGTTCAGCTTGGCTTACCCTTCGCAAACGCGTAGACGAGCTTGCAAACCCAATGGCCAATAATATTGGCTATCGCCAATGCGACCAAGGTCTCGCGATCATAGTAGGCTATTTCCTTGGCCTTCGCTATTGCGGCCAAGGCCTCGCAAACGCAAAGGCCATTTTTGGCCTGCACCAATAGTTTTGGCCAAGTGCCAAATCTCCGATTGGACCCTCGAGATTCGTTCAGAATCCCGTGAATGTAAACGAACTATGCTACCCTACCAAATTTGACATTCAAGACTCAACGGCGCCATCAAAATTCCCAACTAAGGTTGTTTCGATAAAATATAGGTTCCACACCCAAGGGTCGTTTTAACCAAAATCCACCCAATAGCCCAAAACGAGTTCGAAAGCCTTGGGACCCAAACCAAGTGTCCCCTAACCTAAAATCAATGATTCGGAGCTGACGAAACTGTCAAAACTGGGATAAGAGGTCATTTACATGAAGTTCAGACCTGACACCCAATCCTTAACAGTGAAAACTTCAAAATAGTGATTTGGCTCTAAAAACCAAACTAACTGCCCGTTAACCAAACTGTTTGCTCCAGTAAGTCATAAATGACATGGGGAAGCTATGGGAAAGCTCTAAACACTGAAATAGTGTGGAAATATAAAAAATAACCTGGAGGCTCATTAAAATATTCACTACTAAAAAGACTTTCGTCTACAAAAGTAAAGAATGAGATATACCTGAAGGCTAGAACTGGTGGGGATACTGGCTTGCATCTCACTCTCGATCTCCCAGGTAGCCTCCTTTACTGGACGGTGTCTCCATAGGAATTTAACCATAGGAATTACTCTAGAGCGCAACCATCAGACATTCATGGCTAATATAAGGACTGGCTCCTCCATGAAGGTCAGCCTCTTATCCAACTGACCGAGTCCCACCGAAGCACATGTGACTCTCAGGAATATAATATTGTAACATAGAGAAATGGAAAACTGTATGAACAGCTAAAAAATTTAGGGGCAAGGCCAACTCATAAGCCACCTCTCTAGCCTTCCAAAGTATCTCAAATGATCCAATATGCCTGGGGCTGAGCTTTCCCCTATTCCCGATCCTCATCATGCCTTTCATGGGTGATATTCAAAGGAAAACCCAGTCACCAATCCCAAATTTTAACGCCCGAAGCCTACGGTCAGCATAAATCTTCTGCCTACTCTGAGCTGCCCATAGACTATCCTGAATCACTCGAACCCTATCCAAAGACTTATGAAGCATGTAAGTACCACAGGGAATAAATTCAGAAGTCTCAAACCAACCAATCATAGATCAGTAATGCCTACCAGACAACGCCTCAAATGGTGCCATCTCAATACTCAAATGGTAGATATTATTATAAGCAAACTTTGCCAAGTCTAAATGTTGCTCCCACTGACCGCTAAAGTCCATAACTCAAGCTCGGAGCATATCCTCCAAAGCCTGAATAGTCTGCTCTGACTGCTCGTCGGTCTGTTGGTGGAAGGCGGTGCTAAGGTTAACTTGAGTACCTAACTCCTCCTGAAAAGTCCTCCAAAAGCTAGAGGTGAACACTGAGCCTCTTTCTAAAATATTTGATATGGGTACCCCATGAAGATGAGCTATCTCCCAAACATAGATACGAGCTAACCTCTTAGCACCGAAAAAAATCAGAATAGGGATGAAATGAGCCGATTTGGTCAACCTATCTATGATGACCTAAATACTGTCAGAACCACAACAAGTATAAGGCAAACCACTCATGAAGTCCATAGTAATCCGCTCCCACTTCCAATCAAGAATGGGTAGTCTCTAAAGCAATCCTCCAGGTCTCTGATGCTCGACCTTTACCTGCTGAAAACACAAACACCGAGCTACAAAGTCTGCTACATCCTTCTTCATACTACTCCACCAGTAGTGTTGCATTAAATCTCTATACGTCTTAGTTGTCCAAGGATGAATAGAATATCGGGAGCTATGAGCCTCCTACAATATCAACTGAATCAGGTCCCCAACCTTTGGAACACAAATACGATCATCAAATCTCATAATACCCCCAGAATTCAAGGTAGCCCGACTAGACTCATATCTCATAACCTAATCAGGAATGCCATAAAGTCTACTATCCTCAAACTGATGATCCCAAATCTGCTCCATCAAAGTAGACCTAGCCTCAAAACTGGCAAGAATTCTCCCGGGGTTTGAAATTTCAAGTCGAACCATCAAGTTGGCCAAGGACTGAATGTCCAATGACAACTGCCACTTTGAACCTGAAATAAAGGCAAAGATGTCCATACTTACCTCCTTCCAACTCAAGGCATCCGCTATCACGTTCGCCTTACCCGGATGGTATTAAATAGAGATATCATAGTCCTTCAGCAACTCAATCCATATACACTGCTTCGAGTTGAGCTTCCTCTAAGTCATAATGTACTGAAGACTACTATGGTCAGTATTTATCTCACAACGAACAAAATACAAGTAATGCCTCCAAATCTTAAGTGCAAAAACTACCGCCGCCAACTCCAAATCATGAGTGAGGTAGTTGCACTTGTGCACCTTCAGCTGCATCGATGCATATGCAATAACTTAGACCTGCGGCATTAGAACATAACCCAAACCAACACCAAAACAATCATAATATACATTAAACCCCTCGCCCTCCACTAGAAGAGTCAAAATAGGAGCGAAAGTGAGCAAGTCCTTGAGCTTCTGAAAGCTCAACTCACACTCAATAGACCACTGAAAAGAAACCTCTTTCCTGGGTAATATGGTCATAGAAGCCACAATAGTAGCAAATCTCTCGACAAACCACCAGTAGTAACTTGCCAAACTAATAAAGCTACGAACCTCGGTCGGGAATGTAGGTCTGGCCTAATCATGAATAGCCTCAATCTTTTCGGAATCCACCATTACCCTATCTTTAGAGACCATGTGTCCTAGGAATGTCACAGACTTGATTGATGAAAATTATCACGAAGGAGTCTAAATAGGGCCTGAAAACATGGTTCATCAAGTTCATAAATGCGGCTGGGGCATAAGTCAACCCAAAAGACATCACCAGGAACTCCTAGTGGCCATAGCTAGTCCTAAAGGTTGTCTTAGGGATATCCTCTGCCTGAATCCTCAAATAGTGGTAGCCTGATCTCAAGTCAATATTAGAAAACACTGTCGCACCCTGAAGTTGGTCAAATATATCATCAATATGAGGTATAGGATACGTAGTCTTACTATCACTTTATTCAGAGTCCTGTAGTCATACACATACGCATAGAACCTTTTTTTTTTCTTCACGAACAAGACAGGAGCACCTTAAGGTGATACACTCAGCCTAATAAAGCCCTTACCCAAGAGATCCTGAAGCTAAGAATTTTGCTTTTTAAGCTCGGATGGAGCCATACGATTAGGTGCCATAGAAAAAGGTCAGGTTCCCGACTCAAGATCAATAGCAAACTCAATATCACGCTTAGAAGAAAGGCCAGGTAGGTCAGTAGGGAAAACATCAGAAAACTCATGAAAAATAGGAACAGAATTAAGTGAAGGACTCTTGGCACTAATATCATGAACATAAGCAAAATAAGACTCGCAACCCCTTGATACCAGTATCCTAGCCCGAATATGAAAGATTATCCCCATTGGTGTGTGGCTAAAAGAATGCTGCCACACAACTGAGGGTATGTCAGGCATGGCTTAGGTAACGGTCTTAGGAAAGCAATCCAAGATGGGATGATAGGGGGATAACTAATCCATGCCCAGAATCACATCAAAATCCACCATATCTAGCATAATAAGGTCAGCCCAAGTATCAAACTCTCGAACAGACACAAACATGATCTATATACCTGATCCACTACTAAGAAATTAGCCATGGGAGCGAATACATATAATGGCACAGATAAAGGCTCCCAAGAAAACTCTAACCGCGGTGTATAATAAGTAGAAAAATATGAATAAGTGGATCTCAGATCAAATAAAACAATAGTTGGTTGATGGCATACCAAAATCATACCTATAATAACAACATCCGAAGACTGTTCCTCTGACTTACCAGGTACTACATACAACTGACCCCGTTCGACCCCAGACTGGTCACCTGACCGACAACCTATCCTACTATCTTGAGAACCTCCTTTAAAACCCTGAGGATTTCCCCAATGACCCTAGACACCACCTCTAGCTTGAGGCGGCACTAACCTGATAGGCTTAATACTCTATGTTGCAGGGTGAATCATCCTGTGCTAGGGACACTCTTTTGAGAAATGGGTAACAACCCCACAATTATAGCAAGCCTCAGGCACTCTACTTTATCCAGAAGATCCGGCTGACCGGGAATAGCCACCTTGGCTAAAACACCCAGAATGTGCACCCCTGGAAGGCTGACCCCTGCTCTGACCATTGTAGTCATTATAACCGGGTTGACCCCCTTCAGTAATTTGAAGTACTGGCTGAATGGGTTTACTAGACAAACCCTGGTCCTGATACAACTAATACTGAGTGTACCTACCCAAAAAACCTTTGTCCCTAAACTGTGAGACGCTCTGGCTCCCACTGAAACTACTTTGCTGATGTGGACTCTTATCGCTGCCCCATTGGGTCTCGCGATCCATTTCCTTTATAGAATAAACATGAGAGAAAATATCAAAGAAAGACTTCCCTGAAGTCACCAAACTTTGAGTAGCCCTACGAAGTGGTAGACTCAACCATCTGACGACGTACTGAATCCTCTCGTACTTTGTAGGAAGAATCATGCTGGCATGTCTGGATAACTCATGAAACCTCACCTCATACTCGTCCACCATTATAAACCCCAATCTCAAAGCAGAAAACTCATTCCTCAAGCGCTCATGCATAGTGCGAGGCATGTACTTCTCCAAGAAAAGCTCAAAAAACTGAGTCAAAGTCATTGGTGGAGATCCAGCTGGTCTGGAATCTAGATAACCACTGCACCACTGCCATGATACCCTGTGAAGCTGATAAGTTGTATAGTCCACTCTACGAGACTCAACCAGCCCTAAATTACAGAGCCTCTCCTCACAACTAGCCAAAAACTAATAAGAATCCTCCCTTGGGGTCCCCGCTAACCTAGGTGAAGTCAATCTCAGAAATCAACCCAAAATCTTCTGCTCCTCGACAGATATAAGAGGATGAGAAACTGCCTGTTGTAGAGCTACCGGTGCTGGAGGAATCTTAACTTTAGGGGTCATAACTGTAGGCTACTTCCTTAAATTAGTACCACTTTGGTCTGCTGAATGAGCACCATCAGACGGTACACCGCTTACTAATCCCAACAATTGGAGCAAGGCATCTTTGAGCACTGAAGAAAAAATAAACCCCGATAGAGCCTGGGCTGCCCCCTTGCCCACCAATATTTGGGGTGGCAAAACCTCTAGCTCGGGAGCAATAATAGGATCTGGTGAAGGCTTCTTATCTCGACCCTTAGCTGGGGCTGTAGCTCTAGCCTGACCGCAATCTCTGGGTCAACAACGACCTCTTGCAGACACTCTGGCTCTAGACTCGGGGCCCTCATCTCCGGTTGTCGTAGCTCGCATCCTAACCATCTGTAAAAGAGCTGAATAATGAGAAATTAGAAACCAACTTAGACACAATGCACAAAATAAACAAAGAAAGAGAGATTTTCCCTAAGAATTTCATGTAGCCCCCCGAAGATAGGATACGAACGTCATCGTTCTGATCCGCAGGACTCTGGTAGACACTTGCTCTTCTACAAATAATACTAGTGAACCTAGCCTCTGATACAAAATTATCACGAACAGATTTCGCGAGTCAAGATGTGACCTATTTTAATCTCACTAGTAGGTAAGCCAAACTATAGCCCAGAATGATAAGTAATGGGCTAGTCGGTGGATGGTATGATAAATATTAAAAGTAAGCATACAATAGAATTATTTGCGGTAAAATATAATAGCAATAGTATAAATATCAAAGGAGAGACAGCAGGTATGTAAAAGAATATCCCACGACCTAGTAAGGTCGGTACAAGAGCCACTTAATCAAAAATAATAAGAGTATTAAATAGTATCCAATATATAGGTAGTCTCAAAAATTAAAGACTATCCGAATGTAGTGGATGGAGAGAAGATCAGCTCCGGCTCTAAAAGGTCACCCTATCTCCAAATCTCAAAAGCAAGTTGGAATGGACATAAGTGGCGGTGAATCGTACTCAGATATGCATTAGAAAAAGATGCAGAAGAGTAGTATGTGTACCAAAACAATTGGTACTCAGTAGACATCATCGGCCGACTGAGCTTAATTAGAATAAAAGCATAATAAGATGCGAGAATATAAACTAAAGTCAGGTATAAAGGGTCAAACCTGAAATGATGCTCCTAAACTAATGAGAATAATGAATAACATGATAAATAGATTGAAATAAATAAAATCTAACTATAGTCTAACTGGGTCCCCATAAGCCCAGAAGACACAAACAGAAGAGAAAGAACCCAACCGAGCCCTCATAACCCCGATGGGTACAATCAAGGAGGAATTACCAACAATGATAAACATAAGTAACCAATAACCGAAACCAAACATGAGGGTCACTTAAAACATAAACGTTGGACTCAAACCAGAACTTTAATATTACCGACGTAGAGTACCATATGTGAATAGTAAATACCAGACTTGAATCAAAACTGGAAAGTAAATACAAAATAACAAATCTAACCGAAGGTCAAAAGGATGCCTAAATAATCCTAAGGTACATGATTTAATATAAGGTGATGAAAGAAGGCCTCCTAGGTCTACAAGGAGCTAGATTAAATATTTGAACTAAAAGAGGGCCGGCGGGGCCTGCTTCTAATCTAGAAAGTCCAAATTAAGGCAAGTTCTACCCCAAACTATACTAAGGTATTAAAGTTCTATTTCAAGGTATTAAATAGGTCAAAACTAATATTAAGGTACAATCTAACTCAAAGTTGAAAGAATGAGTCAAATTCTATCTAAAACGACTCTTTAATTAGTTAAACAATCCAAAATTTGCTAAACATGCAACCAAGCCGTAAGTACCTACCCAAATATAGCACAATACTATACAAATACCATAATAAAGCTCTATATAGGAGGAAAGTAAGCCTACCCTACCTGGACGCCGATGAAGCTCGAGAAAGTCCACTAAATTGGAGCTTTTTTCTTTCGAGAAGCCTCCGCATAATGCCACACTATCAAAATAATAATCTATGCATTAATACAAGAATAAAAACACCCATATTGCAAATAAATACTCCAGGTCCAAAAACAAGCAAAAAAAACCATGTGGGGCCCACTTGCAAAATCACAAATTTGAAATAGTCAAAATGTCCCTCTAGGCTCAAGCATCATTTATCCTAAAAAATGGGTGAAATCCGAGCATAAATACCCTCTTAAATTATTCATCAAAGTTACTAGGGAGTTAAAGTTAAATAGGAGAATAAATCAAGAAATTAGACGGAACCTTACGAAAAAGTTAATGAGAAAATGCCCCCAACGAACTCTCCAAGTCAAACTCAACACCAATGATCGCTTCTCTCTCTCTAAGATTTCTAGGGTTTTAGTAGATGTTGGAGTTCAAATAAACGGAGGAAAAATGGGTTCCATGGAATTAAATGCTGCCAGGGGTCCTTTCATCGTGTTTATGGGAACCCCATTGGGAACGCGACGTTCAGCTCGGATTACCCTTCCCAAATATGGAGACAAGCTCGCAAATGTGATGACCAATAATCTTGGCCTTCATAAATTTTGATAAAAGTCTCGCGATTGCGGTAGGCTATTTGCTTGGCCTTCGCAAACGCGGACAAGGCTTTGCGAACGTGTAGGAAATTTTTGGCCTACACCAGTAGTTTTGGCCAAGTGTCAAATCTCTGATCGGACCCTCAAGATTCATTTGAAATCCTGTGAATGCAAATGAACTATGCTACCCTACCAAATTTGACATTCCAGACACAACGGCCCCATCAAAATTCTCAACCGAGGTCATTTTGATAAAATGTGGGTCCCACACCCAAGGGCCATTTTAACTAAAATCCACCTAATAGCACAAAATGAGTCTGGAAGCCTTGGGACCCGAACCAACGATCCCCCTAGCCTAGAATCAACGTTTCAGAGCTAACAAAAATATTAGAACTGGCATACGAGGTCGTTTACCTAAAGTTCAGGCCCGACACCCAATCCTTAACAGCTAAAACTTCAAAACAAGGAATTGGCTCTAAAAACTAAACAAACTGCCAGGTAACCAAACTGTCAGCTCTAGCAAGTCATAAATGACTAGGGCCAGCTTTAGAAAGGCTCTAAACACTGAAATAGTGCAGAAATGCAGAAAATAACCTAGAGGGTCATTACATAATCCACCTACAAAGTCTATAGTAACGTGCTCCCACTTCCACCAGTAATGCTGCTATAAATCTCTATATATCTTGCTTGTCCCCGGGTTAATAGAATATTTAGAGCTATGAGCCTCCTAAAGTATCAACTGAATCAAATCTTCTACCCTCAGAATACAAATAAGACCATCGAATCTCAATACACCCTCAGAGTCTAAGGTAGACATCCTAGAATCACACCTCTGCACATGATATTGAATGCCACTCAACCTACTTTTCTCAAACTGCTGACCTTGAATCTGCTCCAACAAGGTAGACCTAGCCTCCACATTAGCAAGAATCCTCATGCGATCTAAAATATAAAGTCATATCAACTAGTTGACTAAGGACTGGATGTCCAAGGCCAACGATCGCTCCGAAACTGAGAGGAAGACCAAGCACCCCATACTCACTGCCTTTTGACTCAAGGCATCCACTACCATATTCACATTGCCCGGATGGTATATAATAATGAGATTATAGTCCTTCAGCAACTCAATCCACCACTGCTATCTCTAATTAATTTACCTCTGAGTCGTAATGTTCTAAACACTATGATGGTCAGTGAATATCTCACAGCAAACACCATACAAGTAATACCTCCAAATCTTAAGCGTGAAAACTATTACCGCCAACTCCAAGTCATGAGTGGGTAAGTTGCGCTCGTGCACCTTTAGCTATCTCAAGGCATATGCTATAACTCGATCCCGCTGCATCAGAACACAATCCAAACAAACACCAGAAGCATTACAATACACAGCGAACCCCTCGCCCTCAACTAGATGAGTCAAAATAAGAGCTAAAGTGAGCAAGTCTTTGAGCTTAAGAAAGCTCACTTCACAGCTATCGGGCCACTAAAATGGAACCTTCTTCCTAGTCAATCTAGTCATAGGTACTGCAATAGTGGAAAATCTCTTGACAAACCCCTGTATTAGCTTGCCAACCCGATAAAATTGTGAACCTTAGTTGGAGATGTAGGGCTTGTCCAATAATGAATAGGCTCAATCTTTGTCGGGTAGCATAATCCCATCCTTGGACACCACATGCCCCTAGAATGCTACAAACTCATGCCAAAACTCGCACTTTGAGAACTTAACATAATGTCGATGATCTCTCAAAGTGTGGAGCACAGTCCTCAAATGCTACTCATGCTCCTCCCTACTTCTTGATAAGACAAGGATGTCATCAATAAATATAAACACAAAGGAGTTCAAATAATGCCTGAATACACAGTTTATTAAATCTATGAATATTTTTGGGGTATTGGTCTACCTAGAGGACATCAGCAGGAACTCGTAATGGTCGTAGCAAGTTTTGAAGGCTCTCTTAGGGATGTCCTCTGTTTGAATCCTTAACTGATGGTAGCCAGATCACAAGTCAATCTTAGAAAACACTGTTGCACCATGCAGCTGGTCAAATAGATCATCAATACAAGGCATAAGATACTTATTCTTCACTGTCACCTTATTCAGCTGCTTGTAGTCGATACACATACGCATAAAACCATACTTCTTTATCATAAATAGAATAGAAACACCTCAAGGCGAGATACTCAGCCTAATAAACCCCTTACCCAAAAGATCTTGAAGCTGGATATTTAGCTCCTTTAGCTCGGTAGGAGCCATGCGGTAAGGTGCCATAGAAATAGGTTGGGTGCCCCTCTTATGATCGATAGCAAACTCCATGTCATGATCAGGAGGAAGGCTGGATAAGTTTGTAGGAAAGACATTAGAAAACTCACGGACTACAGGAATAGAGTCAAAGAAAGGAATCTTAATACTGATATCGTGAACATAAGCCAAATAAGCCAAAGAACCCATCAATACCAGTCTCTTAGCCTGAATATAAAAAATAGTCCCTATCAGTGTGTGACTATAAGAACCCTGCCACACAACTGGGGGTATGCCAGGCATAGCTTAGGTAACAGTCTTGGCAAAGTAATCCAAGACCCCATGATAGGGGGGTAACCAGTCCATGCCTAGAATCACATCAAAATCAACTATGTCTAGTATAATAAGGTCATCCTGAGTGTTATACTCCTGAACATTCATAATACACAATTTATATACCTGATCCACTACTAAGAAATCACCTACATGAGTAGCCATACGTAAAGGCATAAATAATGGGTTCTAAGACAATCCCAACCGAGGTGCAAAATAATAAGACACATAAGAATATGTGGAGCATGGATCAAATAAAGCAAAAACTGGTTGATCGCTGATCAAGATCATACCTGTAATAATAGCATTCAAAGCCTTAGCCTTCAACGTACCAGGAACACCATATAAATGACCTCGTCTCCCTCAAGACTGGGAGCCTTCCCTGCCTTCCTGAGGACCTCCTCTAGAACCTTGGGGATCACTCCTGCGACCCTATGAACCACCCTTAGCTGGTGGCGACACTGATCTAATCTGTTGAATACTCTGTACAAATGGCTAAATCATCCTGCTCTAGGGATACTCCCTGGTAAAATGGCCCTAAATACCATTTTCATAACATGCCCCAAGCACTCTACTCTATCGAGAAGGTTCGGTTAACCTGGAATGGCTATCTCGACTTGAAGACTGGGACTGGATACCCCTCAAAGTTTGACCACTTTTTTTCCTACTGAAATTCAATAACAAGGTTGACCCCCATCTAAAATCTATAGTGCTGCCTGAGCAGTCCTACTAAATTGACCCTGATTCTAATACGACTGATGTTGAGGGTACCTACCTGAAAACCTCTGCATTGTGAGCCGCTATGGAACCTACTGTAACTTCCCTACTGTAGAGGCCTCTTATCACAGCCCCCTTGTGCCTCGTGATGCATACCCTCCATCGTCTGAGCATAGTCAGCAATATCAATAAATGACCTACCTATAGCTTCCAGACTCTAAATAGCCATATGAAGTGGAAGTCTCCACCCTCTAAAAAAACACCGAATTTGCTCATACTCGATAGGTAGAATCATGGTGGCATATAAGGCTAACTCATGAAATCTCACCTCATACTATGCCACTAACATAGACCCCTGTTGTTACCCTGTGAAATGGTCCCTCAGATGCTCGTACAAGCTGTGAGGCATATACTTCTCCAAGAAAGCCTCAGACAACTGAGTCCAAGTCATAAAAGGAGACCTAGCTGGCCTAGAATCAAGATATCCCCTCCACCACTATCTCCTTGCTCTCTCAAATTGAAAAGTGGTGTAGTCCATACCATGTGACTCAACCAGTATCAAATTATGCAACCTCTCCTCACAACTAGTAAGGAAATCGAATGCAACCTCACCTAGGGCCCCTGCAAATATCGGTGGATCCAATCTAAGAAATTGGCCCAACATCTTCTCCTCCTCAATAATCATGGCTAGGTCGGTTGCTATTGGTTGTAGAAATACCGATTCTAGTGGAACCTCTACTCTAGGAGCCACTATTGCAGGCTACACTTCTATACCAAGTCCACCTTGGGTTGATCCTTGTGCGGATGTCTGAGCCCCATCCGTGGTCTGGCCACCAACCATACCCAATAACTGTACTAAGGCATCTAAGATGAATGCTGAAGAATAAATACAAGTAGGGCCTGGTCTACCCTAGGCCCATTGACTGCTGTGGTGGTAGATCCTTTAGTAATACCTCTAGTAGAACCTCTGGCTCTTGGTCAACAATCGACTCACTGGGTCTAGCTTGACCCCACCCTCTGGGCCGACCTCTACCTCTGCCCCTAGCTATAGATTTAGCTATCGGTTGGGGTCCCAGTCTTTTTCCGCCATAGCTTATGCCATAGCAATCTGTGAAAGAGTAAAAGAAATGAGAATCTGGAAACCAATATAGACACAACACATGGTAATGAACCAAAAAGATGAGATTTTCCAAAGAATGTCATGTAGCCTACCAAAGATAGGATACAGATGTCATCATATAGTTATGCGAGACTCTACTAGATAGATGCTCTTCTACCAAAAATACCAGGGAACCTAGGATCTAATACCAAACTGTCACAACCTAATTCGTCAGGTAATGATGGCACCTACTTTAACCCACTAGTAGGCAAGCCAAACTATAGCCCAATGGCAAGTAATAGGCTAACGAGCGGCAGATAAGGAAATAACAATACAACTGTAATGATTAGCAATGAGAATGGGAATATATATATATATATATAAATCCCTCAATACCTAGTAAGGTTAGTACAAGACCCACTAAGACAAAAAGAATATTAGACACTGTCAAAATATACATCATAGTCTCCAAATATACAAAAATAAGACTATCAACAACAAAAGAAGGAGGATCAACTCTGGACTCTAAAAGCTCACCTAATCTTTAATCAGCTGCACAGTCTGAGGATGTTGTCAATGGCAGTGACTCGTACTCGAATATGCATCAGAGAAAAGATACAGAAGTGTAGTATGACTAGAAAAACCATGAGTAATCAGTAGGCATCATAGGCCGACTGAGCTCAATTATAGTAAAAGTATAAGTAAAATGTGAGCATGTAAACTAAAGTCAATAATAAAGGGGAAGAAGTGGAAATAATAGGCTAATATAGGAAAACGATATATGTAGAAGGAAAAAAATGATATATGTAGAAGGAAAAAAACTCAAAAACAATAACAACGGCCTAGGTATAACCTAACCGGACCCTCATAAGCACAGAAGGCACATACACCAATAAATAAACCCAACTGAGCGCCCATAAGCACAGTAGGCACAAGCAAGGGGTAATACAAAAGTAAAGACACGATATAACCACAATAAAAGTAAAACAAGCTAAATTATTTGATATGCATACCTTATACTACTTTTCTGTCCATATTAGATAATAATGATATGGGAACTGCCTAACTCAGACTGAATCTAGATAGATGTTAATAGTAGTCCAGGTGTCATACTTGAATCGACACTGCTATCTGAGCAATATATAGGAATATTCCAGAGTTATAGTCCATCTCAAGTCCATTAAACCATAAACTCCAATCCTAGGCGGCCAAATCCCTTAAGGAGAAACAGGTTCCAATTATTAAGTTGGAATATACGGTGTAATGTCAAATACTACCCTACCCTGGATAACAATGCTAAATAAGCTTATTAAAATGACTAAGTCAACCCAAAACCCAAGAAATAGCCTAAGGAAGTGGTTAGTGATCATTTAGGTCCCAAAGGGCTCTATTCTAGGCATACTATCTTAAAAAGAGGTGGTGAGGCCTACTACCAGTCTCAAGTACCCAACCTAAAGAAAACACCTACCCAAACCTAGGCTAAGGCTTCTCAATCCCATCCGAAGGCACTAATAAGCTAATTCAAGTCCAAAAGGATAATTATAGGCTAACATAAGGGAAAACAGAGCAAAATTATACCCAAAAAGGCCCCTAATCAACTAAAATAGGTAGAAAATAGCTAAACAATAGTCTGAGTCATAAGAACCCGCCCACAACTAGAAAAATATCATAATAGTACCGTAATAAAACAAATTATAGAACAAGGTTAAGCCTAGCCTACTTAGGCACCTCCAAAAGCACGCGAGAACCTCTACAATAGAGCTTTTCCCTTCTACGAAGCCTCTAACCACTGCCACGCTATCAAAATAATATTCTACACATCAAGACGAGAATATTGATTCCCATATTGTGAAAATATGCTTTGAGTTTGAAATCGAGCTAAAAATCCCACATGGGGCTCGCTTGAGGAATCACAAAATTGAAACCATCACAACATCCCTCTCAGTTCAAGGATCAATTACCCCTAAATTAAGCATAATTTGAGCCCCAAATCATCCCCGAAGTAGTCATAATATAAACAAGAAAAACAAGGGTAAATCAGATAATTAGACGAAAAATAGCCAGAAAGTTACAAGATAAAAGGCAAGGAAAAGATCACAATGATGAACCTAACTCAATCCCAACTTCAATTATAAATTCCCACACTATTTTCCAAGAACTCAATACCTCTAATGGTGTTTTTGTACTCAAACTTTGAGCTAAAAATGAAAGGAAATATTTATATACTGCCAAGGGTTCTTTGCTAATGCGGACCAATATCATGAATGCAGGAGCTAAACCATACAGGCCATTACAAATGCAGCTGGTCCACCATGGATGCACAGGAGGTACCTGAACTGGCCAAGCTGGCATCCCCTCACGAATGCAAAGGCTAACCTGCGAACGTGGAGATTAAGACTCTATGACCATAGCGAATGAGGCAAAGACCACGCAAAAATAAATACTAGAATCCTCGACCCTTAAGAACACAAGAAAGGCCACATGAACGTTAAGGCCAATTTTGGCTAAAACCAGGTGCATCAGCACCAACAACTTTTCCAAGTTGCAAAATCCCCGAACGGGCCCTTGGGATTCATTCAGAATCCCATGAATGCAAAATGAACTATGCTATCCCACCAAATTTGGCCTTTCAAACTCAAAAGAACCATCAAAATTCCCATCCATGGTTGTTTTGACAAAAAGTGGGTCCCACACCCAAGGGTCCATTTTTACCAAAATCCGCCCAATAGCCCAAAATAAGTCCAAAATCCTTGAGACCTGGACAAAGGGTCCATTTAGCCTAAAATTGGCATTAGAGAGCTAATGAAACCATTATAATTGGTATCCAAGGCCATTTACCAGATGCTTTGGCCCGATACCATTTTCTCAATTTTAAAAGATCCATGTAATGACCTTCCCGGTCATTTCCCTTGTCTTCGTGTGTTTTCGGTGTTTAGAGCTTTCCTATAACTGCCCCAAGTTATTTATGACTTGTTCAGACTGATAGTTTGGTTTTCAGGCAGTTCGTTTGAGAATTTTACTAACACCGAACATGTTGTGAAATATTTAAATTACATTAGAATTTGGTAAAAAGATATAGTTAATTACATTTCTAAAATGTTTTTGATATTTATAAAATTCTTTAGTTATGATATATCTATACTACTTTATAATAGTTCTATAATTTATTAATATTTTTAAACGGAGATAGTAAATCTAAATACGTTAAAATAATATTTTTATTTTATAGAGGTTTTATTCAAAATGATTTTCTATTAATTATGGTATATTTAAAATTTTATATTTATTTTATCATGAGCCTATGCAATACCCGAATATATATATAAGTGGATAAAAATTTCATGATGCGCCACCTCCACCACCACGTGGAAGGTGAGAAGGTGCACACAATGGTGACCTTTGGTAAGTGGTGGCTGCCACTTGGAAGGTAGGAAGATAGTTGGTGGAAGGTTGGCAATATATATTTATATGTTGGATAAATGTATAACAATTACATTTTATCCATTTTTTTCATTTAGTTCTCACCATTATTGGTCATTTAAGATCAATATTGAGCTATTTCGTTAAGGTTTGAGCATAGGGGTTTATATATATTGAGTCCGTGGACTCGTTCTCATCGTTTCTACAATACGTTTTCTTATTTTTACGGTAATTTTCGTTTACAATGGTATTGTTGGGATTGGTGTTGATGTTTGAGCTATATTTCAAGCTCAAATTGAGCGGTGCTAGATGTGATTATTGGTCATGGGGTAATTTGGGACGGTGTGACTATTTTAGTTATGCGATTCCACAAGCGGGCCCCATATGAACTGTTCATACATTTTCCAAACTAATTCAATATGGGTATCAATAGTCATGTTGTTACATGTAGTTTATTATTTTGGTAGCTTGGCAGCAATCAAAGGCCTCTCGAAAAGGGAAGGCTCATGTATAGCTGGTTCTTTTGGCAGGCTTACAGCGGCGTCCAGGTAGGCTAGGTTTTATTTACACTTAGATTGGGTTTATGTGTGATATATGTATGCTATTGTGTTGTGGGTTGGTATTATAGACTTGGTGGTGGTGGTTTGCTGTGATTTATGCCTTCTAGGCCGGATAGGGATATTCAGACACATTCCAGGCCCGTTATGCTCGTGGTACACCACAGATGACCTATTTGGGGTCGGATAGTATTATATTGTTATTGTTGATTGTTGGTTGGGGAATGTTATTATTGGACCTTAGTCCAGTCTTAGATAGACTTAGCCCAGACTTAGACAGGTATAACTAGACTTGGTATTCGGGACCCGGTAGTGGGCCCCATTACCCTTTTAGTCGACTTGTCTAAACTTTGACATCTTTGGGCTTAGTTAAGGAATACTATGACCTCTTAGGCTTGTGAAGGGATTGAGTCACCCCGATTATACCCGGTTGGCGTGTTTAGCCTTTTAGTCCCTGATAGCACCGCACTTGATCGGGATTGCTAGCCTTGGCTTAGAATTAGGACCTACCTTGCCATGAGCTACTCTAGACAACTGTACTGAATTCCATATTGCATGATAGTAGACTATGGAACAAGGAGGACCCGAGGACTTTCCTTGTAGCATATGATGGGTTAGCTCATTTACCTGTACTTCGACTTCGGCCTGGGATTAGCATATTTCCCCTTTTATTTATTATGATATGACATTTGGCTCTATTCGGGTTAATGGTTATGATGAGTTCCGGTTTAAGTCCAGCTACTGATTCAGGTATGATGAATTTAGTTATTGACTATTGGGTGTCTCGATCCGAGCCTGGCCCCTGATTGTGGCACACTATGAGTTCTGGTACTGGGTACCGTGATTATGATAAAGTTGTTCTCTAATTTTTGGTTTGAGTCCGGCAGATATGATATATATGTGGTCTATTGTTATTACCCACTTTGTCCGATTCAATTTCGGCGTCTGGCCTCTTGTTATTACCCATTGGTGCTGGTTCAAGACCGGTGTACCCTTGTTGGTTATTGTGGTTACTGGATACTGATACAGCTTTGAGACACTAGTGACTATGCATTTACTATTCTTATGTGTCCCACCAGTTTATGGGGGCCAGGCTGGGTTATTATTTTCTTCCGTGTGCCTATCGGGTTTATGGGGGCCCAGATAGGTTATGTTTAACTTGTGTGTGTACTTACACATTTATTTACTAATTATTCGGTATCACATTTATTTATCTCCTGAGCATATCTATACGCCTCAGTAGTTACTTATGTATTTATTATTTATGCACCGGACTTAGCATGCACCCTCGCATTTTAGTTTGCTTATATTATATTGAGCTCAGTCGGCCGATGATTCCTACTGAGTACCCATTGCCCCGGTACTCATACTGCACTTTCGCATCTTTTTTCCCAATGCAGATTCGGTCACTAGCCGATGGTTTTAACGTGACTCTCTTCTCAGCACTGACTCTGGAGCAGGGTGAGCTTACTGACATCCAAGGCAGATCCTACTCCATCTCTACTGTATAGTCTTTTACTCTTGAGACTGTAGTACTTGTTGTATGTATTTGGTTTTTGTCTTGTATTTTGGGTATGTTTAGTAGTGGCTCTTGTACCGACCTCACCAGGTCTTGGGAGGGGATTCTTGACTTTATATACTGTCCTCTTCCTTCTCAGCCTTGGTATGTATTTATGTTGGTGCTGTTATTTTTACCTTACTAGCATGTTTATTAGTATGGTTACATCCACTTCATCTCTGTTCTTCTGAGATGCTATCCGCTAGCCCGTTGCTTATCGCTTTGGGCTAGGGTTGGCTTGCCTATTGGTGGGTTACGGTAGGCGCCATCATGACTCAGAAATTGGGTCGTGACAATACAAAATAGGGAAATTGCTATAAAAACTATACGAACTACCTAGTAACCAAATTGTCAGTCCCAGTAAGACGTATATGACTTGGGGCATATAAAAAGTATGAAAATATAGAAAATGATCTAAAGGGTCATTACAGCTTAATTTTATTTGTCGAATTATTAACTAACAATTAACCTATAGAAACTCTATCCCACATTCAAACTTGTGACTTAGCTTATTAAGCAATATTTTAGTTCATAAATAATGGAATAACAATAGCCCAAATTTAAGTATTAAGTAGATGAAATATAAATAATTTAAAGGAATTTTTAGATATTAAGTCAAACTTATTTGAAGCAATTAATACTAATCTGATAGTTGTTTGAACTCCTCTTTCTAGTTGTTGTATGTGTGTAAGCGATTCATAAGTAACTGATTGTTGTATTTCTAGAAGTATACTTTTGTTGAATTGGACTCTTTCTCTTAAAGATCGTATTAGAAAAATCTCTTAATTTTCCTTACCCCCAATTCTCTATTCAATGGTTGATGTTGTCGCGATTAGCAAATTTTTTTAGTTTTTTTTAAGAAGATAGTGATTTATAGATGAGTCTATATCTAATTAAGTTTTTAGGTTTATGTAGTAAAAGGTAGTGACTTGCACGTTAGTCAATAATTCTTTTTCTTTATTTTTAAAATTTTTTGTGAATATGTTTTAGTTGATTTTTTTTTTGGAAAAAGTATAAATTTTATTACTCAAAAGGAAGACTTACAATGGAGGGGGACATAAAACCTTACCTCCAACTCAAGGTGAGATAAGATGTAATGAACCTCCTAAGGCACACAACCTCTGTCTCATGCTAATTAGTACCTAGTACATCTGTAACCAAGGCTAAACAATGAAAACAAAGAAAGTTGTGAAAGGAAACCTATTCTAGAACATGTTTGAGCTATGTTGCAAGCCTGATCCTTCTCCATTTCCTTCTTCTAAAGTTGATCACCCCAACTTATCCAATTTGTAGTAGCCTTTAGCCTCTATAGAAAGATGGTAAGTAGAGTAGTAGTGTTATATGTTTTGCACCTGATGGCTGTGTTCTGATGGAATATCAGTAGTAAAGTTGGTCTCTCTATAGATGTGTTGACATTGGAAAAAATCAAGCAAAAGCATAAGATCCTGTAACTCTGAAATATATCTATGTATGCTTCAGGGTAGTTAAATATCAGCCTTCAACCATTTGACTAACAGTTTAGAATCCACTTCCAAAACCACCCTACTATATCCATGTTGAATGCACCAAGTGATGCTTATAAAAGCAGCCTGCAGTTCTGCTTGATTATTAGTCCTAACTCCCAAAGAAGCAGCAAAAGCATAGATTAGGTTGCCCCTATGGTCTCTTAGTATACCTCCTACCCCTATACTTCCAGGATTATGCAATGTACTACAATTTATATTCAGTTTGACCTGAGAACTACTAGGTTTATACCAGCAGACCTATGTTATTATTCACGTATGATGACATCTCTCCATTTGTTGTAGCAAAATCCTCCATTCCGTTGACCAAGGAATATAGTGAAATACAGTCATAAGCAGCAGATATATGTCCTTTATGATGGTAAATTTAACTATACTACCACTAGATTTCTTACCTCCATATTTTGCAGAGCATCTGGTTTTCCATAGATTCCAACACAATGAAATGGGTATAGCTTGTAGAAGAAGTTTATGCCCATTATTTTGGGATGTAACACACCACCATTTCATCAAAAGATTAGGCAAAGGGATAGTGATATGACCAATACCCAAACTATTAGAGAAGAAGTGTCAGATATGATTGGCAAGACTATCTGAGACAAAAACATGATCATTATTATCCATATCAAGTAATTGAAAACACTGACATGCTGCAGGTTGGTGTCCAAAGATAGTGATTATATCATTTATGGGAAGTTTAATTTTGATAGCACTCCCTAGTAAGAAGGAAACCTTAAAAGGAAGATGCCTGTGCCAAAGTTGGGAATTGATGAGAGCAGTGTTTCTCTTTTGTCTTACAATAGCTGAAGCAGAAGAACAAATAAACAATCCACTAGTATTTGGTTTCAATATAGGTTGATCAGGTATAGTTGCATGATATTTAATAGGGTAGATTAAATCTTATCCTCCAAATGAGAGGAAGCATGCCTTCTGATCATTTCTTCATTCCATCGGCCATGCAGAAAGAACTTATCAATAGTAATATTACCTGGCTTGGATTCAAAATTCCTGTGAGAATCTAAAGAACCAACACCCATCCAATCATCCCACTAAAAGCAACAAGAACCAAAATTAATTCTCCATTGAATATATTTCTCAGCCTCTACCTTGTTCTGCATTATGTATTTCCTGACCATTGATTGGCCTTAGCCCATTTTTTCATCACAGGATTTGCTTGTATTGAATAGCAAGACAAATGTCTTATAGGTGCCTTATACAACTCCTCCTTTAGTATAAGGGAGACTCAGTGTTTCCAATGAAGCCCAATGATGTTTCTTCTTCTCCTTAGTCCATCCCCCCAAAAAATCAGAAGTGATGCTTTTGATTTGTTTGAGAGTATTTTTTATTGGAGATATAGCTAATACAACATGTATATATGGCTATTGTAACACAGACATGATCAAAGTGATCCTTCCTCCATAACTGAGAAGTTTGGTATGCCAACCCCTTATCCTATTCAGAACCTTAGAGATCATACTGGAGAAGTAGACCACTCTTCTCTCTCCAATGTATAATGGACAACCAAGATATGTAATAGGAGTTTCCTTCATAGTGAAGCTTGTAATCTCAGACACCCTGGCAATAGTAGTTAAAGGTATTCATCCATTTTAGTTTAGTGGTTGCCATAAGTATTTGAAAATTTGTAACTCTTTGGATTTTCTTAGAATTTTGTGTTAAGAGAACCTCCTTCTTTTCTTATGTTCTGTAATGGGTATTTCATTTTCTAGGCTAATCATCAAGATTTGATTTTCTTCATCTGTTAATGTATGTAGCTTTTAAACTATTTTTTCTAAATGGGAAAAAAATCGCAACAATAATCATCATATCTGTATTTTATTAGTTTTGATTTTTTACACTAAACAAGGGGCTTTACTAGTAAAGTGAGTCTCGAGTAATTCACTTTTCCGCCTATAAATAGCAAAGAAGGGTAAGAGAATTTGAAAGAAGATTGGTACTTTTAATGTAAAGATGGAGGAGAGATCATGATTTGTGAATATGGATAAGTCCTTTTCTCTTTAAAAATCAGTTTTATTTTAGATCAAGATGACATGCATAAAATTAGGTTAATGGGTGTCAGAATTATTAGAAAATATGTAATTATTGTTATCATAGAGGTTTTGAATTGACAAATATTTTCATTCTTCTGTCTACTTGTTGAGTGATTACAAGCAATTCATAAGTAGATGGTTACTGTTAACCAAGAATAGATTGCTTCGGTCCAAGAAATATAACTTGATAATGAAAAATAATGAAAGGTAAAAGAGTAAAAACCATCTGCATTCCTTTTCAATGTGACAAATTGATAAAATAAAAAAAATTAATGAGATTTTAAGGTATAAGTTCTTGGCAAAGGCGTTGCACGTGTACTGTATATCAATTGTCACAAAATAAATGTCAAAAAACTTCTGCACACATAGAAAAAGTTCTCATCTCCACTATTATCAGTGAAGGTGTAGCTATAGGTGAGGTGTAACACTCGACCTCACACTACGGTCTTCCATCATAGACAACATGCTTGTCTGCTTCCTTGGAGAAGAATTTTGATTAGTGATGACATTTACACTAGTACTCACAACAATTCCAGTGCCAGTAGTGGTGGGATTCACTTCACCAGAAAGACTACTAATAACATGGGTACCAAATCTAATGACAATTTCAGCAATAGCAGTGGTAGGGATCCTTAAGCCAGAGCGGTTGCCACCAACACTGGCACTAGAATTTGTGGCAATTCCTGTGCTAGGGATAGGTAGAACCCCACTAATAGGGAAAGGAGGAGCAGGAGACTCAAAAGCAGGGAGAGGAGGAGGCATGGAAGTGCATGAAGGGTTTTGGGAAATATTTTTTTCTCCAGAATTGGTCTTGTTACACAAATGGAGGGTAAATATACAAATGTAAGAGAAATGCGAAGTTGGTATGCATTTCTTTTCAGTGTGATTAATTCAATAAAATAAAAATAAGTTAAAGAGATTTTGAGGTACTAGTTCTTCGTTGAACGTGTACTTATGTCACGATCCATAATACTCAAATAACAGAAATATCCGAAAGAAATACAGCCAATTCCCAAAACCTAGAATCATAAATGTAAAGAACATCTAATACAATACTAGAATTTGATAAATACAACTCCGCCTCTAAAATACAAGATAAAGAGATGAAGATAGAGGGAGACTGGAACAAGGCTCCGGTCGGGGAGCTCACCAGATTTTCGATATAGCTCTCTCTCCGCATGAATTATGCACCGCATGTCGTATTATTACTGGGATTTTTTCCAAAAAGGAATAGAAGAAGGAGTGAGTATGGTCTACTTGTACTCAGTAGGTATCATAGGCCGACAGAGAAAAGTAGATAACTAAACAAGTAAAGGATACTATGAGCACGCTTCCACCTGCATACAGAAAAGTTTCCAAACGGTAACTCACACCATATCTCCTAACAATTCTACAAGTATAACATCTATAAAGAATAACTATACATGAAGATATAAGGGACCTAAGTAAGCGATAACAAATACAAAAATAGAAGTACAAATGATGTAATATAATGAAGGTGGGATAATGATGATATAAGCCATCCCATGGCTCTCGTATATACCTTTCGAGCCTCAGCACTTCAGTACAAGACCCATTGGGGGTTCGCAACCTATATACATTCACAATTTTAGTCTCATATCTCAATTACCTTGTCGGCGCATCCCTCAGTCAAGGGTTTTGTAAAGTATTTCATTTTCATTCAAAAAAATAATATTTCTCAATGGTACCTATCTCATGAATATGTATGGATGAAATGAGGATGTAATGCCCACAACCAATCCATATGAAGATAATAATCAATTTGATACATGAATAAATGAGTTCAAAATCAACTCAATATATCAATAATTCATGATATAAGCCATCCCATGGCACCACTGTAATAAATAGTCATGTACAACATCAATAATATCAACCCAAGCCTCTCTCTCGGGTATCACTATAATGCTAAAGGCATGTAATGCTCAAATAAGGCCTATAATGTCAATCTAAACCCCCCACTCGGGCATCACAATAATAATGAGGCAATTAAATGCACAAAAAAGCCTATAATATCAAGTCAAGCCTCCACACAGGCATCACAACAAATATAATCTCTCAAGTCAATAATAATATGCATATAAGACCCCACACGGGCAACACCATAATAATGAATATCCTAAAAAATACGATCTCATGACTAAATCCCCAACCCATATCATGTTTTACATAGATAGTTAACTACCTAACCCAGTTTGAAGAAAGTTAAGTCATAACCTACCACGAAAAGCTAAAATCCAAGCATAGACCCTTCAACATAGAGACTTTCCTTCACGAGAGGTCTTGAAATAGACTAAATCTATAAAATACATAATCTACATGTCAAAAGGAGTTCAACGATATCCATATTAGCTAAAGTTATTTCGGGTCCAAAAATTGGCTCAAAATCAAAAAGGGTAAATCTAAAATTTTATTTAACAATCATGTTCCCCATATCAAAAGGAGTATAAATTTGAAAACCCAACTAAAAATGAGTTGAAATCGAACTTTAAATCGAAGAAAAATCAATTTTATACTTTACCGGGTAAAACCTCCAAAATCTGAGTTTTGAAATTACGTTTTTAAAGCTATTTTGAAGATGAAATCAATGTGAAAAGATATAAATATGAATTTGGAACTTACCCACACAATTTTGATGAAAAACCTCTTTGAAATTGCCACAACCCGAGCTCTCAAGGATGAAAAATGGAGAATATCATGAAAATGGGGAAATTCCACTGTTTTGATGAACAGTGCCTCTCGATTGCGGTCCCCACCTCGCTATCGCGAAGGTCTATGTTGATCGGTATTAAGTTAGTCATCGTGATCACGCAAATGGGCCTCGTGACTGCGATAAGTCAACCCAACCCGGTCCATCATATAACTCTTCGCAATCATAATTTCCCACCTAGTGATCGTGATGCTGTCGCTACCCAATTTCTCAGGTCATGATGGCACCTACTTCAACCCACCTGTAGGTAATCCAAACCATAACCCAAAACGGTGGGTAATGGGCTAACAAGCAAAAGATAAAGAAATAAGGATACAACTATAATGACAAGCAACGAGAAGAGAAATACATATATATATATATATATATATATGTATGTTGTACAGGAGAGGGAAGATATATATATATATATATATATTTATGTTGTACAGGAGAGGGAAGAGGACAAAATATCAAAATGAATCCCCCAATACCTGGTAAGGTCAGTACAAGAGCCACTAAGACAAAAAGAATACTAGACAGCGCCAAAATATACATCATAATCTAAGAATAAACAAATAAGACTATCATAACAGTAGAAGGAGGAAAATCAGCTCCGGACTCTGAAAGCTCACCAAATCTCTGATCAACGACACAAACTGAGGTCGGCGTCAATAGCAGTAACTCATACTAGGGTCTTCATCAGGGAAAAAGATGCAGAAGTGTGGTATAAATACCAAAACCATGGGTCCTCAGTAGGCATCATAGTCCGACTAATCTCAGTTAAAGTGAAAGCATAAATAAGGTGCGAGTATATAATCTAAGGTCAATAATTAAGGGACATTAATGGAAATAATAAGTTATCTTAGGCAAATGTGATAAATCGAAAGTAAGTAACTCGAAAGTGGAAATAAAGTGTAGCTATAACCTAACTGGGACCCCATAAGCCTAGAAGGCACACACAAGGAGAAATAAACCAAACCGATCCCTTATAAGCATAGTGGGTACAATCAATGAGTAATACTAAAGTAAGGACCGGATATAACAGTAATGATAGTAAAACGAGCCAAAATATGCGATATATGTCTCTTATACTCCTTTTCTAGCCATAACCACAAATCCTACCTGTCTCTACCGGATTCCCAACCCCAGATCAATACGAGTAATGATAATGGATGTTGGACACAAATCGAAACTAGTGAATGATGCAAATATAGTAGATGTGGTACTCGAACTAGAACTAAGGAATTATAATAATATAGCAAAGGTCGGACTTAAACCGAAACTCATAAGTAAGCCATTCGTGGAAAAAATATACTAAGATTATGCTTCTTCCCAAATTCATCTAATTATTATTCCCATTTTAGAACCCAAAATTTTAAATGAAAACTAGATTCCATTTATTAAGTCTAAAGTCACGATTTGAGGTCATAATACAAGAAAGACAAGGGGATCGAAGCAAACAGGCTTAAAGGTAACAACTAAGGCAATCTGATCTCAAATGACGGTCTCCCTTGGATAGAATATAACCAAATTAAGTCTAAAAGGATTTTATTCTATAGCAACCCATTCTAAAAAGGGTGATAAGACCCACCAGTAATGCTACCTCAAATTACTATACATCTTAGTTGTCTCGGGGTGAATAGAATATCTGGAGCTATGAGCCTCCTGAAGTATCAACTGAATCAAACCTCCTACCCTCAGAACATAAATATGGCTATCAAATCTCAGTATACCCACAACATTTAAGGTAGACATTCTAGACTCAACCCTCTGCACTTGATCTTGAGTACCACACAACCTACTATCCTCAAACTGCCGACCTCAAATCTACTCCAACAGAGTTGACCTAGCCTTAACACTAGTAAGAATCCTCCAAGGGTCTGAAATATCAAGTTGAATCAACCTGTTGGATAAGGACTGGATGCCCAAAGCCAACGGTATCTCTAAAACTAAAAGGAAGGTTGAGCTCCCCATACTCACCGTCCTTTGATTCAAGGAATCCGCTACCACATTCACCTTGCTCGGATGATATAGAATAGAGAGATCATAGTCCTTAAACAACTCAATCCACCTATGTTGTCTCGAATTAAGGTCCTTCTGAGTCATAATGTACTGAATACTATGATGTCTAGAGAATATCTCGCAGCGAACACCATACCAGTAATGCCTCTAAATTTTAAGCGTGAAAACTGTTGCCACCAACTCCATGTCATGAGTGGGGTAGTTGCACTTATGCACCTTTAGCTGTTTCGAAGCATATGATATAACTTCGCCCTGTTGCATCAAAACACAACCCAAACCAACATCTGAAGCATCATAATAAACAGTACACTCCTCGCCCTCAACTGGAAGAGTTAGAATAGGAGCTGAAGTGAGCAAGTCCTTGATCTTTAGAAAGCTCGCCTCACACACAATGGACCACTGAAAAGGAACCTCTTGTCTAGTCAATCTGGTCATAGGTGCTGCAATATAGGTGAATCCTTTGACAAACCGGGTATAGTAGCCTGCCAACCCAATAAATCTGCAAACCTCAGTTGGAGATGTAGGCCAAGCCCTATCACGAATGGCCTTAATCTTCATCGGGTCTACCATAATCCCGTACTTGGACACCACGTGCCCCAATAATGCTACAGACTAAAGCCAAAACTTTCACTATGAAAATTTGGCATAAAGTCGATGATCTCTTAAAGTGTGGAGCACAGTCCTCAAATGTTGATGTCATCAATAAATATGATCATGAAAGAGTCCAAATAAGGCCTAAATACCCGGTTCATCAAGTCCATGAAAGCTGTTGGGCATTAATCAACACAATAGACATCACCAAGAACTCGTACTAGCCGTAACGAGTCGTGAAAGGCTATTTTATGGATGTCCTCTACCCGAATCCTCAACTAATGGTAGCTAGACCTTAAGTCAATCATAGAAATCATGGTTCCACACTGAAGTTGGTCAAATAGATCATCGATAAGAGGCATAGGATACGTATTATTCACTGTCACCTTATTCAGTTGCTTATAATCGATACACATATGCATAGAACCGTCATTTTTCTTCACAAACAGGAAGGGGGCACCCTAAGGTGAGACACTCGATCTAATAAGCCCCTTACCTAGAAGATCCTAAAGCTGAATGTTTAGCTCTTTTTTCCCGGCAAAAGCCATACGATAAGGTGAAATAGAGATAGGTCGGGTGCGCGGTTCAAGATTAATAGCAAAATCAATATCATGATCAGGAGGAAAGCCAGGTAGGTTGGTAGGAAAAACATCAGGAAATTCACAAACTATAAGAACAGAGTCAAGTGGAGGACTCCCCATACTAACATCACTAACGTAAGCAAGGTAAGATATACACCCTTTCGCTACTAGTTTTCTAGCACATTTATAAGAAATAATCCCTATCGGCGCGCGTCTATAAGTAACCTGCCACATAGCTAGGGGTATGACATATGTGTCTAAGGTAACGGTTTTGGTACAATAAGTCAGCCCAAGTTTTATACTCCCAAACAGTCACAATATACGATCTATATATCCATTACTAAGGAATCACCCATAAGAGAAGCTAAAGGCAAAGGTATAGATGATACCTCAGAAGACAACACCAACCGAGATGTATAATAAGTAGACACATAAGAATATGTGTAGCCTGGATTAAATAAAGTAGAAGATGGCTGATTGTAGACCAAAATCGAACCTATAATAATATCATCCAAAGCCCTAGGCTCTAGCCTACTAGGAACAACATATAAATGACCTTGCCCACCTCTGAACTGGGTGACTACCCGACCACCTACCCTACCCGCCTAAGGACCTTCTCAAAAACCTTGGGGACTACCCCAGTAACCCTATGCACCCCCCATAACTGGAGGCAACACTAATCTGATCAGCTGAACACTCTGCACAGAAGGCTCAATCATCCTATACTGGGGATACTCTCTGGATAAATAACCCACAACACCACAATCATAGCATGCCTCAGGAACTATACTCTGACAAAAAGGTTTGGTTGACCTAGAATGGACACCTAGGCCTAAAGACCCTAACTAGGTACCCCTCAAAGACTGTCCACTGCTCTGCTTGCAAAAATCACTAGGACCTAGCTAACCCTAATTAAAATCTCTAGCGCTACCTGAATTAGCCTAGTAGACTGACCCTGGTGCTGATATGGCTGATGCTGAGGATACCTATCCTGAAAACCTCTGTGTTTGAACTGTGAGCCACTGTGACTCCCATTGTAGCTACCCTACTGACAGGTCTTTTCGTACTACACCCATGTGATTCGTGATACATATCTTCCATAGTGTGTGCATAATTAGTAATATCAACAAATGACCTGCCCGCAGCTACCAAACTCTTAGTTGAGGGGTGCAACTGGCATCCAATGCCTTGACTGAGCAAACCAACAAACACCCAACCAAATAACATAACCATTGATAAGTCATGGACGACGAGGCTCGTACAACATCAATCATTCATAATATAAAATAAAGAGAATAATACTACTGACCGATAAGGTCGCTATAAACTACAAACTGTGTGGAAGCTAGCCCATCAAACAACTATAAATATGAGTTCGGCAAGGACAACCAAGAATACAACTAATAGCAAGGCCATAAACTAACTCACATAACCACAACAAACTTCAACAAGCCTCTAAGATGAATAACAATAAATAACTAGTCCGGACAAGGCCCTGTCATACCCATCAGCCATACAAAATAGAAGAGGACAATAGACTCAGCAATTTTGAAAAGAACAGAGCATACCAATCATCAGCTGAACTCGACAACATGAAATTAGGATCACTCTGTACCTGATAACCTATAGGCATGAGTGCAGTATACCCCCAAGTAATGGAGACATTAGTATAAAATAATGTACTGAGTATGTAAAGCGAATAATAACTGAGAACGTATTATGAAGTATTGAATGTACATATAAATAAGGGTCAAAGGTAATTGAGCATGCTTACCAGCTCCTGAATTTATGGATAGCTAATAAATCATAAAGTACTATAAATAATTGAGTGGAGAGTCAACGTTAACCAGAAAGTACTCACCTTTTCATGGCTTAGACCTTAAACAATAACTAAGTAATAGTTAACTTAACTAAGCAAGATGATAGATATTATCAAGATTTGGACATACTCGTGAAGGAAAGTCAGGAAAGGTCGTAATATAGTATAATTGCCCCTAATGCAAATTCTATAATAATAATCAAACAACATCCTAGCCGAGCCCCCATAAGCTCGACATAAATCAAGTAAACGAATATATCAAAAGTATCAAATTCGATATTTAAAGACTCAAGTTTCAAGAAGGTTCATAGGACCATTTTATAAGAGGTCAAATAACAAATTTTTCCTAATATGTACATCATGTCGTCACACCAAGCATAATCAAATATCAAGAAGGACCAAAGCCCTATATTAAGAAGGGCTAAAACCCTGTATTAAATAGGGTTGAAACCCAATAATCAATGGAATTAAGAATCATATTAAAATGGCTTCTTGGTTCGTAAAAGTATCAAATTCGATATTTAAAAACTCAAGTATAGAGAAATCTCCAAGAACCATTAAAAAGAGGTCAAGTAACAAGTATCGCCTAATATGTACATCATGTCATCACACGAAGCATACTCAAATATCAAAATGGACCGAAGTCTTGTATCAAGAAGGGTTGAAGCCCTACATCAAGAAGGACCAAAACCCAATAATCAAGAGAATCAAGAACCATATTAAAAATGGCTTTCTAGTTTTTACTTTAAATGGACAACTTCCAGAATTAAGACGAACCACAAATCCATAGTCAAGATGGCACAAGATATGAATCAAGAGGCATTCCAATAGTGATAAAGTCACAGCCACAAGAAGGACAAAGTCCCAATAAGAATGTCAAGTGATCAAGTAATCCGTACAAGTGGGCGAGTTAAACAAGTGCCTTGCAAAACTCTGAGGATACCAAAACGGCAATATAAGGTGACAAGAAGATAACCAAGGTACCGAGATAATATTTCAAATACTTCAGTAGCTAACAAGAGTAAGAGTTCAAGATTATACAAAAACCTTAGCCTTTTAGCACATACGCAGTCCGACCACACTTTAAGAGTCTAAATCGTAGACCAAACAAAGTATCAAGTTCATCAGTTTGTACATGAGCATACATGTCACGCCCCAAAATGGTAGGGACGGACAAGAATTGTATGCACTTATTTTACAAGCAATCTATGACATATACAAGATTATGACATAATAACAAGTAGGATATCCAATATGAGTTGTATATAAACATGAGGGAGTTATATTAACAAACATTGTACAATACAATACTGCATGATGTCGAAAAAGCCTCTAGTTAGTTTAACACACTATTCTACGAATAACTAGTTGGCATAGGGCCTGACATACCCTACTAGAGACATATACATATCATAAAAAATACTAGACATAGACAGGCTCCAGAGAGAGATAGAGCTCACCAAAATATCAGCTGAAAAAGGTAATAGAGCCTAAAATGGATGTCTGCTATCCTGTGAATATAAGACTGCATAAATAGTATGTGGAAATGTGGAGACGTCAGTACATATACAATATGTACTGGTATGAAAAGCAGATAAAATAATGGCTAGACAAGTGTGGAAGCTCATATAAATAAAATACCAAAGTGAAAGAAGTATGAGGTTACAAGTAACACATATACAATATGAAATTGTAACCTATGCATCAACTTTATTAGTTTGTCATATAATATCCAGGAAAGTGTTCATTATAATATAGAGCCTATAATTTGCCTAGGTGATGTATTTAACCTATATGTAATACAAATGATCACAAGATCGCCTACTGAAGGCAATCAAAGGCAATTATAAAGTGTATGTTGCTCAAATACTCATTGCTATGGTTTCATATGTATAACTGTAAATACAGTCTGACACAAGGTATGCCCCTCTGGGGCCCACGATGAGGGTCTACCCGCAGGCCATCTATGTCATATATTGGATCAAGTTAGGGGAAACCAGTGCAAGACATTCCAGCTGACTCCAAATACACATGAAGCCATAGAGACGGGTATGCCCTAATGTTCAGGCTTAATATAATGGTCTGGTCGCGATCCTATGCACATAATCACGTTGAGCGGATGTGCCAAGTAAAACCTATGTAACCTCCCTCCGTTAACGTTAATCAAATAATGCCTTAAAGTCCTATGACATGTGAATTACGGTAATGACCATTTTGCTAATACATACAAGTGCAACTATGCTATTGTTATTTACTTTTATTCACAATGTCTGACATATGTACCAAGTGGCCAACCTAAGAATTTCAAGTAAAGAAACTTACGATAATATGGAATATTATCAAGACTTGACATAAAAAGAACAAAATGGATACATATAAGCTTGAGGGTAGAACATGGGAACGATAAATAAGACAAATAAAGATTCTATCCTCATATTTCATGAGAATTATATTAATATTGACAAAAAGGAGCACATGATGTAGTGTGGTGCCTTAATGGCGAGGGAAGGTTTAGCTTTACATACCTTAGTGCTTTACTAGCTATGATAATATCCCGAGCCTCAAATAATTCAACCTGCAATTACGTAGCCTTTATCTTTTCAACCACAAGTTCCCACTATTCTATAAGCAACCAACTAATTGCAAGGATAACGTATACATCCATTAATAACCCATAGGTTCATGTACCAACTTAGTTCAATAATCTTCACTTATGCCTGAAATCAATCGAATTCCTTAACAAGAATCCGGTGTGAATTCTTTAGTTTCCAACTAATAAAATCAAATCCACCCAATTGATAGGAATTCCTAAAACTCAACTTTTATAAAAATTTCACCTTTTCCCCCTTTTCTCAAGAACCTTAATTAACCAAACCCACTTTAAGAACTTGTACAAGGATTCAAATTAGATATCCCCAAATACTTATTCAAATTTAAATTCAAGAAAGGGGTAGAGAATTTACCTCTTGGGGTTCAAATTTCAACTACCAATTTTATAAACTAATTCTTGAAATCTCTTGAGGTTGCCACAAAATCCTTTAGGTTATATGATCCAAAGGATATAGGTATCCCTCCTCCACGTATAGTCCCTTCGTAATCATTTAGAATAATTCTCCTTGTTGATATGAAAGAAAGAGACGAGAAGAAAGAAAGAAACAGAGGAATACTACTCGTTTCTTATTTCTTGAAAAGCAATTCCAGTGAAATCAACTACTCCCTCACTTTTCCCACCTAATGCTATTTAGGAAAAATTATTATGAGTTGGCCCCTACCTAATCCCATTATTAATAACAAAATAAAAGGAGGCATAATTTAATTATTTATCCCAATAGGCATCATATATTAAGATAAATAATTACACATGCACTACTCTTCATAAACTTAGTGTTATACTCCTCTATAGTATTAACTTAGATTCAAAATTTTCCCGATGTGCTACAATTTCCCCCACTTAGGATCATTCATCCTCGAATGATGCTTGCAACTTAATTTATATTCCACAACTATCCAAGACATCCACAAGATCATTTAACCAACTTGGTCTCACTTTATCCTATATAAGGTCTTAAAATTTGGTTAAATCCCTAAATTTCTAAAAATTTCGGTAGAGTTTCCTTTATAAATAGGCCTATCGAGAATCTGTCAGCAAGCTAGAATACTTCCAAATACACTTCACAGAACATCATAACAAATATAATACTCAACAGATAATACACAAGGGTCCGCTTGGCCTTAAACTCAACAAATAATACTCGAGGCTCTTCTTGGCCTTAAACTCAATAAATAGTACACCAATGATGTAACTTACCTTGTACTCTGCATCTGCACGCTATATCCATATAAATCTTAAAAATAATAGGCACACATAATGTACCTAAATATATCAAGTAAGAATCAGATGTTAACAGAACAAAATATAGTAGAAACTAACGATCATATAAAGGGACAAGGAGTTTAAGAACCTTCTGATGGTTCTTGGAACTAGTATGGGTATTTAGCTTTCATATCAGCTTATGCTTCCCAAGTGCCTTCTTCTACGTTCTGCTTGCTCCAAAGCACTTTCACTGAAGCTATGTCTTTAGTTCTCAGCTTGCTTACCTGCTGATTCACTAGAGCCACGGGGACTTCCTCAAATGACAAGTCTTCCCTAAGTTCAATACCCTCTATAGGAATGATGTGTCCAGGCTCTCCTAAGTATTTAGATAGCATAGACACATAAAAGACAGGATGTACTGCAGGTAATTCTAACTCATAGGCTACATGACCAATTTTATGAATAACTCTATAAGGCCCAATATACCTGGGACTTAGCTTACCCTTCTTTTCGAATCGCATAGCGCCTTTCATAGGGGACACCTTCAAGAATACCAAATCATCAATTTGGAACTCTAAATTTCTACGCCGCACATCACTATAAGACTTTTGTCTACTCTGAGCAGTCATCAACCACTCTCGTATCAACTTAATCTTCTCAATGGCTTGATGGACTAAATATGGTCCTAATACCTGAGTCTCTCCTACTTCAAACCAACCAATATGCGATCGACATCATCTCCTATATAGAACTTCGAATGGAGCCATACCAATGCTGGAGTGATAGCTGTTATTATAAGTAAATACTATTTAGGGCAAATGATCATCCCAATTACCTTTAAAGTCTAGCAAGCATGCTCTCAACAGGTCTTCGAGCATCTGAATGGTGCGCTCAACTTGGCCATCTGTCTGTGGATGAAATGCAGTGCTAAGATTCACCTGAGTGTTCAAACCTCCTCTGGAATGATCGGCGAAACTAAACTTTAAATGGAGAACCTCTATCTGAATGAATAGACATCAGGGTCCCATGTAGGCGAACAATATCCTTTACATATAACTTGGCATAATCTTCAGCCGTACTGACAGTCTTAACAGGAAGGAAATAGGTTGATTTCGTCAGCTGATCAACTATTACCCAAATAGAGTCATGATTCCGATAAGAAAAAGGTAAAACTGTGATGAAATCAATATTAATAGCATCCCATTTCCACACTGGAATACTAAAGGTGTGAGCTAGGCCACCGGGCCTCTGATGCTCAACTTCACTACCTGACAATTAGAGTGTCGTGCCACATACTCTACTATATCTTTCTACATGTCACTCCACCAGTAGATCTCTTTAAGTACATGGTACATCTTTGTAGATCCAGGATGGATTAAATAATGGGAGCAATGTGACTCAGCCATAATCTATTGTCCTAGCTCATCTATATCTGATACACATAATCTACCTTGACACCTCAAAGTACCATCGCCGTCTAGCTCAAATGTTATGACTCGATGTTGTTGAATTCCCTCTGTTTACTGGAGCAACAAGGGATCATTATAATGTCTCTGTTTCACTAATGCCACGAGGGAGGACTCATCTATTTTGAGTACCACAACATCACCATCTTCGAAATCCATAGGACGAACCCCAAGGCTGGCTAATTTGTGAACATCTCTAGCTACCGCACGTTGAACAGGTGACAAATATACTAAACTACCTATGGATAGTCAACTAAGAGCATCTGCTACAATGTTACCTTTGCCCGAATGATAGAGAATATTGACATCGTAGTCTTTCAGCAACTCTAACCACCTCCTTTGCGTCAGATTTAGCTCTTTTACTTGAATAGATATTGAAGAATCTTATGAGCTGTAAAGATATCAACATGTACTCCATACAAATAGTGGAGTCATATTTTAAGCGTGAATACCACTACTGCAAGTTCTAAGTAATAAGTGGGATAATTTTGTTCATATTTCTTCAACTGCCGAGAAGCATGTGCCATAAATCTTCCATGCTGCATCAAGACCCAACCCAAGACAACCCCCGAAGCATCACAGTACACAACATACCCTTCTATTCCCTCTGGTAAGGCTAACACTGGCGTTGTAGTCAATTTATGTTTCAGCTCTTGAAAACTTCACTCACAAGCATCTGACCATTGGTACTTAACTACTGTCTGCGTTAATTTAGTCAATGGGGTAGAAATAGAGAAAAATCCCTCCATAAATCTCCTATTGTAGTCGGCTAGCCCTAAGAAACTACACACATCTGTAAGAGTGGTTGGTCGAGGCCAATTCTTCACAACTTATTTCTTCTGAAAATCTACTCTGTTGCCTTCTCCAGCTACCACATGACCAAGAAAAGCTACTAAGGTCAACCAAAACTCACATTTAGAGAACTTAACATAAAATTGGTGCTCCCTAAGTCTCTATGATACTAACCTCAAATGATCTGCATGCTCTGCTTCATTACACGAATATATCAAAATATCATCTATAAATAAAATCACGTACATATCAAGAAAGGGTTTGAAAAACCTATTCATCATATCCATGAAGGCTACTGGGGCATTCGTCAGTCCAAATGACATAACAAGGAACTCGAAGTGCCCGTATCTTATTCGAAAAGCTGTCTTGGGAATGTCTACTTCACGAATTCTTAGCTGGTGATAATCAGACCTCAAATTAATCTTTGAAAAGCATTTAGCTCCCTACCATTGATCAAATAAATCATCTATTCGGGGAAGAGGATATTTATTCTTTATTGTCACTTTGTTCAACTGTCTATAATCTATACACATTCGCAACGTGCCATCTTTATTCTGTACAAACAATACTGGCACACCCTAACGTGACATATTGGGTCGAATAAAGCCTTTATCAAGTAAATCTTTTAACTGCTCTTTTAGCTCTTTCAATTCTGCAGGTGCCATCCTATAAGGTGGAATTGATATCGGTTGAGTACCAAAATCTACATCACTACCAAAGTTGATCTCTCTGATGGGAGGTCATCCAAGAAGTTCATCAAGAAATACATCTGGATACTCATTCACCACTAGTACAGATTGGAGAGTCGGTGCCTATTTTTTGGCTTCAAGGTCTTTCACTTGGACTAGGTGATACAAACACCCTTCACAAAAAGCTTTCGTGCCTTAAGATAGGAAATAAACCTCCCTCTAGACATCATAGAATTACCCTTCCATTCTAGGATTGGATCCCTGGGAAATGGGATCGTGCCATCATGGCTCAGTAATTAACTGTAGCATAACAAGAGGATAACCAATCCATACCCATAATAACATCAAAGTCGACCATTTCAAGTTCAACCAGATTAGCCAATGTAGCACAACTACATATTGTAACCATACAATCATAATAGCCTCATCTAGTTATGATAGACTCTTCTACTAGAGTCGATACTATAAATGGTTCACGTAACAACTTTGGCTCTATTCCAAACTTATTAGCAATAAATGGAGTAACCTATGACAGGGTAGATCCTAGGTCTATCAAGGCATATACATCATGTGAAAAAACAACTAAGGTACATATGACCACGTCTGGAGATGCCTCTGAATATTGCCGACCTGCTAGTGCATATATACGATTCGGGCCAGTGCTCGAACCGAACCCTCTGCCCCTACCAGACCCTCTACCTGCTGGTACCGCAGAACCCCGAGAAGAAGAAGGTATTGATGATGATGAGGCTGATACAGACCCTGTAGGCTGTGATCTATAACCTCTACCTCTATCTTTGAGTTGTGGACAATCTCGTACTAAATGAACCTCTACACCATAGCAATAACATGCATTTAAACCATGCCAACACTGTCCTTTATGTACTCGGCCACACTATCTACATGTAGGTCGAAGTGGTAATCCTCGACTGGTGCCCCTTTGAGGCCGTGAGTCTGGTGCCCTAAAAGTCTGACCCTTCTCATATCTGTATCTCGAGAATAGAGCTGGAGCATTAGATGTGAAGCGCACAGCTGACTGGGCCTACTTAGATGACCCTCTACTAGTGGAAGCTCTACTGCTCCCCTGATACTGGTTGGCCCTCCTGGCTATCTTACTTTGCTCCATCTCGCCATCTACTTCATGATTACACTGATCCTCTTGTAACTGCTGAGCACGTGCCATGCTCCTAGCTATATCCAAATCCTTATTCATAGCTACAACAGAAAGAAGGTACTTCAAATGACCTGCAATGTAACACCCCATACTTTACCAACCCTACTTGATGACATTCAATGATGTTTACATAGGTGTCGCGAGACCTATAAGTATGTATTTGGTAATGTTAATGATGAGAAAATTGAAATTTGGCCTCGTACATGTGATTAGCCCTTCATAGGAGGTGTTTTGTGATTTTCGTGGAGCATTTGTAGGGTTCAAAATGAGGCTAAGAGGACCTCTAAACAAAGGATATTAAGCTTAAGAAGTAAGTTAGAGAATAGGACTTGAAGTATCTAACTGAACCCGCGAAGAAAAGTCAAAAAATGAAATTTAAAAAAAAATTTAAGGAGGGGCGCATTTGGGACCATGCCACGCCGCTCTGGGCTAAAATTTTTAGTCCAGGGGCAGTAAGTTGGCGCGCCCAAGAGCGTGCCACCTTGGGTTTTCCACTTTTTTGAAAGTTGGAAATTTCTAAGTCCCAAGGGTATCCGGGGACGTACCGAGCCGATTTTTTTCACGTCTCATCTACAACATATATGAAATGAGTAAAATATGATATTGGCATGATAAAATTACTCGATAACGAATTTGGAGTCAAAATGACGATTTTACCCTTTTGGGCAAAAATAGGCCATACGTGGCTAGAATCGCTTGTTCTTGGGATCGAGGATACGGATATGAAAAGCATGAGTGGGAATATTGTTGTAACATGTATGAGATGACTTGAATGCGAGAAATTAGTGATTTTACTGGGTTAAGTGAATTGGGCCCAAGAAGGACCCAAAAGTGAAAAGAATGCATGGCCCAAAATGGGTCAAATGACCCATTCCTTCAAGACCTTCTAGAACAAGCATTTAATTCTTTAGAAGTGTCTAAGGATGGAAATAAATACTTATAAAAGGGACCAAAAATCTGATTTTTTGGTCATTTGGAAGCTCATGCCTTTTGGTCTATTTTTTTTAATTTATTTTCTCTCAAACCCTAGAAGCTCAAAGACAACTCTTGAAGCAAGATCATCCTATTCCAAGCCTTGGTAAGTATTTATTCTCATGGATTAACATATTATATGCATGTTATATTATGTATATCATGATAGTTATGTTGGCAAGGTGGTGAATGGTGTATTGTTGCTTTTGGTGGAAGATGTGCCATCTTTGTGAATTGAAGGTGAAAATAGACTTGATGTCTTAATGAAAAGAGCATGGTATGAATAAAATATGAACATGTATGGTGTTATTTTGTTTTTAAACATGTTATTTTCATATAAGTGTAAATTATGGGATTTTTGCCGATTTGTTGTTGTGAGGTGTATTGAAGGAAATTGATGGCATAATTTTGATGTTGTGATGATGGCAATGGGAAGTGTGAACTTGGCATGACATGCTATTGATTATCATGTGTTGGTCAATGTTGGGAATATTGTGGGCTTTTTGGAATAATACTTTCATGAATGGTTGCGTCAAGCGGGACATGGCATGTTTAAAGGCAAACATGAGAATTATACTTATTATATGCATTAAGTAGTTGGTGGTTAATGTTGGCTCCGTTGTGTATTTGTGTTGTAGAGTGGAACATAAGGAAGGAGCGGAAATATTGTATGCGCATTTAATATTGTGTGTTGGTATTGAGAATACAAGGTATGTAAGGTTACTCTTTTCATCTTTCTTCTGCAGCACATAGTATCACATAGTCATTATACTTATTCGATTCTGAAATGCTCTAAGGTCTTCTTTTTCCGGTTGTTGACTATTATTACTTATATGTTCCTTATTCATTGGTCAATGGTGATTCTCATGATTCATATTCATTGGTTAATGTTCCAAAATTCCAATAATGTACCATCTCCAACGTATCACTCTCAAACAAAAGTAAAAGAATTAAGTAATGCTTAAGTGGTTATTGTTGAGCACAGGGGGCAATCCAGAGGGGTGAAAACCCTGGTCGGAACGAACCTGTTTTATGGATTTGTGGATCGCAATCTAAGGGGCATAAGCCTGGCTGGAACGATCCCAAAATTATGCTATGATGGATCGCAATCTAAGGGGCATAAGCCTGTCTGGAACGATCCCAATAGCATATTATTTTCCCACTGATCAGCTTGGGGCCCGGGCATTGTAAGAATGGAAGGATGAGTTGTGAATGATGAAGGAACGAAAGAGTGTAAGATAAAATTATTCGATAACGAATTTGGGGTCAAAATGACAATTTTACCCTTTTGGGCAAAAATAGGCCATACGTGGCTAGAATTGCTTGTTCTTGGGATCGAGGCTACGGATATGAATAACATGAGTGGGAATATTGTTGTAACATGTATGAGATGAATTGAATACGAGAAATTATTGATTTTACTGGGTTAAGTGAATTGGGCCCAAGAAGGACCCAAAAGTAAAAAGAATGCATGGCCCAAAATGGGTCGAATGACCCATTCCTTCAAGACCTTCTAGAACAAGCATTTAATGCTTTAGAAGTGTCTAATGATGGAAATAAATGCTTATAAAAGGGACCAAAAATCTGATTTTTTGGTCATTTGGAAGCTCATGCCTTTTGGTCTATTTTTTTCAATTTATTTTCTCTCAAACCCTAGAAGCTCAAAGACAACTCTTGAAGAAAGATCATCCTATTCCAAGCCTTGGTAAGTATTTATTCTCATGGATTAACATATTATATTCATGGTATATTATGTATATCATGATAGTTACGTTGGCAAGGTGGTGAATGGTGTATTGTTGCTTTTGGTGGAAGATGTGCCATCTTTGTGAATTGAAGGTGAAAAGAGACTTGATGTCTTAATGAAAGAGCATGGTATGAATAAAATATGAACATGTATGGTGTTATTTTGTTGTTAAACATGTTATTTTCATATAAGTGTAAATTATGGAATTTTTGCCGATTTGTTGTTGTGAGGTGTGTTGAAGGAAATTGATGGCATAATTATGATGTTGTGATGATGGCAAGTGGGAAGTGTGAACTTGGAATGACATGCTATTGATTATCATGTGTTGGTAAATGTTGGGAATATTGTGGGCTTTTTGAAATAATACTTTCATGAATGGTTGCGTCAAGCGGGACATGGCATGTTTAAAGGCAAACATGAGAATTATACTTATTATATGCATTAAGTAGTTGGTGGTTAATGTTGGCTCCGTTGTGTATTTGTGTTGTAGAGTGGAACATAAGGAAGGAGCGGAACTATTGTATGCGCATTTAAGATTGTGTGTTGGTATTGAGAATACAAGGTATGTAAGGTTACTCTTTCCATCTTTCTTCTGTAGCACATAGTATCACATAGTCATTATACTTATTCGATTCCGAAATGCTCTAAGGTCTTCTATTTCCGGTTATTGACTAGTATTACTTATATGTTACTTATTCATTGGTCAATGGTGATTCTCATGATTCCTATTCATTGGTTAATGTTCCAAAATTCCAATAATGTACCATCTCCAACGTATCACTCTCAAACAAAAGTAAAAGAATTAAGTAATGCTTAAGTGGTTATTGTTGAGCACAGGGGGCAATCCAGAGGGGTGAAAACCCTGGTCGGAACGAACCTGTTTTATGGATTTGTGGATCGCAATCTAAGGGGCATAAGCCTGGCTGGAACGATCCCAAAATTATGCTATGATGGATCGCAATCTAAGGGGCATAAGCCTGTCTGGAACGATCCCAATAGCATATTATTTTCCCACTGATCAGCTTGGGGCCCGGGCATTGTAAGAATGGAAGGATGAGTTGTGAATGATGAAGGAACGAAAGAGTGTAAGATAAAATTACTCGATAACGAATTTGGGGTCAAAATGACAATTTTACCCTTTTGGGCAAAAATAGGCCATACGTGGCTAGAATTGCTTGTTCTTGGGATCGAGGCTACGGATATGAATAACATGAGTGGGAATATTGTTGTAACATGTATGAGATGAATTGAATACGAGAAATTATTGATTTTACTGGGTTAAGTGAATTGGGCCCAAGAAGGACCCAAAAGTAAAAAGAATGCATGGCCCAAAATGGGTCGAATGACCCATTCCTTCAAGACCTTCTAGAACAAGCATTTAATGCTTTAGAAGTGTCTAATGATGGAAATAAATGCTTATAAAAGGGACCAAAAATCTGATTTTTTGGTCATTTGGAAGCTCATGCCTTTTGGTTTATTTTTTTCAATTTATTTTCTCTCAAACCCTAGAAGCTCAAAGACAACTCTTGAAGAAAGATCATCCTATTCCAAGCCTTGGTAAGTATTTATTCTCATGGATTAACATATTATATGCATGGTATATTATGTATATCATGATAGTTATGTTGGCAAGGTGGTGAATGGTGTATTGTTGCTTTTGGTGGAAGATGTGCCATCTTTGTGAATTGAAGGTGAAAAGAGACTTGATGTCTTAATGAAAGAGCATGATATGAATAAAATATGAACATGTATGGTGTTATTTTGTTTTTAAACATGTTATTTTCATATAAGTGTAAATTATGGAATTTTTGCCGATTTGTTGTTGTGAGGTGTGTTGAAGGAAATTGATGGCATAATTATGATGTTGTGATGATGACGAGTGGGAAGTGTGAACTTGGAATGACATGCTATTGATTATCATGTGTTGGTCAATGTTGGGAATATTGTGGGCTTTTTGGAATAATAATTTCATGAATGGTTGCGTCAAGCGGGACATGGCATGTTTAAAGGCAAACATGAGAATTATACTTATTTTGTGCATTAAGTACTTGGTGGTTAATGTTGGCTCCGTTGTGTATTTGTGTTGTAGAGTGGAACATAAGGAAGGAGCGGAACTATTGTATGCGCATTTAAGATTGTGTGTTGGTATTGAGAATACAAGGTATGTAAGGTTACTCTTTCCATCTTTCTTCTGCAGCACATAGTATCACATAATCATTATACTTATTCGATTCCGAAATGCTCTAAGGTCTTCTATTTCTAGTTGTTGACTAGTATTACTTATATGTTCCTTATTCATTGGTCAATGGTGATTCTCATGATTCCTATTCATTGGTTAATGTTCCAAAATTCCAATAATGTACCATCTCCAACGTATCACTCTCAAATAAAAGTAAAAGAATTAAGTAATGCTTAAGTGGTTATTGTTAAGCACAGGGGGCAATCTAGAGGGGTAAAAACCCTGGTCGGAACGAACCTATTTTATGGATTTGTGGATCGCAATCTAAGGGGCGTAAGCCTGGATGGAACGATCCCAAAATTATGCTATGATGGATCGCAATCTAAGGGGCATAAGCCTGGCTGGAACGATCCCAATAGCATATTATTTTCCCACTGATCAACTTGGGGCCCGGGCATTGTAAGAATGGAAGGATGAGTTGTGAATGATGAAGGAATGAAAGAGTGTAAGATAAAAGAAGTAACTCATCTAATGTACATAATTATCAAGCACATAAAGTGATGGTTCAACCCTATTGGTTCTTTATTTATGTTTGACTTCTTGAAGTGTTGATGTATCATATTGTTTCTTATGGCCTTACATACTCAGTACATTCTTCGTACTGACCCCTCTTGGGGCATTTACCTTACTTGTTGCAGGCACAGGCACAAGTAGACCTCCCCAATAGGCTGCAGGACATCGGTTGTTCTTTGGTGAGCTCCAGTTGGTTTGGGGCTTTCCGGGTCTCTTGTGTACATTTATTTTGGTACTGTAATGTTGTGTAAAGCGGGGACTTGTCCCGAAATTAAGATGCTTATGTGTGTACTCTTGTTACTCTTGTTAGAGGCTTTTGTAGACGAATGTGGGTGTATCAGTGTTCAAGGCATATGTTGTGTTGACTGGATGGCCTCAACAGCCAAGTTTCATCTGTATATATATATATGTCCCATGTTTTCCTTTATACGTCTTTCATGTTCTTACATAATGGTGGTTATGATTATGATATGCATATGATTGAACATAGGCAAAGGTTGGTTCTCTCGGGCCTTATCGGCTACGGGTGCCAATCATGTCTCGATGGGATTCGGGGAGTGACATGCAAGGCCATTCACAAAGTGATGAATTCATGATGTTTGTGTGCTAACCAACTCTGGAGAAAATCTGGACAATTGTGTAAACTGCAAGTAATATTCTTTGACACTAAGATTACCCTACCTTAAAGATAGAAATTTGTCTACCTTTGCCTCTCGAAGCTCTAATGTCATGAAATGATCCATGAAGGCCTCGTAAAGTGCGTCCAAACCGCTGGGGGAGCATCCTGACCCCTCGAGGCTACCCATATATCATACCAATCAATAATAACATCTTTTAATTGACAAGCAACCAGTTCAACTGCATCTGAGTCTGATACCTGTATCACCCTACAAATTCTATGAGTCTCATCCATGAACTGTTGAGGGTCCTCTGCAAGTTTTAGAACCTATGAATGTTGGCTGCTGGCAGATTCATACTGAGGAAATCTTTGATCTTAGATTTGGTTACCCCTCCCTGAGCATCAACATGGACATCTACATTCTGTCTCTGGGCCTGAGCGGCTACCAACTATATGAGCAACTATATCGCTCCTTTAAGATCCTGATCTGAGGTACCTAGTTGCGAGATAAGAACCACTGTTGGTACTATTAGAGGTACAGAAACCCCTGGATGTCCTTCTATCCTAGGCATTTGAGAACCTAGAAGCATAGAACTTACCAAACTTTCTTAAGTCCTATTTAGATCCACTAATACGGGAGATTGCCTTATAGTGGTTCCATCTTGAGTGGTGTTGGTAGTGGGATTTTGGGCTGCTTTATCCATATCTATAGCAGACATGATCTGTATCACAAATAAGTAGAATAAGAGCCAGAAGTAACTTTATATGAATTAGCTCTATTGCACGATCTAGATTATAAATGAAAGCCGAATTTCTGAATGTCCATGCAGTCCCTTAATTATAAATATGGCGCACAACACATCGATAAGTAGGGTCCTATTAGACACGACTTCAGCTGAACCTGGCTCTGATACTAAGTTTGTCACGCCCCAAAATGGTAGGGAAGGACAAAAATTGTATGCACTTATTTTATAGGCAATCTATGACATATATAAGATTATTGTGTAATAACGAGTAGGATATCCAATATGAGTTGTATATACACACAAGGGAGTTATATTAATAAAAACTATACAACATAATACTGCATGATGCCCATGAAGCCTCTTGTCAGTTTAACACATAATATTATGAATAACTAGTTCGCATAGGGCCCGACATACCCAACTAGAGACCTGTACATATAATAAAAAAAACTAGACATAGATTGGTTCCATAGAGAGATGGAGCCCACCAAAATATCAACTGAAAACGACAACAGAGCCTAACATAGACGTCTGCTATACTGTGAATCTGAGCCTGCATTAATAGTATGTGCTAATGTGGAGATGTCAATACATATACAACATGTACTGGTATAAAAAGTAGACAAAATAATAGATGGACAAATATGGAAGCTCATATAAATCAATTACCAAAGTGAAAGAAGTATGAGCATACAAGTAACACACATACGATATGAAACTGTAACCTATGCATCAACTTTATTAGTTCTTCATATAATATCCAGGAAAGTGTTCATTATAATATAGAGCCTATAATTTGCCTAGGTGATGTATTTAACCTATATGTAATACAAAATGATCATAAGAGGACCTATTGAAGGAAATCTAACGCAATTATAAAGCGTATGTTGCTCAACTACTAATTGCTATGAATTCATATGTATAACTGTAAACGCAGTCTGATACAAAGTACGCCTCCCAGGATCTCACTATGAGGGTCTAGCCACAAGCCATATATTGGCTCGAGTCAGGGAAAACCAATGCATGACATTTCAGTTAACTCCAAATACAAATGATGCAACAAAGGTGGGTACGCCCCAATGTTCGAACTCAATATAATGGTCTGGTTCGATCCTGTGCATAGAATCACGTCGAGCGGATGTGCCAAGTAAAATCTATGTACCCTCCCATCGTTAACGTTTATCAAATAATGCCTTAAAGTCCTATAATATGTGAATTACGGTAATGACTATTTAGCTAATACATACAAGTGCAACTATGCTATTGCTATTTACTTTTACTCAAAACATCTGACATATATACCATGTGGCCAGCCTAAGAATTTCAAGTAAAGACACTTACGATAATATGGAATATTGTGAAGACTTGACATAAAGAGAGCAAAACGGATACATATAAGCATGAGGGTAGAACGTGGGAACGATACATAAGACAAATAATGATTCTATCATCGTATTTCATGAGAATTATATTAACATTGATAAAAAGGAGCACATGACGTAGGGTGGTGCCGTAATGGCAAGGGAAGGTTTAGCTTTACATACCATAGTGCTTTACTAGCTATGATAATAGACCGAGCCTCAACCAATTCAACCCGCAATAGCGTAGCCTTTATCTTTTCAACCATAAGTTCCCGTTATTCAATAAGCAACCAACTAACTACAAGGATAACTTATACATCCAACAATAACCCATAGGTTCATGTACCAAATTATTTCAATAATCTTCACTTATGCCCGAAATAAATCAAATTCCTTAACAAGAATCCGGAGTGAATTCTTTAATTTCTAACTTGTAAAATCAAATCCACCCAATTGATAGGAATTCCTAAAAACTCAACTTTTATCAAAATTTCACCTTTTCCCCCTTTTCTCAAGAACCATAATTAACCAAACCCACATCAAAAACTAGTACAAGGATTCAAATTAGATATCCCCAAATACTTATTCAAATTTAAATTCAAGAAAGGGGTAGAGAATTTACCTCTTGGGTTTCAAATTTCAACTACCATTTTTATAAATTAATTCTTGAAATCTCTTGAAGTTGCCATAAAATCCTTTAGGTCATATGATCCGAAGGATGTAGGTATCCCTCCTCCACTTATTGTCCCTTCTGATCCTTTAGAATAATTCTCCTTGTTGATATGATAGAAAAAGACGAGAAGAAAGAAAGAAACAAAGGAGTACTACTCGTTTCTTATTTCTTGGAAAGAAATTCAAGTGAAATACAAATACTCCCCCACTTTTCCGACTTAATGCTATTTAGGGAAAATTCTTATGAGGTCCCAATTCCAGTGAAATACAAATACTCCCTCACTTTTCCCAATTAATGTTATTTAGGGAAAATTCTTATGAGGTGGCGCCCACCTAATCCCATTATTAATAACAAAAGAAAAGGAGGCATCATTTAATTATTTATCCAAATATGCATCAAATATTAAGATAAATAATTACACATACACTACTCTTCATAAACTTAGTGTTATACTCTTCTAAAGTATTAACTTAGATTCAAAATTTTCTCGATGTGCTACAATACAAAACCTTGAAAATACAATTAAGTACCCTTTTTAATTTCTAGTAAATCCATCCTACTGATATAAACCATTATTAGAATCAAATTAAGCATAGTTTGTGCAAATTACACCTAGTCCTCAAAACGGTAAATTCAAACAGCAGCCTTGTTTCATGTTGTAACTTAGTTTTGAATAAGTAAGCCGCAAAACCAAACCTTATAGCCTCATGAAAGTTTTAGGTATGTGTCTTGGAATTGCAAAGAATCCAGGTTCACCAGAAAATACTTTTTGTACAAAATGATATCATGAAAATACTAACAGTAGCACATAGGGGATTTCCAAATCGGAAAACTGGACAGAACTTGTCCTCACTTGCGTCCCCTATTTAGAATCCATAACATCAAAATTAGCTTTTGGCACAAGCATAAAAGTTGTAGAGCTATGTTATTTATTTCCAAAAACATATTTGTTTACTTAAAATGGATCTATACAAAATGAGATATGATAAAATACTAAAAACTGCCCAGTTAAAAAATAAGTTTCGAGTACTTACCACAAGGTAGGGTGTGTCTTTGATTTCAGCCCAAAAGGAACAAGATTCTCTAGTGATTTATGGAATAATTTGATGAAGATAGAGTTCAAGAGGTTTATTAGACTTAAGGTAACCTAAATATGAGAGAAGGTGCAATCTTTGGGCATAAGAAATATTTAAATACCCCAAGAACACCCTAGAAGGGTGGCTGCCCAAAATTAAAAAAGTAGGCTGCCTCAAATTTTAAAATATCTCTGCTTTTTAATATTATATCTATGAAAATATGGTCATGATAATTTACATAAATAACCCAAGTTAATTGATTAAAATACCGCTATAATTTCAAGTAAGCAAATTTTCAAAGATCGCAACACTCGGGTCAATGAAGCATCAAGTAGAAGGTGTACTTATTATATAGTAATGGTCTAGTGGAGTAAAATATTAATTTGAATATTTGGGGGCATTACAACTCTCTCCCCCTTAAGTAATTTCATCCCGAAATTTACCTGACTAGTGTCAAAACGAATGAGGATATTAGGTTTTCATGTCCGCTTCTCGCTCCCATGTGGCTTCTATTTCCAAGAGGCATAACAAATAACTTTCTCTTCCTGCATTAAAACACATCCTAGACTACGATGAGAAGCATCCTATCCTCACATACTTAGTAGGTAGAATCAGGGTGGTGTATCGGGCTAACTCATAAAATCTCACCTTGTACTCTGCCACTGACATAGAACCCTGTTATAACCCTGTGAACTGATCCCTCAGACGCTCAGGCATGCTGGAAGGCATATACTTCTCCAAAAAAGCCTCGAGAACTGAGCCTAAGTCATAAAAGGAGATCCAGCTAGCCTACAATCAAGATATACCCTCAGCCATTGTCTCGTTGCTTTGTCAAACTGAAAAGTGGTGTAATCCACACCATGCAACCTAACCAGGCCCAAATTACACAAACTCTCCTCACAACTAGTAAGGAACTCAAATGCATCCTCGCCTGGGGCCCCTGTAAACCACGATGGAGTCAATCTAAGAAATCGGTCTAGCATCTTCTGCTCCTCCAAAGTCATGGCTGGCTGGGCTGTTACTGGCAGTAGGACTATTGGTTTTGGCGGAACCTCTAATCTGGAAGCCACAGTTGCAGGTTGTACTCCTATACCAAGTCCACCCTGGGCTGCCCCTTGAGCATATGCGTGGGCCCTATCCATCGACTGGCCACCAACCATACCCAATAGTTGTACCAAGGCATCACAGAGGATCGATGAAGATATAAATCCAGGTGGGGCCTGGGCTGCCCCTGGCCCACCGGCTACTATTGTGGCAGATCCTTTGGTGCAATCTCAGGCGCAGGATCAACAATCGGATATGGTGAAGGCTTCATGTACTGGATTCGATCTCGGGCTGTAGCTCTAGCCTGACCCCGGCCTTAGAGTCAACCTCTATCTCTAACCGGTGCCCTAGTTATAGGCTCGAGGTCCCCGTGTCTGGCCACCGTATCCCACGTCCTATCCATCTACGAAAGAGTGAAACAAATGAGAATCTAGAAAAACCAATATAGACACAACACATGATAAATGAACCAAAAAGATGAAATTTTATTAGGAATGTCCTGTAGGCTCCCGAAGATATGATACAAACGTCTTAGTACCAATCTGCGGAACTCTACTAGACACTTGCAATTGTACCAACAATACCGGTGAACCAAGGCTCTGATACTAAACTATAATCACCCAATTTCTCAAGTCATGATGGCACCTACTTCAACCCATTAGTAGGTATGCCAAACCATAGCCCGAAACGGTGAGTAACTGGCTAATAGGCAAAGGATAAAGAAATAAGGATACAACTATAATAAAAGGCAATAAGAAGAGGAATATATACATATATATATATATATATATATATATATATATACGTGTGTGTGTTTGTATATGTGTGTGTGTCTATATATATATATAAGCATGATGTTCAAGAGAGGAAAGAGGACAAAAATATAAAAGTAAATCCCCCAAAACCTGGTAAGGTCAGTACAAGAGCCACTAAGACAAAAGGAGTTCTAGACAATGCCAAAATATACATCATAGTCCAAAAATATACAAAATAAGACTATCATAATTGTAGAAGGAGGAGGATCATCTCCGGACTCTGAAAGGTCACCCAATCTCTGATCAAAGGCAAAACCTGAGATCAGTGTCAATGGTGGTGACTCATACTTGGGTTTGTATCAGGAAAGAGATGCAGAAGTTTAGTATGAGTACCAAAATCATGGGTACTAAGTAGTCATCATAGGCCAACTGAGCTTAGTTAAAGTGAAAGTATAAATAAGGTGTGAGTATATAACCAAAATTCAATACTTAAGGGACAAAAATGGAAATAATAAGATATGCTAGGAAACTATGATAAATCAAAAGTAAGTAACTCAAAATCGAAAATAAAAGCCTAGTTGTAACCTAACTAGGCCCTCATAAGCCCAGAAGGCACACACAAGGAGAAATAAACCCAACCGAGCCCCCATAAGTAGGATGGGTTCAATCAAAGAGTAATACTAAAGTAAGGACTGATATAACACTAATGATAGTAAAACAAGCCAAAATGTGCGATATGTGTGCATTATACTCCTTTTCCAGCCATAAATACAAATTCTACCAGTCTCTACCAGATTCCCAACCCCAAGTCAGTAAGAGTAATGATTATGGATGTCGAACTCGAATCAGAAATAGTGAATGATAACAATATAGCAGATGTTGGACTCAAACCAGAACTAATGAATAATAATAATATAGCTGATGCCAAACTCAAACCGAAACTCATAAGTAAGCCATTCGTGGAAAAAATATACCAAGATTATGCTTCTTACCAAGTTCATTGAATTATTATTACCATTTTATCCAGAACGTCAAAGGAAAATTAGATTCTATCTATTAAGTCTAAAGTCACAATTTAAGGTCATAATACTAATAAGGCAAGGTGATCGAAGCTAATAGGCTTAAAGATAACGACTAAGGCAATCCGATCCCGAATGATGGGATCCCTAGGATAGACTATAACAAAATTAAGTTTAAAAGGATGTTATTCTATAGCAACCCATTTTAAAAAGGGTAATAAGGCTCTCTACAAGTACCGAAAACCCAACCTAAGGCAAGCACCTACCGAAACCTAGGCTAAGGATTCACAATCCCATCACAAGGCACGAAATAGGCTATGTCTAATCCTAAAGGAAAATCAAGAACTAACTCAATAGAAATGGGGCCGAAATCTACCCAAACAGGCCCATAATCGGCAAACTATAGCCAAAAATTACTAAAAAGATATTCGGGTCATGAGAACCCAGCCATAACTAGAATAATACCATACTAATACCATAACAAACCAAAGTCTAGGAGAAGGGTAAGCCTAGCCTTCCTTGATGCTGCTGAAAGCACATAGAGTCCTTTCTACTAGAGCTTTTCCTTTTCAAGAAGTCCCATGCTATCAAACTCATATTCTAGGCGACAAGATGATAACAACGATACCCATGTGCATAATTATACTCCGAATTGGAAATCTAGCTAAAATCCCTTGTGGGGCCTGCTTTTGAAATCACAAAATTGAAACCGCCACAACATCCCATGGTCATAGTTAGCTAGTGCTCAAAAATTAGGCATGACTAGCCTTTAATATCATGCCCAAATTAGTCTGCAAAGCTCAGGGAAAAATACAAATTTAACTACAAATTAAAAAGAAATTTAACTGGAAAGTTATGAGAAAAGGATGAGGAAAGGATTACTATAATGTCCTCAAGCTAATCCCAGCTCCAATTTCCAATTCCTCATAATTTTCCAGCTTCCCACTATCTTTAATAGTGTTCCGACAATTAGAAAAGTGATGAAAAATGAAGGTAGAACACTTACATATTGTCAAGGGTTTCCTAATCATTATTACGAGGCCCCTTGGTTGCGATCATGGGGCCCCACTGATAGGACCATCACAATCACGGTGGCCTAGCCATGCAATCGTGATGAACAAATTAGCCAGGTCCTACATCCCACCTTCATCGTGATTGCAATGAGCAAGATCCATAGACCCTTGCAATCATAGGGTCCTCATCACGATAGCGATGAAGGATCTGGGCTTTTACTTGGTGCTGATGCAACAACAACTTTGCTAAGTTGCAAATTCTTCATACAGGCCCTCTGCACTCATTCAGATTCCCGTGAACACAAATGAACTTTGCTACCCTACCGAATTCAGCATTTCGTACACAAAAAAACCATCAAATTCCCATTAAATTGTTTCGACAGAATATGGGTCCCACACTAAGGTTCCATTTAAACTAAAATCCACATAATAGCCCAAAACAAGCCCAACCCGAACTAAGGGCGACCCTAGCCTAAATTGATAATACGAACCATTAGTATTTACATTTGAGGTCGTTTATGTCACAACCCTATTTCTAAGTCATGATGGCACCTAGTTTAACCTCATAGTAGGTAAGCCGAATTGTAGCCCAGAACGACAAGCAATGGGCTAATTGGTGGAAGGTAAAATAAATACAAGAAATCAAGTATACAACAAGATTGTAAGCAAGAGAAAATAACAATATGATAGTAAAAGGTGTCACATGAGAAAGAGAACAAAAGAATATCTCACGACCTAGTAAGGCTGGTACAAGAGCCACTAAATACAAAAGAGAGTACTGAATAGTATCAATAAACAGAAAGCCTCGATAACTGAAGAATGTCCAAAATTAAAGAAAGGAGGGGGGATGAACTCTGGCTCTGAAAGCTGACCTTATCTCCGAATCCTGAGACCAAGATGGATAGAACATCAGCGGCGGCGGCTAGTACTCGGATCTGCATCAGAAAAGATGCAGAAGTGTAGTATGAGTACCACAACAATGGGTACTCAGTAGACATCATCGACCGACTGAGCTAAATCATTATAAAAGTAAAATAAAATGCAAGAATGTAAACTAAGTCAAGGAATAAGGGGCAAACATGAAATAATGTTCCAGCTGATAGATAAGAAATAACAATATACATATTATTGAAAGTAAGGCAAGCTAACTACAGCCTAATTGGGCCCCCATAAGCCCAGAAGGTCCAAGCAAGAGAAGGCTAACCCAAATGATACCCCATAAGCCCGATAGATACAATCAAGAGAGGAAACAATGACCATATTAAATATAAAGTAACAAACAATCGAAACCAAATCTGAGAATCTCGTATTACCACAAACACCGGACTCGAATCAGGGCCTTAACATCATAAGCGTACAATAGTTGCCAGACTCGAACTGGACACTAGTATCATGTATATCGGACTCAAACCGGGAATTTAGTATCATATATGCCAAACTCGAACCAGTAATTTAGTGCCATAAGTGAATAGTAAATGCCAGACTCAAACCGGTCTTTAAAGTAAATACAAAGTAAAAAATCTAGTCAAGAATTAGAAAGATGCCCAAATCAACCTAAGGTTCAAGAATATATGTAATCTTACAAAACAAGGCCTCCCAGGTCTACAGGGATTTAACCAAGGTATTGACCTAAAAGAGGGTCGATGGGGCCCATTACTAAACCCGAAAGTCTATGCTAAGGCAATTTCTATGCAAAACTAGACTAAAGCTTCCAAGTTCCACTAAAAGGTATTAATTATGTCTAAACAAGACCTAAGGCAATAATTTAACTCAAGAAGGAGAGGAATAAGTCAATTCTACCTAAAAACAGCTCTCTAATCGGCTAAATATTCAAATTTTTGCTAAACATACAAGTAATCCATAAATTCCAACCCAGCTCTAGCATAATAATATACTAACCATAATAAAGCTCAATCTATGAGAAAAGTAAGCCTAGCCTACCTGGACGCTAATGAATGCCCGAGAAAGTCCACTAAATCAGAGTTTTTCCCTTCTGAGAAGCCTCCTCACGATGCCATGCTATCAAAATAATGATCTACATATTAATACGAGAATAACAGTACCCATATTGCATATAAATGCTTCGGGTCCAAAATTGAGATATAAATCCCATATGGGGCCCACTTATGGAATCACAACTTTGAAACTGTCAAAATGCCCCTCTAAGATCAAGGATCATTTATCCTTAAAAATGGGTAAATTTCGAGCACAAATGAACCCAAAATCAATCCTTAAAGTAAATTAGGGATTCACGCTTAAATTGGAAATTAACCATGAAATTAGTGGGAACTCACGAAAATATCAATGAGGAAGTGATCAAAATGATGTCTCCAACTCTCCACGAATATTCAATGATCAAACTCAGCTCTCCACATTCTCGCTAGGGTTTTAAAGGACTTGGAAATGAAAATAATGGACCAAAATTGGAAAAGGAGGGACTTTAATGCACCAGCAATGACCTCTTTAGTGGTCGTCGCTATAGGGACAAACCATCGCTTAAGCAGCCAAGCCTAAAGGCAGGCCTTCGCTAAAGCGGACGAGTGTCGCTTAAGCGACCTTCGCTAAAGCGACGAGGGCTCCGCTTAAGCTACCAGGCGGGAACCCAAGTTTGGTCGCTAAAGCTATCCATTGGTCGCTAAAACGACCTTCGCTTAAGCGAACAAAAGTCCGCTTAAGTGGCTGCACCAGCTGAGTTCAGGCACCAACACTTAGCAAATTTTGCTAAGTTTTGATCGGACCCTCAGGATTTTTTCGGAATCCCACGAATGCAAACAAACTAAGCTACCCTACCAAATTTGACATTCTGGACTCAACATCACCGTTGAAATTTCCATCTAAGGTCGTTTCGATGAAATATGGGTCCCACACCCAATGGCCATTTTAACTAATTTCCACTAAATAGCCCAAAATGAGTCTGGAAGCCTTGGGTCCCAAATGAAAAGTCCCTCTAGCCTAAAATCAATGTTCCGGAGCTGCTGACACTTTCAGAATTGGCATACAAGGCCTTTTACCTAAGGTTTAGGCCCAATACCCAAATTTGAAAAGTAAAGACTTCTAAACAGGGAATTGGCTCTGTAAACCAAATGAACTGCCGAGTAATCGAACTGTAGGCTCCAGCAAGTCATAAATGACTTGGGGCAGCTATGGGAAAGCTCTAAAACTTGAAATAGTGCAGAAATGCAGAAAATGACCAGGAAGGTCATTACAATATCAACTACTAAAAGGACTTTCGTCTACGAAAGTAAAGGATCGAGATGTACTTGAAGGCTCACACAAGTAGGGATACTGGGACCGCATCTCACTCTCGATATTCCAGGTTGCCTCCTCTACTGGACAGTGCCTTCACTCAACCTTAACTACTAGAATTTTTCTAGAGCGCAACCGTCTGATATCCCTAACTAATATGAGGGTTGGCTCCTCCATGAAGGTAAACCGCTCATCCAACTAAACTGAGTCCCACTGAAGAATGTGTGACTCATCCGAAATGTAGCGCCGCAACATAGTTACAAGGAAAACTAGGTGAATAGCTGCCAAATCTAGGGGCAAGGCTAACTCATAAGCTACCTGCCCAATCGTTCGAAGTATCTCAAATGGCCCAATATACCTGGGGCTGAGCTTGCCCCTCCTCCTAAACATCATCATACCCTTTATGGGTGATACTTGAAGGAACACTCGATCACCAACTCCAAACTGCAAGGCACGAAGTCTACGATCAGCGTAACTCTTCTGCCTACTCTAAGATGCCCTCAACCTATCCTGAATCACCAGCTCCCTATCCAAGGACTCATGAAGAAAGTCAATACCACAGCTAACCTAAGAAGTCTCAAACCAACCAATCAGAGATCGGCAATGCCTACCATACAACGCCTCAAATGGTGCCACCTCAATACTCGAAGGGTAGCTATTATTATAAGCAAACTCTGTTAAGGCTAAGTGTTGCTCCCACTGACCTCCAAAGTCCATCACACATGTGCGGATCATATCCTCCAAAACATGAATAGTCCATTTTGACTGACCATTGTTCTGAGGGTAGAATGCAGTGCTAAGATCAACCTGAGTACCCAACTCCTCCTAAAATGCCCTCCAGAAGCTAGAAGTGAACATTGAGCCTCTGACCGAAATAATAGATATGGGTACCCCATGCAGGTGAACTATCTCACGAACATAGATATGGGCTAACCTCTCGGTACTGAAGGAAATCTGAATCAGGATGAAATAAGTTGATTTGGTCAACCGATCTACAATGACCCAAATACTATCAGAACCATGGGAAGTACGAGGCAAACCACTCACAAAGTTCATGGTAATCTACTCCCACTTCCACACAGGGATGGGCAATCCCTAAATTAAGCCACCAGGTCTCTGATGCTTGGCCTTTACCTACTGACAACATAGGCAACAAGCTACATAATCTGTAATAGCTCTCATCATGCCACTCCACCATTAATGTTGCCTTAAATCCCTATACATCTTAGCCGTCCCAGGGTGTATAGAATACCTGGAGCTATGAGCCTCCTACAATGTCAATTGAATCAAGTCTCCAAACCTTAGAACACAAATATGACCATCATTTCTCAGAATACCCTCTAGATCTAAGGTACCCCGACTGGACTCACCTGTCAACACCTAGTCACGGATGCCACAAAGGCTACTATCCTCAAATTGGTTGCTCCAAATCTACTCAAATAAGGTAGACATAGCCTAAACGCTAGCAAGAATCCTCCTTGACACTGAACTATCAATTTGAACCATCAAGTTGGCTAAGGACTGGATATCCAATGCCAATGGCTGCTCCGAAACGGAAATAGAAGCCAAGCTACCTATATCACCACCTTCCTTCTCAAGGAGTCCGCTACTATATTTGTCTTTCCCGGATGGTATAGAATAGAGATATCATAGTCCTTCAGCAACTCAATCCATCTGCGTTATCTAGAATTAAGCTCTCTCTGAGTCATAATGTACTAAACACTATGATGGTCAGTGTAGATCTCGCAACGAACACCATACAGTAATGCCTCCAAATCTTAAGCGAAAAAACTATCGTCGCCAACTCTAAATTGTGGGTGGGGTAGTTGCACTTGTAAACCTTTAATTTCCTTGATGCATAAGAAATAACTCCGCCCTACTGCATAAAAAAAAACCCAAACCAACACCAGAAGCATCACATTAAATTGTAAACCCCTCGCTCTCAATAGGAAGAGTCAATATAGAAGTTGAAGTGAGCAAGTTCTTGAGCTTTTGAAAGCTCTACTCACACTCATCAACCCACTGAAAAGGAACCTCTTTCCTATTCAACCAGGTCATAGATGTTGGAATAGAAGAAAAACCCTCAACAAACCGCCCGTAGTAACCTGTTAAACCAATAAAGCTACAAACCTCAGTAGGAGATATAGGTCTTGCCCAATCACGAATAGCCTTAATCTTCACTGGATCCACCATATTCCCATCCTTAGACACCACATGCCCTAGGAATGTAATAAAATCTAGCCAAAACTCTCACTTTAAGAATTTGGCAAAAAGCCTATGATCTCTCAAAGTCTGGAGCACATTCCTCAAATGTTGCTCGTGCTCCTCCGTGCTCCTCGAATAAACAAAGATGTCATCAATAAAGACAATCACAAAGGAATCCAGATAGGTCCTGAACACACCATTCATCAGATCCATGAATGTTGTTGGGGCATTGGTAAACCCAAAAAAAATCACCATGAACTCATAATGGTCGTAGTGAGTCCTGAAAGCTATCTTAGGGATATCCTCAGCCCGAATCCTGAACTGATGGTAATCGAATCTCAAGTCAATCTTTGAGAACACTGCCGCACCCTGAAGCTGGTCAAATAAATCATCAATATGAGGCATAGGATACTTATACTTCACCATCACCTTATTCAGCTACCTATAGTCGATAAACATATGCATAGAACCGTCCATTTTCTTTAAGAACAAGATAGGAGCACCCCAAGGCAACACACTCAATTTAATAAAACCCTTACCCAAAAAATTCTGAAACTGAGAATTCAGCTCCTTAAGCTTGACAGGATCCATATGGTATGCTACCATGGAAATAGGTTGGGCGCTCGGCTCAAGATCAATATCAAACTCAATATCATGCTCAGGAGGAAGGCCAGGCAGGTCGGTAGGAAAAACATCAGAAAACTCATGGATAATAGAAACAGAATCAACAGAGGGACTCTCCGTATTAACATCACAAACATAAGTAAGAAAAGACTCCCAACCCCTCGACACCGATCTCCTAGCCCGAACATAAGAAATAATCCCCATCGGTGCATGGCTAAAAGAACCCTACCACACAATCGAGGGTATGTCAGGTATGGCTAAGGTAACGGTCTTGGCAAAGCAATCCTAGACCGCATGATAGGGGATAGCCAGTCCATGCCTAGAATCACATCAAAGACCACAATATCTAGAACCATAAGGTCAGCCCAAGTATCAAACTCTTGAATGGTCACAACATATGGTCTATAAATTTGATCCAATATTAAAAAATCACCCACGGGAGTATATACACGCAATGGCACAGATAAAGACTCCTAAGAAAACTCTAACCATGGTGCATAATAAGCAGAAACATATAAATAATTAGATCCCAAAACAAATAAGGCAATAGCTGGATGACGGCACACTAAAATCTTACCTCTAATAACAGTATCCAAAGACTTTGCCTCTGGTCTACTAGGTATAACATACAAATGACCTCGCCCGCTACCTGGCTGGGTGCCTGACCGACCACCTATCCTACCTGTCTGAGAACCTCCTCGAGAACCCTAGAGACCACCCCTGCAAACCTGAGCACCACCTATAACTAGAGGCGGCACTGATCTGATTGGATGAACACTCTATGCAGTAGGATGCTAGGGACACTTTTTAGAGTAAAGACCAACAACCCCGCAACTATAGCAATCCCTAGACACTCTGCTCTTTATAGAAGATCCGACTAACCCGAAATAGCCACCTCAGCTAGAAGACTCAGAATGTGTACCTTTAGATAACTGGCCACTGCTTAGGCCATGGTAATTACTGTAGATGGACTGACCTCTGTTAGTAATCTGAAGAGCTGCCTGAATGAGTCTACTAGACTATCCCTAATGCTGATAAGACTGACATGGAAGGTACCTACCCTAAAAACCTCTGCCTCTAAACTGCGAGCCACCATGGCTCCCACTGAAACTACCCTGATAATGTGGTCTCTTATCGCTATCCCCTTGGGCCTCGAAATGCATCTCCTCCATAGTCTGAGCATAGTTATAAACCTCAATAAAAGACCTGCCAGCTATAACCAAACTCTGAGTAACCATGCAAAGAGGAAGTCTCAGCCCTCTAACATAACATCGAATTCGCTCATACTCGATAGGCAAGATCGCAATAGCATATTTATCCAACTCGTGGAATCGTGCCTCATACTCAACCACTGACATAGAACCTTGTTGTAAGCCTGTAAACTAATCTCTCATGCGCTCACAAAGACTATGAGCTATATACTTCTCCAAAAAAGCCTTACAAAACTAAGTCCATGTCATAGAGGCAGATCCAGTTGGCCTGGAATCAAGATAACCTCTCCACCAATGTCTAGCAGCCAAATCCAACTGAAAAGTGGTGTAGTCAACACCACGGGCCTCAGCTAGGCCTAAATTATGGAGCCTATCCTCGCATGCAGTTAAGAACTCAAATGCATCCTCACCTGAAGCCCCAAAAAACCTAGGCGGAGTCAATCTCAGAAATCTACCCAATATATTTTTCTCCTTAATAGACATAGCTAGCTGGGCGGCTTCTGACTGAGCAACTACCGGCGTTGGAAGAACCACAACACTAGGAGCCGCAGCTACAGGTTGTGCCCCTACATCTGTACCACTCTAATCTGCAGACTGAGCATTATCACGCAGTGCCCCACCAACTAATCCCAATAACTGGACTAAGGTATCTCTGAGCAATAAAGAAGAGATAAACCCCGGTGGAGCCTGGGTTGCCCCCTGGCCCACTAATGGATTGGGTGGTGGAATCTCTGGCTTGGGAGCAATAATAGAATTTGGATGGATCCCTACCCTAACCACTATCTGGGGCTACAGCTCTAGCCTGACCTCGACCTCTGGGTCTCCCACGGCCTCTGGCAGGTGCTCTAGTCGCAGACTCGGGATCCTCATCACCGGTCGCAGTAGCATGGGTCCTGACCATCTGCAAAAGTGTGAAACAATGAGAACCTTAGAAACCAACATAGACTCGATGTACAAATTGAATAAAGAAAGTAAGATTCTCCTAAGAATGTCCTATATCCTTCCAAGGATAAGATACAGACGTTATCGTTTCAATCAGCGGGACTCTATTAGACATTTGCTATTGTACCAACAATACTAGTGAACCTAGGCTTTGATACTAATTTTGTCATGACCCAACTTTTGAGCCATGACGGCACCTACTTTAACCCACAGTAGTTAAGCCGAACCATATCCCGATACGACAAGTAATGGGGTAATTGGCAGAAGGTAAAATAAATACCAGAAATCAAGTATATAATAAGATTGTAAGCAAGAGGAAATAATAATATGATAGTAAAAGGTGTCAAGTGAGAGAGTGAACAAAAGAATATCCCACGACCAAGTAAGGCCGGTATAAGATCCACTAAATAAAAAAAAGAGTACTAAATAGTATCAATATACAGAAAGTCTTGGTAACTGAAGACAGTCCAAAAGTAAAGGAAGGAGAGGGGATCAACTCCGACTCTGAAGCTTACCCTATCTCCAAATCCTGAGTGCAAGCTGGATAGAATGTCTGCGGCAGAAGCTAGTACTCAGATCTTTATCAGAAAAGATGCAGTAGTGTAGTATGAGTACCAAAACAACGGGTACTCAGTAGACATCATCGGCCAACTAAGCTAAATCATAATAAACGTAAAATAAAATGCGAGAATGTAAACTAAGCCAAGGAATAATGGGAAAACCTAAAATAATGTTCCAGTTGAAAGATAATAAATAGCAGTATAAATAATATGAAAGTAAGGCAAGCTAACTACAGCCTAACTGGGGCCCTATAAGCTCAAAAGGTGCAAACAAGAGAAGGCTAACCCAAACAATCCCCTATAAACCCGATGGATACAATCAAGAGAGGAAACAAAGACCATACTAAGTATAAAGTAACCGGCAATCGAAACCATATTTGAAAATCCCGTATTTTACCATGAACACCGGACTCGAACCGGGGCCTTAACATCAAAAGCATACAATAGTTGCCAGACTCGAATCGAACACTAGTATCATGTATACCGGACTCAAACTAGGAATTTAGTATCATATATGCCTAACTCGAACCACTAATTTAGTGCCATAAGTGAATAGTAAATGCCAGACTCAAATCGGTCTTTAAAGTAAATACAAGGTAACAAATCTAGTCAAGAATGAGAAAGATGGCCAAATCAACCTAAGGTTCAAGAATATATGTAAGATTATGAAAGAAGGCCTCCTAGGTCTACAAGGAGTTAACTAGGGTATTGACCTAAAAAGGGTCGGTGGGCCCGCTACTAACCCTAAAAGTCCATGCTAAGGCAATTTCTACCCAAAGCTAGACTAAAGCTTTCAAGTTCCACTACAAGGTATTAATTATGTCTAAACAAGTCCTAAGACAACAATTTAACTCAAGAAGGAGAGGAATAAGTCAAATCTACCTAAAAACGGCTCTCTAATCTGCTAAATATTCCAATTTTCGCTAAACATACAACCAAGCCATAAATTCCAACCCAACTCTAGCATAATACTATACTAATACCATAATAATGCTCAATTTATGAGATAAGTAATCCTAGCCTACCTAGATGCCGACGAATGCCTGAGAAAGTCCACTAAATCGGAGTTTTTCCCTTCCGACAAGCTTCTTCAAAATGCCACGCTATCAAAATAATGATCTACACATTAATACAAGAATAAAAATACCCATATTGCATATAAATACTTCAGGTCCAAAATTGAGTTATAAATCCCATATGGGGACTGCTTACGAAATCACAACTTTGAAACCGTCAAAATGTCCCTCTAAGCTCAAGGATCATTTACCCTAAAAAATGGGTAAATTCCAAGCACAAACAAACCCAAAATCAGCTCATAAAGTAAACTAGGTATTCAGGTTTAAATTGGAAATCAACCATGAAATTAATGGGAACTCATGGAAATATCGAAGTGGAAGTGATCAAAATGACGTTTCCAACTCACCACGAACACTCAATGATCAAACTCCGCTCTTCACACTCTCTCTAGGGTTTTAAGGGACTTGGAAATGAAAATAATGGACCAAAATCGGATAAGAAGGGACTTTAATGCACCATCGATGACCGCTTTAGCGGCCACTTGACCGCTTAAGCGGCCAAGCCTAATGGCTCTTCTTCGCTAAAGCGGACGAGTGCTGATTAAGCGACCTCCACTAAAGCTGCAAGGCCTCCACTTAAGTGACCAGGAGGGAACCCAGGGCTGGTCGCTAAAGCGACCTCTGCTTAAGCGACCAAAGGTCCACTTAAGCTGCTGCACCAGCTAAGTTCAGGCATTAGTACTTAGCAAATTTTGCTAAGTTTTGATCGGACCCTCGGGATTTATTCAGAATCCCGCAAATGCAAATGAATTGTGCTACCCTACAAAATTCGACATTCCAAAATTAATGGCGATTTCAAAATTTCCATCCGAGGTCGTTTCAATAAAATGTGGGTCCCACACCTAAGGTTGTTTTAACCAATTTCCACCTAATAGTCCAAAACGAGTCTGGGAGCCTTGGGACCCGAACCAAAGGTCCCTCTAGCCTAAAATTAACTTTTTGGAGCTGCTGGAACTGTCAAAATTGGCATATAAGGCCGTTTACCTGAGGTTTAGGTACGATACCCAAATTTGAATAGAAAAGACTTCTAAACAGGAAATTGGCTCTAAAAACCAAACAAACTGCCCAATAACTTAACTGTCAGCTCCAGTAAGTCATAAATGACTTGGGGTAGCTATAGGAAAGCTTTAAACATCAAAATAGTGTGGAAATACAAAAAATGACCTTGAGGGTCATTTCAGTTTAACTGAAGTTTTGGCCCGAGATCATTTTTTTTCAAAAGCTCCAAAATAGGGAACTTGTTATAAGAAAACAAACGAACTGCCCGGTAACCAAAGTGTTAGTCCCATTAAGTCATAAATGACTTGGGGCAGTTATAGGAAAGTTCTAAATGCAGAAAAAGCACAAAAACATAGAAAATGGCCTGGAGGGTCATTATAGATGCATAGCTGGATCAAGGGCCACGATTATGACATGTGTCTATGCGATCACGATGAATCTCCTGATGCTACACAATAAAACTACACCAGCAGTTTGGGACTTGAAAAAATAGTCTCGATCAAACCCTCGAGATTTATTTGGGACCTTACATAAATAAACCAAATATGGTACTAGGCTAATTTTTACATTTTGGACTTAATGGAACCATCAGATTTTTGAAAAAAATATCATTTACAACAAATTGGCCCACGAGGCCCCTTTTAAGCTTAATATAACTAGTTTCCATTTAAGAGGTAAAAATCCAAAATGAAGGCTCGGGGCCCTAACTAACTATGCAACTAACCCAAAATTGATATTATGGATCTAATGGAACTATCCAAATCACCATCTGACGCTCAGATCACAAAATGTTGACAAAATCAAACTAGCCCCTTTTAAAAGCCTCTAAGGATCTCAAATCACTCCCGAATGTATCAAGGACCATGCCAACCAACCCCACAACTTAATAATAGCATATAGAAACTACGAAGAAGGTCAAAATGGTCAAAACACAGAAGAAGACAAAATTCACAACTACAGTTGTTACATTTCGACAACTAAAACACAAGTTCATCATCAAAAGGAAAAATTGTATAAAGTACCTGAAGCGGTAAAAATCTAGGTTTATCTATGACTTATATTGGACTCAACCTCCTATATAGCCTCCTCAATTGAGTTATATCTCTGTTGGACCTTCACTGAATCAATATGCTTAGACCTTAACTTTCTAGTCTGCCTATCTAGAATAGCAATGAGCTTCTCCTTGAAGGATAAATCATGGTCTAATACAATAGAATCCCATCGGATCACATGTGCATCATCTGTACAATATCTTTTCAACATAGAAACAGGGAATATCAAATAGACAGCTAATAAATGTGGAGCAGAAGCTAGCCTATACTCCACCTCTTTTTTTTTTCAATGATCTCGAAAAGGACAATGAACCTCGGACTAAGCTTCCTTTTCTTTCCAAACCTCATCACACCCCTAATGGGTGAAATATTCAACAAAACTTGCTCTCCAACCATGAATGCAATATCACAGACTCGACGGCCAGCATAACTCTTCTGGCTACTCTAGGCAGCCACAAGCCTCTACTGAATCAATCTCACTCGATCCATCGAGTGTCTTAACAAATCTATGCCCCAAGGTATCACCTCAAATGAATCAAACCATCCCATGGGGGATCTACACCTCCGCCCATACAAAGCCTCAAAAGGCGCCATCTGAATGCTAGAATGGTAGCTGTTGTTATAGGAAAACTCTGTCAAGAGCAAGAACTGGTCCTAATGATTTTCAAAATCTATAACACACGCTCAAAGCATGTCCTATAGCACCTGAATATTCCTTTTAGACTGACCATCCATTTGAGAATGAAAAGTTATGCTCAATTCAAGCTGAGTATCCAACTCACTCTGCATAGTACTCTAGAAGTTTGAGGTAAACTGAGTACCTCTATCAGAAACAATGGAGATTGGCATACCATGCAATAAAACCACCTCTCTAATATGGATCTTGGCCAACTTCTCCGTATTATAATTCACCCTTATCGGTACAAAATACGCTGATTTGGTCAATCTATCCATAATCACCCAAATAGAATCAAACTTCCCCAAAGTTGGGAGTAGGCTAACTATAAAATCCATGGTGATCCGCTACCGCTTTCACTCGGGTATGGGAATCCCCTGCATTGTACCACCCGATCGGTGATGCTCATACTTCACCTACTGGGGATTCAAATACTTAGCCATAAATTCCATAATGTCCTTCTTCATACCACCCCACTAATAGTGCTACTTTAGGTCATGATATATCTTAGCCGCTCTTGGATGAAAGGATTACCTCGAATAATTAGCCTCCTCCAAGATCGACCTAATCCAACCACCAACACTAGGCACACAAACACGACCAATAATCCTTAAAACACCCTTAGAATCAATAGAAGTTGCCCTAGCCTCACTATTCAACACCTTATCGTGAATCACCCTCAATCTCTCATCATCAAACTGATGAGCTCGAATATGCTCCATTAATAAAGATCTAGCCTCAACAAAGGTAAAAATATATCTAGGTTCCAAAATATTAAGACTAACTAATTGGTTAGCTAAGGACTGAACCACTAAGGCCAAAGGCCGCTCCTGAGTCAAAATATGGGCAAAACTCCCCATACTCGCCACCTTTCGGCTCAAGGCATCTGCTACCGTCTTATCCTTGCCCATATGATAAAAGATAGTGAGATTGTAGTCCTTAAGAAACTCAAGCCATCGACGTTGTCTCATATTAAGATCTCGATGGTTGAAGAAGTACTGAAGGCTACGATGATAGCAGAAAATTTCACAGTGAACTCTATACAAGTAGTGCCACCACAACTTTAACACAAACAAAACTACAGCCAACTTTAAGTCACGGGTAGGGCAGTTCTTCTCATGAGGCTTCAACTATCAAGAAGCATAAGCAATCACCATACCATTCAGCATCAACACACCACCCAATCGCACTCCAAAAGAATCAAAAAACATAGTAAAACCCACACCCTTATTGGGCAAGGTCAAGATAGAAGCTGAAGTTAACAACTCCTTAAGCTTTTGAAAGCTCTACTCATAAGAATCCAACCACAGAAAGATAATCTTCTTCTGAGTCAACTTGGTCAAAGGAGCCATAATAGAAGAGAAACCCTACATAAATCGTCAATAATAGCCTACTAATCCAATAAAACTCCAAATCTCGATAGGAGAAGTGGGTCTAACCCAATCATAAACTGCCACTATCTTGGCCAGATCGACCATAATACCATTCTTGGTGATTACATGACCCAAGAAGGAAACAAAATCCGACCAAAATTCGCACTTGGAGAACTTGGCATATAACCTCTCATCTCACAACCTCTAAAGTACAGTCCTCAAGTGCCTCACATGGTCAGCCTTATTCTTGGAATAAAATAAGATATCATCGATGAATACAATCACAAAAGAATTAAGATAAGGCCAAAATACCATGTTCATCAATTCCATGAATGATGATGGGGCATTGGTCAGCCCAATAGACATGACCAAGAACTCATAATGACAATACCGCAACTGAAAAGTCGTCTTCGAAACATCCAAAGTTCTAATCCTCAACTGATGGTATCCAAATCTCAAGTCAATCTTAGAAAACACTGATGCATTCTGAAGCTGATCAAACAAATCATTAATGCGAGAAAGAGGATAATTATTTTTTACCGTCTCCTTGTGTAGTTACCGATAGCCAATACACATACTCACAGATCCATTCTTGTTTTTAACAAACAAGACAGGAGCACCTAAAAGAGACACACTAGGTCTAATGAAACCTTTACCCTACATATCTTACAATTGCTCCTTTAATTCCTTCAACTCAATCATTGCCATCCTATAAAGAGGAATGAAAATAGGCTTGGTGCCCGACTCAACATCAATGGCAAAATCCATCTCTCAATCTTGAGGCATACTAGGTAAGTCCATAGGAAACACATCCTTGAACTCGCTAACAACTCGAACAGAAACCAAAGGAGGTGGTAAAGTAACACTAGTATCGCGTACATAGGCAAAATAAGAAAGACATCCCTTTTCTACCATGTGACAAGCACATAGAAAAGATATAACCCCCTTCCAACACAAACTAGGAATACCCTTCTATGCTAACCTTAGCACACCCAGAATAGCTAAAGTCACGGTCTTGGCAAAGTAATCCAAAACTGTATGACAGGAAGCTAATCAATCCATACCTAAGATATCATCAACATAAACCATATATAGGATAATCAAGTTTACCCAGGTCTCACGCCCTACAAAGGTCACTACACATGATCGTACACTCGATCCACCACTAAAGAATCTCATACGAGGGTTGAAACCTTAATAGGTACAACAAGGGACTCATATGTAGCATCAAAACTAGTAGTAAAGTTTTTTGACAATAGGAGAATATAGACCCACGGTCAAATAACATGAAAGCAAAATGGTGGCAAACAGGGATGATACCAGTAATAACTCATCAGAAGCCTCTGCCTCAAGTCTCCAGGTACAACATAACATTGACTATGCCCACTACCATACTATGCAACCTCTCACCCTCTAACTTGATCTCCCTGAGCTATACCTCGAGCACTCTGTGAACCACCTCTAACTACAGAAATAAGAGTAAGAGAAAACTGAAGCTAAAAAATCGACTAGATTGGACCTGATGATTATCGAGGACACTCACTTGCATAATGACCAGGTTTACCACATACATAACACGCCCTACTACCGAACTTATGCTGATAGATCCCAGAAGAGAAAGAACACCCTTCATGCCTCGAAGAACAAAAACTAGAGCATCTACTAGTATGACCGAACCCCTGTCTACCTGAAGTGGTAGAAACCACAGACGTACTACCCAAACTCTATAAAGCTTTTTGAATTGGTCTTTCCTAATAATCATGAGTACCCCTATAAGAGAAATCCCTACCTTGAGATACATGTCCAGTGAACTCACCCTATCAATGGATCTTCTTAGCACCGCCGCTACCCTGAGTACCCTAACAAATTGACTCAACAACTTAGCATGCTCTAGGATACTCTAGAAAGAAGCTCCAGACTCCACCATCTGAGTTATAGACAACTGATAATAACCTGGCAAACCCTTAACAAACTTCCTGATCCTCTATGATTTAGTGGAGATACTAGAAGTGGCATATCTGGATAGTGCATAAATACATGTCTCATACTCTGCAATATTCATGGAACCCTGCTCCAGGTGATCAAACTCATCTCTCATCTGATCCCTTAAACTGTAAGGTATAAATCTCTCTAGAAAAGCCTCAAAAAACTAGGTCCATGTCATAGCAGGCGAACCCAAGGGTCCACAACTAGTATGTGATCTCCACCACTGCTTGGCCACGTCTGTAAACTGATAAGTCATATAAGCAACAACATGAGACTCAAGGGACCCGAGGTTATGCAACCTATCCTGACAGTCAAGCAAAACCTCATAGGCATCCTCTCCAATGGTACGACTAAACTTGGGAGGAACCAAGAAAATGAATCTGTCAAACCTCTTCTAATCATTAGAAGACATCATAAGACCTAAAGAAAAAAGAGAAACAGTGAGTCTAGTAGGCATAGTATCAACACGAGGGGGTACCACAGTAGCTGGTTGTACCTCTAGAGTCTGAAAACCATAAGTAGGACCCTGCCCTAGCTATTGAATACCTTCTGGAGTCATAATTAAATAAAAATATATGTGGAATTATAGAAATTTGATTGGATTTATATGCAGCAAAGGACTCTATACCTTCACCTCTCAATTAAATGCAATCAAAAAATAATAATTTGAACTAAATAAAATATGAGAAAACCAAATTGAATCTGCAAAGAAAGTAACTCGATGATTGATTAAGCTAGAAGAGGTTAACACAAAATATTTAGAGAATCCACCCTAAACACTCGATCTATGATTATCAACTAAGAATTACACTACTGTTAGGCTTCACCTAGGGAAGCTACAAGCTTAAAAGCTCTCAAATATTCAATTCATCAAAATCTATGTAAAGACATGTTTAAGGCAACTATTTATAGTTATTGCCTTTACACAAATAGCTTATTACAAAAATAGCCCAAAAGTGGCTATTTAGGATATAACCCACAAGGGCCCTTCTTGATTGCCCAAATGGCATCTTAATCACCCATGGCCTTGTGTATTTGTTGCTCATTACTTTCTCTGAGCTTTAAGATATCATCCATATGTGTAAGCCCCTACTAATGTTCCCCATTCTAACCGTGCTCGTATCATCCTCCCCTTCTTCAAAAGGATTCATCCTCAAATCCTTACCTTGCAAAAACATGGGAAGGATAAACAACAAACATATCCTCATAGTATGAGGGTTAGAACAAGGGTTTTCAACCATACCAACTTGATAAGGAGGTACTCATTTGAAATACAACCAACTATCATTTTTGTTGAATAAGAGTTATTCATCATATAAGGTACAAAAGATTTAGCTATAAGAATTATCATGTGACAAGGAAACTACCAGGGTCTTGTTAGCCTCAAAGAAGTGCAAGACCCATATACCTCTACCTCTATTCCCATACCAAAATGGGTATCATCATAACCAATGAGGAAGTAAAGAAAAGTTTTAAGCTCACTATCCTCATCTAGGGAATGCCAAAATATAAGGACACTGGTAGATAAGAAGAGATATTTTAAGCACAAAACAACCCTCTCTATCAAGGAACTTCCAAAAAAAGGAAGTGAACCAATGAATCCATACTACTAGAATGCTCAAGGGATCTATTAAGAGTCAAATCACTCCATATCAAATAGTACTCCCAATGAGTTGGGGTCCCTCCTATCATAGTATCAAGCATGCTTCCAAAAGTCTCATTTGAAAATTTAATTTGCCTAATCCTTTGAAGGTGACAAGGAGTCCTTAATATCCATGGACTCTCCCAAAAACCAATAAGCAACTTAGCACCCACTAGTTGTGGTCCACACAACAAAACCACAAGTGTGCCAAATAAGGATGCAAGTATATAAAAAACTCCCAAAATAAGCAATGACACATTTTCCTTGGGGTTCATAAGAATGAGGCCACATTTTAGCAAAGGGTCATCATATGCAAACAAGTAATAAAGAAAGGAATGAACGTCATTCAACTCATCTTGAGGGTTCTCAATTTCAAATACACACTCTAAGGCTAGAATGTTTACAAAAAGGTATTCACAATTAGGAACACAAGAGGAAAAGATTAAGAATTTCAAGTTTAATTCAACTTTGTTTCTTAAGCAAGCTTCCAAAGGAAGTGTATCAAAACATAGAGATATGCTATTAATAACAAACCATGAATAGGTTTGAGAGACATCAACACTCTCATGGTAGGACATGAAGTCACACAAATTTAAGAAGTTGTCTACCGTACGGAAGATGTCGTTATGACTCCACAGATTTCTTGAAATATGAGGGAAAGGTTACATAGCTCAAGACAGGCCCTTGTGTTTGCATTCTTGCCCACCACACTTGGTTTACTAAAGCTTTCCCTCCAATGCATCATCTTGGACCAATAGGCTTAGTCCACCCGCTTCTTTATTGGAGCTTCCTTGGTAGGTAACTCCTCTTCTTGAGTCAATTCTTTCTCCTCCTTATCAAGTTCTTTTTCTCTCTTAAGTTCTTCCCGAAGCTCCCTCATTATCTTGTAGTCCTCACTCACTTGATAGCATGTTAAGGGTACAAGAGTGTGCTTTTATCCTGTAAAAATAAGTGAGTATTTGTCGGAATCCTCTTGATATCAAACATCCTTATCGACCAGCTATGGTCTACCAAACAACATATGACAAGATTGCATGGAAAAAACATCACATAGCACCTTATCTTGATATTTTCCAATGCTAAAATTCATGACCACTTACTTGGTTACCTCTATTTTTTCATTCTCATGGAGCCATTGGATTTTACATGGCTTGGAGTGCCTTTGTGTAGGAAGTTTGATTAACTCAACCATTGTGCAACTCATAATATTAGCACTACTCCTACCATCAATGATTAAGGAACATATCTTCTCCATTATCCTAAACCCTGCATAGAATATGCTCACACTTTCATCAAGTTCCTCTTTAGAAAGTTCCCCCATGATTTGCTTGGGATCACAAAAAGAGCTCAAACCCTTCTCCGATTGATTATCATCTACATTCGAGGTTGCTTCATCATGCCTAACCTTACGCTCATCATAACCATTCCCAACCTCACACTCTATCATATTTTTAGCATAAGTTCCATCACACAAGTTCACATTTGACCTTGTTTGTAGACATTCTCTAGCAATATGTCCTTTGCCTTGATATTTATAACATCAAATGATAGAAGGTGAAGAAGATTGAGGTATATCATGATTACCTCCATAGGCTTGGTCTTACCTTTTCATGTTGTAATTAGCTTGAATAGCTTGACTATCATCTTGGAACATTGGAAGACTCACCATGTTATCACCCATCCCTTGATCTAGAATATCTTGATCACCATATCGATTACTTTGATCTTAACACCTTCCTTCTTTATCCTTATGCCTATCTCTATTATCCCATTACCCTTGGTTTGTACAAGGCCGTTGGGTTCTTCGCACTATCTATCGGGGTTAACCTCTTCACAAATCTCATCATAAAGAGGTTTTTGATAATAGATATCTTGGTAGGGGGTTAGTGTTATTGGGTTGGAGCATAGGGTACATGAAGGAAGCATGTGATATATTTTGTTAAGGTGCTTGGATTCTAACTTGGATTTCCACAAAGGAAGGACTCCGTTGTGGTGGATGATGTGGTTGTGTATTTGGATGTGGGGTGACTTGTATAACATAGCTCGGGTTCATTCAGAATATAGCTTGAGGGTAGGTTTGGTTCCAATTTAGTTCGGGGGTAGTATAGGTTGGATTCTTGACCCGAGGTCATTGTTTCCTCACTTTAAATTGTCATAGGGAAACTTCTTTCACTCATATTATCCTTCTTTCTCACCCTTTACTCCATACCTTTAAACCTTTTATTTGTTTCCACTACCCTTCCATCATCGGTCACTCGCCTTGACACATTGGCATATGACCCAATGTTGTTCACCGAGCTCCTTTCTCTCTGGCTATAAGGAAAGTGATTAGACATTTGTACTTTCAAAACTCAACGCATGAGGTTAGTAATAAAAGCCTCATGTAACTCATATGTAACTCTCAACTCACCTCTATGGCTTCTTCTCAAGATTGCTTGTGAACTAGCTCCGCTCAATCATTTCAAGATCACCTATCTTTGTGGTGGAGTGGATTCTAGTGACTCTTGAAAAAAAAGGACGACTCAAATAAAGCTAAAATGACTTGAACCAAGAAAGTTATTACGAATTAAGACAAAAAAGTAGAAGAAAAGAAGCATGAAAAAATTTGGACTCAAGAACTAAGTAACAAAAAGTAGAAGAAATTACTTGTTGTTGCTTAATTTGATGAATCAAAGAAATAATTTGATGTTTAGAAACTAGTTAACAAGTAATTAAAGATGTTAATTAATTATTAAATAGTTGATAAATGGAAGAAAAATGAGTATACAAAAAGAAGTAGGAAGTTTGGACATTTAGAAAAAAATTTGGAACCCAAAAAAAAAAAAACGAAGTCCCAAAACCTGATTTTTCAGCTCTTTAAAAGTGAGCTTCACTTGTTACAGGTGAGAGAGGGCAAGGGCTGCTCACTAGGCTGCTCGCATGGCTGGCCCTTATAGCTGTTGCTTTGACGACTGCTGATGTGGCCTCTCCATGTGGAAATTAAAAATAAAATTCAAATTCAAATTTTGATTTTTTTTTTCTGATTTCGAAATTTTTTTCAACTAATTTCCAGTTGGACCCATAAACACTTTGACCAAATTGGACTTGAAAAATTTGGATCAAAGTACACCTTTTTCTCTTTCTTCTTCAAGAACAACTTGATGACTCTAAGATTACCTAGAACACCAAGAACACACACTAAATCCCAACACCCTCAAATCAACTCGGAATTGGCTCTAAATTTAGGATTAGCTTCCCCTCGACGTAATGAAAAAACCCCAATAGGTTTTAACCCTCAATTACAAGACAAAAACAAACCCATTTTCTCCATCTTCAAGCTATGAATAACATCATGAACACCATGAAAATTCAAAAATTCAACCTCAACCAAACAACTTCCGATTGATATGAAATTTTAAACATGAGCTTCTTTCAATACCACGAACAAACTCTAATATTTTTAATCTCTAATTTCAAACCAATTGCTCCCAAAAATTAAACCCACTTGTGATTTCTTCAAACCATGAAGAACACCATGAACTCTAAAATTAATCCTAGTGAAATTTAACTCCATTTGCGTTCAAAGTTTTTATTCAAACTCCGATTGACTAGGGGAAAAAAACCCTAATACAATTGAACCTCCAATTTTTCCTCAATCAACAAACCCATTTCATCTTATTCAATTTTTTTCAAGCTCAACAGTGGTAAAATTTCCAAACAACTCCAAATCAAGGGAAATTTAAAAGTTAAACCATTAAACACTAGAGAAACACGAATCTAATGATAGAAACTAAAACAAAATATGAAACTTTTTTTTTATTTTCAAATTTTTGACCAAAATTTTTTTTTACACGATTTTCGGATTTATTAACCTAGGATTAAGAATTGTTGGAAAAAACCTTTAGCCTATGCTCTGATACCAAAATGAATGATTCTAGTCAAAAACTAGAATCAAAATACAGAAAATTGAAATAAAGAAAAGGATACATGGAATTATCGAAATTTAATTGAATTTATGAGCAACAAAGAACTCTATACATTCACCTCTCAATTAAATTCAATCAAAGAATATAATTTCAACTCAATCAAAGATGAGAAAACCAAATTGAATACATAGAGAGGGTAACTCAATGATTGATTAAGCTAGAAGAAGCTAACACGAGCAATTTAGAGAAAGTTAAGCCGTTGCGCGCTAGCAGTTACTCTTCAGAGATATGGAACTCCAAGCCGATCAACAGGCCCAAGAAGAGTTCAAGGACTTCTTGCTTTGTCAGATGCTTTCCCGGACAACTTTGTATCAACCCTAAACACTCAATCTATGATTATCAACTAAGAATTACACTAATGATAGGCTTCACCTAGAAATGCTACAAGCTTTAAAGCTCTAAAATATTCAATTCATCAAAATCTAAGTAAAGAAAATGGTTAAGACAACTATTTATAGTTATTGCCTTTACACAAATAAACTATTACAAAAATAGCCTAATAGTGGTTATTTAGGAAATAACCCACAAAGGCCCTTCTTCATTGCCCAAATGGCATCTTGATCGCCTATTGCCTTTTGTATTTGTTTCTCCATTGCTTTCTCTAGGATCCAAGCTATCATCCATATGTAGAAGCCCCTCCTAATGTGCCTCATGCTAATCATGCTCATATCACCAGTAGAGTCTTATAGAATGGTACGGAGATGTCTGTAATTTTCTTTGAGAGGCCATAGGACTTTAGGAAATTATCACTTGTTTCTTCTTTTGTGCTATAACTTGATTTCAAATTGTATCCGGAGATCCATATTGGTATTTAACCTATTCACTCTTTTATCTGCAAATGGTGAATATAAGATCTAATAGAGCTAGAGCAACAGCTCCCGCACTAGCAGTTCCAACTGTGGAACCAGCTGTTTGAGGTAGAGAAAGGGGTAGAAGAAGAGAGAGAGGTAGAGAAGCGCCCACTGGGGGTGGAGCTTGGGCTACAGCTAATTTGGCCCAACAGAGATCTAAGATACCTCAACCACCCCAGGATCAACATGATAAGGTTTTGAATAAGGAAGTTTAGAGCATGATAAGACAGTACCAGTTTTGATAGGTGCAGCTCCTCTGTTAATATTATTTGAGGTAATTCAGTGGTTCTTACTTTTCTGAGTGGCCTGGCAGGTACATGAGCCACACCTACAACACTTGTTTATCAATTTCTAGTTATTCATCCTGCTGCAAATTTTGCTCCTAGGATGGATGAGGCCGCAGGGACTAAGATTTTTCCTCATTCGGTGTTAGGTCCTATCATAACTAGGACTAAATATAATATATTGACTAAATTTTTTAAGATGAATGTCACGCCTCGAATTCCAACGGGGCGGACTAGCACCCGAAGCCGTTAAGGCTCGAGAGAACCAACCTTCATCTATGTACACTCATATGCATGTCACCAAATAAACAACACTCTATCATATATAGATACATGATACCAATGGTGGAAGTCGTGGAGGAATATTCATTAGATATGAAACTTGGTCATTGGGGCCATCAAGTCAAAATGGACATACATTCCTTCATTCGTCTTACAATGTCTACAAAGCCTCTAACAGATACATAACCAACCTAAAGTCGGGACAAGTCCCTGCTTTATACAACATGTACATAGCATCAAAACAAATGGACACATGTGACTCGAAAAGCCCCGAATCAACCTGGAGCTCATCAACAGTCTGCAGATGACCCGTATCCTACTGTGGATGTTTACTAGCACCTGTACCTGCAGCAAATAATGTAGGTCCCCCAAGGGATGTCAGTACAAAGAATGTACTGAGTATGTAAGGCTATAAAAAACTGCATGATACATAAGTACTTCAATGGAATCAAAACAAGTGAGTAAACATTTTTGGATAAACCACCGTTCTGTATATGTGAAACCATGTACATTATATTCATTACTTTCTTTGCATTTACGTTCATCAACATTATCATTCATCCAGCTGATCAGTGGGTCACATCATAACATATCATACCATTGGGATCGTTCCAGCCAGGCTTATGCCCCTTAGATTGCGATCCATAAATCCATCATAACATAACATAACATTGGGATCGTTCTAGCCAGGCTTATTCCCCTTAGATTGCGATCCATAAATATATCACATAACATTGGGATCGTTCTAGCCAGGCTTATGCCCCTTAGATTGCGATCCATAAATCCATCATACAGTAAATAATTATGCATTACTTCATTCCTTTACTTTTGTAAGATTGATACATTGGTAGTTCTAACATTATTGGAGCTTTGGAAAATTAGTCAATGAATAAGAGACATGTGAATAACAATATATGTCAAACATGAAATAAGATACTTTGGAACGTTTTGAAATGGAAACAACTAGGTAACAATGAGAACAACAGGTGCTGCCAAGGATACGGAAAGAGTAACCTTATATACCTTATCTTCTAGATATGAATACAAAACCCTATATGTGAATACAATAATCCATCTTCTTCCTTATGTGTTACTCTACAACACAAGTACATAACGGAGCTCATGTTAACAACTAACTACATTCAAACGATAATGAGCTACGTGACTGCTATATAGCGTCATTTCATCCTTATACAATACAACTCACTACATTACCATACCAACAACACCACAACATGCCACACATCCACTAGGACATCATAAACCAATAGCATTTCATACCAAGTTTATACTTTACACTTCCTCTTCAATACAATGTCACATTTACCTCACTACATCACGCAAACATCTTTCACAACAACACATTAAAGGCAATACATAATTGATACCATTAAAAATACTTCCGGGATACTCCCTTAAAGTCAATCAAAAGGTACCATAAGTTTATAATTGCATCCAAAAAGGGTATAGGGGTCTTGGGGGGTCAAAAAGATGCAAAAACAATCGAAATAGAGTTCTGGACTAACCTCTGAAGCCACTTGTGCCCGCAGGTGACCATTTTCCCTGTACAGGGACACCTGCATTGGTATTTGTGCCCGCAGTGGCCCCATCTGTGAGGGCGAATGCCCGTTTCAGCCTCCAGAGGTCATTTTTGGGTCCTCTTTTGAATTGAATGGTCCATGGTCATAAGTGAGATTCTATTTTCATATTTTAGGTCAAATTGATGCTAATGAACACCCATGTTTTCAACATGCACATGAACATCCCCAAAACTACATTTTCCTTTCAATACGTCACCCATTCCATGCATAATTTCGCAACAACAATTCCAAATGTCAAACACAAAGAGAAAGCAAGCTAAGGACATAACCACATCATACATGTTGATATTTAATCCATCAAATTCACTTCCTTCAAGACCACAGGTCCACTTTCAAGTTTATAAGGCAAAACCCTTTACCAATTAAGCAAAAGTAGGCTGTTTTATACATAGTGAACTGTCCAACACTTTGCCAACATAACCAACATGATTTATACACCATCTTAAGAATATAATATATTAAACTATAAGATTAAACACTTACCAAAGCTTGCAAGAGGATGATCTTGTCCAAAGGAATGGTTGCTTAGGGTTTGGATGAAGAGAAAATATATTGTGGAAATTCTAGAAATTGCATGTGTGTCTCAATGAATAAAATCTGATTTTTGTTCCTTTTATAGTCCCTTAATGGTCATCCTTAGCCAAACTTGAGTCAATAATTAAGGGTTTACTTAGTCAAAGGTAGAATGGGTCATTTTCCCATTTGGGCCATGTCTTTTGCTTAATTATTGGGCCTCATTTGAGCCCATAATCACAAGAACAATTCAGCCCAACACAATTAATGTGTGATACACCAACCATCTCAATTTTAAATAATTCCATAAATTTTAAGGTAGTCTCATAGGTTCGAAAATGTACGGGGTATTACAATGAAGCCTCCTACCTTTGTTGGTTCTGAGACAAAGAATGAATTTGAGTTCATAGTTAATTGTTATCAGAGGCTGCATAAAATAGGTATTATGAAGCAGTATGATGTTGAGTTTGTAACCTTCCAACTACAGGGTGATACAAAGTAGTGGTGGAGGGCTTATGTGGAATGTCGATCTCTAGTTACCTCTATTGACATGAAGTCAGTTCCATACTTTATTCTAGAGAAGTATGTACCCCATACTATTTGTGATCATAAGAAGGATGAGTTTCTGGCCCTTAAGCAGGGCAGTATGTTTGTTGCAGCCTACGAGTCTAAGTTTCATGCACTATCCTGTTATGCTACTTAGTTTCTTGGTACCGAAGAGAAGAGAATCTAGTTTTTTATTAAAGAATTAAGCACTTACTTACAGGTTTTGGTTGTACAGATGACTTCTACTGGAAAGACCTTCAATGATATTATTAATTATATGAAGAAGGTAGAAGGAGTCAAACAGGTTGGTCAGGCCAAGGCTGTAGCAAAGAAATCCCTGAATGCGGATAACTTTAGTGGTTCTTACTCTAGGGGTTATGGTTATTAAGCTTATCCAACTCACCCTATTCACTCAACTTTGTCGGTATCTACAGTGGGTTGTTCAGGGACCATTCAGCATTCCTCAGTTATAAGAAGTCAAGGGGCTTCATATTCTTTGACTTGCAGGCTTTTCCTAGACTTAGCTTGCTATACTTGTGGTATTGTGGGGCACTTCAAGAGAGAGTTTTTCATAATAGTATATAGGTTGGTTTCCAGAGACAGCAGTAGACTAGAGTTGTGGTTCCTGCTGGTAGAGGTGGCGGTGGTAATAGTAGAGGTCATTCACATGGTGGGTGTGGTAATTATCAGAGTGGCCATGGTGAAAATTAATATGGTGGTAATGCAGGGAGAGGTGGTGCACAGTCAGCTAGAGAGGTTGCCCTGATTAAAGATAAAGCTTATTATTATGCCTTTCTTATAAATTCAAGGTAGAGGCTTCAAATATTGTCATTATAGGTACTATTCTCGTCTGTGACCGGATGGCTACAGTCCTATTTGATCTGAGTTCCACTTATTCATATGTATCTATTAAATTTGCCTTAGGTTTAGACATAGTTTGTGATATGCTTGACTCATTTATGTATGTATCTACTATGGTTGGAGACTCTGTGGTAGTGACTTAGGTGTATCTTACATGTTCTGTTATGTTTATGGGTTTCCATAGTTGGGTAGATTTGATAATTTTGGATATGCTTGATTTTGATATCATCCTGGGCATGACTTGGCTATCTCCGTATCATGTTGTTCTGAACTGTAATGCAAAAACTATGACCTTAAAAATGCCTGGGATGGATAAGTTAGAATAGGAAGAGGTGTATAAGTCTAGACTTATGAAAATTATATCTTTTATTCGAGCTAAGAATCTAGTTAGAAGGGGGGTGTTCGGCCTTTCTGGCACATCTTTGGGATGTTCGTACAGAGATCCCTTCTATTGAGTCAGTTTCTATAGTGTCAGAGTTCCAGGAGGTGTTTCCTATTGACTTACCTGGTATGCCTCTGATCAGGACATTGACTTTTGCATTGATTTAGAGCCGAGTACTTGCCTAATTTTTGTTCCTCCTAATAAAATAGCTCTGGCTAAGTTGATAGAACTCAACAATTAGTTGCAGGAGTTAGTTAATAGGGGATTGCCTCTCCTTGGGGTGCTCCAGTGTTGTCCATTAAGAAAAAAGATGGTAGCATGAGAATGTGTATTCACTACAGACATTTGAATAAGTTTACCATCAGGAATAGGTATCCTTTTCCCTAAATAGATGATCTTTTTAACCAGTTGCAGGGTGCTTCAATTTTCTACAAGATAGACTGAGGTCAGGGTATCACCAGTTAAAGATTCGGCCTGAGGATATACAGAAGATAGCTTTTAAGACTCGGTATGGGCATTATGAGTTCTTTGTGATGTATTTTGGGTTAAACAATGTGCCATCAGTATTCATGAGTTTGATGAATGGTATTTTCAAGCCTTTCTTAGATTTTTTTGTGATTGTTTTTATTGATGACATTTTGGTTCACTCCAAGAATAAAGAGGAACATACAGGTCACTTTTGTATAGTCTTAGGGATTATGAAGGAGAAGCAGTTGTATGCTAAATTCTCTAAATGTGAATTTTGGATGTCTTCTGTAGCCTTTTTAGGGAATATGGTTTTAGAAAAGAGGGTGATCGTAGATCCCCAAAAGATTGAGGCTATCAAGAGTTGGGTTTGACCTAGCTCTGTGACTGAGGTTTATAGTTTTATTGGTCTTGCTAGTTACTATCACCGGTTTATTGCTACTCATTTGACAAGACTGACTCAGAAGGAGGTGCCATTTGTTTAGTCTGACAAGTGCAAGGAGAGCTTTCAAAAGACAAAGTCTCTTTTGATGACAACTCATACTCTTGTCTTGCCAGTTAAAGGTAAGGACTTTATTATGTTTTGTGATGCTTCATGCTTTAGTATGGGTGTTGTGTCAATGCAGAACGGGAATGTGATTACTTATGCTTCAAGGAAATTGAAGCCTCATAAGAAGAATAACCCAAATCATGAATTGGAGTTGGCAACGGTGGTTTTTGCACTTAAGATATAGAGACATTACCTCTATGGTTTCAAGTGTGAAGTGATTACAGACAATCATATTTTACATATTTTCACCCAAAGGGATTCGAACTTAAGGCAGAGATGGTGGATAGAATTATTGAAGGATTATGATGTGACCATCCAATAAAATCTGGTCAAGGCCAATGTAGTGGCATATGTATTGAGCCAGAAATCTATAAGTATGGGTAGTTTGGCCTATTTGAGAGTGTCAAGGCAACCTTTGGCTAGAGAGATCCAAACTCAAGAAATGCGGCTTATGGAATTTGGTGTGTTTGAAAGGGGTGGAGTGTTGGCTAGTGTGGAGGTAAGTTCAAAATTCCTTGATCAAATCAAGGATAGACAATTTGATGATGACAAGTAGAATAAGATTCAGAACAAAGTGGTGTGTGGTAAAGCTCAAGATTCCACACATGATGTATATGGAGTGTTGAGGGTCAGGGGATGCGTGTCATGCCTCATGTTGGTGATGTGATTCCTAGCTTGCTTACAGAAGCTCATGGTTCTTGCTACTCTATTCATCTGGGTGGAACCAAGATGTACCGCAACTTGAGACATCTTTATTGATGGACCTAAATGAATAGAGATATAGTGCAGTATGTGGCCAAATGCCACAACTGTCATTAGGTGAAGTATGAACATCAAAGGCCTGCGGGTTTATTTCAGAGGATACCCATTACTGAGTGGAAGTGGGATAGGATAGCTATGGATTTTGCGGTAAGTCTTCCTAAACCTTAGGGCATTATGACTCAATTTGGTTCATAGTGGACAGCATAACCAAGTCCGCTCATTTCATTCTAATTAAGGTGAACTACAATTTGGAGTAGTAAGCCAAGGTTTATGTCAAGGAGATTTTGAGATTACATGGGGTGTCAGTTTCTATCATATCTGATAGAGGTACGTAGTTTACCTTTAAATTTGGCACAAGTTGAATGAAGAGTTGGGCACCAAGCTTGACCTTAGCACTGCTTTTCATCCTCAGACTGACGGGGAGTCTGAGAGGACTATTCAGGTGCTTGAGGATATGTTATGGGCCTGTGTGGCTGATTTTGGTGGTTATTGGGATAAGTTTTTATCGTTGTGTGAATTCTCATACAATAATAGCTATCATTCTAGTATCAACATGGCTCTATTAGAAGTACTCCATGGGAGAAGGTGTAGATCACCCATAGGTTCATTCGAGGTTAGTGATGTAAAGCCTTTGGGTAGAGACTTGGTAAAGGAAGCTCAGGAGAAGGTGAGGTTTATTCAAGATAATCTATAGGTAACCTAATATAGACAAGGAATATGTTGATCAAAAGGTAAGGGATATATTTTTCAATCCAGGTGAGCATGTGCTATTAAAGGTGTCTCCTATGAAGGGAGTTATGCAATTTGACAACAAGGCTAATCTTAGCCCTCAATACATTGGTCCATTTGAGGTTTTTGATGATGTTGGTCTTGTAGCTTACAGGTTGGTATCAATACCAAGCCTGTCAGGAGTCCATCCGGCATTTCATGTTTCTATGCTCAAGAAAAATCATAGGGATAGGGATTATATTATCAAATAGGACTCAATTTTACTTGATAAGAATCTCTCATATGAAAAGGAGTTAGTTGAGATTCTTTATTGAGATGTTCATAAGTTGAGAACTAAGGAAATTCAATCTGTGAAGGTTCAGTGGAATCATCCTCATGTTGAGGAGGCCACTTGTAAAACTGAGAAGGACATGTGTGACAAGTACCCTCACTTGTTTAAGGATTCAGGTACTTTCTTACTTCTTTCTTATCTTATTTTTTCTTATTTGACCATTCAGGGATGAACGATGGGTAAATTGGTATCTATTATAATGACCCTTTCTGTCATTACGGTAAAGTTTAGTGTGCCAAAATTTGAGTTAAGATTCTCCCCGAATAAAGAGTTAGAAATTTTAGGCTGGGCTAGTTTTGGATAGAACACAAGTGTTGTATGGTCTAGGATAATTCAGGAATTAATTAGTTAATGATTAAGTGATCTGAAATTATTTTGTTAAAGTTAAGGTAATAAGGAATCCATAGAATCTTTCGAAAGTGAATTCGGGTTAGTAGAACTCTGATTATTGCATTTGATGTAAAAAGGATAGTTTGGGGTGTCAATATTCGAGAGTGTGTTGTGAAATAGGAAAATTCTAGGGGAAGATGGAATTTCTACCTCCACCTAGACCATTATAGTGAAAGGCAGGTTGCTACCACTAGCCCACTATAGTGGGAATATTGTCGCTTTAGAGGGAGACTGGGTCGGTAAATCCTACCATAGCGAACGAATCCCACTAAAGCGGGATAAGCACTTTTTAATGCCAAAAATAGCCCAATCACATATTTTTATTCCAAATATGTTCAAGGGCTGGAGAGGGTGAATTTGGGCGATTTTCATTGATTTTCCACCAAATTTCTTTGTTGAGGTAAGTAATTCAACCCGTTTAACTAGTTTTTCTATGATTAATCCTTAGAATCACTAGGTTTTGATTATGGAGGAGGATTTAACTTGACCTAGGTTGATTTTCTAGTGTAATTTAGTCAAAACAAGGTGTAATCCTTGGATTTTGGTCAAGGGTGGATAATTTATGATTGCATGCTTAGAATTCATTCTTATAAATATGAATTTGGTAGAATTAAGGTGGAATAATAGTAGAAAAACCCTATAATGAGGGAATGATCATGATTTTGACCTTGGGGTTATGGGATTAAATTATAATCCTGGGATTAAATTATAATTCTTGAATTTTTTAGGTCATTGTTTGAATTGTGATTCCATAGTTGTTTTTAGACTACAACTAAGCTGAGATTATAAGAAAAGTCAAGGCTCAAGTTCATTGGAGCGGTGCAAGGCTTGGATTGAGGTAGGTGATGGTTAAATATTGTTGAAAACTTAATTTGGTTTATGTGTACATATTAACTATCTCTTTAGGTACTTGTTACAATGCATGTTTAAGAGGTGTAATTGTTGAATGATATCTTAAGTGTCTAATCACATCTAATGAGGTTGTATTAAAGGCTTGTTGGTTGTATAAGTGTAATTATGTATTCCCATTTTGATTGTGTTATCCTTATTGTGATTGTACTTGTTGTGATATTAATTGTTATTGTGAACCGGTAAAGGTCATCATCACAAAATTGGTGAAACTTAGGAAGTATAAGGGTGGGGATGTTGTAATAAGGGTTGCATCACATTGGTTTGGGATAGTGGTGGCAGACACTAGATGTCTAGGATGTTTGGTACATAGACTAAGCTCATTCCCTTTAGGTCATGGTTAGTAGGCAACCATAAGACCCTTAGTATGTGTGTACAAGGATTGGTGAGTTTGACTGTTCCTTGAGGACCGGGTTTGTTTTTTGATTGATCTATATTTGGTTCCTTGAGTGAATCACTGAATATTATTGTTGTTACATTGGATCTTTGTGTGGTTTGGGCAATTGGCAAGATTGAAAGGTATAATTTCTATTTATGTCTATTTAAAGAACAATTATGGCAAGGTGGAATTTATTGTTGTTAGTCATGGGTTGTTGACTTGGTATATTGTTGATAGTCATGGTCTTGAATTGGTATGTTGTCCATATTGACTTACTCTTATTTGTATTCATATGGTGTTGTTATAAATGGCTAAGTGGAAACATAATCGAGGTAAAGGTAATTGTTAAGTGTACTTGTTTACAAGATAATTGTTATTTGTTCAAATTTATTATGTTGGGTTAGCCGATGACCCTACCAGTACATAGTGGTTTTATACTGATACTACATGTACTTTTCATTTTGTTGACTGTAGAGCATCTTCCAGTGACTATATTGAGACCTCAGCTTTAGACCGTGACGCGTACCGACTCAAGGGTGAGCTACATCATTCGGGTAGCCATGAGTCATCTCTCTTTAGCTCTTGTCCATTTGTTTCAGTCATGGATACTTTCTTATTTTTTTGGGTTGAACTCGTTGAAATTTGTGAGTGTTTTTGGTACATTGACTTTCATTTCTTAGGGGTATTTTAGACATTAGCATATTTTCAACATTTGATACTATTGTTATAATATTTCAACGATATTGTTTTACTTAATGGAATTGCTAGTTTCTTATTAAAAAAATTAAGTTCAATGGTTAGGTATTTGGGTTAAATAGTTTTACAAGAGGGATAGTGTGGGTACGAAGCCAAAGTCGAGTCAAGCTAGCGATGATGATGATGGTACAAGGCTTATCTTTTTCTTACCTCACTAACAACATGGAGTAGTGCTTCCGTACTTAAGCTCAAGAAAGTTCTTTTCTCCCAACAATGTGGGAGAAACATTCTTCCATAAATAGTATTAACTTTTTCCCTCCATTTGTTCCTCCATTTTCCATTCATTATCAATACAGAACCCAACAATCCCCCATATGAATGGGGAATGGATATAAGATCAAAAATTATATGGATAAGTGTGTGATTTACAAGCAAAGACTAATTGCATCTGGATAAGTAGGTTTCTCTTTGAACTTTCCATAGTGAACTTATATCGGATGCACTCGGTCAATCAGCTGATGCGATATTTTTGAACCGTCAAACTTTGTTGTACACCAAGACAATACAAGTCACACAACTAGCCTTTTATCATTTATGGTTTTTGCAATTTTGGTTCGTTTCAGCCATGAACACTACCTGGTTTCTTGAGAGCTTATAGAATAGGCATTTACAATCATTCTTTTTAAAGCGATTTCCACTTCACACTCACATAGGTGATTCCTAAATGTTTAATCCTATAGATAAACTATTTGGTCATATCTATGTAAAGAACCAAATTGTCGTTATGCTAAAATAGAGAATAGAATCCTTGCCTAGTTTCTCCTTAGATCAAAAATTAAAAATTTAGGGCTCGCCTAGTCTTAGGTGTACTTTCAAGGTGTGGTGGTATAGGGAAATCTTGTAGTGATTTGAGCATTGGTTGGTGTTTTTTATTTAATTTTGTGTTAAAGGATGAGGTTAAGAAGTCGTAACAACTTTTGGTACGTAAAATGGATTTGTAAAACATTGGTCATAGCGATTACCGTGAAAGAATAGTTCATGATGTCGAATTTTGGAAAGTGTATTGTGAAATGGCCAAAACTGGGACCAAGTCCTGAATTACTGGTTTGGGCTCACTATATCAGACATATGTGCTGCCACAGCGCAAACACATTTGGCCTGAGGGTCGCTGTAGCGGAAAAAGTGCGGCTACAAAATGTTCAAGGGCTTAAAGAAAGGCAATTTTCTATAATTTTTGGGGTTTCACCTTTGGAGGTAAGGTTTCTTTAAGTTCTAAACTTGAATTCCTTCGTTAAATTCTTAGAAATTGCAAGAATCTTAGTCATGTAAGAATTGGAGTTTAACCCTAATTTATGAACTGGTAGGAATTGATGGGTTTTGGTTCATTATCAGTTGTTATTGATTCTAGGGTGTTAGAAAACACTTTCTATGGTAGAATTCTTGCTAATAATGCTAAAATATGTGAATTTCATGAGGTTTAAAGGATAGAAAACCCTAAGATGATAAACTAGTGCAATTCCTTAAGTTAAGTTGATAAATGTAAGTTCCTGCTGGTTAGGAAAGGTGAAATATTCTATTAAGAGTTGTATAATTATTGTGTATCAATCATGAACGAGTCAAAATCAAAAAGAAGGGCAAGTTTGTGGCATTATAGTGATTTCTAGCAAGGAATCGAGGTAGGTTATGATTTAATTATAGCAAAGACTTGCTTGACTCTGTACTTATATGTGAATTGGGTGTTTGTGATTGTTTTCCAGCACTACTTGTGATTTTTGACTACATCTTGCGTTTACATTGATGTTTATGATGATATTAAGATGTTGTGGAGATGATATTGAGATGATATGATGATGGTATTAATATTATATTGAGATGATGTTTAGAATGATATTGAAATGATGTTACGATGATATTGCTATATTGTTTATGTTGAGAAGATAATAAGATGATTTTGAGATGATGATGAGTTGATATTGATGATGACGTTGAGATGATAATGAGATTATACGTACATCTTGTTTGCATGCATTCATCATATGCATTTGAATGTACATTTATATGTGTATATATATATATATATATGTTATGGTGAGCCTTATTGAAGAATCTGCCTAAGTGTAATTGGTGTAATTGTGTACTTGTATTCCTGATGTTGTGAAGTATTATATCTGTACTTAGTTGTCATTAATTGTAGGTTTTGTTTTTATCATTATTACGTGCATTTGCTTTTCCTATTTGTATAGTCTTGAGTTAAGTCGACTGATGATATCTACCGGTACGTAATTGTTGTATTGATGCTACCTGTACTCTTCTTTTAGTTGAGCGCAGAGCATGTTCCAGCATGTAATATGAGACCTCGACTCTAGCATGTGATTTCAAACTTCGATTCAAGGGTGAGCACCATGATCGGGCAGCCATTGGATCCTCTAATTATCATTCACGTCCCTTGTTTCGGGACTAAGACTTTCTTATTATTTCTTATTTCTGGATAATCTATTAGACTTGGTTTTGGATATTTTTAATATTCTTGTATGGTGACTTCAGGTCCCGAGGGCTGTAATAATTAGAGATATTCCACACTTTAATCCTTGGTTATGACTATTGTTTAAGTCAGATTTTACTTCAGTTAATCATTATTATGTTTTAGTGATTTAAAGATAAAGAAATGTACAAAAGATATTTTGTAAGAGTTGGTTTAGATGTTCCTCCTACTATAGTATTAGGGTGGGTGCCAATCATGACCATTTGGGTTGTGACAAAGATGGTATCAGAATACTAGGTTCATAGATATCGTCTTATAAGATTAGGTCTATTAGAATCTTACGAAACGGTATGGAGATGTCTATACTTTTCTTCGAGAGGCTACAGGACCAATTGATTCCCTTATTTCTTCATTTCGTGCTATTAATTGATTCCAATTGGTATCTGGTGATCCAAATTCGTATCTAATTTTCTTCACTCTTGTTTAGCAAATGGTGAATACTCATTCCACAAAAGCAACAACAACCGTAGCAGCTGCACAAGCAGTCATACAGCAGCACCACCCATACTGACCTTAAGGTCGCGGTTTGAGGTAGGCCTCAAGTAAGGGGCAGGGCAAGGAAAAGAGGAAGAGAGGCATTACCTTTCAGGAGTGGAGCTCGGGCAGCTGGAGGTCCATCTAGACAAAGGATATCATCCCCTCCCCCACAGCAAGATGCTCTAGAGTTGGCCAGAATGAGGATATGGTAATTAAGGAGGAAGAAACAGTGATTCCAGAGAATATGGTTCCTATGCAAAATGGTGTATCTCAGGTGCCTATGTCTGTGGATGTGATTCAGTAAGTGTTGGGATTTCTGAGCTGCTTGGCTAGTACTGGTACTACTTCAGTTGTTCCTACATTCCTATCATATTTTGTCCCTAGCCTTGCAGTATGAAGTTGCTGTATCACCTCGGATAGATGAGGGCTCTGAGATCAATTTATTTTCTTGGTAGGTATTAGGACCAGTGATAACAGATGATGAGCATGGACTATTCTATAAATTTATGAAGATGAAACCTTCAGTGTTCCAGGGTACTAAGTCAGAGGATGCTTTTGAATTCTTGATCAACTGTCATGAGTGTCTGCATAAAATAGGTGTTGTAGAGAGGTATGGTGTGGAGTTTGTGTTATTTTAGTTACAGGTAGAGGCCAACCAGTGGAGGAGGTCCTTTGTTGAGTGTAGGGATAATTTACCTCCATTTACTTGGGCTCAGTTCCAGAATGTATTTCTTGAGAACTATATTCCTCGCACATATCAGGATCCAAAGAAAGATGAATTCCTGAGGCTAGATCAGGGTGATATATCTATGGTGGCCTATGATGCCAAGTTTCATACTTTGTCCTATTATGCACTTCAGTTGATTACTTCGGGGGGGGGGGGGATCAGGTACTTTGTGAAAGGTTTGAATTTAGGAATTCAGATGATTACTTTATTGGTGGATGCATTTGGCAAGCCTTTTTCAGGATGTGGCAGAGTTTGCTAAGAAGGTTGAAGTGATTGGGAAGCAAGGAGAGGTAAAGGCAGAAGAAAAAAAGGCACAAAAAGCTGCTCTGTTCAGTGGTACTTATTTGAGTGGTCGTGGTGTGTAGGGTTATTCTTCTCAGTCTTTCCATTTAGCCATGCCTGTGTCCATAGGGGGTACATCTGGGGACAGTTATTAGCCTTCACAGACAGACAACTATACACCTGCATCATCTTCAGTTCAGCTATCTTGGGCATCAGATGCCATGAGTGGGGGGTTTGGGTTATGTTAAGAGGTTTTGTCCTAATTTCTTATTTGCAGGTTAGTTGACTCAACAAACAGCTTCTAGTGCTTTAGTTCCAGCAAGTTGTGGTGATGGAGGATATGGTAGGGGTCGTCCACAGGGTAGGCGTGGTAGTTATAATGCAGAGAGGGGTGGCTACCAAGCCAACAATAGTGGAGGACAGGTTGATCGATATGGCACTCAGGCTGATAGAGGTAGTGGTCAGGGTGGTGATAGGGCTCATCTTTATGTTGTTTCGTCCCATCCTAAAGTGGAAGCTTCTGATGATGTGATCATAAGTACTATTCTTGTCAGTGATCGTATGGCTTTTGTATTATTTGATCTAGGGTCTACTTTCTCTTATGTGTCTTTGAAATTTGCCTTGGGGTAGGACTTAGAATGTGAACTTCCTGTACCCCTATGTATGTGTCATGTGATGTTTATGGGGTATAGAACTTTGGCAGACTTAGTGATCTTAGATATGGAGGAGTTTGATATTATTTTAGGGATGAGTTGGTTGTCTCCTTATCGTGCTATGGTTTATTGTTATTCTAAGACCATCACTGTAGCTATGCCTAAGATGGAAAAGTTAGACTGGAAAGACTGTGTGATTTCTTACAAGTGTTCCCTGATGATCTCCCCGGCATGCCTTTGGACAGTGAGTTGAATTTTGTATAGACTTAGAGCCGGGGACTCACCCCATATCTATCCCTTCTTAGAATATGACACCGGTAGAGTTAAGAGAATTGAAGTCCCAGTTGAAAGAGTTTTTGGATAAGGGCATTATTTGCCCAAGTGTTTCGCCTTGTGGTGCTCCTATTCTATTTGTGAAAAAGAAGGATGGTAGTATGCGGATGTGCATAGACTACCGGCAGTTGAATAAAGTGACTATTTGCAACAAGTATCCTTTACCTAGGATAGATGATCTGTTCGACCAGTTGCTGGGAGCCGTCTTGTTCTCAAAAATTGATTTGAGGTCAGGCTACCACCAGCTTAAGATTTGGGTGGAGGACATCCCAAAGACTGCTTTATGAACTTTGTCTTTTGGTTTGACCAATGCCTCAACTGCTTTCATGAGCTTGATGAATGGGGTTTTTAAACCATTTTTGGATTTGTTTGTCATTGTTTTCATTGATGATATTCTAGTTTACTCAAAGAGTAAGGAGGAGCTTGAAGCTCACTTGCGTATAGTGTTGGGGTTGTTTAAGGAGAAGCAACTTTATGCTAAGTATTTGAAGTGTGAATTCTGGTTGTCTTTGGTGTCCATTTTGTGGCATATGGTGTCTAAGGAAGGGGTTATGGTAGACCTGTAGAAGGTTGAAGCTGTTAAAAACTTGGCTAGACCGACAAATGTTATAAAGGTTCGTAGTTCTATGGGGCTGGTCAGTTACTATTGTTGGTTTTTCAAAGGGTTTGCATCCATTGCTTCACGTATGACTCGTCTGACACAGAAAGAGGTACCTTTTGTATAGGATGAAAAGTATGAGGAGAGCTTTCAAAAGCTCAAGACTTTGTTAACTTTAGTTCCTATTCTTACCTTTCCTGTTGAATGTAAGGATTTTATTATATATTGTGATGCTTCACAGTTTTGTTTGGGTGATGTTTTGATACAGGGTCAGAATCTGACTACTTATGCTTCAAGGTAGCTAAAGCCTTATAAGAAGAACTATCCCACTCATGACTTGGAGTTGGTAGTAGTTGTCTTTGCTTTGAAAATTTAGAGTCATTACCTCTATAGGGTGAAGTGCGAAGTGGTCACAGACCACCATAGTTTACATCATGTATTTACCCAAAGGGACCTAAATTTGAGGCAGAACAGGTGGATGAAATTGATCAAAGACTATGACTTCTCAATCTTATATAATCCGGGCAAGGCCAATATGGTGGCAGACACATTGAGCCAGAGGCCAATAAGTATTGGAAGTTCGGCATAGTTAGAGGTGTCAAGATTTCCATTGGCTAAAGAGGTACAGACTCTAACTAGTGGCTTTATGAGATTGCAGGTGACTAGCAAGGGAGAGGTTTTAGCCCATGTGGAGGCTAAGTCTAATTTCTTTGAAAGAATTAAGAGCAGATAGTTTGAAGATAAGAAATTAAGCAACCTAAGGGAGAAAGTGTTGCAAAGTGAGGCCAAGTAGGCCATTCTTGATAAAGAAAGAGTGTTGAGGATTCGGGGGCGCGTGTATGTGCCACGTGTGGGCAACTTGATTCCCTTAATTCTTGAAGAGGCCCACAATTCTAAGTATTCTATACATCCAGGTGCAACCAAAATGTATTGAGACTTGAGACAACACTATTGGTGGCGAAGAATAAAGCCAGACATTGTAGATTTTGTGACAAAGTGTTAGAATTGTCAACAGGTCAAGTATGAACATCAGAAACCTGGTGGAACTTTTTAGAGAATGCCCATTCCAGAGTAGAAGTGGGAAAGACTAACCATGGATTTTTTTATGGGTCTTCTTAAGACTTTGAGGAAGTGTGAATCCATATGGGTGATAGTAGATCGATTGACCAAGTCGGCTCACTTCATTCTGGTAAGGGTGGACTATAGTACAGCTAAGTTAGCCAAGATATATATGAAGGAGATTGTGAGAATCCATGGGGTACCTGTTTCTATTGTGTTAGATAGAGGTACTTAGTTTACCTTCAACTTTTGGGAGACATTTCAGTCAAAATTGGGTTCTAGGTTGGATCTAACCACAACTTTTTATCCACAGATCAATGGAAAGTTAGAACGGACAATCCAAGAACTTGAAGATATGTTTCGGACTTGTGTGATGGAGTTTGGTGGTCAATGGGAACAATATTTACCCTTGTCTGAATTTTTGCTTAACAATAGCTACCACTCAAGTATTGACATGGCTCCGTTTGAAGCTTTGTATGGGAGAAGATATAGGTTGCCGATCGGATGGTTTGATGCTTTTGAGGTGAGACTTGGGGCATTGATATGCTAAAGGAGTCAATTGAGAAAATAAGGTTCATCCAGGAGAAGTTGGTAGCAACCTAGAGCCAACAGAAGGAATATGCAGACAATAAGGTAAGAGATGTAAAGTTTGAGAAAAGGGAGAAAGTGATGTTGAAAGTGTCACCCATGAAGGGTGTGATGTATTTGTGGTATGAAAGGGAAGTTGAGTCTAAGGTACATCGGACACTTTGAGATTTTGAATAGAGTAGGGTCAGTGGCTTATAAGCTGGGTTTGCCTCCTAGCTTATCTGGGGTTCATCCGGTGTTCCATGTATCAATGCTTGAGAAGTATTTTTTTTTAAATTAAAATGGCCTAACAGGCATTATTATAAATAAGTAAAAAAATGAAAATGTACAAAATAGGCTCAATACCCAATCCAATCGGTCTAGGACAAAAACAAAAGCAAGAAAAAGGAAAGTGCAAAAAGCTAAGAAAAAATTCTAGAAAGAGCTCGAAGGAAGCAAAACATCTGAGCCGCTACAGTCATCTTTCTCATCAATTTAAACCAGAGCAAGCACCAAAACAAATAGCTAAAGGGAAGGACAATTAGCATCAAGATCTGTTTTTACATCGAACCCCGATCCATGAAGAAATATACCTACCTCTGCAGCCACCTAACTATGTTGTACATCCTCTTTGAAATCATCCTTTTCAGTCCAAAATTTCAAGAACCTAAAACGTTTCTGAAAATGTTAAGATTGACCACCATAATACAATAACAGAGGTGCATGATCTAATCCAGTCCTAGCCAAATGCTCCATCTCTATATTCCCAACCAGGCCTAGAAAAGCTTGTTTGATGACTATTCTATCTAGCCTTTTAAAAATACACTATTCATCATCCTTGCCATTCCACCAAGTGAAAGTAATGCCCTTGATGTTGATATCAAATAATTCACATGAGTTGATGCATAAAGAAAAATCCTTATATTCATTTGGATACACTGAAAGGCCCTCAATCTTCTCCTCATCATTTAAAATAACATTGAAATCACCCCCAATCAACCATGGGCCTCTAATATTCTGATTCAATACATAAATATCATTCCACGACTTTAGCCTTTCACCAAAATCACATTTTGCACAAACCACAGAAGCAACAAATTTTTGACCATCATGACAAGATAACTGAATAGTATTTGTTGCTAAGAATTATCCAGAACCTCCACTATAATATGCTCCAATACAAGTACCCAAATCTTACCATTCATATTAAAATTTGCATCATGCATTCCTAGCCTGTTTTTGTATTTTTGAATATGCCTTTTATCCTGAAATGGTTCTATTATTGCAATAAAAAAAAATTATGATATTTACGTAGCATTTGAACTTTATGAAAAGCATGATGAGATCTTACTAATCTTATGTTTCAAAATAAAGATTTCTGCTTCATTAACTTATGGTTTTACCACTCTTCCTCGGGATAACCCTTGTAGGCTTTTCAGCCTTGATTTTTCCCTTCTTACCCATTGTATATGCTTGTGGAGATAAACTAGCTTCTTTCATCACCTGATTTAAATTTTTGTGATTTTCTTACATATCTTCTCCATTATGACTACTTGATTGATCTATAACCTCAGTTGGCTGATGTGAAACCAGATCATGGATAACTATGACGGGGGACTTCTGATTTAACACCAACTCATTTTGAACACCAGTTATTGACAACACCTCTTCCTGATTATCCTTTGTAAGTAACAGTTTACATTCTATTTTAGGTGGATAACTCTGTATTGTATCAGCACTTTTATTTGCACAAGAGGCTCCAGATGCATCCACTTACAAAGGCTCTTAACAGGTAGCTTGTGTTAATGCTAACTGTAATGCCTCTGTATCCATATCACTAGGTAAGATTTCTTACCTTTGAACACTAGCTACCTCCCCATTACTAGAGCTTTTTCTTTCCTCATCTTTTTCATTATTAGGATTGCCCTCTAGACAAACACCAACTGCATCTTTACTGATTTCTGGTGATGGACTCTTTTCCTCATCTTTTTTTTTCTTATGATTATCATCTTAACACAAAGGGGGTTCATCTTTATTACTTTTTGAAACTATTTTTTGCATGTGTTAATCTACATGTTAATGGAATTGTTGCTCCAAGTGTGATTTTTTGGTTTGTCTATTTTGAGCAGTTTTACCATGTACCTTGTCTCTATGGACATCACCTTAATCATCCTCACCTGCTACTAGATTAGCATTCATATCTGATTTTTCTCCTGACTTGTCTTTGTTGACAGCATTATTGTTATTAGCAAGAAACCCCTTCTTCATAATTTCCTTGGTAATTTGTTATTGCTCATTGTTACCTGTCCATTTTTCTTGTAAAATATTAAAAGAATTTGTAGTGATAATGTCATTGTTGGAAGGGGATACCTCTACAGTAGTCTCACTCATGAAATTATCTGGGCCTCTTTCAACTTTGAACCTTTTTTGAATATGATTTCACCTTGCAAGCACTACCTTTCCATTAATATATCTCCTCTGAACAAGTCTTCTTCCTACTCCTTTTCATTTTCCTCCACCTCATCTTTTTGCTCCTCTTCTTGCATATGTCTTTTTAGTTCCATATGTAGACTTCTGCACTCACTTTTCTCATAACCTTATAACTTACAAGTATGACAATATTTAGGGAGCATGTCATTTTGTATGTTAATTGTTTGAACTCGTATTGTATTTGTTTTATAATTCACCACTTCCAACTCCATATACTCTGGAAGCTTTGCAGTTAAATACATTTGGACCTTAAACTTTGCACAACTATGGCGTGTCTTATTAATAATAGATAAATCAAGGTGAATTGGCTTACCCACCATAGCAGCCAGTGAAAAAATGGATTCCTTCCCAAAGAATATGGGTAGTAAATCAAGAAATGATATCCAGGAAAAAGTATGAGTAGTTTCCTCATCCAATTTAAATTTGGCATCGTAAATAAGAGGTATCATTTGATATGCCACACCATCCTTAGCAATAATATAGTACATATTTTTTGACTTCATAGTCACAAAATCCTTCATCAAATCAAATCTCATCAAAATGTGTCTATTCCTCACCAAACCAATCTTGCATTCCCATTTTACTTTGCATTGTTTGGGAATTTGAATTCTCAAGTCATCCAAATCAGGCCATCCATACGAAAACTTCCTAATTACTACATACTATAGTTCTTTTGATTACATTCATTTTATGAACTTCCTCTTCCGTCCAATTAACTCTTAGAACTCCATTTTTGTATTCCACCAGCTTCATGGGAATTGACTCAACTTGGAGTTTCTAGACATTTTGTACATTATTATTAGGCTTCATTAAATCCACAAGCTTAACTTTATTAGTGTTACCATCATCATTAGTACTATTTTTCTCTTTTCCATCCACATCAGCGATAAGCAAACTTTTAGACTCGGTAGGTAAACTAGGTTTTTGGGGAGATTTAGGGTAATATAATTCTGGGAATTTAGATAGGGATGTCATAGAGATAACCTGGACAACCCCTAAAGACTAACCAGTTGCTGGAACGGCCATGTTGATGGTGAATATCGAGGATTATTTAGGTTGTCATCTTTGGAAAGAGAAAAATCACCAAAGAGAGAGATTGGTCTTTAATTTTTAAGTATTGCATAATAAGTACCACGATGATGGAGATTACATCATTCATTGGGACTCCAAATTGTTCGACAAGGAGCTCTCTTATGAAGAAGAGCCAATTTCTATCTTGGACAGGGATGCGAAGAAGCTGAGAACCAAAGATATTTCATCTGTGAAAGTTTAATGGAGGAAACATCCAGTTGAGGTAGCAATATCAGAGATGGAGGTAGATATGAGCAAGTGATATCCCCATTTGTTCATTAACTCAGGTAGTTATCTTTGCTCTTCGCTGTGGCATTTTGGGCTAGTTATTGTTCAAGGACAAACGATGGGTAAATTGGTATCTAATACAACAATCCAAATCATCGTTATGCTGAAATAGAGAATAGAAACCTTGTCTAATTTCCCCTTAGACCAAAAATTAAAAATTTAGGACTGGCCTAGTCTTAGGATAATTTTGAGGGTGTGGTGGTCGAGGTAAATTTGGCAATGATTTAAGTGTTAGTTTGTGTTTTTAATTTAATTTTGTGTTAGAGTATGAGTTTAGAAAGTCGTAGCAACTTTCGGTACGTAAAATAGATTTGTAAAAATTTGGTTATAGTGATTATCGTGAAAGGGCTAGTTCATGATGTCAGATTTCGAGAAGAGTGTTGTGAAATGGATAGAACTAGGATCAAGTCCTGAGTTACTAGTTTGGGCCCACTATAGCGGACAAAAATACCGCTGCAGTGGAGCTACTGCGGCAGTAAAAGTTCTGCTACAGCGGTAAAAAATTCAGGATTTTAGTTTTTAAAACCAGAAAACACGTTTTCATTCCTAGTTCTCTTAAAAAAATTCCAACGACTTAGAGAAAGGCGATTTTCTATAATTTTTGGGGTAATCATCTTTAGAGGTAAGATTTTTTTACATTCTAAACATGAATTCCTTCATTAAATTCTTACAAATCGCAAGAATCTAGTCATGGTGGAATTAGAGTTTAGCCCTAGTTTATGAACTGGTGGAAATTGGTGGGGTTTTGGTTCATTATCAGTTGTTATTGATTCTAGGGTATTAGAAAACACTTTCTATTACAGAAATTTTGTTGATAATGCTAAAATATGTGTATTTCATGAAGTTTAAAGGGTAGAGAACCCTAAGATGATGAACTAGGGCAATTCCTTATGTTAAGTTGGTAAATGTAAGTTCCTAGTGGTTAGGAAAGGTGAAATATTGTATTAAGAGTTGTATAATTATTGTATATAGATCAAGAAAGAGATAAAATAGAAAGGAAGGGCAAGTTTGTGGCATTATAGTAATTTCGACCAAGGAATCGAGTAGGTTAAGGTTTAATTGGAGCAAAGACTTTCTTGACTCTATACTTATATGTAAATTGGGTGTTTGTGATTACTTTTGGGTACTACTTGTGATTTTTGACTGTATCTTGCATTTACATTGATGTTGATTATGATATTGAGATATTGTAGAGATGACACTGAGATGATATTGACATGATGTTGAGATGATATTGTGATTTTGTTGATGTTGAGATGATAATGAGACAATGTTGAGATGATAATGATGAGATGATATTGATGATGATAACGAGATGATACGTGTATCTTGCATGCATGCATTCTTCATATGCATTTGAATGTACATTTCATATATATATATATATATATATATATATATATATATATATTGTGGTAAACCTTGTTGAAGAATCTGCCTGGTGTAATTGGTGTAATTGTGTACTTGTATTCCTAATAATGTGAATTGTTATATTTGTACTTGGTTGTCATTAATTATAAGTTTTGTTTTGATCATTGGTACTTGCATTTAATTTTCCTATTTGTATAGTGTTGAGTTTAGTCGGCTGATCATGCCTACAAGTACTTAGTTGTTGTACTAATGCTACCTGTACTCTTATTTTTTTGAGTGCAGAGCATGTTCCAGCATTTGAGACAATACCTCAACTCTAGCCGGTGATTTCAGACTTTGATTCAAGGGTGAGCACTATGACTGGGTAGACATTGGATCCTCTTACTATCGTTTACGTCCCTTGTTTCAGGACTAAGACTTTTCTATTATTTCATATTTCTGAATAATCGGTTAGACTTGGTTTTGGATTTTGTTAAATGTTCTTGTATGGTGACTTCAGGTCTTGCGGGTTGTAATAATTAGAGATATTCCGTACTCTAATCCTTAGTTATGACTATTGTTTAAGTTAGATTTTACTTCAGTTGATCATAATTGTGTTTAAGTGATTTAAAGATAAAGAAATGTACAAAACAAATTTGGTAAAGGTTGATTTAGATTTTCCTCCCATTATAGTGTTAGGGTGGGCGCCAATCATGACCACTTGGGTCGTGAGAACCTGCCAAACTTAGAAACCATTAAAACGCTTCAAAACTTAAGCTTTATCTTTGTTTACTGAATATTGTATTCATCATGAGAATGGGTTGAGTTATTTGACAATGTTGAATCGTCGGTCACAACTTTGTTTGATCTCTTTGAACCTAACTCTTGATATTTCCAGTCTGTTAGGTAGAGTTATTATCATGATGACTTGTCCTAGGTCTTAAACCCATTCCCTTTGATGATCTTATCACTCTCTAGTTAGGCCTTTTATAAGTGGATCCGACACATTATCTTTTGACTTCACATAGTCAATCGTGATAATTCCACAAGAAAGTAGTTGTCTAACGGTATTATATCACCGTCTATGTAATGAGATTTTACGTTATACATAATGCTCTCTGCCCTACCTATTGCAGCTTGACTATCACAGTGTATGCATACAGGTGCCAAAGGTTTGGGCCAAAAAGGAATATATTCCAATTGTGAGTCACTTTCACCTCCATTCTTTGGAAGTGCAAAGCTCACATCTATTGGTGTCTTGACAATATTTAAAGCTAAATACTTGAACTTGTTAAGTTCCTTTTCAATATAATAAGACAGTGAAAATACTAAACCTTGTGGAGTTCAATGAATTCTAAGTCCAAGGAATACGTCAACAACTCCAAGGTCTTTCATATCAAATTTGCAAACTAGCATTCGCTTAGTAGTATTTATGTCAGAAATATCTCTACTAATGATCAACATGTCATCAACATATAAACAAATAAAGACTTTATGATTTTGAGTTTCTTTAATGTAAACAAATTTGTCACACTCATTAATCTTAAATCCATTTGCCAACATGGTATGGTCAAACTTTGCATGCCACTATTTGGGTGCTTGTTTTAGTTTAAAAATTGACTTAACAAGTTTGCACACTTTTCTTTCTTTACCAGGAACTACAAAACCCTCTGATTGTTCCATGTAAATTTCTTCATTTAATTATCCATTTAAGAAAGTTGTTTTCACATCCATTTGATGGATTTCAAGACTATATACCGCAGCTAGTGCAATTAACACCTGAATGGATGTAATCCTTGTTACTGGCTAGTATGTGTCAAAATAATCAAGGCCTTTTTTTTGTCTAAAACCTTTAATGACAAGTCTTGCCTTATATTTATCAATAGTTCCATCAGCTTTCATTTTCCTTTTGAAGATCCATTTTGAACCTAAAGGTTTATTTCCGGGAGGAAGACCAACCAACTCCCAAGTATGGTTGTTCAAGATTGAATCAATCTCACTATTGCCAGCCTCTTTCCAAAAAGATGAGTTCGCAGAAGACATAACTTCTTTGAATGTTTGAGGCTCATTTTCAAGAAGAAATGTTACAAAATCCGATCCAAAAGGAAGTAGATTTCCTTTGACGTTTACTATGCCTTAGATTCTCTTCATTAAGTATATTCTCCTTTGGTTTTTCTCGAGGTCTTTTAGACCCTTCACTAGACAACTCATATCTAGTTTTATACAGCTAAATGTGCTTAAAGAACTCAGTGTTATCTGATTCCATTATCATATTGTGATGAATATCCGAATATTTGGATTTGTGAACCAAAAATCGACATGTTTTACTGTTTGTAGCATATCGAATAAAAACATAGTCCACAATCTTTGGTCCTATTTTGACCCTTTTAGGTAAAGGAACTTGGACTTTGGCTAGACACCCCCACACTTTGATATATTTCAAGTTGGATTTTCTTCCTTTCTATTTCTCGTATGGAATAGATTGTGTCTTGCTGTGGGCACTCTATTGAGTATTCGGTTTGCTTTAAGGATAGTTTCCCCCCCACAATTTTTGGGGTAAACCTAAACTTATAAGTAAGACATTCATCATTTCCTTCAACGTTCATTTTTTCTTTTCTGTAATTCCATTAGATTGAGGTGAGTAAAGGGTAGTAGTTTGATAAACAATTCCATTTTCCAAATATATCTCTACAAAAGAAGATTCATACACTCCACCCCTATCACTTCTTTTCATTCTTATCTTTTATCCAATTGATTTTCAACTTCAGTTTTATATTGCCTAAATTCTTCAATTGCTTCATCCTTACTTTTCAGCAAATAAACATAACAATATCTAGTGCAATCATCAATAAAAGTTATGAAATACTTTTTTCCACCGCGAGATGGTGTTGACTTCATATGACAAATATCTGTGTGAATCATTTCTAAGGTATTGGAATTCCTTTCAAGAGACTTATAAGGATGCTTAGCATACTTAGATTTAACACATATTTTGACATTGTGATTTATTGCACTCAAAGTTAGGCAATACTTCTAAATTAATCACTGTTCACAAGGTTTTTAATTGAAATATCCTAAATGACTATGCCATAAATCATTAGACTCAAGTAAGTAAGAAGAAGCCTCAGCTTTATTCATTTCAACAGCCATGACATCAAGTTTGAAAAGTCCCTCATTGAGGTAACCCTTTACTACATACATTTTATTCTTACTTATTACAACTTTCTCTGATACAAACACACACTTAAACCTGTTTTTAACGAGTAGTGTTGTAGACACTAAGTTCTTCCTAATAGTAGGAACATGAAGAACATTATTGAGAGTCAACACCTTGCTGGAAGTCATATTTAGGAATATCTTCCCACTTCCTTCAACCTTGGTTGTTGCATTGTTTCCCATGAAGATCTTTTCTTCGGGATCAGTGGTATCATAAGTAGCAAAAGCTTGTTTATCCGTAAAAACATGTCAATTGGATCCGGAATCAAGCCACCATTCATTTGGATTTCCAATTAGATTACATTCAGTGAGCAAAGCACAAAGATTTTCAATCTCATCAACTACTCCTACCTTGTTTATCTTATTCTTTTTCTTGTTCTTCTTCAAAATTTGACAATTGGGAGCTTTGTGGCCAATATTACTTCAATTGTAACACTTGCCTTTGAACCTTTTATTGTTCTGCTCTTTCTCTTGTCCAGAAGACTTCTTCCTCTTCTTATTATGTGTAGCATCATCTTTAACAAGATTTGCACCCATTATTGTTGATTTCTCATACAACTTATTTTCCTCTTCTATCTTGAGACGAATCACAAAATCTTCCAAACCAAATAATTGGTTTTCAAGCATTTCTTCTTTAGGAACATGAGGATCTCTACTTTTGAACCTTTGCATTTCAAGTGTGGTCATCCAGAAGAACATCATTTGCTGCCAATATTTAAAATTCACATTAGAAAATTTCTCTGTTGATTCCACTATTGGAGCAACATCTGAACGACTTTATGATGCAATATTGATTGTCACTGGGATAGTACCATTCACAACCAAACCAATTTGTTGTTTAGTTTCATTCGTCATTTTTCTGTCAATCATTGTCACACAATTTAATATCTTAGAATACTAACAATAAAGACTTAATCTTTATACAACTTATTTTTAGTCAAAGATGAAGTTTTTATGTTCTTCAAAATGACAACCGATTGAACTTTGAATCCTGACGAAGTTTTGATGTTCTTCAAATCAATATCAAATTCAAATAGAGTTGAAAATCAAAAGGTTTTAACCGAGAGTTCAATAAATCAATGAAGTTTTTTATATTCTTTGAACTGAATACATACACTGATTTCTCGGTTAAGTTTTTATTTTCTTCCAATCGAGGGAGCAGAAAATCAAAAGATTTTAGTCTCCATAAAATCAGACACAATCCACATCAAACGAGTAAACTGATTCACTTTAGCCGAATAGTGGTACCTCAAATTCGCTGAACTTTAAACACACTCAATGTTAGCAAATCAAGCTAGAGTTTTTCAAAGAATAAACAGTTTTTAACTTCAAAATTTCATTACAATATCTTAGGAAAAACCAGATATTATAGCCAAAAGGCGTTGCATTAGAAAAGAAGCATTGGTTCAAAAAGTTACACTTTTTGAACCGTCGAGCCCATTTATAAATCCATCTGCATCTATAGATGGCCACATGTGGGTGCAGATCAAATACCACAAAACAAAATGTTGAGAGGCAATCTGCATTGGACTTGCTTTGGCATTTGCATCCGTAAATGACCATATGCAGATGCAAATCCTGTCATCGTCATTCAAACAGTGAACTGAAGGATCCTATCCCTTCAATATATGTTTTGATATGTGTCCGCAAATGTACTTTTGCATCCACAAATGGAGAAAAATTTCAGATTATTAAACAATTAACTTTCAAATGAATTTTGTCTAAAAAAAATAGTCTCTTGATCCAAATACAAATCTAAATCTGAAGCTGAGCCGAGCGAGTGACGATGATGATGGTGTGAAGCTTGTCTTTTTCTTACTTAACTAACAACATGGAATAGTGCTTCCATACTTAGCACAAGAAATTTCATTTCTCACACCAATGTGGGAGATACATTCTTCCATAAAGTCTATTCATTTTTGCCTCCATTTGTTCCTCTATTTTCCATTCATTATCAGCATAGAACCCAATAGTTTGATTATCATTATTCTACACTAATAAATATGGGCACTCTTCTATCTAGTTGTTGAATGTGTTTAAGTAATTTATAAATAAAAGATTGTTGTAATTCTAGAAGTATACTTTTATTGAATCGAACTCTTTTTCTTTAAAATCTTATTTGAAAAATTTATCATTTTTCCTTAACCCTAACTCTCTATTCGATGGTTGTTGTTATCGCTCAACAAATATTTTCAACTTTCTTTTGAAGAAGATAGTGATTTGTAGATGAGTCTATACCTAGTTAAAATATCAGGTTTCAGTAGAAGAAGGTAGTGACTAGCACAATAGTCTATAACTCTTTTTTCTCTATCTTGTTTTAATCTTTTGTGAAAACTTTTTAGTTGATCAAAATGACATTCATGAGTCTTAGTTTCACGGCTACATGAAGTGTTTGAATATTTATAAGTCTTGGGATTTTCTTAGAATTTTGTATTAAGAGAACCTCCTTCTTTTCTTTTGTCCTATAATGTGTATTTCATTTTCTGGGCTAATCATCAATATTTGATTTTCTTCATCAATTAATGTAGATGTAGATACTTTTTCAACTATTTTTTCTAATGGGAAAAACAAACACACCAATTATCGTCAAAACTGCATTTTATTAGTTTTGATTATCTCAACTAAACAATGGGCTTTTCTAGTGAAGTGAGTCTCTAGTACTTCACTTTTAGGTATATAAATGGAAAAGTAGGGTAAGAGGATTTGAAATAAGATTGGTACTTTGAATATAAAAATGAAGGAGAGCTCATGATTTGTGATTATGGATAAGTCCTCTTCTCTCAAAAATGAATTTTATTTTAGGTCAAGATGACATGCATGAATTTAGGTTAATGTGTGTCTGAATTATTTGAAAATCAGTAATTATTATTATGATCATAGATGTTTCAAACTGACAAATATTTTCATTCTTATATATACTTTTTGAGTGATTGCAAGCAATTTAAGTAACTAGTTACGGTTATCCAAGAATATATTTGCTCCAGTCCAAGAAGTATAACTTGATAATTTCAAAAAAATGAAAGGTAAAAGAATAATGACCCTCCAGGTCATTTTCTGTATTTCCACACTATTTTGGTATTTAGAGAATTCCCACAGCTACCCCAAGTCATTTATGACTTGCTGTTGCTAACAATTTGGTTTCTGGGCAGTTCGTTTGATTTTTAGAGCCAATTTCCTCTTTTGAAGTCTTCGCTGTTAAGAATTGGGTATCGGGCTAAAACATTAGGTAAATGGCCTTATATACCAATTTGGACAATTCTGTTAGCTTTGAAATAGTGATTTGGGTCCCAAGGCTTCCGAACTCATTTTGGGTTATTGGGTGGATTTTGGTTAAAACGGCCCTTAGGTGTGGGACCCACATTTTATCAAAATGACCTCAATTGGGAATTTTGATGGCGTCATTGAGTTTGGAATGTTGAAATTTATAAGGTAGCATAGTTTGTTTGCATTCATGGGATTCCTTCGAAAACTTGGCAAATTGCTAAGTTTGCTGGTGCAGGCCAAAAATGATCTTAGCGATCGCGAGGCCTTGGTCGCATTTGTGGAGGCCAAGGTTATTGGTCATCGCGATCGTGAGCTAGCCTTCACATTTGAGATGAGTCAGGTAGTCGACCAGTCTAAATTTTCCCTTCATGTTCGTAGTGAATCAGCCGCGTTCGTGAAGGTCAAGGCAGTCGAGGGTCGCGTTCATGAAGAGGTCCCTGTGATTTCGATGAAGGGACCCCTGGCAGCATTTAAAGCTGTGGAACCCAATTTCCTTTCCATTTTACTCATGTCCCTAGTCCATAAAAACCCTAGAGAGCTAAGATGGAGTGGAGATTGATCATTGGGTATTCAGGGTGAGTTGGAGACGCTATTTTCATCATTTTCTCATCGATATTTCCGTATGTTTTTGTCTAATTTCTTGGTATATTCTCTGATTTAACTTTAAATCCCTAGTTACTTTCTTGGCTGATTTAGGGCTCGTTTATGCTCGGATTTCACCAATTTTTTAGTGTAAATAATCCCTGAGCTTAGAGGGATGTGTTGATGGTTTCAAAGTTGTGATTCCATAAGCGGGTCCTGATATCACCCAAAATATACCTCCAAAAAAGTATAATGCGGTCGCTGTATCAAATATAGAACCCAACTAGGTTGGGATCGATCCCATAGGGAATAGGACAAAATTATGTTGAATGCTAGTCTGAGTGATTGGAAAGTAAGTAAAACTGGGGGGGGGGAGGTTGTGAGTAAGTGGTAACAGTAACGATTGCTGGTTTTTGGATTTGTAAACAATATGAGAAATACACTAGGACTGTGCTCTCCAATGATTCCTTAAATCTACCGGTTATTTGTGCTGGCAAGACTGTCCCACTGCATTACATGCAAAATCTAACAAGATATGTTCATCTAAACGTCTCTCGACCTCTTCTCCTCTCGGTGTCTGAGTGTCGCACTACTAACCCTTGTCCTGGATCTCAGATAACTATCCCTGTTACAGCTCAAGTTATTAGATGAAGGTTGATAGCTTCAAATCTCTGTTGTTATTCCTTGTTCCCAATCTCTACCTCTCTCTCAAGCAAGTTTAGAATACAGGCGAGTTTCTAACATTTGCAACCGTTAGAAGATCAATTATAATAAAGGTAATAACAATAAATGCACTCCTAACGGTTCAGAATTGCTTTGCACTTAACCCATTTTGTTAATTCCTCATGGTTCACACAACCCTAGTTAATGGGTTTAGCTACTCATGATTGCAAGAACACAAGAAGAATTCGACAATGAAAACATAATTGTAAACTCACAATAAAGAGAAAACTCTAAAATCTCAATATCAATAAAACCCTGGAATCGATGTTCCAAGATTAGAAAATCAATAATATGTTTATGAACTCAAAAAAAATGGAAAATATCTCTCAAAAAAATGTACTGACTAACTCCTGAACATAGGACAATAAAGGGGTATTTATAGATACAAGGTGAATCCTATTCTAAACAAAACACGAAAACAGAGTCGGGAATTTTCCACGGTACCATGACTTGGTGTCGTGGAACCAAGTCACGTCATATGGATTCCTGTCATGGAAATCAGGTTTCCTTTCACTCTTTAGGAGTTGACTCACTACATCAATCCATGTGGTGTGGGTTGACTCATGTGCTGTGAGTCCCTGAAGTGGAAAGCAGGCTTTCTTCCAGTCTACAGGAGTTGACCAGTGGTACCCACCCATGTGGCGTGGGTCCACTCACGTAACGTGAGTCCATGTCGTGGGACACTCCCCAGCTTTGATTTGGCTCTTTTTCTCCAGTTTGCCTCCATAACCTATTTCTCTGCAAAGTAGAAGAGAAAACACATCATACCAACCAAACATACCCAAGTTATTGCATATTTTCCTTGTTTTGAGCATCAAAAGTGCCATGAGACCATGACACATGAACACCCTCAACTTAGAACGTTTGCATGTCCTCATGCTAACAAAACTAAATAAACACGTACGATGCTTAACTAAGAGAAACCTAAGAGACCTATGGCAGTCGACTCATTTCTTTTGGTATAAAAACTTTTATGACCCCTCCAACTTGCAAATCAAAACCATAGTGTTCATACATGCAGCATAATATCATGATACAGAAGGGATCAAGTAATGGCATCAGATTATGAACACACAACTAAGCATATATGCAAATGACATTATCCGAACAACTAGCAGCTATCAAAGAAACTCATGTACTCTCACAACAAAGAAGTACCATATACTCACAGTATACTAATGAATATCAAAGTAGGGACTGGTTCAAAACACTCACTCTCACAAAAAAGTTCAAACAGTGTGCATGAAATACCATAGGTTTGCCCTTATTTTCTATGCCTTAGTTTTTTGGACAGTTGGACTAGGATCACTATAGAACTTTCATCGGCTTGTAATGTAGGCTTGGGGACGGGTATGGTACATATGGATATGGTGACTCAACCCTCCTTGACGCTACACTATTTTTGGCTCCACTTTCCAACCATTCTCATTTCATTCTTCCTTATTCTTCTTCATTTATTTTCAGATTTTGGGTGTGATTTTCTTCATACTTTCAAAACACAATTTTTTTTCTTTTTCTATTTTTCTCTTTGTTTTTGCAATTTCTATTTATTTCACTCATTTTTTTTTATTTTTTTTTCTTCACACCATCTGTTCTCTTTTTCTTTTACTAATCCCTTCTTCATACCTAAGTCAAACTACTCACCCCTATAATAGCCATCCTCAACTTAGGTGATTTTCCTAAGTTAAGGTACACAATGTCCAAGGAGGGATCAGGGCCAATACAGGTTCATTGTAAGTCAAAATGGGAGAGTGAATAGGCTAATGAAAGAAATAGGTCAATTACAGCTCAAAATTTGGATCAAGGGATATTTATTTCATTTGGTCAGGCATTTAGGCTAAAAGTGGACTTATTCAAATATGGCTTATAATCCTTTCCTAACCACTATCCTATAACCTAGGGAAGACTAACCAGGCAAGTTCAGGATAGAACACACAAAGTGGACTAGGTAATGACCTCACACACACATAGCACAGGGTTACATTATCAACTACTACCTATCCAGTTCATGCATTGCTAGCTACAGTCTTTCTGCTTACAGTACTAATGCCATAACAAGATCCAACAACTGTCACAAACTAATATACTACACACATATTTCAAGACAAAACTCTCAGGAGGGGTGTCTTTTAACAATCAAAAATCATCATTATCATTCAAAATACTTTCAGAATTAGACTTCACTAAGGTTCCCCTAATTTTCTCCTAATTAATCATGGAAACACATAAATACTATAAATAATGATCTAAACATTTCGGTTCTACTATGATAGCACACTTGGGGGGAAAGAAAACACGGCAACAAAAACCCCCAAGTGGTGGTATACCCCCACCCCCAACTAAATAATGGTGCACTGCCCCTAGTGCACAGCTATCAATAGAATAAGTGTAAGGGAGTGAATACATACCCGCGGTGCCCTAGGCATTGGATGTGGGCCTATCTACAAGAGTATCCTGTGCATGTTCATTGGGCTCGATGCTAGGGGCTGACAGTGGGGGAGGTGGCTGACTAGAAGATGCTCCCAAATTTCTCTGCTCATCTTCGATCTGACTGAGGTGATATTCAACTCGGGAGGCTTTCATAGCCCTCCTCAGGTCTCTGTCAAAATCATCATCACTCGATTGCTGACCCTCTGAGCTATGTGGTCATTTGGCCCTCTCAATCGGCGGCTCCTCCTCCGCAAACAAATCCACCTCAAAAGCCTGCCTCATCGGAGTTGGCACGGGCATAGGTGGAATAACAGGGGTGCTTCTCGGTTCCATAGCTCTAACCTCCTCCCTCAATGCATCCACCTCCTGTGTCAACCCTGTAATATTAGGAATCTATGCTAAACTCATTCGGTTTGCCATCCGCGTCTCAAAACTATCAATCCGCCCATGCAGCTCTCTCATAAATCTATCCATGGTCGCAGTCATTCGGGCCTAAACTCTCACCTCTGAAGCCTCTATCGTGGACCTGACCCATGGATTAAGCTGGGATACTAACTTAGCCATCTGGGCCTCTGTGTGCGCCTGCCTCTGAAACATCTGCGTCTGCCTATCAACCTACTGTTGTAGAAAGTCTCACAGAACTGAGACCATACTAGATGGGGGTAATGGTGTTGTAATGCCTGCAATCTCATCACTCACTGGGCCTATTCCCTCAGCAGGTACACGCATCAGCTCAGGCACACTCACCAGTGTTGGAGTACTAATTGGCTTCTATCTATCTCCAAGCCCTTCAAAAAGAGCCACGCCAGATGATGTGGAAGGCTGAGACCTTCTCGGAACAACTGGGTTAGCCCCCCCTGTTGCATCAATCCTATATCAGCAATTTGGGTCACCTCAACATCATGATCAACTGTAGGTATTGAAGCCACACCAGCAGTATTACATAAGCCTTGGATCAAACATAGAAAATAAATGCTGGTGAAGTCATGGAAAGCATGCTCATGGATCTCTTCAATAATGTAGCGAGCGAAGTTAATATCATAACCGGCCAAAATTCTTGCTACCAACACTGCCCGATCAAGTGTGAGTGAATTATCAGTATTACTAGGACCTAAATGGTGCCTGAAAACCGACCATTAAAACCGTCCTACAAAGTAAAGTGAGGACTTCTTAATGTCCAGCTTACCAGCAACCCAACTAGCATCTGCACTATCCTCCGCTATGTAACCTGCAATCCATCGTAGTAACTTCAACCGCTGAGCAACGTCCCTCATCTTAGTCCTATTTCTCACCATCTTCATGCGGTGATCAAACTCAGCAGTCGTGGTGGGAATCTCCCTTTCTTCTCCAAACAAGAACTAGTGGATCGTTCTCTCGGATATGTCAACTCTGGTACCACGAACCAAAATGTGAGTCAGTGGTGGCTGGTCCCAATATCTCTGCTTCTTAGGTGTAGTCAATGCTACCGATACAGCATATGAAGCATAAAACTCACAGAACAACTCACGGCTATAGTTGTACAAAGGCTCCGTGATCCACCCAAATCTGTAGCGATCAAACAATGTCTTAATCTCAGGCAGTGCATTCACCTCATCTATCCGATACCGAGCCTCCTCCATGATATTTCTTCGCCATGTACCCCACTCAGTTGGTTCGACATCCCTATCATAAATGTATTTCATCCCATCAACACACCACCTCCTGTTATCCCTTTGGATCAGAGATGCGGCCTGACGTGCATTCAAAGCTCTTTGGGAGGGGGTAGTCGAACCCTGGCCACCAGTACCGGAGATAGAAGTTTTCCCCACAGCTGCACTACTCTCACCGAATGCAGACTCATCTGTACCCTCAACATGCTCCTCAGACCCAGATACATTATCCTTGTGATCATCACCGATTGTAGAAGCATCCATCCCCTCATCAGACTGGGGGCAGAATCAGAAAACTGATCAGGAGTAGCTGATTTAGCAGGTTGTAGGGGCTGTGGAATAGGCTGAAGTGCAGCCCAAACATCAGCTTGTGCCCTAGTTTGCAACCTCGTTGTGAAAGGTACAAGTGAAGAATCATGATAAATCTCAAACACCTCCTCGGATCCACTTTTATTTGACCTAAAGGTTCATCGCGCAACCTAGTCATAAATTTGGGGTTTTTAGTGTGGATTCTCAAAGATGAACTCATATCTCTGCGTTTGGGGCTAAATTTTGGCGGTATTTTGGGTCAAATGGGTTGGGTTTGGGGTTTTAAGGTTTCAAAACTTTTAGGGTTATAGGGTGATGATTTTCAAATTTTCTTGCAATTGGAGTGGTGGTGGTACGAATTGGAATTATTGGTACATGGGATTTATAGTGATTATAGGATAGAAAGTGTTAATTTGGATGAATTGGGGAAAGAGATCGCGTATGTGAAGGCTTGGAGGATCGGGTTTTTAGAGTTTGTAACCGGGTAGTATCAGATTTTATAGGGGTAGGCCGAAATTAGGGTTGGGTCGGGTCGAATCTTGATAATTAATTTCGGGTCTGCTTTTCATGGTACCAACCCACGCCATGTGGGTTGACCCACATCACGTGGGTCCCTGTCGTAGGTCGAGGTATGCAGCCACAAATAATCTCTGATTCCCACAATACTGACCCACGTCTCATGGTTTTACCTACGTCACGTGGGTCCCTGGTGTGGATCGGGTTCTGCATGTGAATAATTTTCTCTGAATTCCATGGTACAAACCCACGTAATGTGGATGAAGTTATGGGACATGAATCACTGTTGTGGGTTGTACTGACATTTTCAGTTCAATATTTTAAATTCCAACTAACTTATCCTCGCATCCTCCAATAGTCGGATCACAACCAACTCAGGCCTTGGGTTGCCTCCCAAGTAGCGCCTGATTTAATGTCGCGGCACGACATGGCTAAATTGGCTGCTTAGACTACACCAACCAGCCCATGGGTTGCCTCCCAAGCAGCGTCTGATTAAATGTTGCGGCACGACATGGCTAACTTGACTAATCAGAATTCATCAAGACTCAGCTCCTCACATGTCCTAATTTCTTTCGTGATTCCCACATAGTGCTTTACACGCTGCCCATTTACCTTGAATAGAACATTATCATCACCTTTTATTTCATTTGCTCTATGCGGGAACACCCTAACAACAGTGAATGGTCTAGACTATTTAGATCACAGTTTTCCAGGAAAGAGGTGAAGCCTGGAGTTATAGAGCAGCACCAAATCTCCTGGGTGAAACTCTCGTCGTTCAATCCTCTGATCATGATATAGTTTCATCTTCTCTTTATACAGTGCTGAACTTTCATAAGCCCGGAGACAAAATTCATCCATCTCATTCATCTACTCTAGTCTCAATTTGGCCGCATCACTCCATTCCAAATTCAGCCTCTTCAACGTCCATAACGCTTTATGTTCAAGTTCGACAGGAAAATGGCATGATTTACCAAATATCAGCTGATATGGAGATACACCAATCTGTGTCTTGAATGCAGTTCGATATGCCCATAGTGCATTATCCAATCTTCTTGCCCAATCAGTCCTATTGGCATTCACTGTCTTTGCCAAAATAGACTTAATCTCATGATTTGACACTTTAACTTGCCCGCTCATATAAGTATGGTAAGGTATTGCAACCTTATGTTTGACACCATCTTTTTCAAGTAAGGTTTTGAACAGCCAATTATAGAAATGGGATCCTCCATCACTAATGATAACTCGGGGTTTACCAAACCGTGAAAAAAAAATTCTTTTTAAGAATGCCGTGACACTTCTTCCTTCATTATTGGGAAGCGCAATCGCCTCCACCCACTTAGAAACATAGTCAACAGCTACCAAAATGTATTTCATCCCATGTGAGCTCACAAAGGGGCCTATAAAATCAATTCCCCATACATCAAACAATTTGAGCTCAAGTATAGTTGTCATAGGAAGTTCGTGTCTGCGTGAGATGTTCCCTTGTCTTTGACATTGGTCACAGTCCCGAGCATAGTCATGAGCATCTTTATAGATGGTGGTCCAATAATACCCGCATTGTAAGATCTTATGCACAGTCCGCGTACCGCCATGATGACCCCCAACTGGAGATGAATGACATGCTTCCAAAATACTCATCATTTCAGCCTCTGGGATACACCTTCGAATCATACCATCTACACATACCCTAAATAGGTAAGGCTCATCTCAGAAGAATTTTCTCACCTCATGCATGAATCTCCTTTGTTGTTGGTACGACATATCTTTCGGGACTACATCACTTGCCAAAAAGTTGGCAAAATCTGCAAACCATGGCATTAAGTCTTGTGATCCTGATAACACTTACTCATCTGGAAAGGTATCATCAATATTGAGATCATCCCTTAATTTGACCATATCTTCCTACTCAAGGTGTGATAGGTGGTCTGCAACCTGATTCTCAGTCCCTTTTCGGTCCCTAACCTCAAAATTAAATTCTTGTAGTAGAAGTACCCACCGAATCGGCCTTGGCTTGGCGTCCTTTTTTGACATAAGATATCTAAGTAGGGCGTGGTCTGTATGTACAATCACCTTCATACCAATCAAGTAAGATCAAAAATTTTCAAAAGCAAAAAACCACAGCCAACAGCTCTTGCTCAGTCACAGTGTAATTCTTCTGGGCTGGATTAAGTGCCTTGCTAGCGTAGCAAATCGGATGTAGAATCTTTTAATATCTTTGGCCAAGGAATGCGCCCAAAGCTACTCCACTAGCATCACACATAACCTCAAATGGCATCGTCCAGTTCTGTGTGACAATGATAGAAGCTGAAATTGACTTCTCTTTCAGACATTCGAATTCTCTTAGGTTCTCTCCATCGAACATGAACTTTACCTCTTTATCCAAAGGTTTGCATAACGGATGTGCAATCTTAGAGAAATCCTTGATGAATTTTCTATAAAAGCCAACATGACCTAAAAAACTTCGAATCCCTTTCACAGAAATCGGTAGGGGTAATTTTTCAATTACCTCAATCTTTGCTTTGTCAACTTTGATACCCTTCTTTGAGATTCGATGTCCCAATACAATACCTTCTTTAACCATAAAGTGATATTTCTCCCAATTTAGCACTAAGTTGCACTCTTTATATCTTTGTAACACATTAGCAAGGTGGGCCAGACTGTCGTCAAAAGAATCTCCCACTACATAAAAATCATCCATAAATACCCTAATAGTGTCTTCCACCATGTCGGAGAAAATAGACATCATGCAACTCTGAAAAGTGGTTGGTGCATTGGATAACCCGAACGACATCCTTTTGAACGCCAAAGTCCCCTATGGGCAGGTGAATGTGGTCTTCTCTTGGTCCTCGAGAGCAATGAAAATCTGATTATATCCCGAATAACCATCAAGAAAGCAGTACCACCCCCTTCCAGCAAAATGGTCTAACATCTCGTCCATGAATGGCATGGGAAAGTGATCCTTTTTGGTCCAAGAATTTAACTTTTGATAGTCCATGAAAACTCTCCATCCGGTGACTGTCCTCATTGGGATTAACTCATTCTTGTCATTTGGAACCATAGTGATTCCTCCTTTCTTTGGCATACATTGAACTGGGCTTACCCACTTGATGTCAGCAATGGGGTAAACTATGCCTGGATCTAACCACTTAATTATTTCTTTCTTCACAACTTCCTGCATAGGTGGGTTCAGACGACGTTGGTACTCAATGCTCGATATACACTCAGGAACAAGCTGAACTTTATGAGTACAAATGTTGGGTGGAATCCCTATAATATTAGTAATGGACCAACCAATGGCCCTCTTAAAATTCTTCACTATCGAAACTAGGGCTTCTACCTTTCATCCTGCTAACTCAGCAAAAATGATTATGGGCAAGGTGTTATTGGTTTCCAAAAATACGTAGCGAAGGTGAGAAGGAAGAGCCTTAAGCTCTAAGACTGGAGACTCCTCAACAGAAGGGCGAGCCGGTGGGGTCACCCTATTCTTTAAATCAAGATCAGGTTTCTTTGAAGTATAAGTGTAGGATACCCTACCAGTAAGTGCTTCTACCATCTCATCTTATTCCTTAATACCATCACTATCAAAATTCATAACCACAACCACAAGAGCTTCTACCCCTAACCTTTCTTCAATTGGAATGACTATGGCACTCTCATCAAATGTATTAATTACAGAAATCACTCGCATATCTTTCGGTTGCTTTATGGAACGACAAACATTGAAAGTAACATGTTCATCATTTAACCTGAATTTCATCTACCCAGTTTCCATGTCAACCAACGCACAGCCAGTGGCAAGGAATGGTCTCTCTAGAATGATAGGAACCTCAAAATCAACTTCATAATCTAGAATCAAAAAGTCAGTTGGAAAGATGAAAGATGCAACTTTTACCAAAACATCATACGGAATTCCCATCGGCTTTTTCACAGTTCTATCTTCCATAAGAAGCCTTATAGAAGTCGGCAAGCGACATTAAGTTAATACTAGCACCCAAATCACATAGTGCCTTTGCAAAGTTACATGACCTGATAGTACAAGGAGTTGTGAAAGATCCTGGATCCTCCTTCTTTTCTATGAGGGAATGTGAAGAAACTGCACAATAATTATGCAAGTTATCTGTCGGCTCAAAACTAACAGTTTTCTTCTTCGTCACCAAGTCTTTCATGAACTTTGTGTAACCAGGCATCTTTTCTAATGACTCAACAAGAGGGATATTTACCAATAGTTCTTTCAATATTGTAATAAACTTCTGGTATTTACCTTCCTCAGCCTTTTTTTTCAACCTTTGAGGAAAGGGAGGAGGAGGTCGTGGGATAGTTTTCAACATTTATGGAGCCTTCTTTTGCTTTCTCTTCTCAGATTCTACTTTCTTATTAATATTATGGGGTTTGTGAGTTGTGTTGATGCCCGCTGCTAAATTTTTTGGCTCTATCTCAACCTCTTCATCACCCACTACTGGCTCATCTTTCTTATCATTATCCAGAGAAATAGATGGGTTGGTTGTGTTGTTTCCGCTTCTTATAGAAATGGCTAAACAATTACCGTCATTTTTAGGATTTTGGATGGTGTTACTTGGAAGAATGTCTGGTTGACGTTGGTTCAATACCACCGATATCTGCCCAAACTGTTGCTCCAGCTATTTTATGGCAGTTGAGTGAGATTCAACTTTCTGACTTATTCCCAAAATGTCCACCATAATTTCCTTCAAGCAATTTTCTTGGTTTTCTGATCCTTTAACCAATTTGGTAAGAAGGGTTTCTATTCGTGAATTTTATAGTCAGTATCATGGTTCCCTGGTGGAACATAAGCACCGTTCTTCTCCTGGTAATCCTCTTTTCATCTCCAGTCTCCATCACAATATCATTCTTTATCTCTATATCCTGACCTGTTGTAATTGTCTCCATAATAGTTCCGACCTTGACTCCCTTGTCTCGAGTTCCAAGAGTCTTGATTAGACCCTTGGCGCTTGGCTCAAAAACCTGCCACTTCTCGATCCAAGTACTTAGCTTCCTCATCAGATTCATAATCGTCATGCTGAAGTGTTTTTCCTTGTGGACCCACGGCATGCACCTTCTCAGCATCTCTATCTGTAATCTGTTTAGCTAACAAACCAATTTTTGTCCTCAACTGTGCGACCTCTTGAGCTACAGACTCATCTAGCGCCCATTGTGCTGCTGATGCTCCAATAGTGTATGTACCAACAGGTGTATATGCCTCTCGAGTATGTCATCCTCGATTGGTCTTAGTGATACAATCTAAATTCTCTAATGCTTATTCCCACCTCAGACTCATAAATGCTTCGCCAATGATAGTATCTGCTATAGCCTTAGTATTTACATTTAAAGCCCTGTAGAAGATTTCAAGTAAACTCCTGCCACTCATTCTATGATTTGGAACATTCTGCAGCTTCTTCTTAAACCTTAGTCATGTCTCATAAAGTGCTTTAGAATGTAGTTATATGAAGTTGTAAATCTCATCCTTCAATTGTAGCATCTTGGAGGGTGGAAAAATCTCTCCAGAAATTGATTTCTCAACTCTTGCCAAGTAGTAATGGAGCCTTGTGGTAATTTGGCCAACTACAAAGTTGATTCCCCTATTAAAGAGAACGGAAACAATCTTAATCGAATAGCCTTTTGGTCCACTCTAGGCAAATTGTACGAAGTACAAACCCCCATAAAGTTCATCGCATGTATGTTCGTATCATTCGTAGAAAGTTCGATGAATACGCCTTTCAAGTTAAGCAGGTGGATCATGGTACTTGTAATGTCGAACTTAGTGCCCTGAGGTAATTCTTGTGGGATAATGGCGCCAATGTCTATTGGCTCAAAATAAGCCACATCCTCTACTTCTGGATCATCAAAAACTGGCATATATGGTCTTTGAGGTGTTCGGTGTGCCCTCAGTCTTCTTTGTCTCTCTTCAGCATCAGCCAGACGTTGTGTTACTTCTTGTATAGCTCGATTATCTCTATCTGCTTTCCTAAGAGCAGCTTGCCTAGCTTGCTCTTCCCGTGTCAATCGAGCGGTAGTTTGGTCTTCTCTTTCATGACCAACTAGCTGAATTGGTTGGTTATAAATGTCTCCCATAGCTGCGGGATCCTAAACTCCATCGGTATTCACCATTCTTCGATTAGTTCTCAGAGTTCTTTCTATTTCAGGATCAAGTGGAATCAGGGGATTGCCTTGATTTATAGTATTGGGCATCCACTGGCATGTGCCATTAAAAATATAGTAAAATAAAACTAATAAACTCCAACAAGAAAAATACTCAACTCCGTAACTGTAATCCCTGGTAACGGCGCCAAAATTTGATATCACCCAAAATATACCTCCAAAAAAGTATAATGTGGTCACTGTATCAAATATAGAACCCAACTAGGTTGGGGTTGATCCCACAGGGAATAGGACGAAATTATGTTGAATGCTAGTCTGAGTGATTGGCAAGTTTGTAAAACTGGGGGGTTTTATGAGTAAGTGGTAACAGTAACGATTGCTGGTTTGTGGATTTGTAAACAATATGAGAAATACACTACGAATGTGATCCCCAATGATTCCTTAACTCTACCGGTTATTTGTGCTGGCAAGACTATCCCGCTGTGTTGCATGCAAAATCTAACAAGATATATTCATCTAAACATCTCTCGACCTTGGTTAGACAAATTTCACTCTTCTCCTCTCGGTCTTCGAGTGTCGCACTACTAACCTTTGTCCTGGATCTCAAATAACTATCCCTGTTATGGCTCAAGTTATTAGATAAAGGTTGATAGCTTCAAATATTTGTTGTTATTCCTTGTTTCCAATCTCTACCTCTCTCTCGAGCAAGTTTAGAATACAGGAGAGTTTCTAACGTTTGCAACTATTAGAAGATCAATTATAATGAAGGTAATAACAATACATGTATTGCCAACGGTTCAGAATTGCTTTGCACTTAATCCATTTTGTTAATTCCTCATGGTTCACACAACCCTAGTTAATGGGTTTAGCTACTCATGATTGCAAGAACACAAGAAGAATATGACAATGAAAACATAATTATAAACTCATAATAAAGAGAAAACTCTGAAATCTCAATATTAATAAAACCCTAGAATCGATGTTCCAAGATTACAAAATCAATAATATGTTTATGAACTTAAAAAACAATGGAAAATATCTCTCAAAATAATATACTGACTAACTCCTGAACATAGGACAATAAAGGGGTATTTATAGATACAAGGTGAATCCTATCCTAAACAAAACAAGAAAACAGAGTCGACAATTTTCCACGGTACCGTGACTTGGTGTCGTGGAACCAAGTCCCGTCACGTGGGTTTCTGCTATGGAAAACAGGGTTACTTTCACTCTTCAGGAGTTGACTCACGGCATCAATCCATGTGGTGTCGGTTGACTCATGTGTCGTGTGTCCCTGACGTGGAAAGCAGGCTTTCTTCCAGTCTACAGGAGTTGACCTGTGGTACCCACCCACGTGGTGTGGGTACACTCACGTAACGTGAGTCCATGCCGTGGGACACTCCCCAGCTTCGATTTGGCTCTTTTCTTCCTCAAATGCTCCATTCTAATGCATGTTTCTTCCCTTTTTCTCCAACTTGCCTCCATAACCTATTACTCTACAAATTAGGACAGAAAACACATCATACCAACCAAACATACCCACATACCCAAGTTATTGCATATTTTCCTTGTTTTGAGCATCAAAAGTGCCATGAGACCATGACACATCAGGTCCCACATGAGATTTTTAGCTCAATTTTGGACCTGGAGCATTTCTTTGCAATATTGGAATTGTTATTCTCGTGTCAATGGATATATTACTATTTTGATAGCATGGCAATTCTCGGAGGCTTCTCGGAAGGGAAAAGCTCAAGTTTAGTGGTCTTTCTAGAGATTTCAGTGGCGTCCAGGTAGGCTAGGCTTACTTTCCTCATAGATTAAGCTTTATTATGGTATTAGTAGAGTATTGTGCTATACTTGGGTGAGAATTTATGGCTTGGTTGCATATTTACCAAATTTTGGATTATTTAGCTGCTTAAAGAGTCGTTTTAGATAGGATTTGACTCATTCTTCCTCCTTTGAGTTAGATTGCACCCTAAGGCTAGTTTTGACTTATTTGGTACCTTGAAATATAACTTTAAAGCCTTAGTCTAGTTTTGGGTAGAACTTACCTTAGTATGAACTTTTGGGATTAGTATTGCGCCCCACCGGTCCTCTTCTAGGTCAAATATTTATTGCTCCTTGTGGATCTAGGACGCCTTCTTTCATCATCTTATATTAAATCTTGAACCTTAGGATGATTTAGGCATTTTTTTGACCTTCGGGCAGATTTGTTATTTGGTATTTACTATCCAATTTTGATTCAAGTCCAACATATACTATTCAAAGTGGTATTTTATGTTGGTAACATGATACTAAAGTTTCAATTCAAGTACTACGTTTATGATTCATAGGGATTCTCAGTTATGGTTTCGTGGTTGGTTACTTATGTTTATCATTGTCGGTAGATCCTCTTAATTGCATCCATTAGGCTTCTGGGGGCTTGGTTGGGTTATTTCTCTCCTATTAGTGTCTGTTGGGCTTATGGGGCCCAGAGTAACACCCCGTACCTTCCTAACCCTCTTGACGACGTTAAACAATGCTTACTTAGGTGTCGAGAGCCATACATACGTATTTTGTAATGCTATTGATGAGATAATGGACTTTCGCCCTCGTATATGTGATTAAACCTTCATAGGAGGTGTTTTATGATTTTTGTGGAACATTTGTGGGGTTCAAAACGAGGCTAAGAGGACCTCTAAACAAAGTATAATAAGGTTAAGAAGTAAGTTAAAGAATAGGACTTGAAGTATCTAACCAAACCCGCGAAGAAAAGTTGAAAAATGAAATTTTCAAAAAAACTAAGTGTAGGGCCCACCATAGGGCGTACCACGCCGCTCTGGGCTAAAATTTTTAGTCCAGTGGCAGCAAGTTGGTGCGCCCAAGGGCGTGCCACGCTGGTTTTTCCACTTTTTCGAAAGTTGGAAATTTTCTAAGTCCCAAGGGTATCCGGGGTCGTACCGAGCCAATTTTTTCCACGTTTCTTCTACAACCATGAGTATATACATGAAATGAGTCAATAATTATATTGGTATGATAAAATTACTCGAGAACGAATTTGGCATCAAAATGACGATTTTACCCTTTTGGTCAAAATAGGCCATACGTGGCTAGAATCACTTGTTTTTGGGATTGAGGCTACGGATATGACTAGCGTGAGTGGGAATATTGTTGTAACACATATGAGATGATTTAAACACGAGAAATTATTGATTTTACTGGGTTAAGTGAATTGGGCCCAAAAAGGACCCAAAAATAAAAAGAAAACATGGCCCAAAAATGGGTCAAAAGACCCATTCTTGCCTTGACCTTCTAGCCATATTAAATGCTAAAGAGTGGCTAAGGATGGAATTTAGGGCCTATATAAAGGGCAATAAAATCTGATTTTTATTCTACACAAATCTCATGCCTTTTTAGACCAAAAGAAGATATTTGCTCTGAAACCCTAAAGAACTCAAAGTCAATTTTGGGGCAAGATCATCACTTTTCAAGCTTGGGTAAGTGATTCTTGTTATGGATTAATATATTATATGCATGGGAGAGTATGTAAATCACGTTGGTTATGCTTGGAAGGGTTGAACATGGTACTTTGTATTGTTATATAAGATTTGTGATCTATGAGATTCAAGCTTGAATTATGACTTGTGCGTTTGATTAAAGAGCATGGTATGGATAAAATATGGACATGTATGGTGTGATTTTGTTATTTAACTTGTTATTTTTCTATAAGTGTAAATTGTGGGATTTTGGCCGATATGTGCTATGAGGTGTATTAAAGTAATTTGAAGGATTATTTGTGATGTGGTGTGGATAAGAAAGTGTAAAGGAGAAGTGTTGTGGTGAAATATATTGATTATCATGTATTGGTCAATGTTGGGAATATTGGGGGATTTTTGGAATAATAATTTCATCAATGGTTTTGTCAAAGGGAAACGGCATGTTTAAAGGCAAACATGTAACTCATTGACGTTATATGCATTTGTAAAGTAGTTGGTGGTTAATGTAAATCCCGTTATGTATTTGTGTTGTAGAGTGACACATAAAGAAGGAGTGGGACTATTGTGTGCACATCTAAGATTGTATATCCGTATTGAGAGTACAAGGTATGTAAGGTTACTCTGTCCGTATCTTTCTGCGGCAAATAGTATTCACATTGACATTACGCTTGTTCCATCCAGAAATGTGCTAAGGTATCCCATATCCGGTTATCCATGGTCATTGTCATATATTTCCTACTCATTGATCATTTGTGAATCTCATGTCTCATATTCATGGTTAATGTTCCAAAAGCTCAAATAAGATTATGTTCCAATGTTTCCAATAGGGATTATACTTATGTCTCTTGTTCATGGATTCTTGTCCAATGGTTCCCATGGTGTTATGGTTCTAATAATGTTATGTTGCCAAGTTATTCACATGTCTCCCACTCATTGGTTAATGATCCAAAGTTTCAAGTAAAGTTATGACTTTCATGGTATCAATCTTAAAGTAATGAATGAAGTAATGCATATGTGGTCAATGATCAAGTACGGGTGGCAGCTTTGGGGGCAAAATGCCTAGCTCAAGCCGATCCCAAATCAGGGGGCAGTCCTAGGGGCATAAGCCTAGCCCGGATCGATCCTGACAGGGGTCAGCTCTAGAGGTAATAACCTAGCTCGAGCCGAACCTGAAATGTTGTATGGGTGGCAGCTCTAGAGGTACTAACCTAGCTCGAGCCGATCTCGATATATACATTGATTCATAGGGTGGCAGCTCTAGGAGAATAAGCCTAGCTCGAGCTGATCCCAACATAACATGATGTTATGTTAAAACCCACTGTTCAGTCAGGGCCCGGGTATCACAGGTCACAGTCAAAGACGAATAATCATAGAAGCAAAGATACAAAGAAAGTAATGAAAGAAAAATACATGGTTTCCAAAGTACAGGATAGTGACTCATCTACATTGTGACTTATCTATATTGGTTATGCATTTGAACTTGAGTTCTTTGACATATTTACATATCTTACAAGTTTCATATGGCCTTACATACTCAGTACATTCTTCGTGCTGACCCCACTTGGGGGATTTACCTTACTTGCTGCACTAGTAGGCCTCCACAGTAGGTTGTCAGTTGTTGCAGATCATTGGTGAGCTCCAGTTAGTTCGGGGCTTCTCTGAGTCACAGTTGTACCTATGTTTTGGTGTTGTACATGATGTATAAAGCGGGGACTTGTCCCGACTTTTAGCTCATTTTGGTCAATGCATTTGTTAGAGGCTTTTGTAGACGTATGTGGGTGTATAAATGTAAAAGGTATATGTCGTTTTTGACTTGGTGGACTCAATGACCAAGTTTCGCATATGTATATCTATATAACGTGTTCCATGAATTCCATTGTTGGTACCTAAAGCTATTATGTGATTATGGGTTTCCTATGGCATACATATGATTGACTAGAGGCAAAGCTTGGTTCTCTCGGGCCTTGTCGGCTACAAGTGCCAATCCGTCCCGATGGGATTTGGGGCGTGACAAAAGTTGTATCAGAGCAGGTCGTTCTAAGGGTGTCTACAAAGCCGTGTCTGAGTAGAGTCTTACTTATCGATGTGTTGTGCACCACATTTATAAGTAGGAGGCTACGGGACATTTAGGATGTTGTTTCTTTTCTTCACTTCTAGATCGTGCAATAGAGCCAGTGTTGTAAGTTGAATTGAATCTGATCATGGTAATTGTTTTTCTTTAGTATAGTCAAAATGCCAATTATGAGAAGAGGTAGAGGTAAAGGGAAGCAGGTAGATGTGCCTGCTGAAGAAGGAATGAGTAGACTACCATCTGACCAAGCTAGTCAAGGTGGAGCAAATGCTGAAATTTCTTCGCGGTCTTCATCTACTTTTCCAGCTCCGGAGGAGCCAATTGGTAGAGAAGTACCTGCGGAACCACCAATGAATGCCACAGATCAGGATCTTAGAAATGCAGTTCATATGTTGACACAGTTAGTGGTAGCCCAGAGTCAAGGACGAACTGGTCCAATTACACATGATGATGATGCGGCTAGAGTGGCAAGTCGCAGAACACAGGATTTCTTGAAACTGGACCCTCCTATATTCACTGGGTCAGACCCGAAAGCAGATCCACAGGACTTCCTGGATCAAATTCAGAGGGCCTTGGAAGTTATGCATGTGACAGGGGTAGAGACAGTTGAACTTGCTGCATACAGATTGAAAGGAGAGGCAATATTGTGGTACGAGGATTGGAAGAAATCCCGTGATATTGGTGCAAATCCACCTGCGTGGGAAGAGTTTAAAGTGGCTTTCCTTGATTATTACTTGCCTTATGAGATCCGTGAGGCACGTGCGGATCAGTTTCTAAATCTCCATCAAGGAAATTTGAGTGTCAGAGAATATAGCTTGCAATTTAATTCCTTGGCTCGATATGCGCCAAATGTTGTGGCTACGATGACAGACAGAGTCCATAGATACGTGGACAGACTAGAGCCATATTTGGTAATGGATTGCACCATTGCTGCCTTGAACAAGGACATGGACATAGCGAGAATTCAGGCCTTCGCCCAGAAAATGGAAGATCAAAGGCAGAGAAGAAGGGTACATGAATTTGATAGGGGACAGTCCAAAAGGGCTAGACCTGTGGGACCACCTATGATGTCCCAAGGAGGATCTAGGCCCCGCATGTTTCCTAGACCACCTAGACCATCGTTCTCTTATTCCACAGGGAGTGCTCATTCACAGTTTCGAGGGTTTATAGGTGGACCATCTGGGCAGAGTAGCGGAGTTCACGGATCACAGGCGGCAGGTTTTCTCCATCAGCAGTGTCAGCACTGTGGGCGTATTCATGTAGGTACATGAAGAGTGGGGATAAATGCTTGTTTCTGGTGTGGCATGACAGGACACATGATGAGAGAGTGTCCCCAGAGGAGTATGGGAGGTGTAGCACAACTGGTAGGATCGGCCGTTGCATCATCAGCATCGGTCCCTTCTTTGGACCGAGGTGTTCAGTCTGTTGGTAGGGGTAGAGGTGCCAGAGAAGCAGCCAGTACTAGTGGGGTCCAGAATCGCACTTATGCTTTAGTGGACCGACAAAATTCAGAGGCTTCCCCTGATGTCGTCACAGGTACATTATCCATATTCTCATATAATGTATATGCATTGATTGACCCCGGTTCTACATTTTCCTATGTTACTCCATTGGTTGTTGCAAAATTTGCAAAGGCACCAGAAGTATTAATTAAATCAATTGAAGTGTCTACACCGGTCGGTGAATATATTGTTGCAAGAAGAGTATATCGTGACTGTATGGTAACTATGTGTGGTCATGATACATTGGCCGATCTCATTGAATTAGGCATGGTGGATTTTGATGTGATCATGGGAATGGATTGGTTGGCCTCTTGCTATTCCACGGTAGATTACCGGGCCAAGAAGGTGAAATTTTGTTTTTCGCAAGAAAATGTCCTTGAATGGCAGGGAAATGTAGGGGCACCACGAGGCAGATTTATTTCCTAGTTGAAAGCCAGAAAAATAATTGTTAAGGGTTATATATGTCATTTAGTACGGGTGAAAGATACTGAAGTGGAACCACTAACTCCGCAGTCGGTTCCAGTGGTCAATGAATTTCTAGATGTATTCCCAGAAGATCTTCCAGGCTTACCCCCAGAATGGGAAGTAGAATTTGGCATTGATGTGATTCCAGGCACTCAGCCTATTTCTATTCCTCCATATAGAATGGCTCCAATAAAATTGCGTGAATTGAAGGAGCAGTTGAAAGATTTGCTGGACAAAAGCTTCATTAGGCCTAGTATCTCCCCGTAGGGTGCGTCGGTATTATTTGTACGGAAGAAAGATGGCACATTGAGAATGTGCATCGACTATCGACAATTAAATAAGGTAACGATCAAGAACAAATATCCCCTCCCTTGAATTGATGATTTGTTTGATCAGTTATAGGGTGCCAGGTGTTTTTCAAAGATTGACTTTAGGTCGGGTACCATCAAGTCAGAGTTAGAGAAGAAGATGTACCCAAGACGGCTTTTCGAACACGGTATGGCCATTATGAATTTTTAGTTATGTCATTTGGACTAACAAATGCTCCAGCTGTGTTCATGGATTTGATGAATAGGGTGTTTAAGCCATTTCTGGACGTGTTCGTCACGGTATTTATAGATGACATCCTAGTTTATTCAAGATCACCGGAGGACCATGCTAATCACTTATGAAAGGTGTTACAGATTCTCCGTGAGCGTGAGTTGTATGCCAAGTTCTCCAAGTGTGAGTTTTGGTTAAAATCAGTTGCATTCTTGGGTCACATTGTGTCAGATGAAGGGATACAGGTTGATACACAGAAGATTGAAGCAGTGAAAAGATGGCCAAGACCTACGACACCCACAGAGATTTGTAGTTTTCTTGGACTGGCAGGTTATTACAGAAGATTTGTGGAAGGTTTTTCCTCCATTACTGCACCGTTAACAAAGCTTACACATAAAGCAGTAAAATTTTAGTGGAATGATTCGTGTGAGAAAAGCTTCCAAAAGTTGAAAGATAAATTAACCTCCACACCAGTGTTAGTGCTTCCTGAAGGTACCGAAGGTTATGCAGTGTATTGTGATGCTTCTGGAGTTGGCCTCGGATGTGTACTGATGCAACACGGTAATGTCATAGCATATGCCTCACGACAGTTGCGGCCACATGAGAAAAATTATCCCACACATGATCTTGAATTGGCAGCGATAGTCTTTGCATTAAAGATATGGCGTCATTATTTGTATGGAGTTCATGTTGATATCTATACGGATCACAAAAGTTTGCAATATCTCTTTAAGCAGAAGGAACTCAATTTGATGCAACGAAAGGTGGTTAGAGCTTTTAAAAGACTATGATATTGATATTCTTTATCATCTAGGCAAAGCAAATGTAGTAGCTGATGCATTGAGCCGCAAGGCAATAGAAAGTACTAGTGGCCAGTTGACTGTGAATCAAGATATAATCAAAGATCTGAATCAATTAGCCAGCTTGGGAGTTCTCCTTATTGAATCCTCATATGATAGAGTTATTGTGCAGAATGCAGCGGAATCCTCCTTAATAGCTGAAGTGAAAGAGAAGCAGTTTGTAGATTCTATGTTGTTGCAGCTAAAGGAAAATGTACAGCAGAATTTGACAAAGGCATTTGATCTTACACAAGAAGGGGTACTCCAATGTCAAGGGAGATTATGTGTACCGGATGTAGATGAGCTGAAGAAATGAATTATGACAGAGACGCATTATTCGCTCTATTCCATTCATCCGGGTGCTACTAAAATGTACCATGATTTAAAGGAAGTGTATTGGTGGGGAAATATGAAAAAGAACATTGCAGAGTTTGTCGCTCAATACCCGAATTGTCAACAAGTGAAAGTAGAGCATCAGAAGCCAGGAGGTTACATGCAATGTATCAATCTTCCAGTCTGGAAATGGGATATGATTAACATGGACGGTCTTTATCTTCACTCCTTCTACTTCTTTTTGACGGTCTTTACCTTTTGAGACTACCTGTATATTGTATACTATTTAGTACTCTTATTCTTTTGGATTTTATGGCTCTTATGCCGACTTTACTAGGTCGTGGGATATTTTTTTGGTACACTTTCTCTCTCTCCTTTGATATTTGTACTATTGCTCTTATATTTTACGAACTACAATTGTATTGTATGCTTACTTTGGTATTTATCATACCTTCCACCAACTAGCCCATTACTTGTCATTTTGGGTTATGATTTGGCTTACCTATTGGTTGGTTAAAGAAGGTGCCATCATGACTCGTAAAATTAAGTCGTGACAAATTGGTATCAGAGCCTAGGTTCACTGGTATTGTTGGTACAAGAGCAAGTGTTTAGTAGAGTCCCACGGATCAAAACGATGACATTTGTATCCTATCTTTGGGAGGCTATATGACATTTTTAGGGAATATCTCAGTTTTTTTGTTCATTTCATACGTTGAGTCTGTGTTGGTTTCTAATTTCTCATTATTTCACTCTTTTGCAGATAGTTAGGATGCGACCTATGATGATTGGAGATGAAGACTCTGAGTTTGCAGCCAGAGCATTAGTTAGAGGTCGTGGTCGATCTAGAGGTCACAGCCAGGCTAGAGCTATAGCCCCAGCTAGGGGTCAGGATAGGTAGCCTTCACATGATCCTGTTAATTCTCTCAAGCCATAGATTCTGTCACCCCAGCCATTTGTGGGCCGGGGGTAGCTCAGTCTCCACCGAGGCTTATTTCTTCTTCAGTGCTCAGAGATTCCTTGCTTCAGTTGCTAGGATTTGTAGGTGGTGCAACATCTAATAGTTCTCGGTCAGTAGACCAGAGTGGTACTGATTTAGGGGAGCAGCCTACAGTTGTGGCCCCTAGAGTTGAGATTCCTCTAGCATCAGTAGCTCCACAGCTGGTAGTTTCTTAGCCTATTATGTCTGCCAAGGAGTAGAAAATATTGGGCCAATTTCTGAGATTGACTCAACCTAGGTTTGTAGGGGACCCAGGAGAGGATGCTTATGAGTTTTTAACTAGTTGTGAAAAGAGGCTCTATAATTTGGGGTTGGTTAAGTCGCGCAGAGTGGACTATATGGCTTATAAACCTAACAGGGCAGTGCGATAGTGGTTGATGGGTTATCTTGATTCCAGACTAGTTGTATCTCTATCTATGACTTAGACTCAGTTCTTCGAGGCATTCTTGGAGAAGTACATGCCTCACACAATGCGTGAGCGCCTGAGGGATGAGTTTTCTCCATTGAGATAGGGTTCTATGTTGGTGGCTGAGTATGAGGCGAGATTTTATGAGTAAGCCAGACATGCCACTATGATTCTCCCTACAGAGTATGGGAGGGTTAGGTGCTTCGTCAAAGGGTTAAGTTTACCGCTCTGCAGGGCTACTCAGAGTTTGGTGACTTCAAGGAAGTCATTTACTGAGATTGTCGGTCATGTCTATTCTATAGAGGAGATGGATCGTGAGGCCTAAGGGGGTAGTGATAAGAGGTCGCGTTCGCAGGGTAGTTTCAGTGGGAGCCAGATCGACTCGCAGTTTAGGGGTAGAAGTTTTCAGGGTAGGTACCCTCAGCGTCAGTCTTATCAGCACCAGGGTCAGTCTAGTAGACCCGTTCAGGAAGCACTTCAGATTACCGACAGGGGTCAGCCGAGTTATAGCGCCTACAGGGTTCAGTCTTCTAGAGGTGCACAGTCTGGTTCTTCAAGTTGAGGTGGCCATATCGGGTCAGCTGGATCTTCTGGGAAGAGTAGGGTGCCTGCGGCATCTTATGATTATGGGGTTGTTGGTTATTTCTCCATAAAGTGTCCCTAGGGTGGTACGATTTAGCCTATAGCACAGAGTGTTCAGCCGATCAAATAGGGGTAGAGTTTAGGGTCACAGGGGTGGTCCCTAGGGTTATAGAGGAGGTTCTCAGGCTGGTAAAATAGGTGGTCGGTTAGGTGCCCAGTCCAGGGGCGGGCGGGGTTAGTTATATGCAGTACCTGGTAGGTCGAAGGCAGAGTCTTCGGATGTTGTTATTATAGGTACAATTTCAGTATGCCGTCAGCCAGCTATTGTTTTATTTCATTCGAGATCCACTTATTCATATGTTTCCGATTACACCAATATTTGCTCTAGTATTCACAACAATCCCAGTGCCAGCAGTGGTGGAATTCACTTCACTAGAATGACTACTAATAATAAAAGTACCGAATCTGATGACAATTTCAGTAATAGCAGTGATGCGGATCCCTAAGCCAGAGCAGTTACCACCAACACTGTCATAGGGATCTGTGGTAATTCCAGTGGTGGTAGTGCCCCACTAATAGGAGAAGGAGGAGCAGGAGACTCTAAAGTAGGGGGAGGAGGAGGCATGGGAGTGGATAAAGGGTTTTGGGAAACATTCATCTCTCCAGAGTTGGTCTTGTTCAACAAAAGGAGGATAAAGATACAAATGTAAGGGAAATGGGAAGTTGGTCTACATTTCTTTTCAATGTGATTAATTCAACAGAATAAAAATAATTTATAGAGAGTTTGAGGTACTAGTTCTTCTGCACGAGAGTGGTACGCATACCTCATATCAATTGTCACAAAAAATATATATCAAAATATTTTTGAATCACAAATATATATAAAAACATTTAGTTGAGCCAGAATTTAAAATTAAACCACTTAAGAATTTTGTTGGGATTATAACATAATTTAAACTTTATTAATTAAATTTATTTCTTCTACTTTTGGCACTCAAAGTTGGAGTCCTTCTTCATATTATATGTAAGGCTTAATTTTATTTGTCGCATTATTATCTATCAATTAACCTATCAAAACTCTCATCCCACATTCAAACTTGTGACTAGGCTCATTAAGCAATATTACAGTTCAGAAATAATGTAATAACAATAGTTCATAATTTAAGTATTAAGCTGATAAAATATGAATAATTCAAAGGAATTTTTATATATTAACTCAAACTTATTTTAAGCAATTAATACTAATCTAATAAATGTTTGTATTCTTCTATCTAGTTGTTGAATGTGTGTAAGCAATTTATGAGTTACTGATTGATGTAATTCTAGAAGTATACTTTTGTTTCATTGGACTCTTTATCTTAAAGATCCTATTAAAAAAATCTCTTATTTTTTCTTACCCCCAATTTTCTCTTTGATGGTTGATGCTGTCGTGATCAACATATATTTTTATCTTTCTTTTGAAGAATATAGTGATTTGCAAATGAGTCTATAACTAATTAAGTTTTCAGGTTTTTGTAGAAGAAGGTAGTGACTTGCACGTTAGTCTATAATTTTTTTTTGCTATCGTGTTTTAATTTTTTGTGGATATTTTTTAATTGATAAAAATGGCATTCAAGCATTTTAGTTTAGCGGGTGCCAGAAGTTTTTGAAAATTTATAACTCTTTGGATTTTTTTTAGAATTTTTTGTTAAGAGAACTTCCTTCTTTTCTTCTATTCTATAATGGGTATTTCATTTTCTGGGCTAATCATCAAGATTTGATTTTCTTCATCTGTTAATGTATATAGCTTTAAACTATTTTTCTGAATGAAAAAAAAATTACACCAATAATTGTCATATCTGCATTTTATTAGTTTTGATGTTCTGAATTGCACATGAGGATTTTCTAGCAAAGTGAGTCTCCGATAATTCACTTTTGGGCCTATAAATAGCAAAGAAGGGTAAGAGAATTTGCAAGAAGATTGCTGCTTTAAATGTAAAGATGGAGTAGAGCTCATGATTTGTGATTATGGGTAAGTCCTTTTCTCTCAAAAAAATCAATTTTATTTTAGATTAAGATGAAATGCATGACTTTTAGGTTAATAGGTGTTAGAATTATTAGAAAAACAGTAATTATTGTTATCATAGAGGTTTTGAACTGAAAAACATTATCATTCTTTTGTCTACTTGTTGAGTGATTGCAAGAAAATCATAAGTAGTTGGTTATTGTTATCCAATAATAGATAGCTCCAGTCCAAGAAGTATAACTTGATAATTACAAACAATGAAAGATAAAGAGTGAAAAACATCTGCATTTCTTTTCAATGAGAATAAATTGATAAAATAAAAAGAAATTAATGAGATTTTAAGGTATAAGTTCTTGGCACAGGCATTGCACATGTACCGTATATAAATTATCACAAAATGAATATGAAAACACTTTTGCACAAATACAAAAAGTTCTCATCTTCACTGATATCAGTGACAGTGCAGGTATAGATAAGGTGCAACACTCGGCCTCTCACAACAGTCTTCCATCACAGACATCATGTTTTTCTGCATCCTTGGAGGAGCATTCTCATTAGTGATGACTAATGATCGGTTGCTGCTCGCACCAACATTTGCACTAGTATTCAAAAAAATTCTTGTGCCAACGGTGGTGAGATTGACTTCACCAGAATGACTACTAATAACATGGATACCGAATCTGATGACAATTTCAGCAATAGCAGCGATGGAGATCTCTAAGCCAGAGCGGTTGCCACCAACACAGATAGTGGAATTGATGGAAATTCCAGTGCTAGTGGTGTGTGGAGACCCTCTAATAGGAGGAGGAGGAGCAGGAGACTCGAAATTATGGGGAGGAGGAGGCATGGGAGTTGATGAAGGGTTTAGAGAAATATTCTTCTCTCCAGATTTGGTCTTGTTTAACAAAAGGAGTAGCTTCCGTAAAGGCCATATTGGAGATATTAGCATGTAGAAGAAATTACGAGGGAATCCAGAGAAATAATGGAATCTAAAGTACTTGTAATTGTTGTACATGAAAGAAAAGTTCAAGATACAGAATTGGAGTCATAATAAGTAAGTCTTTACAAGTGTTATATGTGTATACGATAATGTGAAGGATTCACCTCGACTTAAGTTGTTACATTGAGATAATGTTACTAACATTCGAGGATGAATGTTTCTAAGGGGGGAAGAATGTAACACCCCGTACCTTCCCAACCCTACTTGATGATGTTGAATAATGTTTGCTTAGGTGTCGAGAGATATAAGTATGTATTTGGTAATGCTAATGATGAGAAAATTGAAATTTAGGCACATATATGCGATTAGACCTTCGTAGGAGGTGTTTTGTGATTTCTTGGGGAATTTGTATAATACCCCGTACATATTCCAACCTCATTTGGTGACTTGGAGTCATGTTTACTTGATGATTAAGATCACGAAGTAAGTATTTTGTAGTGTTTTGATAAGGTATTGGACGATATGCAAGTATTGGAAAAAGTGGCGCAAGCCTCTGATTCAGAGGGGTGTCATTTCCTGGGCCACAAGCTTGCTTTGCAGCTAGTGGCGCAAGGCACAATGATTTTTCCCTTCCGTGCCCGTTTCGCAACGCAATGCTACGTCGATTCTTTTATGGTTTCTTTTGGTTCCTTGGAGTTATTTAAGCATTGTTAAAGCTTCAAATACCTCAATACACTCCTACATACTTCTACATGATCAAACCATGAAACACAAGTAGTTATCAAATTAAGTTCAAGTAAGCCATGGGTGGCTAGAATTCCTATTTTTTGCGATTGAGGCTATGAACGTGTATCTCGTAAGTGAATATTATCGAGACATTATGAAATTAATTACACATGAGATATATGGTGGATTATACATTGGATTTAGTGGGTTAAGTGGATATATGTTATTGGGCCCAATTTGAGGCCCAAAACAAAGCCAAAATGCATAGGCCCAAGGGGAAAAATGATCCATTCTTCTACTTTGACCAAGCCAATATGGCATTTAATGCTAAAATGTGGCTAAAGATGACCACAAGGCCTATATAAAGGCACCCAAATCAGATTTTTATTCAAGGAACCACACATGACATTTCTAGATTTTTTTCTACTAAAAGGGCTTTTTCTCTCAACTCACAAATCCTAAGGCAACCATTTCTTGGAGACAATATCATCACTTTGCAAGCTTGGGTAAGTGTTTATTATTGTGATTTAATATATTAAGTACATGGGAGAGTATGTAAATCATGTTGGTTATGCTTGGAAGTGTTGAATATGGTACTTTGTGTTTTTGTGAAAGATGTGTAATCCATGGGATTTAAACTTGAAATATGACTTGTGGGTTTGATGAAAAGGCATGGTATGGATGAAATACCAACATGTATGGTGTGATTATGTTACTAAACTTGTTATTTCCATATAAGTGTAAATTATGGGATTTTGGCCGATTTGTTGTTGTGAGGTGTATTGAAGTAATTTGATGGCATAATTGTGATGTTGTGGTGATGGAGAAGTGTAAAGTAAGAACTTGGTGTGACATGATCTTGGCTATCATGTATTGTTCAATGTATGGAATATTGTGGGATTATTGGGATAATAAATTCATAAATGATATTTTGGTCAATGTTGGGCATGTTGTGGTATTATTGATATGACCATGCCGAAAATGGTATTGTAGCGAAAGACATGACATTTTTTTTAAAGCCAAACATGTGACACATTGTTATTATATGCCATTGTAAGGTAATTAGTGGTTAATGTTGGTTCCGCATGTACTGGTGTTGTAGAGTGAAACATAAGGACGGAGCGGGACTATTGTATGCACTTAAGATTGTAGAATCGTATTGAGAATACAAGGTATGTAAGGTTACTTTGTCCGTATCTTTCTGCGGCAAATAGTGTTCATATTGACATGTCACTAGTCCTATCCCGAAATGTGCTAAGGTATCCTATATCTGGTTATCAATGGTCATTATCATATATTTTCTACTCATTGATCAATTGTGAATGTTATGACTCATATTCATGAATAGTGTTCCAAAAGCCCAATAAGGTTATGTTGCGATATTCCAATAATAGTCATGCTCATGTTTCTTGTTCATTACTTATTGTTCCAATGGTTCCAATGGTGTTATGTTCTTGATAAGATTATGTTTCCAATAATGTTTATTCATATGTCTCTCACTCATTGATTAGTGATCCAAGCTTCAAGTAAAGTTATGATTATCAAAAGTATCAATCTATCACAAATGAATGTATTAATCTCTCACAAATAAAGTTATTGTTATCATTGTACCAATCTCAAAGTAAAGAACAAAGTAATGCATATGTGGTCAATGATCAAGTACGGGTGGCAAGTCTAGGGGCATAAGCCTAGCTCGACTCGATCCCGATGTATTGATTTACGGGTGGCAAGTCTAGGGGCATAAGCCTAGCTCGACTCGATCCCGATGTATTTATTTATGGGTGGCAGGTCTAGGGGCATAAGCCTAGCTCGACCCGATCCCGAGGTATTGATTTATGGGTGGCAGGTCTAGGGGCATAAGCCTAGCTCGACCCGATCCCGATGCATTGATTTATGGGTGGAAAGTCTAGGGGCATAAGCCTAGCTCGACTCGATCCCAACATGATGATATGTTATGTAAATACCCACTGATCAGTTGGGGCCCGGGTACATTGTGACACATGTAATGATGATTAAGCATTGAAGTAAAGAAGTAAAGAAGCAAAGAAAGAAATGAAAGTAATACACATCGTTTCCAAAATGCAGAATGGTTACTTATTCATATTGATTATTCATTTATCTTGAATTCATTGAAATACTCATGTATTGCACAGTTTCATTTGAGCCTTACATACTCAGTACTTATTTTGTACTGACCCCTTTTGGGGAACTTACCTTACATGTTGCAGGTGCAGGCACTAGTAGACCTCTACCGTAGGTTGATAGTAATCGCAGATCATTGGTGAGATCCAGTTAGTTCGAGGCTTCTCCGAGTCGCAGTGGGTCATATGTTTTGATATTGTACATTGTGTATAAAGCGGGGACTTGTCCCGACTTTCAATTGGTTTTGGTCAATGCATCTGTTAGAGGCTTTTGTAGACGTATGTGGGTGTATGTGTATAAGATGATAGATGAAGTCTTGACTTGATGGCCTCAACGGCCAAGTTTCTCATATGTATATACGTCACATGTTCTATGTTTTCCGATTTTAGCCTCTCATGTTTCTATGTAATAGTAGTGTTTCCGATGACATGCATATGAATGAATAGAAGCAAAGATTGATTCTCTCGGGCCTTGTCGGCTTCGGGTACCAATCATGCCTCGTTGGGATTTGGGGTGTGACAAAAGTGGTATCAGAGCAGGTCGTTCTAAGGGTGTCTACAAAGCCGTGTCTTGCTTATGGATGTGTTGCGCGCCACATCGATAAGCAGGAGGATACGAGGCATTTAGGAGTTGTTTCTTTCCTTCACCTCTAGATCGTGCAACAGAGCCAAAGTTGTAGGTGGACACATATGTACGTATTGACATTGGTTTTCTTTTATATAGTTAAATGTTGAGTATCAGACAAGATAAGGGCAAAGGTGAGCAGGTTGATATGCCTGCCGAAGTAGAAATGAGTAAATCACCATTTGACCAAGTTAGTCAAGGTGGAGCTAACACGGAATTTGTTATATGGGTCTCTTTTAGCCAAAAGATAGAGAAGTATCCGCAGAACCACCTATTAATGCCACTGAACGGGATGTAAGAAATGTAGTGCATATGTTGACTCAGATAGTTATTGTATAATGTCATGGGCAAGCTGGCCCAATAACGAGTGATGATGGTGCGGCTAGGGCAGTTAGTCGCCGCACATAATATTTTCTGAAAAATTAAACTCCCCTCCCATGTCCACCGAGTCGGATATGAATGAAGACCCACAGGACCTTATAGATCACATTAAAAGGGCTCTAGATGTTATGCATGTGACAAGTGCATTGATGTACTTTCAGCTAGTTGGGAGGAATTTTAAATGATAATCCTTGACCAGTACCTCTCATATAAGGTCCAAAAAGCTCATGCGGATCAATTGCTAAAGCATTGCTAAAGAACTATAAGTGTCAGAAAGTACAATCTTTGATTTAATTCTGTGGCTAGGTATACTCCAAAAGTGGTAACCATTATGACCGATAGAATGCATCGGTATATGGACAGATGGATTGTACCATTGCGATCTTGAAAAGAGATATTGATATAGTCAGAATATAGGCTTTTTGCACAGATAATGAAAGCTCAGAGGCAACAGAAAAGGATATGTCGGTTTGGGCTGAATGTTTGTTATTGGTGTGGTATGCCGGGCCACAAAATGAGGCTTCGGTTGAGGTAGCTATAGGTACCTTACACGTATTGATTGACCCATATTCGACACTAGCATATGTTATTTTATTAATTGCTAAAAATTCAAATGAACACCAGAATTACTAGTTATGTCACTTGAAGTCTATACATCAGTCGGTGAATCTATGATAGTTAAAAGAGTATATCTTAAGTGCATAGTAATTGTTTGTGGTCATGAGACACCGGTTGATCTTATTGAGCTTGAAATAGTGGATTTTAATGTTATAAAGGGATTTTTCCATAGTAGATTGCCGAACTAAGAAGTTATATTGTCATTTTCCCCAAAAGAAGAAATATGGGGGAACTAAGAGGAAAAAGTTGTTCCCCATAGTAAAGCAAGTAAAAGGATACTCTAAGGGATACACATGTCACTTGGTAAGAGTGAAAGATACTGATGTGAAGCCACCAACTCTTCAATCAGTTCTGGTGGTAAATGAATTCCTCGATTTATGAGTTGGTATTACTGTGATGTCAGGTACTTAGCCTATTTTTATTTCTTCATATAGTATGGCCCCGACAAAGTTATGGGAATTGGAACAAAAAAAAAAAAAAGAGAAAACGTTGAACGACGTGATGAACAAGGGATTCATAAGACCTAGTATGTTCCCTTGGGGTGCACCAGTGCTAATTGTACAAAAGAAAGACAGTACGTTGAGAATGTGTGTCGATTATCGGCAACTAAATAAGATGACAATTACGAATGAATATTCCCTCCCCAAAATTGACAATCTGTTTTATCAGTTACGGGGTTAGAAAAAAATAGTGAAATGAATGGTGAAATGATGAAATAAATGAAGACGGAAAAAAAAAATGAATGATGATGATATACCCAAGACAATATTACAAACATGGTATGGTTATTATGAATTCTTGGTATGTCAATTGGGTTAGCGAATGCACCTGTAGTTGTTATGGGTTTAATGAATAGGGTGTTCAAGACACTTTTCAATATGTGTGTGACCATGTTCGGGGATGGTATTCAAAAACCACAAGAGGACCATGCATTGTCTAGGATGAATAAATGAAAGTTGCTACGCGAAAGATAGAAGTGGTAAACAATTAGCTAAGGCCTACGATGCTTACAGAGATCCATAATTTTCTTAGATTGGTTGAACATTATATGAGAATTGTTGAAGGATTTTATTCTATCCCTACACCCTTAGCAAAACTTATATACAAGGCAATCAAGTTCCAGTAGAATGATGCGTGTGAGAAGAGTTTCCAAGAGTTGAAAGATAAAGTAACTTCCACACCAGTTTTAAGTGCCTCCTGAAGGCATAAGAATGTTATGCAATGTATGGTAATGCTTCCGGGGTTGGCCTCGGATGTATATTGATGTAGCATGATAAGATAATAGCATGTGCCTTACGACAGTTGCGGCTACATGAGGAAAACAAATTATTACCAAACACATGATCCTAAGCTAGCAGCCACGATATTGCTTTACAGCTATGGTGTCACTATTTGTAAGGGATTCATGGTGACATATACACTGTTCATAAGAAAATGTACTATATTTTAAGCCGAAGGACTTAAATCTGAGGTACCGAAGGTGGCTTGAACTATTAAAAGATTAGAACAATGGTATTTTGTGTCATTCGGAAAAAAAAAAGCAATGGGATAGTTGATACATTAAGCTGCAAGGCGGTAGAAAGTATGAATGGCCAGCTCACAGAAAAGAAAGATATAGTCAAGAAATCTATATCAATGAAGCAAAAGGGATTTTTGTTTTCTTGAAACTCCTGATGAAAGAATTATAGTGTCAAATGTGGAGGAATTTTCATTGACATCTGAAATAAAGGAAAAAGCAATATGTAAGTTATAGTTTTAGTTCAATTGAAAAAGAATGTACGGCAAAGTTCGATAAAGGTATTTGAGTAAACACAAGAGGGAGTACTTTAACGCCAATATAGATTGTGTGTACTGGGTATAGACGAGTTAAGGAAATGAATTTCGACAGAAGAACATCGTTCACGGTATTTTATTCATTCGGAAGCAACCAAAAGATACCATGGTTTAGCACAGATGTCTTAGTAAGGTTACATGAAAAGCACATTGTAGAACTTGTAGCTCAATGTCCAAGCGGTCACTGATTAATAGTATGGCATTGGAAATCTGTATGTTTTATGCAATGTATTACCCTTCCAGTTTGGAAGTGGAACATGAATAACATGGATTTAATCACAGGGTTACCTCGTACCCTGCGAAGGTTGATTCCATATAGATAATAGTTGACAGGCTCACCGAGCCAGCATATTTCCTACTAATTAGGACCACCGATACAGCTGAACATTATACAACGTTGTATGTTACAGAGATAGTACGATTACATGGGATTCCACTCACTATTATATCATACAGGAGAGCTCACTTTATTGCACAGTGTTGGAAATCTTTTCAGTAAAGCATGGGTACACAGGTAGATGTAAGTACGTCTTGTCATCCTCAGATGGATGGACAAATAGAACGTATTATATGAACATCTAAAGATATGCCACGAGTTTGTACATTGGATTTTAAAGGTAGTTGGGATGAACATCTATCGTTTATTGAAATTGTTTACAGTAAAAGCATCAAAAGGCGCCTTACGAAGTTTTATATGAAAGAAAATGTAGATCATCAATTGGATGGGTTACAGCTGATGAAATTTGCTTTGCTCGGGTTAGATTTTGTTCATCAAGCTATAGAGAAAGTGAAAGTGATATAACAGCAGCTACAAATGGCCCAAAGTTGATACAAATCATATGCCGATATTAGAAGAAGGGAATTAAAGTGTGACATAGGTGATTAGGTATTTTTGACAGTGTGACCAATGAAAAGGAAAGAGATAATGAGAAGCGGAAAGAAAGGGAAATTGTCCAAAGATTTGGGCAAATTACGTATCTGTTAGCATAGTCCAAGAACTCTTCACAGCTCATTCAGTATTTCATATTCGCTGCTTTAATAGTGTATAAGAGATTATCTCGTATTGCTCCCAGTGGAGATATACAAGTTACGAAAGACCTCACATGTGAAGAGGTACTGCTTACTACTCGAGATCGATAAACGAAAGCAATAAGAAATAAAGGAGTAGCTTCCGTAAAGGCCATATTGGAGATATTAGCATGTAGAAGAAATTACTAGGGAATCCAGAGAAATATTGGAATCTAAAGTACTTGTAATTGTTGTACATGAAAGAAAAGTTCCAACCTCGTACATATTCCAACCTCATTTGGTGACCTGGAGTCATGTTTACTTGATGATTAAGATCACGAAGTAAGTATTTTGTAGTGTTTTGATAAGGTATTGGACGATATGCAAGTGTTGGAAAAAGTGGCGCAAGCCTCTGATTCAGAGGGGTGTCATTTCCTGCGCCACAAGCTTGCTTTGCAGCTAGTGGCGCAAGGCACAATGATTTTTCCCTTCCGTGCCCGTTTCGTAACGCAATGCTACGTCGATTCTTTTATGGTTTCTTTTGGTTCCTTGGAGTTATTTAAGCATTGTTAAAGCTTCAAATACCTCAATACACTCCTACATACTTCTACATGATCAAACCATGAAACACAAGTAGTTATCAAATTAAGTTCAAGTAAGCCATGGGTGGCTAGAATTCCTATTTTTTGCGATTGAGGCTATGAACGTGTATCTCGTAAGTGAATATTATCGAGACATTATGAAATTAATTACACATGAGATATATGGTGGATTATACATTGGATTTAGTGGGTTAAGTGGATATATGTTATTGGGCCCAATTTGAGGCCCAAAACAAAGCCAAAATGCATAGGCCCAAGGGGAAAAATGATCCATTCTTCTACTTTGACCAAGCCAATATGGCATTTAATGCTAAAATGTGGCTAAAGATGACCACAAGGCCTATATAAAGGCACCCAAATCAGATTTTTATTCAAGGAACCACACATGACATTTCTAGATTTTTTTCTACTAAAAGGGCTTTTTCTCTCAACTCACAAATCCTAAGGCAACCATTTCTTGGAGACAATATCATCACTTTGCAAGCTTGGGTAAGTGTTTATTATTGTGATTTAATATATTAAGTACATGGGAGAGTATGTAAATCATGTTGGTTATGCTTGGAAGTGTTGAATATGGTACTTTGTGTTTTTGTGAAAGATGTGTAATCCATGGGATTTAAACTTGAAATATGACTTGTGGGTTTGATGAAAAGGCATGGTATGGATGAAATACCAACATGTATGGTGTGATTATGTTACTAAACTTGTTATTTCCATATAAGTGTAAATTATGGGATTTTGGCCGATTTGTTGTTGTGAGGTGTATTGAAGTAATTTGATGGCATAATTGTGATGTTGTGGTGATGGAGAAGTGTAAAGTAAGAACTTGGTGTGACATGATCTTGGCTATCATGTATTGTTCAATGTATGGAATATTGTGGGATTATTGGGATAATAAATTCATAAATGATATTTTGGTCAATGTTGGGCATGTTGTGGTATTATTGATATGACCATGCCGAAAATGGTATTGTAGCGAAAGACATGACATTTTTTTTAAAGCCAAACATGTGACACATTGTTATTATATGCCATTGTAAGGTAATTAGTGGTTAATGTTGGTTCCGCATGTACTAGTGTTGTAGAGTGAAACATAAGGAGGGAACGGGACTATTGTATGCACTTAAGATTGTAGAATCGTATTGAGAATACAAGGTATGTAAGGTTACTTTGTCCGTATCTTTCTGCGGCAAATAGTGTTCACATTGACATGTCACTAGTCCTATCCCGAAATGTGCTAAGGTATCCTATATCCGGTTATCAATGGTCATTATCATATATTTTCTACTCATTGATCAATTGTGAATCTTATGACTCAAATTCATGAATAGTGTTCCAAAAGCCCAATAAGGTTATGTTGTGATATTCCAATAATAGTCATGCTCATGTTTCTTGTTCATTGCTTATTGTTCCAATGGTTCCAATGGTGTTATGTTCTTGATAAGATTATGTTTCCAATAATGTTTATTCATATGTCTCTCACTCATTGATTAGTGATCCAAGCTTCAAGTAAAGTTATGATTATCAAAAGTATCAATCTATCACAAATGAATGTATTAATCTCTCACAAATAAAGTTATTGTTATCATTGTACCAATCTCAAAGTAAAGAACAAAGTAATGCATATGTGGTCAATGATCAAGTACGGGTGGCAAGTCTAGGGGCATAAGCCTAGCTCGACTCGATCCCGATGTATTGATTTACGGGTGGCAAGTCTAGGGGCATAAGCCTAGCTCGACTCGATCCCGATGTATTTATTTTTGGGTGGCAGGTCTAGGGGCATAAGCCTAGCTCGACCCGATCCCGAGGTATTGATTTATGGGTGGCAGGTCTAGGGGCATAAGCCTAGCTCGACCCGATCCCGATGCATTAATTTATGGGTGGCAAGTCTAGGGGCATAAGCCTAGCTCGACTCGATCCCAACATGATGATATGTTATGTAAAGACCCACTGATCAGTAGGGGCCCGGGTACATTGTGACACATGTAATGATGATTAAGCATTGAAGTAAAGAAGCAAAGAAAGCAATGAAAGTAATACACATGGTTTCAAAAATGCAGAATGGTTACTTATTCATATTGATTATTCATTTATCTTGAATTCATTGAAATACTCATGTATTGCACAGTTTCATTTGAGCCTTACATACTCAGTACTTATTCCGTACTGACCCCTTTTGGGGAACTTACCTTACCTGTCGCAGGTGCAGGCACTAGTAGACCTCTCCCGTAGGTTGATATTAATCGCAGATCATTGGTGAGCTCCAGTTAGTTCGAGGCTTCTCCGAGTCACAGTGGGTCATATGTTTTGATATTGTACATTGTGTATAAAGTGGGGACTTGTCCCAACTTTCAATTGGTTTTGGTCAATGCATCTGTTAGAGGCTTTTGTAGACGTATGTGGGTGTATGTGTATAAGATGATAGATGAAGTATTGACTTGATGGGCTCAACGGCCAAGTTTCTCATATGTATATACGTCACATGTTCTATGCTTTCCGATTTTAGCCTCTCATGTTTCTATGTAATAGTAGTGTTTCCGATGACATGCATATGAATGAATAGAAGCAAAGATTGGTTCTCTCGGGCCTTGTCGGCTTCTGGTGCCAATCACGCCTCGTTTGGATTCGGGGTGTGAAAATATCCATCAACTCTACCATATCAATATGCATGAAAATGCAATGCAGTCAGTAATCACAAGTGATGCTCGAAAGCCATCACAACATTCAATTCACATATAAGCACAGAGTCAAGCAAGTCTAATTGCTACAATAAATTGTAACCTACCTCCTCTCCTTTCTTAAAATTACTTCTAGGCCACAAGCTTGCCTTTTATTTCCCTTTCAACTTGTTCGTGATCTAAAACAACAAGATGATACATTATTCAATCAACTCATCCCCTTTTAACCACTAGAGATGCAAAATTAACAAGTTTTAACCATAACTTCCCTTAATTCACCATCTTAGAGTGTTCTACCCCTTAAACCTCAAGAACTCAATTTGAATTAGCATTAACAATTGCAATTATACGCTCATTGGTGTTTTCTAACACCTTAGGATCATTATCTACTAATTTTATACTCATTCCCACTAATTTCCATTAATTTCATAATCTAGGGCTAAACCCCAAATTCCACCATAAATCATTTTCTAATGATTTGCAGTGATTATAAGAAATAATTTCAAGTTTAGAATGTAATAACTTACCTCCAAAGAAGAAAAATTCTAAAATTCTACAGAAAATTGCCTTCCCCGGAGCTCTCTCACATTTTTCAGAAAGTGGGAAATGAAAAATATTTTTGGGTTTTTAAAATTGTCAAATTTTGTGTATTACTGCTGCAGTGATTTAATTACCGCTGCAGTGATTACCTTTTTCGCTGCAGCAGTCCATGGCAAAAACTAGGGAACTCTCTCCAACCCTTTCCATTTCACAACACACTTCATAAAATATGACATCGCGAACCAACCCATCCACGGTAAATACTATAACCGAAGTTCTGTAACTCTGTTTCGAGTTCCAGAAGTTGCTACGGCCTCCTAAACTCATTGCCTATCTAAAACTTGAGTTGAACATCACCATCAATGCTCACATTAGTGCCATATTTCTATAGACTAACACACCCTCAAAAATTATCCAATCCTAGACTAGCCCTGAATTTCTCAAAAATCAGCTAAGGGCAGACTAAGTGAAAATTTTACCCCTCTTTCAGCGTAACGACAATTTGGGTCGTTACAGTTTTAGTTCCCAATTCCTAGAAGTAGAGAATAAGTTGTTGATTTCTCCTTGTTTACTATTTTTAGACTGAGAATGATCTGAAGTGTCACGACCCAAATCACGGGATCATGCGGGCACCTACCTTACTCTACTCTAGATAGGAGAATCCTTACCACCTAACCATTTAAGCATCCAAAAAATAACCTTTTATTTAAAACAAAAACTTTATTACAAAAAATACATTACGGAATCCTACTAAACGATTTTCTAGAACCTAGTCTAAGCATGTCACAACCCATCTAACTAGATCATGCGGACACCTACTCTAATCCACCTAGAGAGGAGAATCCTTACCACCTAATTAAAATACATGTGGAATTTTTTAAAGAAATAATCATTTTTTTATATATTAGAACTTGTTTACAAATCCTTAAATACGAATAAAACACTTTACCCAAGGACCTAGTCTAATCAGGTACAAGAGCTACTATAAGAAAAATGGGAACAATACACATGACCTAACTTCCACGGTGATGGTAAAATTTGTCGGAGATCTCTACTGCATCAAGTATGAAACACCTACTGCTCTTGAAGTCAGACTACACCCTAGAAAGCGGAATAGCAAGACTAGTATCAATACAAACAACATGTACAGATAAGCATCATCGGTTGACCCAAATTAAATCACATAAATATTATATAAATATCCAAGAGAAAACATGCATCTTAAGAGTTTTAGGAGTTGCACCTTTTGCCTCTTAGTTTTTCACCTTCCTCATCTCTTACCACTCTCACTAACCCAAAGTCAACTTCAGTATCACACTTAACTCTAATGCACTACCTTCCCACAATATTATCAAGTCAGGCCTTAAATACTTATTTAATTATAAACTTAACCATACTTAACTTTAATGGCTTCCCGCTATAACAAATGCTATTTTTCGACTCTACGTGATACATATTTGTATTCTGTTACCCTGGTCATGCACTATCAATCGTCTAGTTAAGACTTTAAATAAGGTTATAAGAAATTAAATAGTAGACAGTAATACCCTATTTACCCAATCTCTCATTATTAACCCTTCAGATCAATGACCATAACCATGCCACAAGCACAATCAAGAACACTTTTCAAGTAATTTATATCAATTATGAACACTTAGCCTTTTCAAACAACACTACAGAGTTCAATCAAGTACAAGTCAATATAGACAAAACTCAAGTCAAGACTCTAACTACCAGCATTCAATCCAAGTCAACAACCCATGAATCATTAACAATACACTAAACCATGTCTCAATTACACAAGTAAATAAACAATTAAAGAGATATGCCGTTCATTTCAATTTAGGTCGGACCACTCAAGGGTCCAATTCAACAACAACAATGACCATAATCATAATTCCCGATTCACACAAGGAACCAAATATAACAAATTAACTAATAAACCTAATTCACTCAAGGAACCGTCACTCTCACCAATACCTTGAACACACATGCTAAAGGTCTTATGGTCGCCCACTAGCCATGACCTGTAGGAAATGAGCTCTTGTCCATGTACCAAATCCCAAACATCTAGTGCCTACCAATCTTATATCACCAATCTCGTGAAGATGTCTAAATACCGGTACATACCACAATAATAAATATGAATCCCGTGAAGATGTCCAAATACCGATAGATCCAATAATAATCAACATATATCACAACAATCACAACCACAATTCGCCCTTGTAAAAACCAATAAGCTTTCAATATAACCTCATTGAATGTGATCAACACTTAGGATATCATTTAAAAATTTACTTTTTTTGAACATGCATTGTGACAAGTATACGAAGAAAAATTTAATATGCATACATAAATCAAGTTGGGTTTTAACTATGGTAAATCATCACCTACAATCCGAACATCATTGAGGGCTTAGCTAGGACTTGCAATGTCTAATGTATACATCCACTACTATGGTCCACACCATAATTCACCCAACCTTCCATCTTAACACCAATACCTTAACAAGACTTTCATTCCTCTGGTTACCACAGTAGATTCTTTCGAATCCACCAATACTAACCACCTCAAATTAGCTTTTATTAGGTTCTATACCTTTTTTTGGGTACAATACCAATACAAACATTCATGAGTGATCAACATTAATACGCAATGCACATTAATTAATTGACAGATTTCAATATCATAAGTAACATCAAATTTCCATTCAATCAACCAAATTTTACCATTTTTATCCATCCCAAGACTGTGCCCGCAGGCCTAAGCATGAATCTTCCATCAATTTATGTGATACATATTCTTTCTAACTTAGGTATAAACTACTTAGTTAAACCTAGCCTACCTCGATGCCAAGTAGCTGTTATGGACGCATGAACGCGAGATTCTGACTCCATGCTAGTGATTTTTGGTGTGAAATCCATGAGGAAACCATGGTTTTACCCCATTCAAGTGTGTTTTCCCCCCTATACATTGCTCCATGGAAATGAGTCAACCTTAGGAGGGTTTTGGAAGCCTCATTCGTCCTATTTGCAACTAAAAAGGAGAAAGAAATTTAATAAAATAGGGTTTGGTTTCTGCCTTCAGCATCCCGCTATAGCGGCCAGTAGGCCGCTACCACGGTGTTGCTATAGTGGGATGACATCAGCTCAAAAATTTCAAATTCTAAATTTTTTAGCTAAGTCAATCCATATCAGCCGAGATCGTATTTCCAAAAATCCTCGTACCCTATGTCCATGGACGAGATGCCTTTAGTAACGACAAAATAGATCATTACAAAATAGGTACAAGAGAACTAAGTACAAGAAGGATGACTCATTACACATTATCCTTGTAAGAGTAGAATGACAAGAGCTGATGAAGAATGATCACCACTATACTACAAAAACTTCAACTGACCTGCAATTATATATATACCTCAAAAAGGAGATATAGTAAGTGTAGTATCAGTACAAAATATACGTACTGGTAGGTATAATTGGCCGACCATGGTTAGAAAGTATATAACAACATATAGAAATCAAAAAGAGATCATGACAATATACACTTCACATACTTAACATACCTATCATACTTAACATGCTTCAGCTCCCAACCTTACCGCCTTTTTTTTTTACTATAGCATTATTATTTTATCCTCAGAGCATGACTAAATAACATATTTCCATGGAAAAACCAAACCCATATCTCTTATGCACTCACCTTGTTACAAACAACTCTATACTTCTCTCTCTCTCATTAATCCTTTTTCGCAACAGCCCTCGCTCACTATTCTACTACCATTACCCATAAGAATTGCAACCACCAAGACAATTAAATAAGAAACAGAAATTTCATAAGAAAAGACACTACAATACACTTCACGTATATAACTATACACACAAGAGGATAAGATTCATAGATAATTCAAGACATACCTAATATACACACTTTTCTACAATGTACAATCTCAACCCATCAACTTACTAACCACCAGTTATCTGTTTTGTATCATTCCTTTTCAAGTTATTTATATCAAATCACTTACACTTAAGCATCCCAATCATCAATCAATCACGTATAAGAGGATACACAATAGTGCAATCATTACAATGTAATAACAACAACACAAGGGACCCTTAGTCATGACCTGTAGGGCACGAGCTCAGTCCATGTATTATACCAGCATGGTACCCTATCCCAATATCAATCTAAGCCGGTGTGACACCTGTCACGACTCGAGCCTGTACCCTAGACGTAACACGGTGCTTATAGCTATAAGTGATCCCAAGCTAACCCATGGCATGACACTAATAACACTAGAAATAGCTAAATAATTGATGCAGAAGCTAACTAATTTTGGATATATGTAAGTCTGTAATAATTTCAAATCTGGATAAAACACAAATATTGACAATGAAAATCAAAGTCTACAAGGCAATATTAAAAGCTAAACAAGCTGAATATCTGACTATATGTCTGAAAGCCTCTACTAATTGATGAGCAGTTAGGACATGTCCTCAGCTAATTATAAACATTCGAGACAAAAATATTGAAAATAAGAAATAAAATCCTTATCCTCGGATGATGAGGACTCACCACTGACAGCAGCTGAAGTGGAACTATAACGTACTAACCACGATACTGAGGATAAGTGTCCGAGCTTATATCATAAAATGATACAGCACAAAGAGAAAGTATGTGATCAGTACTTTGAATGTACTGAGCATGTGAGATATGTAACTATAAAAAAAATTAGACATGCTGGAAGGTACTGATATGCTATAATACTTAATGCAAAAGTTGAACTGTAGTATAATGACCCTATTATAGATGCATATAAACTCATATGAAAGGATAAATCTTAAAAGTCATAGTTTAGAAGAAAATAAAACTGTATTGAGGGTCATGTACAAATACTAAGTCTGAATTTATTGGAGCCTATTAATCGACATAAACCACGTGATATAAATATGGAGTTTGATGTATACACCCTGTCAAGAGGGGCCAGCCAATATATCTTGTTAGGGTATAATGGCATAGTTGGTGTAAGCACTAAACTGATACCCAACTGGGAGGGCTAAATAACCTATGGTGGTATTGAACCCCAGTCCAACTCAATGCTAAGTACTACTCCTATACTGGTTTATACTGATAGCTCATAAAAACTGACATTCTAAAACTTAATCTGAACATACTTTATCTGAAAGTATTTTGAAGGTCTGTTTAACTAAAAATATGTTGTTCATGCTAAAATCAACAAATATTGAGATTGTGTGTTCATAATATGCCAAATTTTTTTAAAAATAAGGCTAATTCATGAAAAACTACTAAAATACCATGCTGAATACTAAGTCATAAATTATTAAGTCTTGCAATATATCAAATCATGGGAAAATATATAATTGTACTATAGGAATCCCGAGGGAACTGAAATAATAGTGAAATCATAAACTGAATGAAAACCCTAAACTTCAATTTATGAGAAGGCTGAGAAAGTTTGAATACTCACTAGATGAAAGGATACCAATTGATGAAATTCCACATACCTGGAAGGTGAGTTCTTGCTAAGAACTTGAATCTTCGGAGCTTCTGGTGAAGAACCCTAGTTTCTCTGTTTTATGGAGATAAATCGCTTCCTGATTATTTTTCTAAGTTGTTGGGATAATTAATGAGGGAAAGAACCATTTAAGCCCCTTTAAACCCTTCCCAATAGGCCTTAAAACGACATAGTAAAAGTTTAGAAAATAAGGAAAGTATGAAAATACCCCTAGGAAATCAGTTTTAAAAACTGCTGATCGCGTTAGACGAGAAACAGGATGACTCATCCTATGGATTAACGAGTCATTGGTTGAACTCATGGTCAATGGTGTCACACCCCTAGTTTTACCTACCCTTCTTAGGAAATGGTTTTAAGGGTTTTTCCAAATAAAGAGGGATTATATTATTTACAAAGTCGGCACTTGGAATAGAGTTTTGGTGTTCCAAATCATCTTATTGAATCCCCATTCAAAAAAAAAAATTGTTTAATATTGTTCTATGAACTAAAAATTTAGATAAGGAATTCTATTGACTGAGGGGAAGGTCACATCCCTCGAGTCTCGTGGGTCTAGCACGATCGCTTTATTGACTTATATTTGGCTTAAGTTAATTCTTGGATAAACTAGGTTTGATTAATTGCTTAATTTACCTAAGGATTATGAGAGAAATTTTGACATACTTTTGGTTAACGAGCGTAGCCACACACGGAGCCTTGTAATTAAGAAGTAAATCAAGTACAACCGCATACTATAACAACCCTCATAGTGATTTTTAGAGTTTTCTATATTTTGACCCCTTTCCCTTCCTCGTAGTTGCTTTATGTCATTTATGAGTTGTGGGGATGGTTAGCAAGGTTTCCAAAGCATTCGGGGGTGATTTATGTGAGTCTGTAGTTTTGAGTAGCCTTTAAAGTGGTATAATTGACTTTGGTCAACATTCTGTGATCTAAGCATTGGATGAGAGTTTCTTCAGTTCCATTAGATCTAAAATGTCAATTTTGGGTTAGTAGCATGGTTGGTTCGGGTTCCAAGGCTTTCGATTTAATTTTGAGTCTTTAGATTAGAAGTTGGTTTTAAGTTGCCTAGAGTCTATTTCCGGAGGCAATTTGTTGATAACGACCTGTGTTGGAAATTTTGACTACACCGTTGAGTCTGGAATGTAGTTTCAAAGCTATAAGAATATTTGGTTTGTGTTTAGGAGGTTTTAGATGAGTTTTGAATGAATTTTTGAATATTTTGGGTGTTTTGGTCTTGTTTAAGTAAAACTTGTCAACAAAAAATTTCTTTATTAGTTTTAAAGAACAAAAAATTATTTTGAGACTTTTAAAATTTTGAGCATAAATTATAGGATTGATTTGGAAAGTTTGGTGCAATTTCAATAAGTCGAGATTGAGTTTTTATTGCGGAACATAAAATAATTTTTTAACAAGCAAAAATAATATCTGACTGGGCAACAAGCAAAAATAATATCTGACTGGGAAACCTTGCATGAAATTGATTTTTGACTGAACAAGTAGATTCGTATCATTATTTAGAAATTATAGAAAAAAGAATCGGTGTATTTCGCTATTGTATGAGGGATTATGGCCTTTTTAGTGAAAACAAAAGTTTCTGGTGCAAAGGTTTCTGGTGCACACCTTTAGCGACCAGAAAAATAGATTTTTAGCATTCGGAAAGGGTCTTTAGCGACAGGAATCGCACCTGAACATCTTATAAATTTCGAACTTCGTCCATTCACTAAAAATTGATTTTTGGGAGCTAGGAAGCTCCATTTGAGGTGATTTTCGATGAGTTTTTCTTGTATAATCATTGGGTATGTTATTCCACCTTAATTTTATTCATTTTCAAAGACTATCTATCTCATTTTTCATGATTTTGATCCATAAAGTTGGGTTTGAAAATTCAAAGTTATGAAATCAAAAGTTCTTGACTTGAAGGTCGATTTGGAATGGGTTTTTATTGTTTTTTAGGATTTAAGGTCCCTGCATCGTGGGTAAACTGATTTCACTAAAAGTTTTTCAAAATTTCTCATTTTAAACTGCGTTTGATAATAGAGATTTGGGGTTTTGTAAATTGAAAAATTCATAATTTGGTAATTTCCAACCCGATTTCTACTCGATTTTCATTGGGTTTTTCGATTTAGAATTCTTAAAGTATGAAAAACATGATTCTTTACAAAAATTCTAGATTTACCTTTTTATTTTTGGAGCCAATTTTTGAAGTGATTTGGACCCCGAAACCAAAATACATTTATATGGGTATCGTTGGACTCCTTTTGACATGTAGATGTCATAATTGATTAGATTTGATATGTTTAGTGATGATTCATAGGAATAGAACTTTTGGTTGATGCTTTAGCATGTGTTTTGGCTTGCAGATCTTCTTTAAGGCAAGTTGAGATGTACCTTGACTCTTTTCTAAGGTGTTTATGAGCTATGTGCTTATTTTCTTGTGTTTTGTGAATTGTTAAGGGTTTGGGGGTCCCACTTAGATGAAATGGTGAGTATCTCCGCAGGTACTAAATTCTATTGATGGGTTGTAGTGATATAAATGTTTATCTTATTTATTCTCGCTACTTGTGAGTACGCTTAAAGTAGATTAGAGATAGGTAACAAATTGATTTTGAGTGATTTGATAGTGGGTGACTATTTAAGATCTTGAATCATGTTTAGTAGTTTTTGATGTGATGATCCGGGTTTAGCAACCATTTAGGGGACAATTATGCTATTATGTTATTGGATGGAATGATTGAGATTTAGTATACACTTTAAGTATAAATAGGTTGTAGTAGTTGATGTAGTTGCTGGGGTTAGTGATCCCATAGGATATAACCAACGATAGTATTGATAAGCGATTAAGAAAGGAATATTGGCTTAGTTATGGAGTAAGAAAATGAAGATGAACCTTGGGGATTCTTCTTTTAGTAATTTAATCTAAATGATGTCATCTTCGGGGAAAATGGGACTTAATTATATGAAACAAGCTAGGTTTAGGGTAAGTTCACTATATTTTCGTTGTTGGGATTATTTATTATTTTCGTGGTACCCGAGTGGGGGCTTATGTGAATATTATTATTGACTTGAGCGATTATTATATTGCGGTGCCCGTGTGGGGGTTATTATTGGACTTATTTATGCATTATTTGCCTTATTATTATTGTGATGTCCGAGTGAGGACTTGAATTAATATTATTGGCCGTATTTGTGTATTATTTCCCTTATTTTTATCGTGAAACCCGAGTGGGGGCTTGAATTAATATTATAGGCCTTATTTGAGTATTTGCCTTTATCATTATCATTATACCCGAGTGGGGGGCTTGAATTGATACTATAGGTCTTATTTGAGCATTAATTGCCTTTATCTCGAGATAGGGGCTTGGATTGATATTATTGATGTTTTACATGACTTATTATTCCAGTGGTGCCATGAAATGGCTTATATCATGAGATATTGACATATTGAGTAGATTTTGAGCTCATTTATACCATTATTGAATTGATTCATTATCTTTATATTGATTTGGTTATGAGCACACATCCTCATTTCATTCATTCATATTCATAAGATTGATACCACTGAGAAACACTGATTTTGAAAGAAAATGAAACACTTTGTAAAACCCTTGACCGAGGTCTTTGTCGGCAAGGTTGATTGAGATGTTTTGTAAGACCCTTGACCAAGGTCTTTGCCGGCAAGTTTGTTTGAGATTGAAAAGTATATGGATTGCGAACCCCCCATGAGTCCTGTCCTTGAAGCTTTAGCTCTGAAAGTGTATACGAGGCCATGCGATGGCTTCAATGTGATGGCTTATATCATCATAATCATACCATTATCACTCCATTGCATTGCATTACATTCTATTGTATGATTGATGTTACGTCTGATTCATTCCTTGTATTGTATTATCGTGATTGAACCTTGTTTGTGATATTGTGTATTCTGCATTCATTTTACTATATTACATCAGATTGTACTATCGCTTAGGTGATTTGGAGGTTGAGATATAATGAGAAATCAGGTATGGCTATGGCTTGATCAGTGAGACTATTGTACCACACCTATTGGTTGTATGATATAACGTCTGATTCGTTCCTTGTATTGTATTATTGTGATTGAACCTTGTTTGTGATATTATGTATTCTGCATTCATTTCACTACATTACATCAGATTGTACTATCTCTTGGGTGATTTGGAGGTTGAGATATAATGAGAAGTCAGGTATGGCTATGGCTTGATTAGTGAGACTATTGTACCGCACCTATTGGTCGCATGATATACACATAAATATACACTCTTACTATTTTATCCCAGATTCTTAGTTAAACATGATAATTGAGCATAATATTTTGTGTTGGCGAGTCTCCCTCTTAAAAATGAATTTTTTTATTATTGATCATATAAGGACTAGTATTGACTCACCTAGACTAATTTACCTACCATGTTTATTGAAATATTTACAACTGTTGTGTTGGGTTATCATGTTAGGATGAGGTAGTGCATTTACCAGTTGTAGGTTTGTTGGGGTAAATTAGGCAGTTGTAGTGGTAGTTCTCACCATCACTTTGGATTAGGATCGGTTATCGATGATATTTGTTGGTACATGTGTTTCATACTCACCTTTGCTTTTTCTTACTTTTCCTTTTTTCTGAACCCCGTGCAGGTATTGATTTAAGTAGTGAAGTGTAGATCGTATTCCTTCAGTGTTGGTGTTGTGTAGATCGAGGTAGTGACTGACAGATCTTAGAGCTTACTCGGATTTCTCTTCTTTTATCTTGTGCTTCATCCACATTTAAGATACTTTAGTTTATTTGATATTACTCTGTATTAGAGGCTTCTACTAGTGACAACCAGACCTAGGATGTATCTTGAGACTTGTATTTCATTTCTATAGCTTTTAGGATTGTTACATCTTCTCCTTCCACTTCTTTTCTACATTGATTATTGGGTATGGATTTGGTTAGGCTTGCCTATACCAGAGGGTGTGCAGGTTTCATCATAAACTCTATTTTGGGTCATGACAAATTTGTATAAGAGCCTAAGGTTTATTGGTCTCATTAGTACAAACCGAATCGAGTAGAGTCTTGCAGCTCGGTGCGGAGACGTCCATTATCTATCTTTTAGAGGCTACATGAATTTTGGAGAAGTCCATTTGTTTATTTTATGTCATGTGTTCATAGCTTTGTGTAACTTAAGAACCTCTAATTCAGAGCCCGTGTCTTTAGTATGCGGCAAGGGAAGACGTCGAGGCAAAGGTCATATTGGAACATCCGGACTAGCTAGAGGTTAGCTTGGGATTGCCTCTTCAGGTTCTAGAGTTGCTAGATATGATAGGTCTATTGAGATAGAGGGTTGAGGCCAGTACAGACACCACTTATGATCATGTCCATACCTATGCTTGAGGTATGAGTGTTGGGTTTTCTCAAGAGGATGGATCATAATTTCATTCAGCAAGCTACTTCAGGGCTTCAGACTCCAGAGGCACATTTGACTACAGATTCTCCTAGAGTTGATGTGTATGAATTTTTGGTTAGTTTCCACGAGAGTGTAGGCTCTAATGGGGTTGATTTTATTATCTTTCAGTTATTTGGACTAACCAAACAGTAGTTGGGGGCTGTGGTTGAGGATAGGCCAGTTGGGTTATCTTTTCTCTTTTGGCATCGGTTCACTATATTTTTTTTAGGGGAGTTGTGTGGATGCGTAAGGAGCATGTGGGTAAGAGACCTCGTAGACTTGACAGTAGTAGAGACATGTATGGTTTCAATTGTAGTATTTGCTTGTAGTTCTACATTCTCCTATATGCGTACTTATTTCGCATTGGGTTTTGGTATGAATTATGAGACTCTTATCATGTCTATTCATATTACTACCCCAGTAAGTGATTATTTAGTGGTGGATCGGGTGTGCCGATCTTATGTTGTGACTCATTTAGGATATATCGCTGTGTTAGATTTGATTTCTTTGAGTATTATGGATTTCGATGTGATTTGGGTATGATTTTCTCTATGGTTATGTTGTGGAATAGTGGTGGATCGATTGTAGCTTTTGGTCTATTAAGATTGTAGGACGTCTAGCTGTATTTATCAGTTTGGGTAAAAAGACCTTGTGATGGATTAGACTTATGGTGTGACTGACTCAGAAATATTACAAGTAAGGGATTCTAGTTGGATAAGGGGAGATTTTCAGGCATTCAGGCCTTGTGATCTGCTACTTCCTTAGTGATTAGCTTTGCATGCATGGAAAGACTTGTGGTGTTGAAACTCTACTTGGTTAGACTTGAAGGAATTAAGCTTATAAGGATTCTTGCTTCTGATTTGGAAGGATTTTTTTAAAAAAAAAGACACCTTATTTGTAGCATTTATTACTTTCGAAGTTAAATAGCTTAATGAAATATTTTGCTCGAGTTTTGATTTAGAGTATGCATTATTATTCCATGATTCTTGTGTTAAAGAATATTGAATGGGAATTGAGTTAAGAAAAAGATAAGGAACTTGTCCATAAGGAATTTTGATATATTCAAAATTGAGCCATGGGTTCGAGTTGGAAATTCAAAGTCTTAACAGTATGGTTCATCAGTGACTTATGAGGAGTTTAGCGGTGACTTTCCCGAGATTTGATTTGTGATTTGGGCATCCATCAGTGAGATATAGTGATTGTTGCACTTCTTCTCTGGGTTAATTGTCTCTGATATGATGGGTTGCTTATGCGTGTATGATTGGAGGGGCTCTTCGTTCTATCGGATTATTGAGGAGGGTTGATTGATATCACTTGGGTATTGAGGATTGCTTGGGTTATTCTGATGAGTTACCTGAGAAAAAAAGAAAAGATTTGCATAAGGCACTGATATGTGAACATATAGTCTGAGTAGCATGATGTTCACTTCTTAGCGCTTAGGCCACTACCTAAAAGTAATCTTTTCGCTCTTTTCCTCTTACATAACAACGATGGAGGAGATAGTAAGCACGACTTTCTACGCAACGATTTCTTCTTCTCTTATGATTTATCAATTTACAGGGGAAAGACCAAGAGAGTAGATTGGCTGGTTTTTCCAGTCAAGTATAGTTGATAATCCCATTTGAGAATATGAATTTGAATAGATTCTCTTCCTAAAAAAAGGTTTTGTCCGGTATTTGACGAAGATCTTTCTATCAATAGATAGGAATGAGTGTTCGATATAGGGGCAGCAATTAGAAAGAAAAAACTGAATAATGGCGCGAGTGTTTTAAGGAAGGTGGAAAGTTTAGGCGGCAAAAGTTTTTGCTTTTTTTTTCTTCTTATTAACTTTCTTTTTCTTTGGATACTGGGTCAAATATAAATGAATTTTTCTGTTTTTTAATTGGCGTATTTTTTACAAATTTATAAAGATTCTAATATTATTTTCTTTTCACTACAAAAAAACAAATTAAGTCTAAAAAGAATTATAACTAATATTTTTAAAGATCGAATATCTGATGAAATAATTGATATTAATAAAAATTATAAGAATGTGCAAGGACTTGAACAAGTACTAGAATCTACAACAAATAGCTCAGCACAAAGTAAGCAACACATGAAATGATTTGAATTAAAAACATGGTGAAAGGGGAACAAGACATACTCTTCATACTATGGGTCTTTCTAACAGATGAGAGATGCAATCCATACGTCAATACTCTTGAAAGATTTAAAGACCAGATTTGCTCTGAGAGCTACAGATATGATAGAACTTGAGTTGCTACAAATCTGATAGACCCCGCTTTGCTCTGAGGATAAGAAATTGTTGCATCTGATAGAGCTTGAGTTGCAAATTTAGGTGATTTGAAGCTGATGCAAAACTGCTCTCGATATATAGCTCTTCGATCAAGGTGAATTGTAGCTCTCAACACATGCAACGATTTGTAGCTATTGGATCTAGCTGATTCATAGTTCTCACCAAATGCAACAAATTTTTCATCCATTAGCTCTCCTAATTTAGTCGATTTTAAGATGATTCATAGTTCCACTCTTGGAAGGAGAATTTAAGTTGATGGATGGCAAAAATTTTACCTTCTCCGATCCGATCTAGTTGAGCTAAGAAAAATATGGAGACCATCAGTTCAATTCTCTCTGTATAGTGTTTGTAGTTTGTTCTTTCCACTTTTTTTCTCTTCATTTATTTGTTTTCTCTTTTTAATTTTGCTTTTATATTTAATGTTTAATTTTATAATAATAAAAGGTGTCCTCCACTAAGTTAAGCTTGGTGATTTTTTATTTTTTTATTTTTTTAAAAAAATATATGCAAGCATGAAAACTTAGTTAAAAGAGTTTTATGTAAAACTGTTATCTTCCATATATAGATCAACTATTTTAATTTAGGAAAATATTAGTAGCTCAGTTGGTTGGATATTAAATTTTTCACACTATTGGTGAGGGTTCGTCGTGGTGTAATGGTACGACTCAGATGATTATTTTATAAAATTTATATCATCTCAATTTTTCGTTGATTTTATTTTATATAGCCAAAATTAGATTTTTTGAAATCGTCTAGTTATCTCAATTTCTCTTTGACATTGATACGGTTCGGTTAATTTTTCATATTTTTTTTATAAAAAATATAAATTTAAAACGCGCTACCATGTATACTTGTGTATGACTTTGGTAAAATCTCTCTAGACATTTTTACTGTTTAAAAGATGATGAATAAAAAAAACACAAAAGAAAATGAGAACAGATATCCATCCCATTATTTTACGATAGTGTAAAAAAATATCAAGAAAAAATCAAAAAATATTTTAGATCACACAAGCAGAAAGAAATCAATCAAGATGAAACTCAAGAATTGAATACTACTTTAGAGTCGAGATGCTAGAATTATAGTAGTTGTATAATAAGTTCTAGTATTAGAATTTTGAGTGTTATTTATGTTGCCGCTTGTAGTCAGTTTCATCACCACGGCCTAAAGCAAAAATTTTAATATTTTAAAACTTAATATAAAAAATATATTTCACTTATTTGATACGGTCGGTATTTTTTTTAGTTAATATTATAAAATAAAAAACCTACTTAATTATTTGGTACGGTTATAAATCTATATAAAAATAGCTAGTTTTATTAAAAGTGATCCAAAAATGGTAAAGTACAATTCGATTCGATTGATTAAGTCGATTTTTAAAAAAACCACTGACACACCTATTGTTGAATTCCCCACGTTGTAATTTCCTTTAATTTTCCTACCACACCCTCACCCCAACTTTTTGAAAAAAATATAAACTTTTAGTTACTTTTTTATAGAATACTTTTGTTTTCATGAATTCTTTACAATCTTCCGTTTTATATTTGGAGTATTTTTCTAAATTTTTAAGATTCTTATATTTTTTTAACTACAAAATACAAAAAAGTCCAAAAAAGGTTTATAGCTAATGGTATTTTAATTTTCACATATATGCAGAAAGCTTCTTGATCACCGGCCACATGAAAAAAAGATTTTTTGATATGTGGAAGACTTGTGAATCACCATTAGAGTGGAATAATTATTGATATACAGAAAATTTTTGGATCACTATCAAAAATGAAGATTTGTTTATACATGAAAGACTTTCGGATCACCACATAGATGAAGACTCCTTAATATATATATGTATTTATCCTCTTCTTATACTACTCATCTTTTGGTCCTATGACAATCCCTATTTTTTTTGTTATAACTTGTTTGGGAAGGGAGTTTGTGATGAATAAATAAGCAAAACCACAAGAGTAAATGCACAAAGTGATCCTTCACCAAAGCCATAAAACTGAGTGGGAAACACCAAGTCGTCCTTTCCAATGCCGCAAGCTAAAGTAAGAATTCTCAAAATGGTCTTATATTATTAAAATTTTGGTGATCTTACATTAGTAATTTCTATGTCTTTTTTGAAATATGAACAAATAAGAGAAGATAGGCATATTGCATTCATAGAAAATATATGAGAATTTAGGTGAATTAATTAAGCATGAGAACCAAATAAATCAAAAGATGCATATTATAATCGGGAAGGGGCTATAAAATTTTGAAAAGGAATGAAAACATAATTTACTTTTGTTAAGCGATTTATTAGATAACCGTAAATAGAGGATTTTGGATACAAATCAAAATTCAGACAAATTATGGAGAAAAGGGGGGGGGGGGGGGGGGGAGGAGAGAGGTATTGAACAACTCAAAGAAGTCTTGAGTGAGTGGATATTAATTATAAGATTGATAGATTAAAAAAATTGAAATTGATTAGTCTAATTCATATGATTTTGAAAAATTTAGAAATCCAAAAAATAAAATGATTCTGTTTGAACAACAACTGACGACTCATCAAGTACGATCACTGGTTCTCAAACAAGCCTTACGAGTAGCTATAGGAATCTCTAGATCTGATCAATAGTACTGTTTTGAATAACGAGTTTTAATATTTACATACCATTTAGTGTCAATATATTAATATGATGGGAAAAATAGAGGAAATAACTTATTAGTCTTTCTATTATAGGTACTTCCTTTTATTTCAAAAAGAATCATTGCAATCATTTGAGTTGACAAAATTAATAATATATTCGTGAATGTAATATTGAACAAATATATGAGTAACAATAAATTATCACTAAATGCTAGACTCGTTATAAAACAACAATTGATATCTATCATTTAAAGGTAAATTCGGAGAAAAATATTAATTAATTTAGCATTCATCGTTAAATTTACCAATCGTTTTATCAGCACAAGTTGATGATTTACCAACCAATTTAACCGCTCAGTTGGTAAGTTTACCGACTGCTCCAATATCAATTGGTAATTTAGTTATTTACCAACATATTTTATCTCAGTTGGTAGTTATTACTAACTAATTCAACATTAGTATGTAAAATTACCAACGAAAAATGGAAATGCTGGTAAATTTTACCAATGGATTAACAATCGATTGGTACATTACCAACTATTTCTATTATGTTAGTAACTTACAAACTACAATTTTTATCTGTTGGTAAAAATTTCCAACCGATTGAGTATTAGTTGGCAAGTTTACCAACAAATAACAATCAGTTAGTAATTTACCAACATATTTCTAATTGGTTGGTAAAATTAACAACAAAACCCTGTCGTTGGTAAATGGTTGGTTGGTAATTTATTGATAACTTGTTAATAAATTATAATATTTTTTTTCTGTCATTTTTACCAACTGATATATACTTTGTTGGTAATATTACCAACAAAAGGTCTGTGTTAGTAATATTTCAGTTAGTAATCTGTTAGTAAGAAGTTGATAAATGAGGCTTCATATTTACTAACTAAAATATTTAGTTAGTAATTTTTTGGTTGGTAATCTGTTAGAAATCTGTTGGTAAATTTTGAAAAATAATTCGGTTAGAAATTTGTTGGTAATCTATTGCTAATTACTAACGAATTTGAGTTGTTGGAAAAATTCGTTGGTAATTTGGGGGGTTTTTTGTAGTGTGTGTCTATATTGGCTTCTTAATTCTTATTTGTTTCACTCTTTCCCAGAAGTCTAGGACGTGGGCCGCCGCGGCCAAAGATCAAGACCCCGAGCCTGTATCCAGGGCACCAGTTAGAGGTCGAGGTCTAGGTTGACCCAGAGGTAGAGGTAAGGATAAAGCTACAGCCCCAGCTCGAGACCAGTCCAGAGAGCCTTCACTAGATCCTGTTATTACTCCTGAGCCAGGGATAACACCAGAGGGTCAGCCACCACAACAGCTGATGGGCCAAGAAGCAGCCTAGGCCCCACCAGGATTTATATCTTCTTCAGTTCTCTATGATGCTTTGGTACAGCTATTAGGATTGGTAGGTGGTCTGCCGATAGATGGGACTCTGACAGCACCAAGGGTGGTATTAGTTTAGGAGCACAGCCTGAATATGTGGCTCCCAGAGTAGAGGTCCCACCAGCACCAGTAGTTCAACAATCGGCAGTAGCCCAACCAGTTATAACTGCAGAGGAGCAGAAGATGTTGGACCAGTTTCTGAGATTTGCTCCACCTAGGTTTGCAGGGGGCCCTAGGCGAGGATGCATTCGAGTTTCTGACTAGCTGTGAGGAGAGGATGTGTAATTTGGGCTTAGTAGAGGATCTTGGTGTGGACTACACCACTTTTCAGTTCGATCGGGAAGCCAGAAATTGGTGGAGGGGTTATATTGATTTTAGGCCAACTGGATCTCCTTCTATGACATGGACTTAGTTCTCCAAGGCTTTCTTAGAGAAGTATATGCTTCACAGCTTGCGGGAAAATCTGAGGGATCAATTTATAGGATTGAAGCAGGGTTCTATATCAGTAGCTGAGGATGAGGCGAGGTTCCATGAGTTGGCTAGACACACCATTATGATTCTACCAACTGAGTATGAGCGGTCCAGTATTTTTTTAGAGGGCTGAGACTTCCACTTTGCATGGTTGCTCAGAGTCTAGTTTCTGGGGGAAAATCTTTTATGGATATTGTAGATTATGTTCAGACAATGTAGGATATGCATCGCGAGGCCTAAGGGGCAATAATAAGAGGCCACATCAGTAGGGTAGTTATAGAGGGAGACACAATAGCTCACAGTTCACAGGTAGGGGCTTTCAAGGTAGGTACCCCCAACATCAGTCTTATCAGTATCAAGTTTAGTCTAGTAGGCCTATTAAGGCAGTGCTTCAGCTTTCAGATGGGGGTCAGCCCAATTATAGTGGTGTCAGCGGACAATGAAGTGGTCAATCTTTGAGGGGTGCACATTCAGGATCTTCAGACAGAGGTTTCCATATCGGATCAACTGGACCTTCTCGACAGAGCAGAGTGCCTGTGGCATGTTATGATTGTGGTATAATGGGCCACTTTGCCATAGAATCTCCCCGGCGTGGGATGTTGACCCTTCAATACAGAGTGTTCTGCCAATCAAATCAGTATCGCCTCCAGCTAGAAGTGATGCATAGGGTTGCAAGAGTGGTCCCCAGGGTTCTAGAAGAGGTCCTTAGGTAGGTCGGATAGGTGGTCGGGTAGGCACCCAGTCTAGAGGAGGATGGGGTCACTTGTATGCTGTTCTGGTAGGCTAGAGATAAAGGCTTCGGCTGTTGTTATCACAAGTACAAGTTCAGTGTGTCATCAACCAGCTTTTGCTTTATTTGATCTAAGCTCTACATATTTATATATTTCTACTTATTACACACCACAGTTAGGGTTCTCTTGGGAGCCATTATCTGTGTTTTTGTATGTAGCTCTCCCCATGGGTGATTATTTAGTAGTGGATCGGATATATAGATCATGTATCATGACTGTTCGAGAGCATGACACTCATGTTGACCTTGTTGTGCTAGTATGGTGGATTTCAATGTAATTCTAGGCATGGATTGGTTATCCCCCTATCATGCGGTCTTGGATTGCTTTGCCAAGACCGTTACCTTAGCCATGCCTGGCATACCCCTAGTTGTGTGGTAGGGTTCTTTTAGCTACACATAGATAGGGATTATTTAATATATTTGGGCTAGGAGACTGATATCAAGGGGTTTTCTATCCTACCTTTCTTATGTTCATGATATTAGCATTGAGAGTCCTTCGCTTGACTCTGTTCCTATAGTTCGTGAGTTCCTTGATGTTTTTCCTACCGACCTACCTGGTCTTCCTCCTGAGCGTGACATTGAGTTTGCTATTGACCTTGAGCCAGTACCTGACCTATTTTTATAGCACCTTATCGTATGGCTCCTGCCGATCTAAAAGAGCTAAATGCTCAGGTTCAGGATCTTCTGGGTAAGGCTTTTATTAGGTCGAGTGTATCACCTTGGGGTGCTCCTATTCTATTCGTAAAGAATAAGGATGGTTCTATTCGAATGTGTATTAATTACAGGCAGCTGAATAAGGTGACAGTGAAGTATAAGTATCCTATGCCTCATATTGATGATCTATTTGACCAGCTTTAGGGTACGACAGTGTTTTCTAAGATAGATTTGAGGTCTGGCTACCATCAGTTGAGGATTCAGGCCGAGGACATCTCAAAGATAGCCTTCAGGACTCTCTACGACCATTATGAGTTCCTGGTGATGTCTTTTGGGTTGACCAATGACCCAGCAACATTCATGGACTTGATGAACTTTAGGCCTTATTTGGACTCTTTTGTGATGATTTCTATTGATGATATCCTTGTCTATTCGAGGAGTAGGGAGGAGCATGAGCAACATTTGAGGATTTTTCTCCACACTTTGAGAGATCATAGGCTTTATGCCAAATTCTTAAAGTGCGAGTTTTGGCTTGAGTCTATAGCTTTCTTAGGGCATGTGGTGTCCAAGAATGGGATTATGGTGGACCTGGTGACGATTGAGGCTATTTATAAGTGGGCTAGGCCTACGTCTTCTATTGAGGTTCACAGTTTTATTAGGTTGGCAGGCTACTACAGGCGGTTTGTCGAGAGATTTGCTACTATTACAGCGCCTATGACTAGATTGACTAGGAAAGAGGTTCCATTTCAGTGGTCCGATGGTTGTGAGGTGAGCTTTCTAAAGCTCAAGAACTTACTCACTTCATCTCCTATTCTGAATCTTCCAGTTGAGGGCGAGGGGTTTACCATTTATTGTGATGTTTTTGGTGTTGGTTTAGGGTGTGTTCTAATGCAGCGGTGATGAGTTATTATATATGCTTTATGATAGCTGAAGGTGTACGAACGCAAATACCCCACTCATGACTTGGAGTTGGAGGCGGTAGTTTTTGTGCTTAAGATTTGGAGGCATTACTTGTATGATGTTCATTGCGAGATTTTCACTGTCCATCATAGTGTTCAGTACATCATGTCTCAGAGGAAGCTTAATTTGAGACATCACAGGTTGATTGAGTTGCTAAAAGACTATGACTTCTTTATTCCATACCATCAGGGCAAGGCGATTGTGGTAGTAGATGCCTTAAGTCAGAAGGCACTGAGTATGGGTAGCTTGGTCTTCATTTCAGTTTCTGAGCGATCGTTTGCCTTGGATATTCAGTCCTTAGCCAACATAATGGTTTGACTTGATATTTCAGACCCTAGGAGGATTCTTACTAGTGTTGAGGCTAGGTCTACGTTGTTGGAGTAGATTCGGGGCCAGTAGTTTGAGGATAGTAGGCTATGTGGCATTTGAGATCAGGTCTTCAGGGGTGAGTCTAAGAGGGCTACCTTAGATTCTGAGGGTATTTTGATATTTGACGATCACATTTGTGTTTCAAGGGTAGGAGACTTGATTTAGTTGATACTTTGAGAGGCTCACAACTCTAGATATTCTATTCATGACAGGACAGTTAAGATGTATAGAGATTTAAGGTAGTATTACTGGTGGATCGGTATGAAGAGATATATAGCGGACTTTGTTGCTCGGTGCCTATGATGTTAGTTGGTGAAAGCTGAGCATCTGAGACCTGTTGGATTGCTTTAGAGACTACTCATTCTTGAGTGGAAATGGGAGCGGATTACTATGGATTTTGTGGGTGGTTTACCTTGTACTTCTCATGGTTCTGATAGCTTTTGGGTCACCGTAGATCGATTGACCAAGTCTTCCCATTTCATCCCTATTCAGACTTCCTTTAGTGCCAAGAGGTTGGCTCGTATCTATGTTTGAGAGGTGGTTTATCTTCACGGAGTACCTGTGTCTATTATTTCAGATAGAGGCTCCTAGTTCACTTCTAGCTTTTGGAGGGCCTTTCAAGAAGATTTGGTTACCCAAGTTGATCTTAGCACTTCTTTTCATCCCCAGACTGACGCACAGTCGGAGTGGACCATTAATGTTTGGAGTATATGATTCATGCGTGTGTGATGGACTTTGGGGTCCAGTGGGAGCACTTTCTATCCTTAGCGGAGTGTACCTATAATAACAACTACCATTTGAGTATTCAAATGGAACCGTATGAGGCATTATCTGGTAGGCATTGTCAATCTCCGATGGGTTGGTTTGACACTTCAGGTTAGGCCCCGGGGTACTGATTTGATTCATGAGTCTTTGAAGAAGGTTTGGGTGATTCAAAATAGGCTTCATGTATCTCAGAGCAGGCAGAAGAGTTATTCTGACCGTAGACTTTGTGCCTTAAAATTCAGAGTTGGTGACTGAGTCTTTCTTTGAGTGTCGTCCATGAAGGGCGTGAAGAGGTTCAGAAAGAGGGGAAAGCTCAGCCCCAAGTATGTGAAACTATTTGAGATACTTCTGATAGTTGGGGAGGTAACTTATGAGTTGGCTTTGCCTCTAACCTTTTCAGCCATCCATCCAATTTTTCATGTATCTATACTGCGGTGTTATATTTCGGATGAGTCTCACGTGCTTTGGTAGGACTCGATTGAATTGTATGAGAGGTTGACCTTTGTTGAGGAACCAGTTTCGATGCTATCTAGAGATGTTAGACGGTTGTATTCCAGAGACATTCTCGTGGTTAAGGTTCAGTATAGACACTGTCCATTCAAAGAGGCTACCTGGGAGACCAAGTTTGAGATGCAGATCCAATATCCCTACATGTTCGAGCCTTTAGGTACATCTTAATCCTTTAATTTTACGAACGAAAGTCCTTTTAGTAGTTGATGTTGTAATGACCCTACAGGTCATTTCTTATTTTTTGTGATTTTTCTATGTTTAGAGCTTTCCTATAGCTGCCCCAAGTTATTTATGAGTTGTTGGGACTGATAGTTCGGTTATCGGACAATTCGTTTGGTCCTAAGAGCCATTTCTCTGTTTTGGAGCTTTCGTTGTTAAGAAAAGGGTCTCGGGCCTAAACATCAGGTAAACAGCCTCGGATGCTAATTCTGAGAGTCTCATTAGCTTTGTAATGTAGAATTTAGGCTAGGGGACCCTTGGTCCGGGTCCCGAGGCTTCCGAACTCATTTTCGACTGTTGAATGGATTTTGGCTAAAATGGACCCTTGGGTGTAGGACCCATTTTTTATCAAAAAAAACTTCAGATGAAAACTTTGATGGTGCAGTTGAGTCCGAAATATCGAAGTTTATAGGGTAGCATAGTTCGTTTGCATTCAGAGAATTCTAAATGAATCCCGAGGCCCGGTCGAAAAATTTACAACTTGCCTAAGTTGTTGGTATTGAAGCACCTGGTGTAGGCTAAAATTGGCCTTCGCGTTCACGTGGCCTTAGACACAATTACGATGGTCAAGGATTTTGACCTCCGCATTTGCAGGCCAGCCTTCGCAATCGCAAAGAGAAGGTCGGCCTAGTCGGTCCGGCCTTCTTCTTTACGATCGTGGTGGATCGACTGCATTCGCGAAGGTCTACCCAACCCAACTCCCTCGTTCACGACAGGGGTCCTACATTCTCAAAACAGGACCGCTGACTGTATATAAAGCTGGTTCCATCATTTTTTAGCTCAAAACTAAGTGTAAAACACCATTGTAGGCACTTGTGAGCTCAGAAATTGTGGGTGATTGAGTATTGGGAGCTTAGAGTGAGTTGGGAACTTCATTATGATTGTTTCCCGACCTATCATCTTGTAAGTTTCTGGTTAAATCTTAGTTTAATTCTCTGATTGATTTTAAATTTCGTGATTATGTTTGGTGTTGTTTTAGTACTGATTTGGGCTTGGATTACGCCCAATTTTGGGGCAAATAATCCTTGAGTTGAGAGGGATGCTGCGACGATTTCAATTTTGTGATTTCGCAAGCGAGCTCCACGTGTAATTTTAAGTTTGATTTCTGAATCGGAGCATAAATACACAATATAGGTATCGATATTCTCGTCTTGACGTGTACAACCTTATTTTGATAGTGTAGCAGTGGTCGGAAGCTTTTCAGATAGGAAAAGCTCCAGAGTAGAGGATTATATGATTTTTCGACGGCGTTCAGGAAGGCTAGGCTTACCTTTCTCCTAGACTATGCTTCATTACAGTATTAGTGTAGTATTGTGCTAGCTATGAATGGGTACTTATGGCTCAATTGTTATATTAGCATCTACTGATTAAATTAGCTGGTTAGGGGCCTTTTCGGCATAATTCGACCCCGTCTTCCCTTACATTAGTTTATGACTATCCCTTAGGACTAGTCTTAGTATACTTAGTGTCTTGGGATAGGATTGAAAAGCCTTAGTCTAGGTTTGGGTAGGTGTTTGCCTTAGGTTGGGTTTTTGGGACTAGGGGCCCCCGCCGGCTCTTCTTTTAGGTGGAATGCCTAGAATAGCTCCTTGTTGACCTAAATGACCTCTATTCGCTATCTTAGGGTAATTCTTGAGTTTTAGGATGACTTAGTCATTTTCATGCGCCCTATTTAGGTTTGTTAGCCTCGGTGGGGTATTACTTGGCTTTAAATCACACTCTTTGGCTTAGTGATTAGGACCCATATCGCCTTTAAGAAGTTGACCACCTGACTTTAAAGTTTATGATTAGTTGGACTTAAGTGGAGTTATACTCCTAGATAATTACTACTTTTGGCTTAGTTATCAATTTCGGTTCGAGTACAGCACCTAGAAGCATTATTATTATTTATCAGTTCCTGTTTGAGTCCGATATTTTACTATTATGATATTATTCTCAAGTTCCAGTTCGAGTATGGCATTTATGATCTATATGGATACTGATTTGGGATCTAAAATCTGGTAAGGACCGATAAGACTTGGGGATTATGACCGAAAATGAGTATCAGGTATGCTTATCACACGTCGATTCATCTTACATTTATTATTGTGTTATTCTATCTTCATATTAGTGTTACTCTTTGCTTGTACCCTCCAAACTTATGGTGGCTCGGTTGGGTTATTTCTACTTGTTTGTACCTTCTGGGCTTATGGGGGCCCAGTTAGGTTATAGTTAGACTTTATTTCTTCTTTTAAGTTACTTATTTTATATATATCTATATCGCATCCGCTTGGCATGATCTACTATTTCCATTTTCGCCTCTTTATTTCTGACTTTAGTTTACATCCTCACACTTTATTTATACTTTTACTGTAATTTAGCTTAGGCAGCCTATGATGCCTACTGAGTACCCATTATTTTGGTACTTATACTGTACTTCTGTATCTTTTTCCTGATGCAGATCCAAGTATGAATCACCGCCGCTGATGATATCCTCAGACCGTGCTGTTGTTTGGAGATAGAGTGAGCTTTTAGGTCCGAAACTAATTCTCCTCCTTCTGCTTTTTTGGATAGTCTTATTTGTATATTTTGAGACTATGTTGTATATTTGGCATGTCTAATACTCACTTTTGATTTAGTGGCTCTTATACCGATCTTACCAAGTCGTGGGGGAACTCATTCTGTATATTTTGTCCTCCTCCCTCTGTTGTATAGAATGTTCATATTTATATATTGTTGCTTTTAGTTGCTTCGTATTTTCATTATATGTCTATTTCCTTTATTTTCTTATCTTCTACCGGTTAACCCGTTACTTGCTGTTCCGGGCTATGATTTGACTTACCTGCTGGTGGGTTAAAGTAGGCGTCATCATGACTCGAGAAATTGGGTCTTGACAGTTTTATAAGAAATAAAAGCATCAAATGCATCATCATTATTTCTAAGCAAATATAACTTAGTAAATCTAAAAAAAATCATCAATAAAAGTCACATAATATCTTTTTCCACATCTAGTCATAGTTTGTTCCAAATTACCCCAAATAATGTGAATCAGAGATAATAATTCAGTTTCTCTCTATACTGAAAAATGTGGCTTTTTAGTAATTTTAGCTTCAACATATATTTTAAACTTATCAAAATTATTTGAGTTTAAACCATATATTAAACCAAGTGATTGCATATTCTTTATATAAGAGAAATTAACATGTACTAATCTGGCATGCCATAAAGAAATAGACTCAGTCATATAAGCAGAACTAGATATATTTTAAGAAATATCATCATAAATACTAACCATAAGTCATGGTTACAAAGTCCATTGCCCATAAAAATATTATTTTTGGTCAATATGACCTCATTGTTTTTAAAAATAACCTTCATCCCAACTTTTCCTAATAATGCCACAGAAATTAAATTGATTCTGATATTAGAAACATGCAACACATTACTCAATGCCAAAATTTTATCAGATGTGAGTTTGAGAAGAATTTTTCCTTTTTCAAGAACTTAAGTAGTTCTCGAGGTCCCAAGGTAAATAATATCTTCTCCTTTCTCAATTTGAGTTTATGACACAAAATTATTTTTATTTATACAAATGCATCTCATAGCACTAGATTCTATCACCTAATTTCTCACATCGTCCTTAATATTCATTTCTGAAATGACCGCAATAATGCTATCATCCGTTTTAGTCAAATTTATTTTTAACTTAGCGGTGATTGTCATTTCTTCCACATATTCTCTTGCATTAAGATGCATTTTTTTATGAAGGTTTATTATTAGCATTAGGCATATAACCATGTTTATTTTCATACCTGTATTTTACAATACCATAATCTTCTTGCAAAATGACTGGAATAGGAGCAGCCAGAGCAACACCAACATCAGTATTATCAACGTCGGCACCAGGTTGTGGATGTAGCAATGCATGTACCATACTATAAACATCGAGTAGTGAGAACATACGTTCTTGTCATCTTATAAAATTTTCGTTAGCAAATATTTTAATATTTGACAATTCAGAAAATGGTTTAGCATATGGTAGAACAGCTGAAACAAAAGTAGTAGGATAGCATCGGTATTGATTTCAAAGTTACTAGTATTACTTGCCATAGTTTCTTAGATTGTTGGGGAAGAATAATTAAAAATTCAATGATAATAATATTTTATTAATAGCAAATAACAATATCGAGTATTAAATCACAATCTACTACTACAATAATAGAGTAATAAAATATAACGATAATAATATTATTATATTAATATAATGATATTGATAAATTATAAGAGTAATATAAATTACTTATTATCAAAATAATAATGTTAAATATTAAGTAGATATTACTACAATAATATTTATAAGTAGTATATAAATATACTTGAGTAGTGTTGGGTACTGTCCTAAGAAATTATTTTAGACTTGTGAAATGTTTCTTCAGGATTAACAAGCCTTTCCTAATTAATTAAAAGATATTCAGGATTTAATAAATCTTTTCTAATTAATTAGAGAATACAGGAATCAACAAAATTAATTATAAAATCAGCAAGTTTTAATCAAGAAATTAATAAAAGATGATAAAATCAGTAATTAATTATGTAACATATAAAACGGATTAGGAAGAGGAAAACGTTTGAGAAAGAAAGCAAGAAAGGTGTTGCCGCTGATGGAAGAACAATGCTATTAGCGGTGGACCAAGACTAAAATATTAAAAAATAATCAATGATAACTTAAAAAATGAGACACGTTTTATTTGGTCTCAAGTAGATAAATGCTTGGCCATTGAGTTGCCACGTGGATAAGTGAGTCCTACTCAAATTTTTTCTTCTCTCTTTGGCCCAAAGCACTGTAATATTTCCACAAATAATTTAAATATCCAATAACTTATTTTAAAATATCTTACATAAAGCACTTGGATAGATTTAGTTGTGGCGATGGCATATGAAAAACTTTTGTTGATTTTGAGTGATGAGGAAAATAAGATCGAGAAAGACTAAAACTGTATACTTTAAGAATGCATGCATGCAAGTTCAATATGTAGAATTCTCAAGCATAGTGGAGAGAAATCAAAGTATATTATTGATGATTAAGAAGATGAGTACATGCTCCTTCTTATAGGAGTTGAATACAGTGTAGTTGTAGAGTCCTAGACTAGTTACAAGAGTCCACTACAAGTAGATGTTTGTTACTACTACAATACTACAATTACAATAAACTGACTCTATCTCTAACAACTAACATACACTCCTAACATTCTCTGCTTCTGGATGTCAACCACCATTGTGATCATGATAATGTTTATCATTTACACCTTGATAATTATCTTCAACATTTTCCCTCAAGCTAGTGAGTGGTGGAACAGTCATTCTAGCTTACTTCAAAAACCAGCAAACACCTGATTTGTCAAGGTTTTATATGAATGTCAGCTAGCTGATCTTTAGACCTTACAAACTGTGTGAAAATGGTAGTCCTCACTGAATTCTTACATACCTGAGAAGGATGAAAATCCTTGATGAAGAACTTGGACTTGAAAACCTTCAACTTGACCTTAGAGAGACCCTTTTGTGTTCTTGAAGTTGGAGAAGATGAGAAAGAGAGAATGATCTGATTTTTCTAAGTCTAAGACATATTTGAGGGATTAAAGTGGGGTTTGGATAAGGTTAAAAGATCAAAACACCCTTATTAAAATGGAAGAAAAGGAAAACATTTCACGTCTGGGAGGACCGAGCATGAAACGCTGGTGAACGCACCAGCTACCCATTGTGGCACGCTGATAATGCGTTAGGGTGCAGTAGTTTGCCCTTCGGAGATGCTTCTCAATCATGGCATGAGTCCCAAACTGTGGGGACCTAAAACATGATGCACATACAACTTTTAATATAGGAAACTCCTACCTAAACATCGGAACACTTCCCCAATGATTTTCATTCCTTGTAAAGGTCAAACAATATCAAATCTAAGCTCAAAAGTGCCCCAAAACTACTAAATCATGCTATGAATTTTGGATATGTTACACCTTGATACTTAGAGTATTTTTTGGGAGGGACAGGTCCCTTCTCCCTTAAGTGTTTTATCGACTCTAAACCCTTTTATTCAAACTTTAAGAGCTTTCTCCACTATCGAGCATACCTTAGGACTCAACTTACGACTGATGGGGGATCAACCCGCAGCAATCGTGTTAACCAATTATTATAATTTTCCTGATTATGTCTTGGGTCCTTATTCTGAGAACTCTCTTCAGCTCACCCATAGTCCCAGGCATCGGTTGTGCCAGTGAGGATTTCTAAGAAATCAAAAATGGGTTTTATCTGGAGTATCAATTCTTTTGATGTTTTTAGACTAGGTTCCTTTTTTTGGTTTGCTTTCGAGATAGCCTGGCCTCTCCCTCGATCTTAGAATATTGAGTTTATTTTGCTAGGGTAGGCATTCTGTTTTATAAGGCAAGTGTTGTGTTGTTTAACGGCCGTTAACGTCGTAGACTTTCTAGAGTCCTTCATTCAGGAGTGAACCTTGAGGCTTACTATGGTCTTTAAATTTTAACTTTGTGAATCCATTCAAGTTGGATGGAAACAACTAACCCACATTCTAGTATTCACAAGACCATTTGATTTGTTTCTTCAAAGATCATAGGTTTGGAGGGCCACACATGTGACATTCACCCTTTATATTTTGGAGAGAGGTAAGAACTTATGTCCTTTTTTCTGACACCATTTCGAGCTACCTTCGTTAAACAAAATCTTTCCAGAGAAAACCTATTGTGTGATGTTAATTGGTACAAGGCAAAAGAGTGCGGCTTATGGCCACACTGGAGTGCTGCCATTGCTTTGATTCTTTGGGCCTATGTCAACGTCGTTAGCATGGTTTTCTCTTTGTCTCACCAATTACTCTCACTAAATTTTTGGACCATGATCAGGTCAATCTTTAGCTCGTGTAAAACCTCACCTAGAGGGGGGGTTTCCTAAGCCAGTAGGGTACTAAGAGAAATAGTCCAAGTGAACCCTTAGGTACTTTAGAACCTTTTCCCCGTGTTCGGGGTCAAGCCCTTCGCCCAGGAACGTTCTCCTATCAGTCGACGACGTCCTCAGCCCGACATCATCCTACAATTAATAGTAGTAATATGAGAATCCGCTCCATTGATCTCTGCCAAAGTGCGGGGAATTGGTTGCATACCTATGGCATGGCCTTGTTATATAGGTGGAGGTGGTGCTTGTTTGTCTCTGATACAATTGAGAAAAAATTTGTGGAAAGCCCCGCTTGAATTCCTTCATGTATACTTCATCAAAATCTCCTGGCGTTTGATCCAGCTAGGAACATATCTCCATAAAATCCTTATCTAGCACTTTTCCATATACGTCAAGCATACGGTCACCTGGTTTGGGCTCCTTATGGGTTAAACTGTCGGCCTCTTCACTGGCTAGAACTCCATTCAGCACTTTTTGAATATCAGCAATCCCAGCTTCCAGCACATTAAGCTTCTTCTCCACATATGCAGTGACAAGGTTATTTTCATTCCAGCATTTGTGTTTAGCCCCACTCCTCTCATCATATCGCATCATCCTCTACTTCTTGTTGAAAGGCACATAAAAAACCAAGCTCATATGACAAACAACGTTAGATACATAGACAACTGCTCTGGCCCCCTAGTGGGTGCCAAACTGTTTACCCTGAAAATAGTACCGTAGATTTTGTATATAAGGTCAAGAGCATATGCGTTAAATACAACCCAAATAATTATTACTAACGGATTGATTGTTTATGTAACTGAAGATAGTGCGTAAAGTGTAAGGAAAATAAAATAAAATAAAGATAACAAATTGATTGGCGAAGCGAGGTCCTAAATAGCATCGTCCGTCAGTGAGGATGCCTTCCACAAGAGCGAGAAAGCACATATAAGAATAAAGGAAAAATACAACTTAAAGAGCACGCCAAAAAGTGTATTGTATTGCTATGATAGACTCCGGATTATTTACAAATGAGGGCGGGTCCCTATTTACAAGGTACAGTGGATGAATAGTAACCCTATAGAATGGGTTTCTTCTGGTGGTCCCTATAGTACTATGTCCAATAATGTGATATCAGATGTCCTATTTGTTGCAAGTGCTAGCCACTACCTTTTGCTTTTATCAGATGAGTACACTATGCGTCCGCGTTGCTGCTGACACTTCTATCCTCTCTCCTTTCCTCCACGTCATTCTTGTTCTTTGGGGGCATTTAATTCCCAAAGTATCTCCTCTGAGATGTTACTAAGTTGGTGTCTTATCGAGGGCATCTCTCTAGCGAGAGGTCCCTTTTGCCCTGTGACACCACCCTCAAGGATCTTTACCTAATACATAACTTTTGGCTTATTTTGTTTTTTCGGCTTAAAACCAGTGCTTAAAAGAATTTTTTAAATTTTACCCAAACACCACAATAGTAACAAATTTCTCTAGCCAGTTGTATGTTCTTCCGCTCCAAGGTTGAGCCTGTAGAACTAATAGGGACGGCAATGGGGCAGGGCAAAGGCGGGGCGGGGCAGGGCAAGGGCTTAACGGGGCAGGGCAGGGAAGCACTTAAACGGGGTGGGGCAGGACAGGGAAGCACTTAAACGGGACGGGGAGGGGCGGGGAGGGTCAAAGTTAATATTTTTAGAATCTTAATAGGGCAGGGCAGGGGTGGGTTTGTGAGAGGTTTAGCTTCACTGTATTTGTTCCATTTCTGGAATTTTATAAAAATTCAAGCATTATGAACTGCGAGTTTGCCACTTCATTACCCTAATTTTTAAAAACAATTCATGGGTTGAATTCCAGATTTTTCAATCTTTGCAAAATTTTATTGAAATTTTTTGACAGTTTCATGTAAAGAAAAATATCTAGAAATGCTAGTTACAGATTATCAAGCTTTCCTTGGGTTGAATTCCTTTTACGTAAATGCTTTCCTTCAAAGATCTTAACCCAATTGGGTGCATTTCATGGAATCTGCTCATGACATGAGCCCACTAGCCAAGAGCTGGAACTTGAAGCTTTCCAACAGCAGGTAGCTGAGAGCAGAGGCGGATCCAGGATTTGAAGCTTACGGGTGCCACTCAGGGGAGGATCTAGGAGGGGGCGAGGGTGTTCACCCGAACCTTCTCGGTAAAAAATTATATTGTATATGAATTCGAATCTTCTAAACACAAGATTAGATGTTGGATTAGTGGTTTAAGGTTTCAAAATTTACCTTGATGTTCTAAGTTCAAATTCCAACACTGCATTTTCATTTTTCAACCCTTCTTAGTGAACTCGATCTGTCACTGGGGCCACCGTCTTTAATATAAACTTATCACTAATAATGGAAATCGAATTAGGACGCACATTCAGTTTGTTCAATCGTTTTGGACTAATTCATTTTGATTTACAAGATTTTCGATTCTTAAGTAATGCATAATCATCGAACCACAATAAATAATATAAGTCACGATCTAATTTTTTGGTAAAATAATATATATTGAATAAAAATGGAAAATATAAACAAGAAACTAAGATTTTGAATACACAATTAGGCCTCTTCGAATCAAACTAATGTACTTAAATCATGGTAATTACGTAGTAAATTGTAACCTATGACGAATGCTATAAAAAATAAAAGTCAAAATAGCTTCTATATAGGATATTTACCCTCCTATTGATGATAAAAATAATGAAAAATGTTTTTATTAAGAAAATTCACAAAATATTTATACAAACATAAAAAAAAATAATTAAATTTCGAACAAAAATAAGAACTCTCAACAGAGAGAAAAAAGAGTCAATGAACTAGAAGAATATATTGGTCTTTGCCTCTATTGATTTTGTTCAAAAATTAAGAATCAAAGAATAAAATTTAATAGATAAAATGTACTTTGAAGGAATAAAAGAGGAAAAAGATTAAAATCACTTTTTAATTAAATATTTGGAGATTTTGAAAAAGAAAAGAAACTAAAGCAAAGAGATAATTTGATAAATATGCATTGGAAAAACAGTTAGAAATTTAAAAGGAAACTAGAGTAATTTGATAAAATGCATTGGAAAAAGATTTAGAAATTTATAAGGAAACTAGAGGACAGAAAAGGGCACAAAAATAAATGCTTACTAGAGTGCTTTGTGAATAATTCTAAAATACCTCACAGGGATTCGAACTCACACAACCTCCCTGGCACCCGTGCCTCCGACCAACAGACCAACAGCTACTTTGTTCTTGGGGGTGCCAACATTTAATATTGATATTACTAATTAAAAAAACCTATGTACATACATAAATTTTAGCCGAGTGACCGGGTGCCGTGGCACCTTTACCCTCCCACATAAATCCACCCCTGGCTAAGAGCTTCAATGAATTGGCTTCTATTGGTTCTAATCAAGTGCTTTCGGTTTTGTGGTTTCGTAAGCTTTTGGATGTGCTCCTGTGTTTCCAGGAACTTTAAATACAACTATATACGATTCATATACAACATGTTGAAGGAAAGGTACCAACACTTAAATGGGGCAGGGCGGGGCGGGGAAAAATGTTGGGAAAATTCTAAATGGGGTGGGGCAGGGCGGGTTAAAATCTTAGCGGGTCAAGGTTTGTCCCTCCCTAACCCGCCGTAGTGCCATCCCTAAGAACTAATATGGATATAAGCATGTTTTCTAATCTTACAACACACAAATCCTGGAACTAGCTAGATGAGCAAACGTGCAAGGAAGTATATATATATTACATCTTTCACATAATTTAACAATTAGTAATTGTTTTAAATGTTTTCAATTAGATGCTCACATCATTTTGAAAAGAACGTTAATCGTGATGAATGTGGAATATAGACAAAAGGATTCATTTAGTATCAACATTATACAATATGAAACCAATATTTTGGAGATCTATCCATGATAGAACAGGGAAAAGAAAAGAGAGTATAATAAATGGTATAAATAATATTTTGGGGAAGGGTCCAAATTTGTTTATGTACTATCCTAAATTGCTAAAATTTATCCTTGCTAAATTTTTAGTTTTATTCTTATCATTCAAGTAGAAAACCATCTCATACTATATTTACTGTTACTATGAGTGGAGCTCCTGTCTGAAATGGATAAATCTATTAATGACGGAGCTAATATTACAGCAAAAGTTTGTAATTTTTTTTTTTTTGGAATTTCGGGATAACCCGCAACCGCTACAACCTCTGTTACAGCCTCTGCCCTTCGGGTGAGCACTTTGTGCGCATATAACCCCCCCACTGTGTAATAGCCTACAAACCACACAAGGGATGTAAACCGCACTAGGCAAACCCTGTACGACAGGCTCGACTCAGAAGGCATTGAGGGAAATCGATCCCGGATAATTTGACTATATTCCCCTATATTTTTCTCTTAGAAAGAAATGTTACAAAACAAAAATATCTCATTTGAAATTCTAAATAGTCCTGTATGGGCAAGTAGCTTTCTTTAGACAGTAAGTTGAGAAAACACTATCAAGATATCATTATTATAATAATAAGAACTTTAAAGTCCATCTTCTTAGCTGCCTCCTCAGTATAGCCGCCCTTAAAATAAGACCTATAAAAATAAAAGCCGCCATCAAAATAATGAATTTTGTGACTCTCACGTAAGTGCCAAACTTCTTCCAATAATACTTTGTTGCAACTGGGGGCTGCTACATTCTAGCTTCCACACATCGGATATTTCTAAAGTCTTCATTAATTTACACCTCTGCTAATATCAACAAATTAATTAAACATGTGTGGTCAATCTTTTAATTTCCCCCTAAAGTTAATGATTCACTGGCCTTTCCAGTGTCTGCATGCCATATTCACCAAGTCTTCACGTCAAATAAATGAACTCAAAAAGTCAGCAAATATGGATAAAGATTTATAGACCGTTTTTCATGTACACATTTATTATTTAACAATGATTACGTGCTCGCTATGTAATATATTCTTCATTTTAACGTTTGACAGTCAAATTTAAATTACCTGATGTAAGTAAATATTTACCACAAATGTGGAGAAACTGTAAGAGGAACTATCACGAATTTTATTAGTGGTAACGATATTTATTTAGCAATTCCTCTGTAGCATGGTTTGTGGCAGATGAAAGAAATTAACTAGTTGTAACTAGTTATATTTTCCATTGTAAAGTTAAGGTAGGCACATTCGGATCAATAATCAAACTTGTACATCATCAAGCTCTTCTTTTTTCCACAAAAATATCAAGTTGATCAGGTCACCTGGCGGCTCTTAACAAATACTAATAATATTCCACTAGAATTAACACTATACTCAATGCTCTCTCTATCTTTATATATAGCTCCTAGTTCATATTAGTTTCTACCAACATCCTCTCATCAATCATCATGGCTGCCTCACAACTAACTGTTATTGTGCTTCTAGGATTACTTGTTGCTAGCAACATTGACATAGCAGGTTTCTGCTTAAACATTTGAATTTCCGACTCAAAAATATTGTCTCAACATATGAGTTTCCGACTCAAAAATATTGTCTCAACATATTTTATATGCAAAATCTAAATTTGGTTGATACTTGTTTGCTTATTTTTTGTATCCGCTTAGTCATTTGTGTATCTTTTCCCACACTAACTTGCACTACTATATTCATTTAGCCAGAGTTATTTGATATTTTTCGATTAACACTAACAAGCTTTTCCAATATAGATGGATCCAAAAATGTAACTCGGCTCGAAATCTTTCATTTATACTTGTTGGATTCAAAGGAACCAGTAACATATACACCTCATTCACCTACCATGCCTTCTTTACATTTTAATTTTTCAAAAATTCTAAATTGATTATGTTTCTAACACCATTTCTTATAATTCCAATTGAGCAGGGGCTCAATTAGGTGTTTGCTATGGAATGATGGGTAACAACTTGCCATCACATGGGGAAGTTATACAGCTCTACAAGTCAAGAAACATAGGAAGATTGAGGCTCTATGATCCAAATCATGGAGCTTTACAAGCCTTAAGAGGATCCAACATTGAAGTTATGCTAGGACTTCCCAACTCAGATGTGAAACACATTGCTTCGGGCATGGAACATGCGAATTGGTGGGTACAAAAGAACGTTAGAGATTTTTGGCCAGATGTTAAAATTAAGTACATTGCTGTTGGGAATGAAATCAGCCCTGTCACAGGCACATCCTATCTTACTTCATTTCTTATTCCTGCTATGGTAAACATTCATAAAGCAATTGGTGCAGCTGGTTTGGGAAATGACATTAAGGTCTCAACATCAGTAGACATGACCTTGATTGGAAACTCTTATCCACCATCACAGGGTTCGTTTAGGAACGATGCTAGATGGTTCACTGATCCAATTGTTGGGTTCTTAAGGGACACGCGTGCACCTTTGCTCGTTAACATTTATCCTTATTTTAGCTATTCTGGTAATCCAGGGCAGATTTCTCTCCCCTATGCTCTTTTTACAGCACCTAATGTGGTGGTACATGATGGTTCACGCCAATATAGGAACTTATTTGATGCTATGTTGGATTCCGTGTATGCTGCCCTAGATCGATCAGGAGGGGGATCGGTAGGAATTGTTGTATCAGAGAGTGGATGGCCATCTGCTGGTGCATTTGGTGCCACAACAGACAATGCAGCAACTTACTTGAGGGGCTTAATTCAACATGCTAGAGAGGGTAGTCCAAGAAAGCCTGGACCAATTGAAACTTATATATTTGCCATGTTTGATGAGAATAACAAGAATCCAGAGTTGGAGAAACATTTTGGATTGTTTTCCCCCAACAAGCAGCCCAAATATAACCTCAACTTTGGGGTTTCTGACAGAGTTTGGGATATTTCTGCTGAAACTAATGCTACTGTTTCTCTCGTAAGTGAGATGTGAAATCTCTTTACACAAGTATTGCTGGGATGGAAAGCTTAGTACCAGCAACAGAATATATTCTTTATGAAATTATCTTTGTATGCGACACTAAATAACATTGCTGTCTCGCAAGTCCTCATGGATTGTTAACCAGAGATGATGCAACTTTGAGTGTGTTTTAAATTCCTTTTTTTTTATTGTAATATTTGTAATTTGGAAAGAAACTTTTTGTAAGTTTGTAAGTTTTATACACCATCAATTACATCATTTCCATGTTTGATTAAATTGGATCTGGTAATTGCAAAGTTTAATTGTTTATCATTTCGTGTCTTTATTATTAGTTTGTGTTTTTGGACATCATTTAGGTTCCGGACTCTGAGAATAACTCAGATTTATGCCTTACACAATTAAAAATTAAATTACCGAGTCAAATTAGTGATAAAGACACGAATGATAAAAAAAAAATCAAAATTTAATCTTTAATTTTGCAAGGCATAAATGTGAGCTACTCTTAAGTGGTGTCATGCAGCTGATGTTTCTGTAATCCCACGTCTCAGTTAACTCTCAGCTAAATTGGAGGTAATTCAAAAAGAATTGACTTTACTGATTTAAGGGGCTGCAGCTTGCTTCTCATGAGCTTCCACTAATCTTTAGAATTATTAAAAACAGCTAGGGTCAATATCGTTTAATTAATTAATATAGAAGAGAATGTTTTTAATATTTCTTCTATTTCAAACTAACACAAAAAAATTGAAATGGAGGGAATAGTTGTAATGTTAATGTATTAGAAATTACTCATAAGGTAAAGAAATTAGACTTATAACTAAATACTCCCTCAGTTCAATTTGTTTGTCCCATTTTGGATTGACACGAAAATTAAAAAAATTAAAAATACTTTTGAATTTAGTAATCTTAAAAATTATAGATATCTCAAATGTATCAAAATGCTTTTTAATCTTGTGGTCTTAAATATGTCATGTTGAAAGTTGAAATTAAAGAGTTGATAAAAAGCGAAAGTCATTCTTTTTTAATCGGAGGTAGTATGAGTTTTGTAAAGTCAGGGGCTGCATATGAACTTCAACATCGTTAAACTTGTATTTCTTTTTTCTTTTTTTTTTTTTTTTTTTTTTTTTTGGTACAACAAGTCGATTTATAGAAATGTGATTTAACAGGCCCCCTGGCGGCTCTTAACTTCATTAGCCTAAGAATAACAAATAATAATATGCCACTCGAATATTATATTCAAGACTACTCTATATCTAAATATAATAAATAGCTCGAAGTTCATCTTAGTTTCTACCAACAAGCCTTCTTCTCATCATGGCTGCGATCTCACATAAACATACCACTACTCAAATGGCTGCTATCATGCTTCTCGGATTACTTGTTGCCAGCACCATTGATAGAGCAGTTTTTTTCTCCCTCTGCATAATATAGTCTTAACACCTTGTGTTTGCAAAATGTGCATTTGGTTGATACTTATTTGCTTATTAATTTTTCATATCAAACTTGTGTAGTCGGGTAAAACTCACCCAGCTTTTCATATTTGAGGGGGGTAGGGAACCAACAAAGTTCTACTGTAATTTTTTTCATCTTTGCAAAAATTCCATAAATTGATTTTCTAACAGCATTTTCAATTCTTATGGAGCAGGGGCTCAATCAGTAGGTGTTTGCGATGGAATGTTAGGCAACAACTTGCCTTCACTGCTTCACATGACGAAGTCATACAGCTCTACAAGTCGAGAAACATAAAAAAACTGAGGCTTTATGATCCAAATCATGGAGTTTTACAAGCCTTAAGAGGCTCCAACAACATTGAAGTTATGCTAGGACTTCCCAATTCAGATGTCAAGCATATTGCTTCCAGTGGGGTACATGCAAGATGGTGGGTAGAGAACAACGTTAGAGCTTTCTATCCAGATGTTAAAATTAAGTACATCATTGCTGGAAATGGAATAAGCCCTTTCACAGGCACATCTAATCTTACCTCACATCTTTGAACAGCCATGAGTAGAATTTATGATGCACTTTATTTCACTGGTTTGGGATACAACATCAATGTCACAACTTCTATAGACATGACATTGATGGGCAAGTCTTATCCACCATCTCAGGGTTCATTTAAGAATGATGCTAGGTGGTTTGTTCATCCAATTGTTGAGTTTTTAAGGAATACAAATGCGCCTTTGCTTGTTAACATTTACCCTTATTTTAGCTATTCTAGTAATCCAGGGCAAATTTCTCTCCCCTATGCTCTGTTTACTGCACCTAATGTGGTGGTACAAGATGGTCCATACCACTATAGGAACTTATTTGATGCAATGTTGGATTCTGTGTATGCTGCCCTCGATGAATTATCAGGACGAGGTTTTGTAGAGATTGTTGTGTCTGAGACCGGCTGGCCATCTGCTGGTGGATTTGGAGCCACAACAGACAATGCAGCAACTTACTTGAGGAACTTAATTCAACATGCTAAAGAGGGTAGTCCAAGAAAGCCTGGACCGATTGAGACCTATTTATTTGCCATGTTTGATGAGAATAACAAGAACCCTGAACTTGAGAAACATTTTGGATTATTTTCCCCAAATAAGCAGCCCAAATATCAACTAAACTTTGGAGTTTCTGATGGAGTTTGGGACATTTCTGCTGAAACTAATGTTACTGCTTTCTAAACTTTGGAGTTTCTGATGGAGTTTGGGACATTTCTGCTGAAACTAATGTTACTGCTTTCTGAGATGTGAGAGGAAACTCTTCAAATCTCTTGACTAACATGAGAATTTGTTCTTTTCTGCAATTATACTTTTATGAGACATTAAATTACTTTGTGTGGTCTGTGCAAGTCCAAAATGATTGTTAACCAGACGCAATGCAATCTCTGAGTGGTCTAAATTTTATGTTCGACCTCTTTAATAGGTTTAGAGAAAAGGACAATGTTGGCTTGTATGAGTCCACCACAAGTCAAGGGACCTGGTCCTTGACTAACTACAGATAACTAACAGATGAGAATAAATAACAGTGCTGAAAGTAAACAAGGAGCACACAACATTTATGTGGAAACCTCCTTGCTCAAGGGAGTAAAATCACGACCTACCATATAGGAAATTCCAACAACTTCACTATCTTCAAGCGACGTTTGATTACAGACTCTGGTAATCCTTCGGATTAAACTCTTAACCCCCACCTCCTTATAATAACTCTATTACAAGACTCATTACAATAACTCTATTGTAACGCAACCCTATCCGCTAACTTTAGCTGATACAACTCAAGAAATACAGTGAAAGACACTCACAAAGGCACCTACACTAGCTTCTCAAATGAGGAGTAGGCTTACAATAAAAAGCATAATACAAAGACTCAAACAACAAGGAAATAAGAACAACTTCTGTTGAATGCGAGCAGGTCCTTTATTGTAAGAGGTTTGAATGTTGAGTGCAAAGTCGACTTTTACAGAGACAAGAGAAACTTTTGTTTTTAGTGATTTGCAAAAATTAGGTTTTGTCTTTTGTCATGTCTGCTTGTATATGAGGGAGGGCAAAACCTAGGAACAGTGCCATTGGTTAAGGACGAAAAGGACTGCTGCAGCAGTGCTACCAACCAACTACAAAGCAAGTACACTTTACAGCTGTATAGTTGACCATGAGTGCATGCATTTCTCGGACCATGTTCCTTTATGAGTTTGTCAATCATCAAAACCACATATACGGTAGACAAAGCCTTGGAAAACATACTTACTTTACTACACAGCGGCAAACATGCTTACTTTACTACATAGCTTATATTGGTTGCTACTGGTGTCATTTGTTTTCCATAAAATCCATTACTAGGTTTTCGTCATAAGCTGAAAAAAAAGTAAACAAAGCTTTGGCCATGTGGTGTCAGAAAACATATATAATATCTTCCAGAAGATAGCCACTCTAAAAGAGGTTATACAGGTTCATGAGACACAATTAAAGTTCTCTCATACACAGCAAAACAGGGAGAACTTACATAAAGTGCAAGCAGAATTGAGCAGGTTCTTGCATCTAGAAAAAGAGTACTGGATGCAGAAAGTAGGAATGAAATAGTTTGAATATGGAGAAAGGAACAATAGATTCTTTCATGCATATGTGAATGATAGAAGAAATAGGTTACAAATGAATAAGATACAAAATGATAAGGGTGATTAGCTCCATACCAGTACTGAAATAGCAGTAAAGGCTATCAACTTCTTTCAGAGGTAATTCATTGAAGATAGTTTCCCAGAAAACTTTGATATATTGTACCATATACCTACCATAGTCACTGAAGGAAAAAAAATAAAAAATATACTAAGTGACCAGATGGGCCACAAGTAAAGGTGGCTTTTTTTGGTTAAATGGAGAGAGTGCAAGTCATTCAGATGGTTTTACATAAATCTTTTATCAATCTTGCTGTAAAATGATAAAAGGAAATCTAAAAACAGTTATAAAATCCTTTTTTGTTGGACAAGAACTGCCAATGTTTGTGACTCACACAAATCTGGTGTACTATCAAAGAAGGATTAGATCAACACTTTCTCATATGTGAGACAAATAAGATTGAGCAACTTTATTAACAAAGTGATAACAAGAGTGCTATATAAAAGAATGGTCAAACTGTTGCCTTTGTTAATATCTGCTAATCAAACATGTTTTGTTAAAGAAAGGAGCATAGTGGAGAATGTATTACTGACTCAAGCAATCATAAGGGACATAAAGTTGAGAACCAAATCAGCTAATGTGATGATAAAACTAGATATAAAAAAAACTTATGATAGATTATTCTGGTTGTTCTTAACTAAAGTATGGAGGAAATTTGAACTCTCTCAGATAGTGATATATGTGGCATTTAAATTGTTGTTCAATAATTGGTATTCTATATTATTGTATTTGGGAAAATTTGCACGTGGTAGTGAAAAGAAGAGACACGTTATGGTACCCCTCCTCAGAGAAAAAAGCGATTTGCGTCAACCATCCTCCAAAGGAAAGTTTTTAGGCTAAATCAAAGATATGCTTATAGAGAACTGGAAAGGGATCATACCCAGGTGACATGGATAATATGACAAGGGGACAAGAGGGGAAAGAAGGCAGGTGCGCGGACGAGTCTGTACGGGCCGTCAGAGCTGGACAGGAATAATAGTTGGCACCATCAATGGCCTCACCCGCGCGTGCTTGGTATCTACTTTTCCTGTACTTTAGGGCTCGAGTGGAGCTCTCTCATTGGCTAACATTTTTCCTTTGTAACATATAAATAGTTTACCCCTCCTACTTGTAATGCTTCCTGATCCTCAAGCAATACAATACTGCTATTTACTGTTTTATACATTTAGCTTTCTTTTTTATCCTCTTAGCCCAATTGTCTCTTAGATCTTTTTCTGAGATTATCCCTAAAAATGTGAGGATCATCCTCAGATGCTCCGTTAGACGTCCCATTGAGCTCTCGGACTCCCTTTTACTTTACTTTGCTCTCTTGCTTCGTTACTGTGCTTTTATGATATTCAAACTGTTAATCAACTTATTTAACGAGCTAAAATTGATAATGTGTGTCCTTGACCTCTTTCAAGTTTGTACTATTTTTTTTATAAATAGTTTAGAGTCCACTGTGGGGCTAGGGAAACTATGTGTTGGTTTAGCTTATTTAACTTCACTTTCTCACTAGTTTAAAAATTCTTGTTTCACATGATCATTCATGGAAAACAAAGGCAATCAAACTAACATGGGCAGAGTCAATGACAAGTTGACAACCCACTCAACAATGAGGATGTAGATGGTACATGGCAGATCAAGAAAACCCTAGCACAAACCATTCTCATGATGTGAAAAATTAGACTATTAGGGGAATCTCTTGACATTAGAAACCTCAACCTGACTAACGTAAACATGCAGAAAAGAGGCGTGAGGTTGAGCTTTGATGGAACGAAGTTAGAGGGTGATGAAAGAGTGATAGATCTAGAGGGTCCCAACGGGATCTTGTTGAAGCTCGCTAAGAAGCAAATGACCTCCTAAATCATATAAAGGTGCAAGAGAAAAAGGTAGGAGAACTGCAGAGTATCATGGATCGTATGACTTTCAACACCTCAAGGGAAACAAATGAGTGCCCCATGCAACAGGAGAGGTGCAAGAAGTTGACAACTAGTCAGCTCAACATATAACCAATGAGATCGGTACTAATCTAGAACTTGCGACGTCTCTCACACTGATAATAGAGCTATTAAGGAAGGAAATGGAAACCCATTATTTGAAATTGAACACCTGGATGAACCACATATAGGGGGCAATGCCGATCGTCAAAGGGCCAAACTCCAAAAGTTACATGAAGGCGTCTTACAAAGTTGAGCGGTAACTATACCATCCCGAAGAAGTTCAAGATGCTGAATATACCATATAAAGTATAATAGGAACACAAACCCCAGGAACATTTATTTCTACACCAACCATATGGTTAAGAAATTTGGGGAAACCCTATCGGGTGGAGCCCTAATCTAGTATTCTCTTTTGCCCAAAAATTCTATTGATTATTTCCAAAAATTCTATTGATTATTTTAACATTCTTGCAGATAACTTTGACAAAGCTCACGCAGGAGCGATAAAGGTTTAGCCTCAAAGGGTGAACATCTTCAAAATAGAGAAATTTGATACAGAGCTCATCCAAGAATTTGTCACACAGTTTCAAAGAGAAAGAATGAAGTTCAATTGTGCCAATTAAGTTGAGAAGAGTTTAACAAAGGTTGAAGCAACATCCTGGGTCATTGGACACAATTGGTGCGAATCAAATATTTCGGTGGAGGATAAATATTTTTGTGGAGGATACATATTTTTGGACTCACGAGAAAATTCTCCATACATAGGACGCCAACATGAAGCCACTCAAGAAGCATTGAGAGATCAATTCAAAACCGTCGAAAAACTTGTATCAATGTGAATGAGATTCGAAGCCAAGAGGGGGCCAACCTCAGGGACAATTCTCTCCATATCCCATGAATACAACACTAAACTCAAGTCACAGAATTGATGCTCAGACAGGGGATAGGCAGCGCTTTGACAAGAGGAATGATAGAGACCAGGGGCACAAACATTTAAAAGCAAAGGACACTGTCAAGACGACAATCTATGCAGTGGACTAAGCCTCTTTACTCTCAAAATATTGTTTCAACATCAACCCTTCACAACTAGTTTGGGGCATCCGAAACATTAGAGAAGCCAGATCAAACACAAACACAAACACAACGGATTGGAGCTTCTGGTGTGATTACTATAGGACCCACTAGCATAGTATTAAGGATGGCCAACATCTTTGGGAAGAGGTAGCCGCGCTCCTAACGAACGACCAACTAAGAGATTTTTTGAGCAACTGAGCAAAAGATAATTATGGGAGAGAAGCCGAGGGAGACAAGCTGTAAAGGAAAGACTATCCACCCCGTCAAACCATTAACTAAGGAAGGATCAATTATCATCAGGGACTGCCTAAAGATGGAAGAACAACAATGTGCTGGTACTTTCTTTTTGAATCTTTATTTTGTGATTACTATTTATTTTATCTTCTTCATTTTTGCTCATGGGTCACTAACGAATCTAGTTACCTACTCAAAGTCACTCATCAAGAATTCAACCCCGAAGTCGGAAATAATAATCAACGAGACAAAAAAGTTATGGTTCATCTATTTTTTTTCTATGAACTTTACATGGCTTAAATGGCAGAAAAATGAAGCCCCGAGAGCATGCTCGGCAAGCCCCATGGGAAAAAATCAATACTAGAAGGAACTAGCTTAGGCCCAAGAGGTTTTGCAAGTTACTAAGGTAAACACACTTGAATCCCGAAGAATCTGTGCTACACTCTTTTTTGATACAAGAAATGAAGATTAAAAAGCATCAAATATCTGGAAATGAAGATTAAAAGGATTCAGTCCACTTCAGCAACTAATTTTGGAAAGTAATTATAACTGTCAAATTAGTTAGGAAATTAATGTTCCATTAGTGTACAGTTCAATTCTGTTACTTCAATTCTATTAATAGTAGTTAGTTACAAGTGTACTCTTAGCTAATTCATTTCATTGATAAATAGGGAGCATGTACAAGGAATGATCATCAATAATACAAATATCAGTTTCTTCTTCTAAACTCTCTCTATTCTCTTCTTCTTCTTCTTCTTCTCAATTCATCATCTTGAGCTGAAATCTCAAACCTAGTTCCTAAATCAGCCTGTAATTCTTGAGTTATCCTCTATAACTCCTGCATCTGTGTAACATTGGTATCAGAGCCAATCGATTTATTGGAAATCATAATGAAAACTACAAGATCCAGTGATAATTCTCCAGCTGATATGGGAGAAATAAGGGATATGTTGCAAGAACTAACAGCAGATATAGGAACTTTGATAGAAGAGGTCACTAGCTTGAAAAGATTGAATCAAGTAGTGATGGAATTAAAGGAGCGATTCGTGCAATCAGGGGAAATAGGAGGGTGAAATCACCTGTAGATCGAGCTGGTCCATCTGAACTTAGACAATCAGAGGAAAGGGGGCAAGAGAGAATTCCTGCAAGCTATAACACTCACAATTCCAATTTCTCAAGATAGTCAAGAATGAATTGTTTGAGATTTTCTGGGGATGATTTACGGTCATGGTTTTTCAAAGTTGAACAATTCTTTTTAATGGAGAATGTTGTTATTGAGGAAAGAGTTCCTATTGCAGCTTTACAGTTGGAAGGAGAAGCCATACAATGGCACCTCTCTTTTATGAGGTATAGGTAATATCTGTAACCACCAACATGGACTGAATATGCAATGGCTAAGTTGGATAGATTTGGTACTGATTTTGATGATCCTATAGAGGAGCTTAAAAAAATCAAACAGGAGGGGAGTGTGAAAGAATATCAGGCTGTGTTTGAGAAGTACTTGGCTAGGGTCAAATTATCTGAAGAAAATGCTATCAGTTGTTACATTGGGGGTTAAAGCCTGAATTGAACATTATTGTGAAGATTACTCATCTTACATCACTTTTTAGGTCTATAAGAGTGCAAGAATGCAAGAAGCATACCTTACTACCATTAGGCCATCTAGTGGATTTCACAGTTTTAGTACAATTAAGAGATCTAGTGAGCCTGGGGTGAAGAGTAAACCTGGGCTATTGCCGACTCTTACTACTGGTTATATAGGGCCACAAAAGAGTGTTAGTAGGAGAACATTTAGTATTGAAAAAATGAATGACAGGAGGTCTAAAGGACTTTATTACTTCTGTAATGAGAATTATACTTTTGACCATAAATGCAAGTTTTAAGCAGTTGTATTTACTGGAGATTGAAGAGCAAGATGAGGTAGGAGATGATTAGATTTTTGAAGTGGTGGAACCTAAAGATAGTCAAGAATTGGAGCTGACTAATCATATGGAGCAATTGGAAATTTCTATACATGCTCTAAATGGTTCTTTAGGGTACAAGACTTTGAAAGTGACTGGCTATCACTTTAAAAAGCCTTCAAAATGATCCAAAACAAGAATGATTACGTTCAAGCAGAGATCTCACCAGCGGTAGAGGCGGGGAAGACCTATACTATTGATTTCCCGATACCGAGACTCTACTCTAGACAGCCATAGTCTCTAGATAGCCCTAGACCTCTTCTTTTGAATGTTTTTCGGGGCAACTTTTTCAGTCACAGGTGCTGGTCTTTCTATCTTCTGGCTGTTCCCAGAAGGAATTTTCAAGCTTTTGAAATAATAGCTGTGGCACAATGATACTGGGAGTTCACACAATTTTATTGATCCCAATCTAGTTTAACAACTAGGGTGCCAGATTAGGTCAGTTCTTCCTGAAAAGGTTGCAGTAGCCAATGGAAATGATATGCAAGTTGACAAGATGTGCACTATTTCTTGGTTGTTATAAGGAGCTGAGTTCTCTGCTGATTTCTTATTGTTACCACTAGGATCTTATGGTGTGGTTTTAGGTGTTCAGTGGTTGCTCACCTTTGAGGATATCAAGATTAATTTCAAGAAAATGGCTAAACTCTCAGGTAATCAGTCTCAACTCTGTATGATACAAGTAATTCCTTCTATGAGTAGTGAAGTACAATGGTATGCTATTAAAACTAAGGAGCAGTCTGAGACAGATGCAAGGTTGTTAAGTCTATTGCTACAGTTTTAACCCTTGTTTACAGAACCTACTCAGTTACCACCTTCTAGGGGTATTTTTGACCATAAGATTATGCTGCATCGTGGTACTAACCTGTAAACAAAAGACCCTATAGATATCCATCTGTGAAGAAGGATATTATTAAGGGGTTGGTATAATAAATATTGGATCAAGGGATTATACAACCTAGTGTAGCCCTTTTGCTTCTCCTGTTGAGTTGGTTGGAAAGAAGGATGGATCTTCGAGAATGTGTGTGGACTATAGAGATTTAAATAAACATACTGTCAAGAATAAGTTTCCAATTCCTATTGTGGAAGACTTGTTAGATGAACTTGGAGGTTCCAAAATTTTTTCCAAGATTGACCTTAGGTCAGATTACCATCAGCTAAGGATGGCACAAGAAGATGTACCTAAAATAGCTTTTAAAACATACTCAGACCATTTTGAGTATTTGGTGATGCCCTTTGGTTTATCAAATGCACCAACAACCTTTCAGGGACTTATGAATTTTGTGTTTCAACTTTTTTTAAGGAATTTTGTATTAGTTTCCTTTGATGATATCCTTATATACAACAAGAGCATGGAGGATCATTTGTTGCATCTTACTGCTATTTTTTAGGTTATGCTGCAGCATCAGTTGTATGCTAAGAAAAGCAAATATTTGTTTGGGGTGCTGAGAATTGAGTATCTTGGCCATTTTATTACTGAACAAGAGGTGTCTACTGATCCTCAAAAGGTAAAAGCTATGTAAAATTAGCCTATTCCTACTAGTCTTAAGCAGTTAAGAGGGTTTTTAGGATTAGCTGGTTATTATAGGAAGTCCACCAAGGGATTTGGTGTCATTGGAAGACCATTAACTGCTCTCTTAAAGAAGGACAACTTCAAATGGTCTAATGAAGCAAATACTGCATTTGAAGCTCTTAAAGAAAGATTAACTCAGGCTTCTGTATTGGCTTTACCTGATGCCACTAAGAATTTTATTGTGGAAACTGATGCAAGTTGGACTGGTATTGGTGTTGTTCTTATGCAGGAGGGCAATCTTATTGCTTTTATTAGAAAAGCTCTTACTCCTAAACATGCAGCCATGTTAGTTTATGATAGAGAGTTATTGACTATTGTTCAGGCTGTCACCAAGTGGTCACAATACCTTCTTTGTCAAAAGTTTTTCATTAGAACTATTCAGAAGGATTTGAAGTTTTTTATAGAACAAAAGTTGCATAATAATTCTCAGCTTTTGTGGTTAACCAAGCTTATTCCATTTGATTACTAATGTCCCCCAAAATATACCTCCAGAAAAGTATAATGCGGTCGATGTATCAAATATAGAACCCAACTAAGTTGGGGTCGATTCCACAGGGAATAGGACGAAAGTCTGTCGAGTGCTAGTCTAAGTAATTGGCAAGTAAGTAAAATTGGGGGGGGGGGGGGGGGGGGGTTGTAAGCAAGTAGTAATAGTAACGATTTTTGATGATTGGATTTGTTATCAATATAAGAAATACACTAGGACTGTGATCCCCAATGATTCCTTAACTCCACCAGTTACTTGTGCTGGCAAAACTGTCCCGCTGCATTGTATGCAAACTCTAACAAGATATGTTCATCTAAATGTCTCTCGACCTTGGTTATAAAAATTTCACTCTTCTCTTCTCGGTCTCCGAGTGTCGCACTACTAACCCTTGTCCTGGATCTCAGATAACTATCCCTGTTACGGCTCAAGTTATTAGATGAAGATTGTTAGCTTCAAATCTCTGTTGTTATTTTCTTTTCCCAATATCTACCTCTCTCTCTAGCAAGTCTATAATACAAGCGAGTTTCTAACAGTTGCAACCGTTAGAAGATCAATTATAATGAAGGTAATAATAATAGATGCAGTCACACCGATTTAAAATTGCTTTGCACTTAACCCGTTTCGTTAATTCCTCATGGTTCACACAATCTTAGTTGATAGGTTTAGCTACTCATGATTTCAAGAACACACGAAGAATTCAATGAAGAAAACATAATTGTAAACTCTCAATAAGAAGAAAACTCTGAAATCTCAATATGAATAAAAACCCTAGAATTGGTGTTCCAAGATTACAAAACCAATAATGTAATTATGAACTCAAAATAATGAAAATATATCTCAAAACAACGTAATGACCAACCCCTAAACATAGGACAATATAGGGGTATTTATAGATACAAGGTGAATCCTATCCTAAACAAAACAGGAAAACAGAGTCGGTACTTTTCCACGGTACCGTGACTTGGAGTCGTGGAACCAAGTCATGCCATGTGGGTCCTGCCGCGAGTCACTCCTCTGGTACATGACTTGGCTCTTTCATCTTCAGATACTTCGTTCTCGAGCATGATTCTTCTTTTTAGTCCATTTTGCCTCCAAAAACCTATTCTCCTGCAATATAGAACAGAAAACACATCATACCAACCAAACATACCCAAGTTATTGCATATTTTCTTCGTTTTAAGCATTGAAAGTGCCATGAAACCACGGTACATCAACACCCTCAACTTAGAATGTTTGCATGTCCTCAGGCAGACAAAATAGAATAAACACAATCGATGCTTAACTATGAGAAACCTAAGTGACCTACGACAGTCGACTATATATGTAACATATTATCATGACACAGCAGGGATCAAATGATGGCATCAGATTATGAACAAACAACTAAGCATGTATGCAAATGATATTATCCGAACAAATAGCAGCTAACAATGCAACCCATGTACTCTCACAACAAAGAAGGCCCATACACTCACAGTACACCAATGAATATCAAAGTAGGGACTGGGTCAAAACACTCTCTCTCACAAAGAAGTTCAAACAATGTGCGTGAAATACCATAGGCTTGCTCTTATTTTCTATACCTTAGTTTTTCGAACAGTTGGACTAGGATCACCATAGGACTTTCATAGGCTTGTAATGTAGGCTTGAGGACAGGTGTGGTACATATGGATATGGTGACTCAACCCTCCTTGACACTACACTATTTTTGGCTCCACTTTCCAACCATTCTCATTTTATTCTCCTTCGTTATTTTCAGATTTTGGGTGTGATTTTCTTCATACTTTCAAAAGACACTTTTTTTTTCTTTTTCTTTTTTCTTTTTGCTTTTCTTTCACTCATTTTTTTTCTTGTTCTTCACACCCAAATCTATTTTCTTTTTCTTTTACTAACCCCTTCTTCATACCCATGTTAAACTACGCACCCCTGTAATAGCCACCCTCAACTTAAGCGATTTGCCTGAGTTGAGGTACACAATGTACAAGGAGGGACCAGGGCCAAGACATGTTCATTGTAAGTCAAACTGGGAAGGTGAATAGGCTAATGAAGGAAATAGGTCAATTAAGGCTCAAAATCGGGATCAAGGGATATTTACTTCATTTGGTCAGGCATTTAGGCTAAAAGTTGACTTATTCAAAAATGGCCTATGATCCTTTCCTAACCACTATCTTATAACCTAGGCAAGACTAACCAGGCAAGTTCTGGATCGTACACACAAAGTGAACTCGATAATGACCTCACACACACATAGCACAGGGTTACACTATCAACTACTACCTATCCAGTTCATGTATTGCTAACTACCATCGTTATGTCTATAATACTAATGTCATAACAATATCCAACAACTTTCACAAATTAACATGCTACATACACATTTCAAAACAAAATTTTTCGGGAGGGGTGTCCTTTAAACAATCAAAAATCATCATTATCATAAACTTGTTCAAAATTTGTTCAAAACTGGGCTGCACTAAGGTTCCCCTATTTTTCTCCTAATTAAACATGAAAACACATAAATGACATAAATAACAACCTAAACATGCCAATTCTACTATGATAGCACACTTGGGGGAAAAGAAAACACGACAACAAAACCCCTCAAGTGGTGGTATACCCCCACCCCCAACTAAATAATGGTGCACTGCACTCAGTGTACAACTATCAATATGATAAGTGTAAGGGAGTGAAGACATACCTGGGGCGCGCTAGGCACCATATGTGGGCGCGTCCATAGCAGGATCATTTGTATGCTCTCTGGGCTCCATGCTAGGTGCGTCCAGTAGAGGGGACGGTTGACTAGAGGATGCACCCCGTGCTCTTTGCTCATGGTCAATCTGACTGATATGGTACTCTGCTCGGAGGCCTTAGTTTCCCTCCGTAGATCACTCTCAAACTCGTCTCCACTATCAGTCTGGCCCTCAGGACTCCGTAGCCTCTTGCCTCTAGCAACAGAAGGCTCCTCGTCAGCAAACAAATCCACCTCAAAAACCGATGCTGAAGGTACTGGTGTAGGTATGGGTGGAATGATAAGAGTATGGCTAACTGCTAAATCTCAAAACTCTGCCCTCAACGCAACCACCTCCTTGGTCAACCCCGTCAAATCTGGATTATAAGCCTCTCTCAACTGACTACCCATCCGATGCTCAAAACTGCCAATCCGCCCATGCAGCTCACGCATAAACTTCTCCATAGCAGAAGTCATACAAGCCTCAACTCTCACCTCAGACGCCTCGATCGATGTCCTAACCCATGGATTAAGCTGAGATACCAACTTAGCCATCTGGGCCTCTATGTGAGCCTGTCGCTCAATAACCTACGTCTGTCTATCCACTAACTGCTGTAAAAACTCTCATAAAACTATAACCATGCCAGACGAGGGTGATGGTGCGGTGGGGCCAACTGCCCCCTCATCAGTCACAGGGCCTTTGCCCTCGGTGGCAACCTCCCAGCCTCAGGGTCACTAACAGGTGCTGAAGTGTTAACTGGTTCCTTACGATCCATTTTCCCTTCAAAAAGGGCGGCGCATGACGAAGTAGAGGGCTGATACCCCCTCTAGGAAACTGGAATAGCACCTCACTACTGCATCAATACTATATCAACTATGCGGGTCACCTTAATGGCGTGATAGACTGCAGGCATCGTAACCACACCAATACTATGACATAGGCCCTGAATTATACATGGGAAAGGGATGCTGGTATAGTCTCTAAAGGCACGCTCATGAATCTCCCTAACAATATAGCGGGCGATGTTGATGTCATATCCGGCGATGATGCTCTCTACCAGAATAACTCAGTCAAGAGTAAGAGAATTATCTGTCCCTGTGGGGCCGAGACGATGCCGTATAACTGACCACCAAAACCTTCCCGTAAAGTGAAGTGAGGAATTCTTAATATCCAACTTCTCAGCTACCCATTTCACATCTATGCCATCCTTAACGATATTTTGTGTAACCCACCGTAGTAGTTCTAAAAGCTAATCAACATCCTTCATTTTATTTCTATTTTTCACCATCTCCATGCGGTGAACAAACTCAGCAGTACTAGCCGAAAGTGGACGTTTGGCACCAAACAAGAACATGTGGATAGTTTGGTCAGAAATATCTACTCTGGTTTCATGAACCAAAGTGTGAGTCAATGGTGGTTGGTCACGAAAACACTGCTCAATTGGTGTGATTAATTCAATAGACACATCATATGAAGCATAAAACTCACAGACCAACTCTGGGCTATAGCTAACAGAAGGTTCCGTCATCCACCCGAATCCATAATGATCAAACACTGCCTTAATCTCGGGTAGTGCCTTTTACTCATCAAACCTATATCGAGGCTCCTCCGTGATACTCCATCTACACACACCCCACTCAGTCGACTCTGCATCCCTGTCATAAATGGCTTTCATACCCTGAACACACCACCTCTTATTTTCCTTTCGTACTACAGCTGCGGCCCGCTGTGCAACCACCTATCTCTGTGAGGAAGTCATGGAATCCTGAACACCAGTGCCTGAAATAGAAGCTGTCTCATCAGCCTCACCACTACCCATGGACTCAGAATCATCTGCACCCTTGGCAATCTCAGCGGTCCCAGGTGCATCAGCCTGATCTTCAGTATCACCGGTTGCAGAAGCATCCACCCCCTCTTTAGACTGGGGGAAGGAATCTGAAGACTGAATAGGAGTCACCACTAAAGGCTGAGTGGTGGCCAGAGCTGCAACCTTTACCCTAGTTCATTGTCTTGTGGCGCGAGGCACAAGAGCAGAATCATCCTGAGCTATCTCATAAACCTGTTCAGACCTACTTTTCTCTGGCTCCGAAGGCTCATCTCGCAGCCTTGTTGTGACTTATAGGTTGTTGGTGTGGATTCGCAAAGAGGAACCCACATCTTCGTGTTTGGGGTTTCTTTTAGGAAGCATTGTCTGAAATGGTCAGGTTTTTAGTAGGGTTTGGTTGGGTTGGGTATGGGTTTTGGGCTAAGGTTTGGTGGTGGAGGGTTGGTCAGGTTTGGGGATTTTGGGGTGATGGTACTCAAAATTTCTTGCAATTGAAGTGATGGGGGTACGAATTTGAGTGGTTGGTACTTGGAAATTATAGTGATTATAGGATTAGAGGTGTTAATTTGGATAAGAAATCGGGAATTTGGAGGCTTGGAAAATTGGGTTTTTGGGTTTTTAAATGGGTAGTGTCGAGTTTTATTGAGAGTAGGCTGAAATTAGGGTTGGGTCGGGTCAGATTTTAAGTTTTATTGCGGCTCTGAGTTTCACGGTATCGACCCACGCCACATGGATCGACCCACATCACGTGGGTCAGATTCTACAACCTAAAACACCCTCTGATTCCCACGATACAAACCCACATCACGTGGGTTGACCTATGTCACATGGGTTCCCTGTCGTGGGTTAGATTCCGCAGCCAAAAATTTTCCTCTGATTCCCACGATACCAACCTACGCCACGTAGATTGACCTACGTCACGTGGGTCACCACTGTGGTTTAAGCTGCACACTTTTCAGTTCACATATTTATTTTCAACTCACGACTAGTAACAATCCTTGGGTTGCCTCCCAAGCAGGGTTGATTTAACATCGCGACACGACCCAACTTACTTGACTACTCAGACTTCTCCAAGACTAGCTCCTCACATGTCCTTATTTCTTTCATGATTCCCACATAGTGCTTTACACGCTGCCCATTGACCTTGAATAGAATATTATCATCATCTTTCAGCTCGATTGCTCCATGTGGGAATACCCTAACCACCGTGAATGGTCCGAATCATTTGGACTTTAACTTTTCAGGAAACAAGTGAAGCCTAGAGTTATAAAGTAGTACCAAATCTCCCGGGTGAAACTCTCGTCGTTCAATCTTTTGATCATGATATAATTTCATCTTCTCTTTATACAGTACTGAACTTTCATAAGCCCGAAATGAAATTCATCCATCTCATTCATTTGCTCTAGTCTTAATTTAGCCGCATTACTCTATTCCAGATTCAACCTTTTCAATACCCATAATGCCTTATGTTCAAGTTTGACCGGTAAATGACACGATTTACCAAATACCAGTTGATATGGAGATACACCAATTGGTATCTTGAATGCATTTTATATGCCCCTAATGTATCATCCAATCTTCTTGCCCAATCAGTCCGGTTGGCATTTACCGTCTTTGCCAAAATAGACTTTATCTCACGATTTGACACCTCAACTTGCCCGCTCGTCTGAGGATGGTAAGGGGTTTCCACCTTATGTTTGACACCATATTTTTCAAGCAGGGCTTTGAATAGCCGACTACAGAAATGGGATCCTCCATCAGTAATGATAACTCGGGGTGTACCGAATTGTGAAAAGATGTTCTTTTTCAAGAAAGCCGTGACGCTTCTTCCTTCATTATTGGGAAGCGATATTCCTCCACCTACTTAGAAACATAGTCAACAACTACCAGAATGTATTTCATCCTATGAGAGCTCACAAATGGGCCTATAAAATCAATTCCCCATATGTCAAACAATTCAAGCTCGAGAATAGTTGTCATAGGAAGTTAATGTCTGCGCGAGATGTTCCCTTGTCTTTGACATTGGTTAGAAGATCGAGCATATTCATGAGCATCTTTATAGATGGTGGGCCTGTAGTACCCGCATTATAAGATCTTATGAGCAGTCTGCACACCTCCATGATGACCCCCAACTGGAAATGAATGACATGCTTCCAAAATACTCATCATCTCGACTTTTGAAATACACCTTCGAATTATGCCATCCTCACACACCCTAAATAAATAAGTCTCATCCCATAAGAATTTTCTCACTTTATACATGAATCTCTTCCTCTGCTGATATGACATATCTTCTGACACTAGGTCACTTGCCAAAAAGTTGGCAAAATCTACAAACCAATGGATTAATTCTTGTGATGCTGCCAACTCTTGTTCATCTGGAAAAGTATAATCAATATCAAGATCATCCCTCAATCTAACCATGGCCTCGTCCTCAAGGCATGATAGGTGGTCTGCAACCTGATTCTCAGTCCCTTTTCGGTCCTTGACCTCAAAATCAAATTCTTGCAATAGAAATACCCACCAAATCAGTCGTGGCTTGGCGTCCTTCTTTGACATAAGATATCTAAGTGTTGCATGGTCTGTATGCACAATCACTTTCATACCAATCATGTACGATTGAAATTTCTCAAAAACAAAGACCGCTGCCAACAATTCTTGCTCGGTTACAGTATAATTTTTCTGAGCTTGATTAAGTGTTTTGCTAGCGTAATAAATCGAATGTAGAATATTCCCACGTCTTTGGCCAAGGACTGCACCCAAGGCCAAACCACTAGCATCACACATAACCTCAAATGGCATCGTCCAATCTGGTAAAACACTGATAGGGGCTGAAGTCAACTTCTCTTTCAGACACTCAAACGCTTTTAGAAAAGCCTCATCAAATACAAACTTCACCTTCTTCTCTAAAAGCTTGCATAATGGATGTGCAATCTTACAGAAATCCTTGATGAATCTTCTATAGAAACCTGCATGTCCCAAGAAACTTCAAATTCCTTTAACCAAAATAGGTGGAGGTAACTTTTCAATCACCTCTATCTTGGCTTTGTCAACTCTAATACCTTTATTTGAGATTTTATGCCCCAATATATTTCCCGTATTAACCATAAAGTGATATTTTTCCCAATTTAGCACTAAGTTGCACTCCTCGCATCTTTGTAACACATTAGCAAGGTGGCCAAGCAATCATCAAATGAGTCTCCCACAATAGAGAAATCATCCATAAAAACCTCAATAGTGTCTTCCACCATGTTGGAGAAAATGGACATCATGCAATGCTAGAAAATGGCCGGTGCATTACATAAACCGAAGGGCAACCTTTTGAACGCGAACGTCCCATATGGACAAGTGAAAGTGGTCTTTTCTTGGTTCTCGGGAGCAATGAAAATCTGATTATACCCCAAATAGCCATCAAGAAAACAATACCATCCTCTACCAGCAAGACGGTCTAATATCTGATCCATGAAGGGCATAAGAAAATGATTTTTTTTGGTCCAAGAATTCATCTTTCGATAATCCATGCAAACTCTCCTTCCAGTAACTGGCCTCATTGGGATTAACTCATTCTTGTCGTTTGGAACCATAATGATTCCTCCCTTCGTTGGTACACACTGAACTGGGCTCACCCACTTGCTATAAGTAATGGGGTAAACCACACCCGCATTTAACCACTTGATGATTCTTTCTTCATAACCTCTTGCATAGGTGGGTTCAGACAATGTTGGTGCTCGATGCTTGGTATGCACTCAAGATCAAGCTGGATTTTGTGAGTGCAAATACCAGGTGAAATCCCAATAATGTTAGTGATGGACCAACTAATAGCCCTTTCAAACCTTTTCAACACCAAAACAAGAGCCTCGACTTGTCATTCTACTAACTTAGCAGAGATAATCACGGGTAAGGTGTTGTTGGCTTCCAAGAATACATAGCTAAGGTGAGACGAGAAAGCCTTAAGCTCTAAAACTGAAGGCTCCTCAATAGAAGGTCGAGTAGGTGGGGTTACCCTATTCTTTAAATCGAGATCAATTTTCTTAGGAGCATAAGTGTATGATTCCCTACCAACAAGTGCACCAACTATCTCATCCTATTTCTCAATACCATCGCTATTAAAATTCATAATCACGGCCGCAAGAGCTTCTACCCCCAACCTTTCTTCAATAGGCACGACAATATCACTCTCATCAACTGTATCTATTACAGAAATCACCCGCATATCTTTCGAATGCTTCATGGAATGGCAAACATTGAAAGTGACATGTTCATTATTCAACCTGAATTTCATCTGCCCACTTTCCATGTCAACCAATGCACGACCAGTGGTAAGGAATGGTCTTCCCAAGATGATAGAAACCTCAAAATCAACTTCACAATCTAGAATCACAAAGTCAGCCGGGAAAATGAAAGATGCAACCTTTACCAAATCATTATACAAAATACCCACCGGCTTTTTCACAGTTCTATCCGCCATTAGGAGTCTCATAGAAGTCGGTTTTGGTACTTCCAATCCTAACTGCTTGAAAATGGCTAGCGGCATCAAGTTAATGCTAGCACCTAAGTCACACAGAGCTTTTACAAAATTGTAGGACCTAATAGTACAAGGAATTATGAAGGCTCCCGGATCTTTCTTTTTCTCGACAAGTGAGCAAGAAGCAATTGCACTCAATGGTGTAAATTATCTGCTAGCTCAAAACTAACAGTTCTCTTCTTCATCACTAAATATTTTATGAATTTTGCGTAACCTGGAATCTGTTTTAAAGCCTCGATAAGAGGACTATTTATCGATAAGTCCTTTAACATTGAGATAAATTTATGATATTTATGCTCTTCAACTTTCTTTTTTAACCTTTGAAGAAAGTGAGGGGGAGGTCGAGGAATTTGTTTGTACACTTGAGAGACCTCTTTTTCCTTCCCGTTATCAAATTTTGCCTTTTTGTCAGCATCCTGATGCTTTTGAACTACATCACCTTTAGAATTCTCTGGCTCTGCCTCAGTTTCTACATCAACTTTCACCGGCTTATCTTTCTTACCACTATCCACAGGTATGGATGGGTCAGTCGTGCACTTCCCACTTCTAGCAGTAATGGCCAAACAATGACTATCATTCTTTGAATTCTAGACGGTGTTGCTCGGAAGGGTACCTGGTTGACGCTGGTTCAATGCCACCGATATCTGCCCAAACTGTTGCTCTAACTATTTAATGGAAGTCGAATGGGATTCTACTTTCTGACTTATTCCTGAAATGTCTGATCTAATCTCCTTCAAGAAACTCTCCTGACTCTCTGACCCTTTAACCTGTTTATTGAAAAGGGCTTCTATTCTTGAATTTCCATAGTCAGCATCATGGTTCGCCGGTGGAACATATGCGCCACTCTTCTCTTTATAATCATCCTTTCGCCTCCAATCATCGTCACGATCTCGTTCTCTGTCTCTATATCCTGGCTTGTTATAACTATCTCCATAGTAGTTTCAACCTTAATTCCCTTTCCTTGAGTTCCAAGAGTCTTGATTAGACCCTTTAACCTTGGCTCAAAAACCCACCACCTCTCAATCCAAGTACTTAGCCTCCTCATCAAATTCATAATTGTCATGCCTCTCCTCATCAGATTCATATCATTTTGCGTAGGTGTTTTGCCTTGTGCACCTATGGAATGTACCTTTTTAGCACCTCCAGTAGTAATCTGTTTGGCTAGCAAGCCAATTTCTGTCCTCAACTGTGCGACCTCTTGAGCTACAGATTCATCCAAAGCCCGTTGTACTGCCGAGGCTCCAATAGCATACGTCCCAGCAGGTGTCTCTTCCTCCTGAGTATGCCATCCTCGGTTGGTCTTAGTGATACGATCTGAAATCTCTGAAGCTTGTTCCCACCTCAGACTCATAAATGCTCTGCCAGTGATAGTATCTGCTACAACCTTTGTATTGGCGTTCAAAGCCCTGTAGAAGATTTCAAGTAAACTCCTACCACTCATCCTATGATTTGGCACATTATGCAGCATCTTCTTAAACCTTAGCCACGTCTCGTAAAGTGCTTCAGAATGTAGTTGACTGAAGTTATAAATCTCATCCTTCAACTGTAGCATCTTAGAGGGTGGGAAAAATCTCTCCCGAAATTAATTTCTTAACTCTTTCCAAGTAGTGATTGAACCTCATGGTAACTCGGCCAACCACAAAGTTGCTTCTCCTGTTAGAGAGAATGAAAATAATCTCAAATGAATAGCCTCTTGGTCAACTCCAGGCAAATTATATAAAGTGTTGACCCCCTTAAAGTTCATCACATGCATGTTCAGATCGTCTGTTGGAAGACCGACGAACATATCTTTCAAGTTTAGCGGGTGGATCATGGAACTTGTAATGTCAAACTTAGTGCCCTGAGGTAACTCTAGTGGAATAATAGTACCAGTCTCAATCGTCTTGAAATAAGCCACACCCTCTTCTTCGGGATCATCATAAATCGGCACATATGGTCTTTGAGGTGGTTGTTCCACCCTCAGTATTCTTTGTCTCTTTTCAAGTGCAGCGAGGTGTTGTGCTGCTTCTTGTATTCCTTGATGATCTTTATCCGCTTATCTAAAAGTTGTTTGCCTCGCATTTTCCTCAGCCGTTAATCGAGCAGTGATTTTTTCTGCAGTTTCATGACCAACTGGCTGAATTTGCTGGTTATGAATATCTCCTGCAGCTGCAGGATCCTGAACTCTGTCGATATTCACCATTATTTGATTAGCTCATAGTGTTCGTTCTATCTCAGTATCGAGTGGAATTAGGGGATTGCCTTGACTCCTAGTGTTGGGCATACACCGGTGTGTGCCCTCCAGAAAAGTACAAAAAAATAAAACCAATCAACGACAAAGGCGCCAAAATTTGATGTCGCCCAAAATTTACCTCCAGAAAAGTATAGTACGGTCGATGTATCAAATATAGAACCCAACTAGGTTGGGGTCAATCCCACAGGAAATAGGACGAAAGTCTGTCAAGTGCTAGTCTGAGTAATTGACAAGTAAGTAAAACTGGGGGGTTTTGTAAGCAAGTAGTAACAGTAACGATTGTTGATGATTGGATTTGTTATCAATATGAGAAATACACTAGGACTGTGATCCCCAATGATTCCTTAGCTCCACCGGTTACTTACGCTGGCAAAACTGTCCCGCTGTGCTGCATGCAAAATCTAATAAGATATGTTCATCTAGACGTCTCTCGACCTTGGTTAGACTAATTTCACTCTTCTCTTCTGGATCTCCGAGTGTCGTACTACTAACCTTTGTCTTGGATCTCAGATAACTATCCCTGTTACGACTCAAGTTATTAGATAAAGGTTGATAGCTTCAAATCTCTATTGTTATTTCCTTTTCCCAATCTTTACCTCTCGAGCAAGATGAATACCGGTGAGTTTCTAATGTTTGCAATCGTTAGAAGATCAATTATAATGAAGGTAATAACAATACATGCAGTCACACCGATTCAAAATTGCTTTGCACTTAACCCATTTCGTTAATTCCTCATGGTTCACCCAACCCTAGTTAATGGGTTTAGCTACTCATGATTTCAAGAACACAAGAAGAATTCAACGAAGAAAACATAATTTTAAACTCTCAATAAGAAGAAAACTCTGAAATCTCAATATGAATAAAAACCCTAGAATTGGTGTTTCAAGATTACAAAACCAATAATGTAATTATGAACTCAAAATAATGAAAATATATCTCAAAACTATGTAATGACCAACCCCTAAACATAGGACAATATAGGGGTATTTATAGATACAAGGTGAATCCTATCCTAAACAAAACAGAAAAACAGAGTCGACACTTTTCCATGGTACCGTGACTTGGTGTCGTGGAACCAAGTCACGCCACATGGGTCCTGCCGTGGAAATCAGGCTGCTTTGCATAATTACAGGATTCGACCTACGGCACCGACCTACGTCATGTAGGTCGACTCACGTGATGTGGGTCCTGCCGTGAGTCACTCCTCTGGTGCAGGACTTGGGTTTTTTGTCTTCAGATACTTCGTTCTCGAGCATGATTCTTCTTTTTAGTCCATTTTGACTCCAACAATCTATTCTCCTGCAATATAGAACAGAAAACACATCATACCAACTAAACATACCCAAGTCATTGCATATTTTCTTTATTTTAAGCATCGAAAGTTCCATAAAACCATGGCACATTAATTACACAATTGAATATAAGAGAGGTGTGGAAAACAAAGTAGCTGATGCCTTATCAAGAGTGACAGGTGGTGATACAATCCAAACCCGCTCTAAATCGTTCACTAGAAGCCAAGCACGAGAGCTTCAAGCACTCCAAGGGATGTTCATGAAGTGGGAGATACCTGACAACATCCTACTACCATAAAAAGGGTGTTACATGTTGGTGATTTTATCCACTCTGGATCAAGGAGACTTGGAGAGGTCAAAAGAATGCGAAAAGGAGAAAAATGACTCACTTTTGGAGTCTATGAGCTCACCACCTATGCCCGCAGGTGAGTGAGGTGTGCCAGCAGGTGTCCAAGGCAGCCCAAAATGGTAGCATCTGTGCCTGACCTATGTGGGCAGGTGCCACCTGCGTTGGAAGGTGGCCTGAAAGGGCTAGAAAGTTATGTTTTAAAGGGGAAATGGGTCACTTTTGGGCCCAAGTTTGTAATAATTGACCTATGGGTATAAATACCCAAACCATGCTTTATTTTCCTTAGTTTTTCTTTGAATATTGATGAACAAATCTCTTGAGAGAGTTTTTGGTGAGCGTTTGTTGAAGATTTGCTTAGTAACGTGTAGATTCAAGGGTGTTTCGATTCCCTCTTTGTCACCGTAGGAATTAGGTGTTAGTAGATGCATGTAATTTAGGGGTTCTAGGGTTTAATATATCATATTGTTCTTAATTACTCATCTTCTTGTGTCTAATCTTTCATCTTTCTATTGATTATCTTTTAATTCTTAGTTAAATTCTAGTTTTCGTAGTTTTCCTGTTATCATTTGGTATCAGAGCTTGGATTAGGGTTGTTTCCACGATCCTAAGTCTTAGGATTGATATTTTAAAAAAAAAAGAGTTATTAGTCAAAAAATACAAAAATATATTTTTGTTCTTTTTGAGTCTTTCTTGAAGTTTCTATACTAAAGCTTATTGTCTCAAGTTTATCTGAGTCAGAATCTTGTGTTTGAACTTTGGTTTGAGTTGATTTGAATAAAAACCCTTTTGTTGAGCTTGTGTTCTTGAGCTTGAAGAGAAAATGGAAATAGGCTTTTAGATATTGTTGATTTGGTGCGGATTTGAGAGTTGATGTTCTTAGGAAAGTGTTCTCCACGTCAAAAGGAACCTAAATCTAAAGTTTCTTGGGATTCTGAGTCAAAATGAATTAGTTGGAAAATTTGAAGTTTTTGGTGTTCTTGTGGATCTTTAAATCTTCAAGAAAAGGAATCCTCAAAAGGTGTTGTTTGATCTTAGAAAGGAAATAAAAAGTCAAGAAAGTTGTTTGTACAAAAGGATATCTAAAAGGAAAAGAGAATATTCCAAGAAAGAGAGTCAAAGAGGGCCTACGAAAGGAGATTTTGGGAATTTCAAGTGAGCTACTAGACCCTCACCTGCGCCTGACCTACGCCCGCAGGAAGGTCACCTGCACCAGCAGGATCCCTACACAGGCTAGGGTAGACTCATTGCATTCACCTGCGCCAGTCCACCTGCGCCCACAAAAGCTGAAACGCAGATCAAGTTTTCCAAACACAATTTTTGCTCAGGTTTCATTTCTTAATTCCTAATCTCAATTCTTGATTCCTAAACTAATTAACAACTAGTAATTCATCTACTTAGTTGGTTGATTAGTTCTTGAGTTTGATTTCTTTCTTAGTCCTACTTCTTTTGTGCTTTTCTAGTTTTCTTTTCATCATTAATTCTTGATTCAAGTACTTAAGCATTTCTTTTAAGTCTTTCAAACAAGAATCCAATCCGATCAAGAGTTACAAACGACACTTCGTCTACCACCCGGAGTATAACCTATCCTTCAACATTTATGGATCCAAATGTGAGGCATACAAAGGTGTGTAGAGTTGTGAGGTTATTTCTTTAACGCTAACTTTTTTGTTGCTTGTGTTTAATGTCTTTAGTAGGTACAATGGCCCTGGAAGGTGAAACACTGCCATCCGTGGATGTCCATACTTCGAATACGATCTTGGCCGCAATTGAATCGTTGGGGTCATAGATTGGAATCCATGGAAGGTCACATAACCGTGCTCCAAGGAAGTGTGTCCGCCATGGGTGGAAAGATAGTGAACATGGAAGGTCATCTAAACTCCACCCAATCCACTCCCCAAAAATACCATGCCTTATCTAGTGGACATGCTCAAGACGCATCCGCTACTATCTCTTCAGAAACACTACACCAAATGCTCAATCCACCAAGACAAACACAAGACCCCACTATCTAAAACACTATTTATCCACATAACCGAAACCCCTTCCATCCCCTACAACCCCAATTCAACCAAGTCAACCAAGAAGGACCACAAGGCCAAATACCCCATAACCAAGGCCTACCCCAAGCACCACCAAACCAAAATCCACCACCTCAAGCTCCACTAAACCAAAATCCCCCACTCCAAATACCCCATAACCAAAATCAACCCATTCCAAGTTGAGGGAGTAGGAGAAGATGACCCATAAGTTGAGTTTGAAGGGTTTGATGAGGAGGCCATGCATGCGGAATATTGGTGGAATAGTCCATTGCCTCAACAAGGATTTCGAGATCGAGGAGAAAGATTTGGTTCGGCCCCTTATGGAAGAGGAAACTTGGGAAATCGACCCCAAGTTGAAGGTCCATGGAACTATAATGATAATCAAGATGGCAATAGAGGATGGGACAATGGGATTAATTCAATCAAGACTAGCCTTCCAACTTTCAAAGGAGAGAGTGATCCTAAAGCTTATCTCACATGGGAGTCGTCTTGTGAAAGAATCTTTCAAGTCAATGATCTCACCGATGCCAAGAAGAGTTGCTATGCAATAGCCCAATTCGAAGGATTTGCTATCACATGGTGGGAATTCGCCAAGAGATTTAAAAAATTCTTAACTGAGGGACAACCACCACCATGGGATGCATTGAGGGCTCTCATGAGGAGGAAATATATGCCAAAAAGGTATAGACATGAGCTACTTTCCAAGTTGTAAAACTTAAGGCAAGGGAACAAGAGTTTCTTAGCCTACTTTGATAAGTTTCAACAACTAATCTTGAAGCTTGAGTATAAAGAAAATATGGAGCACACCATCATCCACTTTAAAGTTGGGTTGAACAAGAGATTTCCTCATCCATGACTTGCCATTAGTTCGCTACCATATAAGAAATCTTTCAAGCGGCTTTAGAAGTTGAGAGAAACATCAAGCAGAGGAAATCTCTCAAACCCAAAGGGTACTCATCCACTAATCTATGGAGTAAGAGCAAAGAGGTAGCCCTACCTTCTTTAGGATGGAACAAGAACAAGGACATCAACAAGTCTTATGACAAGAAGCCCATTGAGAAGACTACTCCAAAGTACCCACCAAGGAATAAAGGTAACAATTATCCAACTCCTAATTCTAAAGGTGTTGAATGTTTTAAATGCCAAGGTTGGGGACACAAGGCAAATAAGTGTCCTAATTGGAGGAATGTGTCCTTTGAGAAGGAAGGATATATTACCTTGGAGAAGAGGTGAGACAAAAAGATAATAGTAAAGGAGAATCCTAAGAAGGAGAGAGGTTAGAAGAAGATAAGCAAATAGAGGAAGTAAATGAGGATGCTTGGCCTCAAGATAGAGAGTTTGAGGTTCCAAACTTTATGGTAAGATGAGTGATGATTAGTAAGGCCTTAGATGACCCTAGTCAAAGGGAAAATCTATTCCATACTAAATGTCTTATCAAAGAAAATATATGCTCATTGGTCATTGATAGTGGGAGTTGTGCTAATGTAGCTAGTGCCACCATGGTTAATTTCTTGAAGTTACCCACAACCAAGCATGCCACACCGTACAATCTCCAATGGTTAAACGAGTGTCGAGAATTAAAAGTGAATAGATAAGTTGTGATCTGGTTCAAGATTAGGAATTACCATGATGAAATACTATGTGATGTCATTCCCATGCAAGCTTGTCATATTTTGCTTGGAAGACCATGGCAATACGATCGTTCAACCAAACATGATGGAAGAACCAATTGGTATTCTCTTGAGTTGAATGGTCGGAAGTTTACCCTTCACCATCTTTCACCATCAAAAGTAAATGAGGTACATCAAAGAATGAGAAAGTTAAAGGAGAAGGGTAGTAAAGAAGGGGAGGAGAAACCCCGTAAAAAGGAAAGTGATGAAGCAAAAGAGAGGAGAAAGTTGAAGGGGAAGGCTCAAATGATGATGTTGGCTAGAAACAAAGACTTGTTTGAGGAGGCTAATGATGAGGAGCCCATACTCATTTTAGCCCATGTTTTTCATGCTAACCACTCTACTTCTCCTATCCTCTATTTTATTTCTCTTGTTTTGCAGAAATTCAAAGATGTGTTTCCAAAGGAGCTACCAAAAGGGTTACCCCCACTTCGGGTAATTGAGCATCAAATAGACTTCATTCTGGGCTCACAATTTCCTAAAAAACCAGCTTATCGAAGCAACCTAATAGACACCAAGGAGCTCCAAAGGCAAGTTGAGAAACTTCTCAACAAAGGATACAACAAGTAAAGCATGAGTCCATGTGTGGTCCCGGTATTATTGGTACCAAAGAAAGATGGGACTTGGCTCATGTGTGTCAATTGTCGGGCCATCAATAAGATAACGGTAAAGTATTGCCACTTTATCCCTAGATTAGATGATATGTTAGATGAATTGAATGGTTCTTGTGTGTTTTCAAAGATTGATCTTAGGAGTGGGTACCATCAAATCTGGATGAATCCTTGTGATGAATGCAAACCATCTTCAAGACCAAATTTGGCCTCTATGAATGGATGGTTATGCCATTTTTACTCACCAATGCTCCTAGTACCTTTATGTGGTTAATGAACCATGTTATGAAACTGTTTATAGGAAAATTTGTTGTGGTATACTTTGATGGTATTCTAGTTTATAGCAAGTCCATAGATGATCATTCTAAGCATTTAAGATGTGTTTTTGATGTGCTTAGAAAGGAGCAATTATTTTCTAATTTTGAGAAATGCTCCTTTTGTGTTGATGAGGTTGTCTTTTTGGGCTTTGTTGTAAGCTCCCGAGGTGTTGAAGTGGATGAATCCAAGATAGAAGCTATAAGAAATTGGCCAACTCCACAATCCATTGGTGATCTGAGAAGGTTTGTTCTATAGAAGGTTTGTCAAAGGGTTTAGCACCATTGCCCCCCCCTCCCCCCCGATTGACCGAGGTAATTCGAAAGGATAAGCCCTTTAAGTAGGGTGACGAGCAAGCAAAGGTGTTTGAAACTTTGAAAACAAAGCTTAACTCCGTTCCTTTATTGTAGTTGACCAACTTTGAAAAAATGTTTGAAGTCGAATGTGATGTTAGCAAGGTAGGCATTGTGGTCGTCTTAATGTAAGACCAAAAGCCCATTGCATACTTTAGTAAAAAGCTCAAAAGAGCAACCTTAAACTACCCTACGTATGATCTTGAGTTGTATGCCTTGATTAGAGCTTTGGGCAATTGGCAACACTACTTGTGGCCTAAGGAATTTGTGATTCGGACTGAACATGAGTCTTTGAAACACCTTAGGGCCCAAGACAAATCGAACAAGTGGCATTCCAAGTGGATTGAATTCTTAGAAACTTTCCCTTATGTGATCCAATACAAAAAGGGGAAAGAGAAAGTTGTGGACGATTCCTTGTCCCGAAAACATGTTTTACTTAGTACTTTGTCTTCTAAATTGATTGGATTTGAATGCTTGAAGACATTGTATCTCGAGGACCCCAAGTTTGCTCAAATCTTCAAAGATTGTGAGGAATGGGAAAGGAACAAAAGGATTAGTGATAGAACTTCTATACCCTACTCTAAATTTGATGGATTCCTATTCAAAAGAAAGAGGTTATGTGTGCCCTCTAGATCTTGAAGAGAATTGTTTGTCAGAGAGGCACACAATGGTTGTATGATGGGTCACTTTGGAATTGACAAGACCCTTGGAATCAAGCAATAGCAAAAAGAGTGAACAAATGAAGGAGAAGGCTTGTACTTGAATCGAGTGATTGGGTATGGGTACACCTCCAGAAAGATCGATTTCCCACCCAAAGGAAGGGTAATTTGATACCTAGAGGTGATGGCCCATTCCAAGTGCTTGAGCGTGTAAATGATAATTCCTACAAGATTGACCTCCCACCAGAGTATCAAGTGCATAACACATTCAACATGTGTGATCGCTCACCTTTTTATATGATAGAGGATGAGAATTTGAGGTCAAATTCTTCTCAAGATGGAGAGGATGATACAATCCAAACCCACTCTAAACCGTTCACTAGAAACCAAGCACGAGAGCTTCAAGCACTCTAAGGGATATTAATTAAGCGAAATATAATTGAAGATATACTACTACCATAAAAAGGTGTTATGTGTTGGTGATTGCATCCACAAAGGATTAAGAAGCCTTGAAGAGGTCAAATGAATGCGAAAAGGAGCAAAAAAACTCACTTTTAGAGTCTGTGAGCTCACCTGTGCCCGCAGGTGAGTGAGGTATGCCAGCAGGTGTCCTAGGTAGCCTAAAATAGTGGTATCTATGCCTGGCCTACATGGGCAGGTTCCACCTGCGTGAGCAGGTGGCCTTAAATGGCTAGAAGGCTATGTTTTAAAGGGGAAATGAGTCACTTTTGGGCCCAAGTTAGTAATAATTGACCCATGGGTATAAATATCCAAACCATTCTTTATTTTCCTTAGTTTTCCTTTAAATATTGATGAAAAAATCTCTTGAGAGAGTTTTTGGGGACCGTTTGTTGAAGGTTTGCTTAGTAACGTGTGGATTCGAGGGCGTTTCGATTCCCTCTTGGTCACCGTAGGAATTATACGTTAGTAGATGGGTTCTAGGGTTTAATATATCCTATTGTTCTTAATTACTCATCTTCTTGCATCTAATCTTTCATCTATCTATTGATTATTTTTTGAGTCTTAGTTAAATTCTAGTTCCCGTAGTTTCCTAGTTATCAGGTGCTGAACTAATGTCCTTGGTATTATCTACTGCTACTTGTGATCTTTTCCAAGGCATAGTCGATAGTTAGCAGGCTGACCTTGAGATACAGGCTCTTATTCAACAGTTGCAGACCACTCCTGGTGCTCACAAGCAATTCTTTTGGTGTAATAACCAGTTAAGAAGGAAGGGCAGAATTGTGGTTGGAAATGATCAACACCTGAGAATTGAGATCATCACCTTGTGGAATTCTTTTTCTCATGGTGATCACTCTGGCATGGAATCTACTTTGAATAGGTTGTTAACTCTTTTCCATTATAAAAGGATTAGATCTAATATTGAGAAGTTTTATTTATACTTGTGATGTGTGTCAAAAGAACAAAGCAGACTTAGCAGCTTCTCCTGGTTTACTTCAACTTCTACCTATAACTGATGTAGTTTGGTCTCAAATCAGTATGGATTTTATTATTGGTCTTCCTACTTCTAGAGACGTTGAAGTCATATTGGTGGTGGTAGACAGATTGAGAAAATATGCTCATTTCATGCCTTTAAAACATCCTTATACTGCTGCATCTGTTGCTCAGATGTTCTTAGATATGGTGGTGAAACTTTATGGTCTACCTGATTCAATTACTAGTTACAGGGATGTTGTTTTCCTCAACACCTTTTGGCAAGAGTTATTCACCTTGCAATTAGTCCATCTGCACACTTCTTCAGCATATCATCCTCAGTCTGATGGCTAGACTGAGGTACTAACAGATGTTTGGAAATATATTTGAATTGTTTTTGTGGTGAAGATTCTTCTAATTAGTCAAATTGTTTAGCTATGGCTGAATATTGGTACAACACCTCATTTTATTTAGCTATATATATGACTCCATATGAAGCTTTGTATGGTAGACCTCCTCCCTTACACTTGCCTTACCTTCCTAGTGACTCTGCTTCAGCAGAGGTGGACAATACTCCACTTTACAGGAAAATGGTGCTACAATTATTCAAACACCATTTGGATAAGGCTCAACTTAGAATGAAGAAGCAGGCTGACCTACATAGAAGTGACAGGTTTTTTGAGGTTGGTGATTGGGTCTACTTTAAGACTCAACCTTACATGCAACAAATTGTGTCTACTCAGTCTCATCACAAGCTATCGGCTAGATACTCTGGTCCTTTTCAGATTATCAAAAGAGTAGGACCAGTGGCATACACTCTTTTGTTTCCTGTTTATGTCAAAAGTCACCTTACTGTGCATGTGTATTTGTTGAAAAAGTGTTATGAGCTTCCATCTACTATCTCTTATCCTCCTACCTTAGACATTGCTTATCCCTATTGCCACTTCCCCAAGAGTATTTTGCAAAGAAGGATGGTGAAGAAGGGTAATAAGGTTGTGGCTCAGGTCTTGGTCAAGTGGCAAGGTCTTTCTGCTGATAAGGATACTTAGGAGTTTTACAATGCTTTGTTGAATAGGTTTCCCTCTTTTCATCTTTGTGGTCAAGGATCTCTTGTTGGGGGGAGTGCTGATACAAGAAATGAAGATTAAAGAGCATCAAATATCTGGAAATGCAGATTAAAAGGATTCAGTCCACATCAACAACTAATTCCGAAAAGTAGTTATAACTTTCAAATTAGTTAGGCAGTTACTATTCCATTAGTGTACTGATCAATTCTGTTAATAGTAGTTAGTTACAAGTTTACTCTAAGCTAATTCATTTTATTGATAAATAGGGAACTTGTTCAAGGAATGATCATCAATAATACAAATATCAGTTTCTTTTTCTAAACTCTCTCTATTCTTCTTTTCTTTTTCTCAATTCATCATCTTGAGCTGAAATCTCGAACTTAGTTCCTGAATCAGCCTGCAAATCTCGAGTTGTACTCTATAACTCCTGTATTTGTGTATCATTTTTCCCTTCCACTAGTTTTTGTCCCAGTTAGGTTTTTTAGCAGTATTTTTAATGAGTAAGCATCAAGCGCATTATGGGATCAATGAATTTCTATAAGCCGCCCTATGAGCCGAGTGTAGAAAGTGTCCAAGCAATCATTAACTTGAAGCTTCAAACGTTGAGAGGGAAAAGAAGGAGATAGGACAAGAAAGGCAAGACATGTGTTTGTTTTTTTCTTTTTGTCATGTAAAAGGCTAGAGTTATTTGCACAAATACAGAGTCAAATTTAATACAACTGAGAGATCACGTTCCCTATTCCTAATGAAACTACAATTAGACTTAGCATGTTACAAGTATTGGTTAAACCGCCCAAAAGTCATTTATTTGCTAAAAATCAAAACCTCGATGCTAAAAAATATAATTGCACTAAGAAAAGAGTTTTGAATCCAAAATAGTGCTAAATAATACAATCACACTAGGTACGCATAAACAATGGTTTGCCCAAATCTGAACCTTGGTACTAAAATACATAATTGCACCAAGAAAAGAATTTCGAACCCGAAACAGTGCTAAAAAGTACAATCTCACTGGGGACTCATGTCAAAAACAATGACAAAAAATTTAAAGTCACTTCAAACATAGGACTCGGGGTTACTAAAAAAATCACAAGAATCCCCAATTTCTTGAAAATACTTACTTCGGACCAATCACCCTGTCACGCCCCGAATCCCAACGAGGCGTGATTGGCACCCAAAGCCGATAAGGCCCGAGAGAACCAATCTTTGCTTCTATTCATTCGGATGCATGTCATAGGAAATACCATTATCGCATAAGAACATGAACCATTAGTATTGGACTTCATGGATATTGGGAAACATGGCACATATATACATATTTGAGAAACTTGGCCGTTGAGGCCATCAAAACAAAACTTCATGAGTCACCCTAGATACATATACCCACGTACGTCTACAAAAGCCTCTAACAGATGCATTGACCAATATAAACCAAAAGTCGGGACAAGTCCCCGCTTTATACAACATGTACATCACCAAAACATATATACACTCTGACTCGGAGAAGCCCCGAATTAGCTGGAGCTCACCAAAGAACTGCTAACACTGGCAATCTACTGGGGAGGCCTACTGGTACCTGCGCCTGCAGCAAGTAAGGTAAATTCCCCAAGAGGGGTCAGTACGAAATAAGTACTGAGTATGCAAGGCTCAGATGAAACTGTACAACACATGAATATTTCAATGAACTCAAAACATATGAATAATCAATGTGAATAAGTCACCATTTTACATTTTGTGAAACCATGTGGATTGCTTTCATTACTTTCTTTACTTTCTTTATCTCAATGCTCAATGATAACAATGTACCCAGGCCCCTACTGATCAGTGGGTCTTTCCATGACTTATCGTCATGTTGGGATCGAGTCGAGCTAGGCTTATGCCCCTAGACTTGCCACCCATAAATCAATACATCGGGATCGAGTCGAGCTAGGCTTACGCCCCTAGAATTGCCACCCATAAATCAATGCCTCGGGATCGAGTCGAGCTAGGCTTACGCCCCTAGACTTGCCACCCATAAATCAATACATCGGGATCGAGTCGAGCTAGGCTTACGCCCCTAGACTTGCCACCCATACTTGATCATTGACCACATTTGCATTACTTTATTCATTACTTTGAGATTGATACTTTGATAGTCAAACATCACTTGAACTTTGGAACATAACATTGTTGGAAGCTTTGAATCATTAACCAATGAGTGAGAGACATGTGAATAAAATCATGAGAAATATAACATTACTAGAACCATGACACCATTGGAACCAATGGACAATAATCCATAAACAAGGAACATGAGTATAATCACTATTGTGAACTTTGGGACATTTACCATGAATATAGGACATGAGACTCACAATTGATCAATGAGGAGGAAATATATGACAATGGCCCTTGATAACCGGATATGGAATACCTTAGCATATTTCGGGATAGGACTAGTGACATGTCAATGTGAACACTATTTGCAGCAGAAAGATACGGTCAAAGTAACCTTACATACCTTGGATTCGCAATACGAATATAATCCTAGAGGTGCGTACAATAGTCCCGCTCCTTCTTTATGTGTTACTCTACAACACAAATACAATACGGAATTCACATTAACCACCAACTACTCTTCAAATGCATATAACATCAATGAGTCACATAATTGCTCTTAAACATGTCACTTCCCCTTGACAAACCATTAACAAAATTATTATTTCAAAAAATTCCATAATATTCCCAACATTGACCAATACATGATAATTGATACATTTCACCACAACACTTCTCCTTTACACTTTCTTATCCATACCACATCACAAATAATCCATCAAAGGACCTTAACACAACTCATAACACATATCGACCAAAATTCCACAATTTCCACTTATTGACAAGAACAAGTTTAATACCAAAAATAACACCATACATGTTCATATTTTGTCCATACCATGCTTTTTCATCAAAGGCACAAGTCCTAATTCAAGTTCAAATCACCAAGATAGCACATCACTCACCAAAGGAAAAGACACTATTCACCATCTTGCCAACACAACTATCATAATATACATAATCCCCCATGCATATAATATGTTAATCCATGAGTAGAAATACTTACCAAGGCTTGGAATATGTTGATCTTGTCCAAGGAGTCCAAAGAAATATTTTGCTTTAGGGTTTGGAAGAGTAGAGAATGTTTGAGAAATATCCAAAAAGGTATGAGAGTCTTTGGGGAATAAAATCCGATTTTGGGGCCTTTATATAGACCCCAAGTCATCCTTAGCCACATTTGGCATTAATTGATATGTTTACTTGGTCAAATATTGGAAGAATGGGTCACTTTGCCTTTGGGCCTTTCATTTTGGCTCACTTTGGGCCTCAAATTGGGCCCAATAACTTATCTCAACTTAGCCCATCAACTTTCATGTATAATTCACCATATATCTCATGTTTACATACTTCCATAATGTCACGACAATATTCTCTTATGAGATTCTCATTCGTCGTCGCGATTGCAAAAATAGGAATTCTAGTCGCCCTTGGCTTCATTGGACATTTTGGATCACTATTCACATTTCATGATTTGATCATGTAGGAGTATGTAGGAGTGCATTGAAGTGTTTGAAGCTTTAACAATGCTCAAAGAACTCCAAAGAACCAAAAGAAACCATATAAGAATCGACGTAGAATTGCGTTGCGAAACGAGCGCGGGAAGGGCACATTTTTGTGCCTTGCGCCACTGCTGCAAAGCAAGGCAGTGGCGCAAGAAATACACCCTCTCTGAATTCAGGGTCTTGCGCCACACCCCTTGAAACAGGGTAGTGGCGCAAGTTTCAGCACCTTGCTGAATTTTTCGGCCACTTCTCCAATGTTTGCGTATCGTCCAATACCTTATCAAAACACTACAAAATACTTACTTAGTGACCTTAATCATCAAGTAAACATGACTCCAAGTCACCAAATGAGGTTAGAATGTGCACGGGGTATTACCCAAATGCTTCAAGAAGTCACCAAACACCTCCTACAAGGTCTACTCGCACATTTTAGGTCCGATATCAAAAGTTTCACCAATGACACTATAAAACACATACTCATGGCATCTCAACACCTATGTAGATATGACCCCAAGGTATCAAGTGCGGTTAGAAAAAAAAAATACGGGGTGTTACACACCCAATGCAAACATCAGGCATGAATGTAAAAATATATTGAGATACATAATAGTGATTTAACAAGGAACACATTGCCTATAAAAATATTGCGCCTAAACTAAGTAGGAGATGTCCCAACTTGCAGGATCCCATTTGATAAAGGGGGGCCCCGACTAACCAAGTCAACAAAAATGAAAGGGGACAAAAAGACTCAAGCCGGATAAGAATTACGTCACTCCTGTGTGAAAACTTTAAATGGTTGCGAAAGAAGTACTAAAATTGTGGAAAACTGGTTAGTAACTATCTTTGGCCATTATGTTTGGCTTAGGCACGTGGCAGCATAAAGAAGAGACATATGGTGGTAGCCCTTCTTAGAGAAAAAAATCAATTGGCATCTACCATCCTTTGAAGGAGTGTCCTCAGGCTAAAACAAAGATATGCTCAAAAAGAACTGGAAAAGGATCATACCCCGGTGACGTGGCTAATAAGGCAAGGGGACAAGAGGGTAGAGAAGACAGGTGTTCGGATAAGTCTTTATGGGTCATCAGAACTTGATAGAAATAATAGTTGACACCCACCGGCTTTACCATATGGTTGGTATCAAGACACTTAAGGACTCTAGTGGAGCTCTTTTATTGGATAACATATTTCCTTTGTAATATATAAATAATTTAACCCTCCGACTTGTAATGCATTCTAATCCTCATGAAATACAATACTACTATTTTTTGCTCTATACATTTAACTTTCTTCTTTGTCCACTCGACCCGATTGTCTCTTAGATCTTTTCAGAGGTTATATCTAGGAATGCGAGATCATACTTAGATGCTCCGTTTGACGCCCCATGGGATTTAGGACTTCTTCTTTACCTTACTTTGATTTCTTCCTTATTTACTATGATTTTACGATATTCAAATAGTTAATCAACCTATCTAACAAGCTAAATCAATAATGTGTGTCCTTGACCTGTTATAAATTTAACTGTACCATTTTTATGGTAAACAACTATTAAATATATAGTTTCATTGTTTTTTCAAGTTCTCAAGAGGGATGAAGCAGGGTGATCCTTTATCATCAACTCTCTTTATTCTTGCTAATGAGACACTATTAAGGAGTTTGAATGCACTAAATGATAAGCCAAAAATCATAGGTTTTGGATTGCCAAAATGGAGGTCCATAATCAATCATATGGAATATGCGGATGATACTTTCTTATTTATATTTGCAGATAAGGTCTCCATGAAGCTAATGATAAGAGTACTTAAGAATTATGAATCAATATCTCGGCAGTTGATCAATTAGGAGCTGAATGGATTTTGTGTTCATGAAAATGTCTAAACCGGAAAAGTTGCAAGGATTAAAGCTATAACAAAGATCAGACAATGTAATTTTCCTTTCATACATTCTGAATGTCCAATATTATACATCAGAAACAAGATATGTTATTATGACTCAATAGCCAAGAAAGTGGGACTAAAAATGTAGGCATGGCTCGGAAAAATGTTAAATATTTTTTAACCAGAGCAATTTTGATTACTCATGTGCTACTGGGAAGGTCTACCTGTCACGACTCAAACTACCAGGTTGTGAGGGCGCCTATTCTAATCCACCTACATAGGAGAACCCCTTACCACCCTCTAAGAAAAAATGCAGAAGCCTTGATTATATAAAAATAACCAACCTTTATTACAACTGATAAGTGCGAAAATGTAAACTACCCCTAGGAACTAGTCTAAACAGGTACAAAAGCTCCTAAAAGGAAGATATATCTTGACACAACTTCCACCATGAGTGCGGAAAGTGGGAGCTGCTGAAGAATCACTACCACAATAATCATGAAACCAACACTGATTCCTGCAAAAGACTATACCCCAAAAAGGGTATACCAAGAGTAACATCAGTACAAACCACACGTACTGGTAAGCCTCATCGGTTGACCCAAATTGGATTACACAAATATAACATAAATATTCAAAAACTCTTTAACCAACCTCCTGAACAATTCATCTACCCATACTACTAACCTCTAGTTCTGAACTACGAGATACCACTCCTCCTCAAATGACTCTACCACCCTGAACCACTAAGTCTGGTCTTACTCGAGGGTCAACAAACTTTTGAAGACAACTACAATAGGGGAAGCCCTAAATCTTAAGTCAAGAACCTAATAAGTCATCTAGCATACTTGGAGATGACCCATTTCGACATGTAACCTGTCCACCAGGCCCCTGAGCATTAGATCAGATTTAACCCATAACTCACACCCGACCTTCTCCCTATCCCACTGACATAGGACTTTTTACTCAACCCTAACCTCCTTGGCCATTCCACCACCGAGGCAATATCATGAGTCAAACCATGATAAGAATTAATGCTTACGTTGTAAGCAGACCACACTTAATTAAAATACAGTGCCACAAGTTAATCCATACTCAAATCTAACATACACTTAGCACATCAAGAATCAAAAGGGAAGTTTAGGATATTCAATCAACAAGTCAATAGTTTATCACCAAGTCAAGTTCGGTCAGGCTATGTCGGGACAAGTTAAGAGATAACAAGTCAAGTCAAACCATGATTAAGTCAACAACCCTGGCTTCTAGCAATATCCAAGTCAACATACCATGACTCTAATAACAAGAATCCCCAAAATATATGACAAGTAACTAGGCCACACAAGGATCCCAAATATATAACAAGCATATAAGTATATTCCCCGGTTTACTCATGAAACCGTCAAACTCACCTGAACCTCGTATATACATGCTATGGGTATTGCATCCCCCTCCCCCTCTAGTCATGACCTGTAGAGGACAATTACCGTCCATATACTAAACCCCATACACAAGTGTCTGCCAACTTTGTTTCACCAATAAGCCGTGAGAATGTCCCAAATACCAAAATATTCCATATTTAGCAATAAGGTAGGTCAAAATCATACAACAGTGTAATATCCTTTGCATTGACCACACCAACAACATGCACTAACAAGCCACACTACAAAGTAGTTAACATGAACATATATCACAAATTGGATTAAACTACATTACCATCACCTACACTACCGGTTAGGGCCTTGATCATGACACATCCATAATGCTACGTTCCAAAAATTGCGATAAGGATCACCACCTCAGAACATCTGGAAACTCTCCCACCCTCACATGGTGTTATCTCTTCCTTTTAATGTTTAACTAATAACCGTAATTGCCCTTTTCACTATCCTAAACACGGGTCTACAATAGTGAACTATCAAATTCATAGCATAACCATATATATCATAATAAGGTATACAGACATCCCATACTCGTGCACTACCCGAACTTTAACTGATTTTAGCCATCCTGACTCCGTGCCCAAAGGCCTAGACATGCAGTCTCACATCCATCTAAGTTACATTCATGCTCTCTAATCCAGGTCTATTCTACTCAATTAACCTTAGCGTACTTGGATGTGAACCAGCTGTAGGAAGAACGAACGAATGCAAAATCCATCCTTGCCAAGATCATGGGCACGTTAATCCTTAAAAATCCATGTGTTTGCACCCATCCGTACCCCCTTCTCCTCTTCTCCATGGTTCGAAGACATGAGAGGCAACCCTAAGGGTTTTTGGAGCCTCCCACGACGTTTATTTCAACCAAAGTAAAGAGAAAAAATAAAACCCTCTTAAGTGGGTATTCTGGTCTGCGCCATCCCGCTATAGCGGCACAACTTTAGCGGAATAAATCCTGCTATAGCGGGTTGATGCCAGGCCGACCCAACTTCTTTAAGTTCCAAAATTTTAACACATGTGGCCCTATGTAAGCGTTCTACCGAAAGCCCGATAATATTCGCACTCCGCACTAATATTGAGGCGTTTCCTAGTAACGATCATCTTCGAATCCTGTTATTGGTGTGAATAGGCTATTACATAAGATGTTTTACTAGGGTTTTTTTTGAATAATACTACTGATAAGAAAAGGAGGCATTGGGTTAAATGGAGACATTATGTTTTTCAAAGGAGGATGGAGGCATAGGTTTTAGATTCTTGTTTGTTGTATCTAATGCTCTATTTTTTAAAGTGTGGTGAAACTTTAGAAGTAAGTATCTTTGTGGAGCTCATACATAGGAAACAAGTAAGACTGGAAACGGACCGATTTGGGCTTGCCGAAATAGACGGTCGAAATTTCTGCACTGATATCGGTGATCGGAATTTGTTTGGAACCGGGCCTACCGGACCGGGCTGCCCAAAAAAATGATCAAGTCTGCACCGGTCCGTTAGGAACTGGTCCATTGATGGGCTGAACTAGACCACGAACCGGATTCTCGCCCAACCTTTTTTTTTATCTTTAATTTATAATTTAAAATCAAAAAAATGAGTTTTTAAAATTAGTTTTTAAAAATAAAAATAGTTTTATACTTATATTTTTTTCTTTAAGTTATTTTTCAAAATTTTTTATGTTTTAAAACATCCTTGTGAACACTTTAAAAAACTTTGATTTTCAAATTTAAAGTTTAAGTTTAAATTTTCAACTTTGAAAACTTTGATTTTATTTTTTAAAGTTGAAATTTAAATTTTCAACTTTAGACTTTAAAGTTTTTTTTTTTTGAAATTTTTTGAATCTTGAAAACTTTGATTTTTTTTAACTTTAAAATTTTAAAAATTTTAAAGTTTAAATTTAAATTTTCGACTTTAAAGTTTAATTGTTTTTTGAATCTTCAAGTTGAAGATGTAAAAACTTTGATTTTTTTAAAGTTTAAAAACTTTAATATCTTTTTGAACTTGGAACTTTACAGTTTAAATTTAAATTTTCTACTTTGAAATTTATATTTTCAACTTTAAAGTTTAAATTTAAATTTTTAACTTTAAAGTTTAATTATTTTTTTTTTGAATTCTTTAAAGTATAAATAAAAGACAAATTTAAAAATCAAGGCGAATAGCCTATGATTTTATTCATATCAATAAAGAAGTTCATGTATTACAAATATTAGAAGAGCACCTAATCTACGCAGCCACCTTCTAGGAAGGGTTCTGTTTGAACTAGGCCTCGATTATCATACTAATATCTATAATTTCCAAAATATGTTTTTCGTAACTTATTTATCAATTCCTTGGAAACATGATTCGGATCTTGTGTTTGGTTTTGTTCATCCATTGCTTCCATTCCATCATCACTATTTTCTCCAAGTGCTTCATCTATTTTGATTTTGGCTTGATGCGATAAATTTGGCAGTCCAGCATTCCTTCGTTCGACATTGATCCAATCTCTGAACAACACTGATATTTCCAAACTATCCTTTTTTTAATGAAAAGCTATGGTCTCCAATAACAAATCTCCCCACGCTAAAAAATTGCTCCGAAGCTAATGAAGATGCTTGCATAGCTAGCACATCCCGAACAACCCTTGAAAGATATGGAAATTGTTCTGTCCGGTTCTTCCACCAAGTTAAAAGTTGAGGATCTCCATTTTCATCCCTAATATTTTTTCGCGCCTGATTAATATATTGATCAAAACCATTATTGTTAGCAGAATCAAGACCAAGTTCTTCATCCATAATTTCATCAAAATCATTCAATCAAGCCTTACGACATGGAGGTTCAGACGGTTCATCATTTAGTAGTTTGGCTCTATAAAGGTCATACAAATGTCTAGCTTAAGTTACTATACTATCCTTACACGATTCAACAAATGGAACTTTATCAGTTGTAATTTCTAAATTTTTATAACTCTTTTCAATCATTTTTTTCACACCTTGTTCTTTGTAAGTTGAGTTGAACAAAGTAGAAGTCAAAAATATTTGAGGAATAGGAAAAAAATATTTTCTAAATTTTTCAACCATATATGTAACAGCTACTTTAAAATGTTCACGATCTTTATATTTAATAAATTTAGATGAAATAACACAAACATTTACTAAAGTCGAAGAAATAGTAGGATAATAATGACTAGATATAATATTTGTAGCACTATAAAAAATTCTCAAAAAATCAATAAGTTCTTGGCATTCTTTCCAATCCTCTTTGGTGATTCTTTCTCTCCGATCAGCGTTATGTTTATTATAAAGCATTTGTAAACACGCACAATAATCAATAGCAACAACAAGTATTTCAAATAAAGAATTTCATCTAATAGGAACTTCTTTTGGAATTTTTCTAAATGGCATTTCAAATAAAGTACAAGTTTTTTCAAATTCTCTAATTCTAGCCTTTATTTTAACTTTAAAAACCCATGCAGAAGCACTTAGAATTCTAACACAAGAATCATCAAATACATCAATACCATCTTGCACTATCAAATTATAAATATGTGCATTATACTTAACATAAAAAGCATCATCATCAATTGGACAAAGTCTAGGTTTTAAAAAATCAATAGCTTTCAAATTGGCAACGTACACCCATTTTCATATCACAAAGTCCAAAATATTTTAAAATCTCTCCTATCAAACAAGTTATATAACTTCCAGTTTTACTCTCTTCAACATATTTATAGCCTATAATTCTTTTTTGCATATTCAGTCATGATCAATCCAATGAGCAGTAACAATAAAATAATCATTACCATTAGGACTACAACCCATATCAGAAGTGATAGATACTTTACCATCAAAATAAGAAAATAAGCAACGAAGAAAATGACAATGTTCACGTTGATATTTAAAAATATTTGCTTTAATTGTATTTCTTGAAAAACCTCAAAAATCAGGATTATACACTTTTTGAATATAATGAATAAAATCGGGATGTCCACCAAAACTAAAAGGCATAACACAAACCGCAACGTAGGACGTTCGATCTTTCCTACTCTAGTAAATGTAGGTAAATTTCCTACTTCATCTTGTTCCAGTAATTTCGTAGCCGGACTAATAGGGGTTGGGATCTCTTCTAACTCTTGTTCTTCTACATCTTCCTCTTCCTCTACGTCTTCAAAATAATTACCAAAACATCTATCTAAGGACTCATGGTCTGCTACATTACCGAAACCAACATTAATAGCACAGGTACATTTAAAAGAAGTATCATCAACATGAGTAAAATCATCGGTATTAATTGTAAATCTAGGTGGCAACAATTTAGAACTACTTCCACCCCCACCTCTACTACTACTAGCACCATTTTCTTTTTTTTCCCACAATTTTTTTAACCTGGCTAAAAATTGATTTCTTACCACTATTTTTTTATCGGAATCCATATTTTAACGTGAAAAAAATAAAGAAATAAAAAAAAACATTTTTTTTTAAAAATAATAGTAATTAAGCAAATAAAGAGATGAAAGTTGGAATGAATGTACCGATTGTCTGCGTAAAAGCAGACGTACATAACCAAAAGACAAAATTGAGAGATGACAATTGAAGCTTGCTTCAAAAAAATCCCTCCAATTAGCCAAATAAACAAAATATTAGAGAGTAATTAGTAATAGAGAGTTTTTGAGAATTTATAGGTAAATATGGGGGGAAGAGTGGGTATTTATAGGGAAATATGAGGGGGGGGGCTAGGAGGCCCTGGGGGGAACTAGTCATTGGCGGCCCCCACTAATGGCTCCTAATGGATAGTGGGACATTGGAGGGTAATTTTTTTTAAAATTATAGCCATTAACCAGTTCAACCGAATCGAAATTGAGCTGGTCAATAGGTTAAATGACCCTTGTCCGCACTGGTTCGTGTTCTTGAGTCAAGCGGGGAGGGCCTCTACCGGTGATACAAGCCAAATCAGTGTCAACCTTTCTTGGTCTATATTTCAAGGACAACACCAATGGATCCAAGCAATGAAGATCTTAAGGCCACTAGGATGTATTTGGAGGACTGTTTTTGAGCTCCAACTAGAGCAATACCACATATGGATGATAGCTTGGAGCCTAGGGAAGCCATGACATAAGGAATGAAGCAAACCCTTGTTGGTTATTTTTGAAATATCCACTTTGGGCTATTTTTGTAATAGGTTATTTGTGCAAAGGCAAATACTATATAAATAGGTGCCTTAGCCAATTCATTTCCTTAAATTTTGATGACATTTGACATTGTGAGACTCCTTATGGAGCTAGAAAGCTTGGAAAGGCTTGTATTGATTTTTGCTTAGAAACGTATGATTGCGAGGGCGTTATGATTCCCTCTCGATCATCGTAGAAGATTAGGTGTTTGTTGATAATCTAATTAGGGGTATTTGAATTTGATATGGTTTCTATTTTTTTATAATGACCCTCCAGGTCATTTTCTCAATTTCCATGCATTTCTGACATTTCAAGGCATCCCACAATGCTACAGGTCATTTATAACTTGCTGGAACAGTCGGTTCGGTTATCGAATAGTTTGTTTGAATTTTAGGCTCATTTCCCTGTTTGGGAGCTTTCATGGTTAAGGAATTGATCTCAGACCAAAACTTCTAGTAAATAAGCTTAGATCATAATTTCAACAGTGCCAGCAGCTCTGGAACGTTGATTTTAGGCTGGGGGGACCCTTGGTTTAGGTCCCTAATAAGTTGTCAATCTACCGGCTTCTTAACACGTTTAAGCTTGAATTATCTCTTATTTTGCATTGATTCGATGTAATTCTCATGTTATATGGATCTTTTATGTAGGTAATTAGTGAATATAAGGTCGAGCTATCCATACGAGTCAATTGGGATACGAGAAGTGGAGAAAAGGAGCTTAAAACCAACATAGTGGAATTTTTGAAGCCACCTGCACACGTATGTTATGAGCTGCACATGCAGGTGGCAAGAGTGAGCTAAGTCAGTGGCGTCTGTGTTGAGGATTCTATGTACGTAGGCCATCCACCTGCGTCAGCAGGTGGCCAGTGCGATGGCAATTTTGTAATTTTGAGGAGCATGAATTTGGAGCTTTAAAAGGGGGATTTCAGCTCTAGAACCCCATCTTTTGCACTTTTTGAAGCTTGATAACATAAAGTGAAATCCTAAGAGTGAAATTAGTTACTTTATTTTGCTTTGTATTGAATTTGGATCTTAAATCTTGTGATAATCTTTGATTCAATGGAACAATGGGAGGAGAACTTGGGTAATTTTCCTCTTTCTCTTTCTATGAGTAACTAATTTCTTTGCGTGGGGTTATGCTTGAGTAAGGTGTGATAATTGTATGGGTGTTGTTTATTTTCCTTCCTAGTTAGATAATTATTGTGGGTTTTATTCCTATTCCATGTTTTTGATCTAAAATTAAAGGTTGCAAACTCTAATTAACTCTAGAACTCTTACCATCCTTGACAAAGGAGATGAGGGTGAGGAATAGGAGCGAACAATAACTTGATATTTATCATTTAATAGTGTCTCTTAGACATACGAACACTAATTGAGGTATTAGATTGGTTATATAGACACACTTGTGAGGTGTTCGAAAGAACCCACTTGTGATATCTTAGTGTTTGATTGACAAATCAACACTAAGTACTGATAATCTAGCCTACCCATAACTCTTACATAAATCTAGACAAATATTCAATCACCCGTACATGCTTTCACTCTTACAAAAGCATAACCCCAAGTCTCGTAGTACACTCGATTTCCACTCTATATCTTTAATCTTTGAATTGTGTATTTCAAACTACGATTACTTTGATAATTACAAGTTGATAAACTAACCCCCCCCCCCAATTTACTTTTACACATTATTCTTATAGCATCACGTGTTAGTACTAGTTGCTTTTGACACTTAGAGGTTAAAGCTATCCCATTCATTTCTTATGCATGCGACCTCGACTCTTGTTGGGTAAATATATTGCTAAGGACCTCGTACACTCATTTCTAGGGTGTATTTGAGCGTTATCAAAAATGGCGCCGTTGCCGGGGAATGAAACGTAGCATTCATTCTTTTTAGTATTTTAAGTTACTTGTGTTTGCCGTGGTGCAAGTTTACTTTATTTGTTGTTTTTGTTCTCTTTAGGTGATAACCAAAGTCTTCACGAATCAAAACAGTAGTCATACCACTTCACTTGACGGATATTTAGTGGATGAAGACCATTTGGGAGACGCCGGGAGAGCTAGTGCCCTCCGCATCTTGCCCGCGGAAGGCAACAGAGTATTTCATGTTACTAGTGTAATGCTTCATATCCTTCAAATGAAGGGATTGTTTAGGGGTCAAGCACATGAAGACGCAAACCTTTATTTAACAAATTTCATTGATGTATGCATGCCGTTTGATAGCACCCACATATCACAAGAGTCCATCCGGTTGAGACTCTTCCCCTTTTCATTAACGGGAGAAGTTGTTTTGTGGTAGAGGCAATTGCTGGTAGGTTCAATAACTACATGGGTGGAATAGACAAAAGCATTCTTGGATAGATTTTTTCCACCATCCCAGATGTTACAATTGTGAGATGAGATTATTAACTTCCGCCAATTGAATGGCGAACCATTACATGAGGCTTGGCAAAGGTTTAATAATTTGTTGATGCAATGTCCAACTCGCGTGGTTCTGGATAAGATGCTCCTCCAAATACTTTATCGAGCATTAGATCAATTGAACAAAATGGTTACAGACAATGCGATTGGGGGATCTTTGGTGAAACAAACTTATAGTGTTGCATCGGCATTATTGGACCAAGTCACTAAAAAAGGTCAAGGTTGGCATACAAGAGATTTTGAGGTGTCCGTGGGGGCTCCCTCTGCATCTTTTGTGAGCCAAAAGCAAAGAAAGAAGGATCAGGAGAGAGATGAGAGTATGGTGAAAATGATGACTTAACTAGAACTCCTCACCAAATATGTAATGGGGTCAACACCAAAGACAGTTAACGGCGTTGCTTCCAAGGGTGCTAAGACCTATGATGATGATGATGAAGCGGAAACTCTTGATGAAGAAATCTATTTTATGTCAAATCAAAAGGGGGTTACCGCCCTACCTATTAAAGGAAAGGCAGGAATCAAGGTTGGATGGATAAAGACCGAGATTGGAAAGATTGTAAGTGGAAGGATCGTGATAGTGACCGCGAATGGAGGGATAAAGATAGGGACTATGATTGGAGAGATAAAGATTGGGACTATGATAGGTATATTCCTCTACATAATTGGGCTAAGGGTAAAAAAGCAACTTTTATTGATTCAGAGAAGTATATGAATGAAGATGTGCTTGCTTGTATCCTTTTGGTGTTGAAGGAAGTGATAACATGTTAAGAGAAATGAAAGGTGAATTTTCGCATCTCAATTAAACCGTCACATCACACTCTGCCTCGATAAAGCAACTTGAAACCCAAATGGGTCAACTTTTCTAGTGATACAGTTGTAAACTCGAAAAATGATGCTCACATCATGGAAATTGTCACCAGAAGTGGGAGAACTCTTGAGAACGATGTTGTAAATCTTGATGATGACCTTAGTAATAAGGGTATTGGAGGACAAATGAGCGAAAAAAGAAAGCGGCTTGATAATTCAAAAGATAAAACTCCGATGTCAAAAGAGCAAAGTGTTGAGAAGATGGAAGAAGTGGAGGAGAAGGTTGAAAGCGACGTAGAACCACAAGTGGTTGATGGTAGTAATTCAAAACCGGATGAAATTCCAGTTGTCTCAACGACAAAAGGAAAAATCCCTCCTCCATTCCCACAAAGGCTTAAGAAGAAGGAAGATGATTCAAAGTTTAAGAAGTTCCTTTCTAAATTTAGCAACCTTTCGGTAAATATACCATTGTTGGAAGCCCTACAAGAGATGCCCGGGTATGCTAAATTTATGAAGGACTTGGTAACAAAGAAGTGAATCATGGACTTCGAAATAATTGAAGTGACACATAATTGTAGTGCTATTATGTCTAGCACAATAATTGTGAAGAAGGACGACCCGGAAGCATTCACCATCCTATGTACTATTGGAGTGTATAAATTTTGGAAAGCTTTATGTGATTTTAGGGCAAGTGTTAATTTGATGCCATTAGCCGTGTTTTGAAAGTTAGGATTGCATGCTCCAAAGAAAACAACAATGAGGCTGTTAATGGCCGACTGTTCTATAAAAAAAAACATGGGTGTGTTGTATGATGTACTTGTGAAGGTGGACCATTTCATCTTTCTGGCCAATCTTGGATTGTGAAATTAACCATGAGGTCCCTATTATTCTTGGTAGGCCATTCTTGGCTACCGAACGAGCTCTAGTTGATGTTGAATGCGGTGAAATGAAATTTTGAGTAAACATTGAAGGGGTGTCATTTAGCATTTTCAAGTCCATGAAGTAACCTATGGATTTGCAAGTTATCTCCGCAATCGATGTGATTGATGATGAAGTGGCTAATACTATGGAAGTTGACTTTGATAGTGAGCCTTTGGTGGGAGTCTTGTGGAATCTTGAAAGCGAGAGGATTGAAGGATATGATGAAGTAGTTGCATCTTTGAAAGTCCTTGGGTCCTACACAAAAAATCCTTGCAGGTTGGACCTTGACTTGAAAAATTGAGAAACTCCTCCCACAAAGCCTTCAATTGAAGATCCACCACAAATTGAGCTCAAACCATTGCCACCTCACCTCCGTTATATGTTCTTGGGAGAAGGCGAGACTATAACTATTATTATTGTGGGAGACTTGTCATCTTGGCAAATCAAGGTATTGAAATCAGTGGTGATACAGTATATTAGGGCTCTTGGATGGACTATAACCGATATTATTGGAATTCCACCAGTATATGTACCTACAAGATCAAACTTGAGCCCGATTTTGTAGCAAGTGTAGAACACCAAAGAAGATTAAACCCTCTGATGTAAGAAGTTGTGAAGAAAGAAATCATCAAGTGGCTTGATGCGGGTGTAGTCTATCCTATTTCGAATAGTATGTGGGTAAGTCCGGTTCAATGTGTTCCCAAGAAAAGTGGTATCACAGTGGTCTCAAACAAAAATAATAATCTTATACCCGTTCTTCTGGTCACTGGTTGGAGAGTGTGTATTGATTATAGGAAATTGAATTCATGGACCGAGAAGGATCATTTCCCCATGCCCTTCATGGACCAAATGCTTGATAGGCTAGCGGGAAGGGGTTGTGTCATGCCCTGAATCCCATTCGGGACGGACTGGCACCTGAAGCCGATAAGGCTCAAGGGAACCAATCTTTGCTCATGTCCATTCATATGCATGTCTTCATATGAACCTCATTATGCCTCATACAACTATGCGGAAGTCATGGAAACATATGCTATATATATATATACGAAACTTGGCTGTTAGGGCCATTAAGTCAAAATGAACATACTTCTCTTTCATTCATATACCCACATACGTCTACAAAAGCCTCTAACAGATACATCTACAAGACTAACTTAAAGTCGGGACAAGTCCCCGCTTTATACAACATTTACAACAACAAAACAAATGTACAACTGTGACTCGAAAAGCCCCGAACCAACTGGATCTCACCAATGATCTGCAAATAACTGGCAACCTACTGTGGAGGTATACTAGCACCTGCGTCTGCAGCATTTAAAGTAAGCCCCCAAGGGGGTCAGTACGAAGAATGTACTGAGTATGTAAGGCTATAAGCAACTACATCATACATAAGAATGTCAATGGAATAAAATATGAGAGAATATTCAATGTGGATAAACCATCATTTTAAATGTGGAAATATGTACCTCGCTTCTGTTATTGTTATTTCCGATCATCCACTCATCTCCTCATATTTTAGATAATATCTTTCATAATTACTTTCAAAAGAATTGCCTTCACTCAAGAGATTTGCCTCCAAGAGATTTCTTTTGTTGCTTTTATGCTCATCATCATTATTATTAGTCTCTATCGGGGTTATAATATATATAACATACATCCACCTTATAGGTGGTTTTAATATATAACATACATCCACCTAGAGGTGGATGATAATATAACATACCTCCACCTAGAGGTGGGTGATAATATAACATACATCCACCTAGAGGTGGGTGATAATATAACATACGTCCACCTAGAGGTGGGTTATAATATAATACCTACACGTTTCCTTATTCCTTACTTGGGAGAGATTGATTTATTCACTTATGAGATATTGATATATTTACTTATGAGAGATTGATATAATGATGGTCATAACATTATTAGAACTTGGAACATAACCTTCTCGGAACTTTGGAGTCATAATATTGTTGGAACTTTGGAATCGTGTCCACCCTATATCTATTATTTTCCTTCACTCTTGCAACCAACAAATATACGTTACTTAATTTCTTTCTTTTGAGAGATTGGTATATTTGTAGTCATGATATTATTGGAAGTTTAAGAGCATAACATTATTAATACTTTAGAGTCATGTCCATATTTATGTAACACATGAACAACAATGACTAATGAATGAGGAATATGTGACTCAACAATAGATACAACCTGAAATGAGATACCTTTGGACGTTTCGGAATGGAATAGGTACAATGTCAATATGATCAATATGCTGCAGAAGGATACAGAAAGAGTAACCTTACATACCTTATCCTCTCAATATGAATACACAGTCCTATATGTGATTACAATAATCCAGCTCCTTCCTTACGTGTTACTCTACATCACAAGTTCATAACGGAGCTTACGTTAACAATCAACTACCTTACAAGGGCATGAGACGACAATGAATTACATGTTTGCCCTATAACGTCATTTCACCCTCGTACTTTAACATTTAGCACATCACCAAACCAACAATACCATAACATACCATTCAAAATACCTCCGGGATACTCCTTTATAGTCATTTAAAAGATACCATAAGTTGATAATTGCATCCATAAAGGGTATAGGGGCTTTGGGGGGTCAAAGAGATGCAAAAACAATTGAAACAAACTTTTGGGCTGACCTGCATCCGCAGGTGACCCTTGGCATATCCAGGGGCACCTGCGAAGTCACCTGCGCCCACAGGTGCTTCGTCTGCGAGGGCGGGTGCCCGTTTCGGCCAAAAAGGGTCTCTTTTGGGTCTTTTTATGCCATGAATAGTCCATGATCATAACTAAACTTCTCTTGACATATTTTAGATCATCTTGGATGCCAAAAATCAGCCATGGTTTCACAACACACATGAACATCACCAAAACTACACTTTTCCTTCAATACACCACCAAATCCATGCACAATTTTGCAATAACAATTCCAAATATTATGTACAAGAGTAAAACAAGTTAAGGCTATAATCACATCTCACATGTCAATATTGAACCCATCAAGTTCACTTCCTTCAAGACCACAAGCCTATTTTTAAGTTTACAAGGCAAAAACCTTCACCGATTAAGCAAACATAAATTGTTTCACATATAGTGAACTTCTCACACTTCACCAACATAGACAACATGATCTACACCATATTACATGCATATAATATTTTAAATCATGATATTAAACACTTACCAAAGCTTTCCAAGGAGTGATCTTAGCCAAAGAGAAAGGTAGCTTGGGGTTTGAGTGTTGAGAGAATGTTGTGGAAATGTCTAGAAAATGGCATGTGTAAAATGGTGAATAAAATCTGATTTTTGGCCTTATAATATGGTCATCCTTAGCCACTTAAGTCAAAGATGAGGTGTTACTTGGGTCACTTTCCCCTTTTTGGGCCAAGTCTTTTTGCCTAATATTTGGGCCGTAATTGAGCCCAATTCATTATATTAAATTCAGCCCACTTAAATTAATGCATAATACCTCAAAACTCCCATGTCCAAATAATTCCATGAAGGTTCCGGTAATCAACTAGGTTCGGAAATGTACGGGGTGTTACAGGTTGATATTGTTTTCTCGATGGATACTTGGGCTACAATCAAATTTCAATAGCCTCCGAAGATCAAGAAAAAATGACCTTTACTTGTCCTTATGGAACTTTTGCTTTCAAGCGCATGCCCTTCGGGCTATGCAATGCACCGGCTACCTTTCAATGGTGTATGTTTTTTATCTTTTCGGACATGGTGGAGATTCTATGGAGGTATTTATGGATAATTTTTCGGTTGTTGGTGATACATTTGAGGATTGCCTTGATCATTTGGAGAAAGTTCTTGAAAGGTGTGTGGCAAATAATCTTGTCTTGAATTAGGAGAAGTGCCACTTTATAGTGAGAGAAGGGATTGTCCTTGGGCACAAAATCTCGGGCCAAGGAATCCAAGTTGATCAAGAGAAAGTGGAGGTTATTTCAAAATTGCCTCCTCCAATATCCATAAAAGGTGTGAGAAGCTTCCTTGGCCATGCAGGTTTTTATAGGAGGTTTATTAAAGACTTTTAAAAGATTGCTTATCCTCTGTGCAAGCTTCTTGAGAAGGAAGCTAAGTTCGAGTTTGATGGTCAGTGTTTGAAGGCATTCAGTCATCTCAAGGAGAAACTTGTCTCCACTCCCATTATTGTGGCTCCAAATTGGTCACAACCATTCGAACTCATGTGTAATGCTAGTGGACTTGCCTTGGGGGCCGTGCTTAACCAAAGAAAGGAGAAACTTTTTCATCCTATTTACTATGCTAGTAAATCATTGAATTATGCACAAAAAAACTACACCATTACGGAGCAAGAATTACTTGTCGTGGTCTATGGGTTTGAAAAGTTTCGGGCATATTTATTAGGTACCAAAGTTGTTGTGCATACTGATCATACCGCATTGCGGTATTTGATAGAGAAGAAAGAGGCCAAGCCAAGGTTGATTAGATGGATTTTTCTCCTTCAAGAATATGACTTTGAAGTTAAGGATCAAAAAGGTAGTGAAAACCAAGTGGTGGACCACCTATCACTTCTTGAAACAAATGAAGAAAATTAGGGTGATTTTGAAATTGAAGATACGTTTCCCGATGAGCTTGTCATGAGCTTAAAGGGGAGCACACCACCATGGTATGCTGACTTTGCAAACTATATAGTGAGTGGAATGCTTCTCGATGAGTTGAGCTACTATCAAAGGAAAAGATTCCTTCATGACATGAAAAGATACTTTTGGAATGAACCCTATCTCTTTAGGGAATGTGCGGATGGAGTTATACGTCATTGTGTTATGGAAGAAGAGATGAAATCCATTCTTGAGGCTTGCTATTCTTCTCCATTTGGTGGCCATCATGGTGGTGTGAGAATCACCACTAAAGTTCTTCAAAGTGGGTATTATTGGCCTACCATCCACCGTGATTCTTACGAATGGGTGAAAACTTGTACGCAATGTCAAATGCATGGTGGTATCTCGAGGAGGCATGAGATTCCCTTGAGGCCTAACCTCGAGGTGGAGTTATTGATATGTGGGACATTGATTTTATGGGCCTTTTTGTGAGCTCGTAAGGTAATAAGTATATATTGGTAGTCGTTGATTACGTGTCCAAATGGGTGGAGGCCATTTAATTGTCGACCAACGAGAGTAAAAGTGTCACATTTTTCTTAAAGAAATACATCTTTAAGAGGTGCAGGACTCTCCGAGCTATCATTAGTGACGGTGGCTCTCATTTTTGTAACCGAATATTCGGTGCTTTGCTTGATAAGTACGGGGTGAAGCATAAGGTGGCTACCCCATATCATCCTTAAATGAGTGGTCGGGTGGAGGTCTTTAATTGGGAGATAAAGTCAATCTTGGAGAAAACCATAAATATCGAACGAACAAATTGGGAAAGACAACTTGATGATGCTCTTTGGGCATATAGTACTGCATTCAAGACTCCTATTGGCATGTCTCCTTATCAATTGGTGTTCGGAAAGGCTTGTCACCTTCCCGTTGAATTAGAGCACAAAGCATTGCGTAAGTTGAATATGAATTGGGAGGATGCCTCCAAGTTAAGAGTAGACCAAATTCATGAGTTAGAGGAGTTCTAACTTAAAGCATATGAGCGCTCGGCGTTATAAAAGGAGAAAATGAAGAAATGGCACGATGCTAAGATCTTGAAAAGAGAGTTTCATGTGGGAGATGAAGTACTACTCTTCAATTTGAGGTTAAAAATCTTTGCGGGTAAGCTAAAATCCAAGTAGTTGGGTTCTTTTGTGGTGGTTAATGTCTATCCTAGTGGGGCTATCAAGTTGGAGGACCACGAGAAGAGGAGGTTCATGGTGAATGGTCAAAGGCTAAAACATTTTTATGTGGGTGGACCTTGAGCTGCTAAGGTTGAGTTGCTTCTTTTTAAGGATGCTTGATGATGTGGAACAACGTCGTGCCACGACGATAACCAAGGCGCTTCTTGGGAGGCAACCCAAGCTTACTTATTGTCATTTTCTATTTATTTTATTACTAAGTTTAGGTTATTTTGGTGAATGCAGGTGAAAAATTCTAAGTGTGGGAGTTGTGACACACTATTTTGGCCAAAATCGAGCACCTGCTAGCACACATGCACGCATTCCCACATACGTCAGGGCGTGTGTGGCTACCAGGTGAAGGTGACACACTGGTTTGGGGTAAAATATCCATCTACAGGCGTAGGCCAGGCACATACGTGCCCAGGCTGGCCAACGCAGGTGGCCTGTGAAGCACGCCCAGGTAATCTGCCCAGCCCGCCTTTGCTCACCTGCATGCGCATCTCCCCACATGAGTGCGCAGGGTGGGGCGCATGTGAGGCTCGGTGCTCCAACCATCTTCCATTTAATTTGTTGGGTCAACCCGACCCAGGTTAACCCATTATTTTTTTTAAAACACTACCCTCACTTATACCCATATAATTTCAACATCCACCCCACACACAAGCACACCAAAATCGATTCTCACCCTCTCCAGTCTATAATTTTCTCTTTCTTCACACTTCAAATATTTTTTTTGTTCTTTCAAAATTCCTTTCAAAGAATACACTCACACATCACCAACTAAAACTCTGGGGTCTTAATCTTGGAATTCTCTTGTCATTACCTTGCATCTTCACTTGGTTTGGTAAGTTCACTTTTCCCAATTTCTACTAAAATTCTCTTGGGTTAAAATGGTGAACCATGTCCTATGCTAGTTTCCTGTGATGGTTTGGTTAATATAAACTCCCTTTGGTGTAATATTGATGTTTTTGTGGATTATTTGGATTGGGTTTCATTTTTTATATGAAAATTGGGGAATTCTTGAGTACCCAAGTTTATGCACCCCATGTGTTTGATAAAATTCCCACATGAACTTGTCTTTGTGTTTTCTCTTAGTAGGTGATCTAAGAGAGCCACTTGAAGTTTCTTGTGCATATTTTGAGTGTTATTCCATCATTGAATGATCGTTTCAAAATTCTTGTGGTTGAGAAGTGTAGCTTGGAATGTTTTTAAGGTGTCATCTCCCTTATTTACCAAGTCCATTTTATAATGTGCACCAAGTGTTTGTTGAACTGACCATGAGGGGTTGTTGGCATGATTTTTGCTAGTAGTTGATGAATTCAAATTTGAGGCATTCATTTGGTTTATTCTTCAGTTATAATGTGAGTTACATAGTATTTCAAGGAGTGTGATAGTTCAAAGTGGGTATAGTGTGTGCTTTGGTTGTCTTGTGTAGAACTCAAATGACGAAAATATATGCTTTGCCCTATGATAGATCGGGTGACGCCATTCTTAAGGGCAAATCGTCATTTTTGTTCTTGTGAGGGTCATGGGTTGATTGTGCACTTCAAGGCTAAGTAGGTAGTATTTGATGGTTAGTCATGCTTATTTACTCCCATGTATTTTCATATAACATTTTACCTTGCATTCACTTCATTTAGCATAGTTTTATTTTCTTATGATATATACTAAAAAATCCAAAAACATGTTTTACCTTTTCCTTTTTGTTTTGTTTGGTCCTTTTGTGTTCTCTTTAGGGATGACTTCACGAAAATCCAAGCCGAGGGGTGCAAAGAAGGACCACACCAAATAAAAAGGCAAGGCTATAGCTACTACTTCAAAGAAAAAGGCACCGATACAACAAGAAGCTCCTAGTATCCCCGATGTTCAAAACACGCTTGATCTTTCAAAAGGATTAGATAAGGATGTAGACAAAATCCAATTTGGAATTGAGGAAATACCTGAATTATATAATGGATGGCTTGACACTCACGGTTCCAATCCCAAAAAAGTATTTAGTTTGAAAGGTGTTCATGATCACTTCTCGGATATCATAAGGCAAGTTAACAAGTGTGGGTGGGAAGTCTTCACGAATCTAGATCCCGAATCTCCTCCCAATTTTTACTATCCTAATCTCGTTAGAGAATTCCATACCTCTTATGTCATCCAGCATAACCAACACAAGTACAAACCACCGGTGGTGGACCAAGCTTGTTAGACTAGTGTGCTTGTTAGAGGGGTTGAAGTGTCTTGCTCTGCCTCCGCGATAAATAAGCTCTACTTTTCCTTGGATTACCCGCAATAACCTTTTTTTCCTAGGTACCTTACTCCACCTCCATGACCATTTTCCTTGGCTTACCCAAATGATTGTAAAGGGCCTTCCTCTTTGGGCCAATGGGTTGGGACAAATCAAAAGGAGGGACCTTTCTATTCAAGCCAAGCATTGGCTTGGCCTTGTGGGTAATCGATTCCTTCCCTCTACCAATGATCAAGATATCACCATTGAAAGGTCTATCATTGTTGGGTGCATCATGGATAAATTGTATGTTAATTCGGGAGAGATTATTGCCAAAGTAATCAAGCTCAGATCCAAACAATCGGGCACTTTATTGCCTTTTCCCACTCTTATCTCCATATTATGTGTTGTTCATACTGTTTCTCAATTCCCCATGATTGACAAGAAAATAAAATACACAGGGGTTATTGATATTCAGACTAGTCAAGATGACGATAATACGGTGGGAATGAAAAGAAAGATTGATGAGGTCTCCGGTTTGTCCTTAGGTGAGATACCTATTATTGAGGGAACTAGTTCCTCCCCTATGAATTCACATGCATCTGATGCTCAATCGATCTCTAGTGATACTACTCCGGTCATTGATCCACCTCAGGCACCGCTTCCTTCAAGCACTACTCAATCTACCCAGCCTCCATGGTCTTCTACTATGACATTTTCTAAGGTTGCCGACATGACCTTGGAAAATGATAGTTCCATATCTCGGTTTGTAGTTGATATCCCCCATTTCATTCAGGTGGCTATTGAGAGGATTCTTGGGCCTCTACTTGCTCAAATATCAGACTATGAGTGGATATTATCCATGGTTGAGTCCAGAGGGGATAGCGAGGCAGTTGCTACTTTGAGGACTGACTTTGATTGCCTGTATTCGAATTTCTAGTTGATCCAGCCTCCTTCACTCTTGATGATGCCCAGGTTACCATCCCACAGGTTGCTACTGGTCCAGTCTTACTATTTACCGACTTGTTTTGGTATTCTACTGTATAAAAAGAGATGGGGATTGATTTTAGCATGGGGCTTTCTAAGGCCCAAGGGGTAGAGCTGGCCAAGCAACAATCCATTGAGGAGCAGCATGTGAGGATGGTTGGTGCTAGTTCTATCTCTCAGCCTCCCGAGGAGGTACATATTCCCTCAGTTGCAGTTATAAGAGCCCAGTCAGAGAAGGCTCCTAGTATTACAGCTATCATGCAGTTACAGACATCACATGATATAGATCCACACGCCTAGTGCATCTCAGGGAGTCTTTACCCTCATATTTTCTCATTCTACATTCTTACATTGGGGACAATGCAATATTCTTTAGTTGGGGGGTGGGGCATTTTATTTGATGGTCTGTAATATTATTTCATGATGTTATTCAAATATTTCCCTTGTCGAGCCTTCTTTGAGTTGTTGATTCGGATATTGTGTTGGGCCTTCTATGTGTTGTTTATTCGGATATTACCCTCGTCGGGACTTTTTATGATTTTGATTCAGATATTTCCCTTGTTGGGCCCATATTATACATTTTTTATTAGTTGAAACCCAGATATTATTGTTCTCATATCGATTCTTGTTTGGGTGATGTCTATTTTAAACATGCGTATCATTCTATTCGCCTTGTGTCTATTTTAAACATGCGTATCGTTCTATTCGCCTTGTTCTATTCCAAGGGTTTTCTTCAAAACTTGGTTCTTTCCCAATGAGCATCTTCTTTTTGTATTTTGTTTTTTTTGTCGAACCGAGTGGTACTCCCCCATGATATATGGATCGGGCAACATTCTTAGGGGAAATGCCTATTGTCTTAAGTTAGAGTCAAGTGGTGGTTGGAAAAGTTCAAAAAGTACCCTCCAAAATTTGTCGTGGCAAGCAAAATGATTTGTGTAAAGCAAAATAGTCTTTGAAAATGGTTTTTGAAAAGGAAAGATCAAAGCGATTTCAAGCTTTCTCTTGAGTTGTGTCCTTTTAATTCAGTTTTTGGCTCTTTCTTCACAAAAGAAGAGTTTCTAACTCGGAGTAGTTTGTCAAGTTCATTTGCTCAAATTGGTTGGAAGACTAGCTTTCTATTTTAATAAATAGGGTGCCTTGTATGGTAAGGTTTTGGATCAATTCTTGTGCATACATGGTAGCCTAGAACATGCCCCACGTGTATTCAAGGTAAAATCTGAAACCAAGCTTGGCTTGGAGGATGACCCGAGGCCATTCTTGAATTGTCACATAAACTAACCCCCCCCCCCCCCCATTTACTTTTACGCATTATTCTTATAGCATCACGTGTTAGTGCTAGTTGCTTTTGACACTTAGAGGTGAAAGCTATCACATTCACTCCTTGTGGACTTAACCCCGAATCTTGTTGGGTAAATATACTGCTAACGACTGCGTACACTCATTTCTAGGGTGTATTTAAGCATTATCAAAAATGGTGCCACTGCCGGGGAATGAATCGTAGCGTTCATTCTTTTTAGTGTTTTAAGTTACTTGTGTTTGCTGTGGTGTAAGTTTACTTTATTTGTTGTTTTTGTTGTCTTCAGGTGATAACCAAAGTCTTCATAAATTAATGAGCCAAAATGGTAGTCATACCGCTTCATTCGACGGATATTTAGAGGATGAAGACCATTTGGGAGCCGCCAGGAGAGCTAGTGCCATCCGCATCCTGCCCGCAGAAGGCAACGGAGTATTCTATGCTACATCTCCTTCAAATGAAGGGATTGTTTGGGGGTCAAGCACATAAAGATGCAAACCTTCATTTAACAAATTTCATTGATGTACGCATGCCATTTGATATTGCCCACATATAACAAGAGTCCATCTAGTTGAGACTCTTCCCCTTTTCATTGAGGGGCGAAGCCATTTTGTGGTTGAGGCAATTTCCTGCAGGTTTAATAACTACATTGGTGGAATTGACAGAAGCATTCTTGGATAGATTCTTTCCACCATCGTTAGGGTGTCACATGACCTAAACCCCACCTTGACATTTTTCCCTAGTTAACCCATTCGACCCGCTTTCCATTTTCCTTCTTCTCTTGAAGATAACCATATAATGACACCCTATTCTTGTCTTTTTCCAAATCCCTCTTTTGTCACCCAACCTTCATAAAAACATCTCATGGTTCTAGTGTGGGCCAATGTAGGCAAATACCTAAGTTTGGAGATGTATGATTGTGAGAATGATTAAGATGGACTCAAAACCTAAGTTTGGGGGAAAGGAGAAGTGCAAGATTGTTAAGATAGGTGTATACTTGGTTGTCTCAGTAAGTGCTTCATAAGACAAGAAAGGTGCTCTAAAATGAAAGCATAGAGCCTGGCCCTTAGAGTGATTCGGGAAAAGTGAAAAAGCTTACAAAAAGAAAAGAGGGGCATGAATGGCTAAGGAGTAGAAAGTCTCTTGAAAGAACTGAAAAAGCAAATAAAGAGGGAAGTTCTTACGTATGTTTAGCAAAAGGAGGTTAGAGATCAAAAGTAGAAAAGGCAAAACAAATTAGGGCGAATAATGTGGAAATTTGAAAGAAGTGGGCCTAAGAAGTGATAAAGCGATTGTGTTTAGGGAGATCTTCTAGTCACTTGATCCATAAATCCTTTCCCTCATCCTAACCTTCATCTATGCCCGCAAGTCCTTGATGACATCAAATCTTGTAGGTCTCCATTAGTGGCGAATAACACAAGGGCAAGCCTATGGTTCTACTTGTTGTACTTGAATTTCTTTGTGAGAATGAGCGAAAGTTCTTTCTATCTTTATGCTCCTTATGAATTACATTGTTTTGTATGAGTGGAGAAAACTTTTTCAAGTGAGAGGCATTTATATCTTGAAGCGAAGAGTGATGTTTTACTTTCAATTGGAGAAAATGAGAAAGGCAAACAGAAAATTGAAATTGAGGAAAGCGTTGAAAATTTTGTGTCACACCTCGAGAAGCATCTCGATTTGAAATTCTTACATGTTGATTTCTTACACTCTTACTTGATGAAAATTGGCTCTTGAAAGGAAAAGCCTAATGTACTTGTTTGTCATGACTTGCTGGAGGAACAGATTGAATTTTGTAGTCTTAGTTGTCTAGCGTAGTCTCTTGTGGTTGTTTTATAGTTAAGAGCACCCTTTTTCATTGTGAACATTCTTTATTACTTGAGGACAAGCAATAGTTTAAGTTTGAGGGGTTGATAAGTTGGCAATAAACCAGCTTCTTAACACGTTTAAGCTTGAATTATCTCTTATTTTACATTAATTCAATGTAATTTTCATGTTATATAGCTCTTTTGTGCAGGTAACGAGTGAATATGAGATCGAGCTATCCATACGAGTCAATTGGGATGCGAGAAGTGGAGAAAAGGAGTTTAAAACAAATTTTTGAAGCCACCTGCGCACGCATGTCATGAGCTGCGTACGCATGTGGCAAGGGTGAACTGAGGCAGTGGCATCTGCGTTGATGGTTCTAAACGCGCAGGCCATCCACCTGCGCTGGCACCTGCTCCATCAGGTGACCAGTGCGGTGGGAATTTCATAATTTTAAGGAGCGTGAATTTGGGGCTTTAAAAGGGGTTTTTCAGCTCTAGAACTCCATCTTTTGCACTTTTTGAAGCTTTATTACATAGAGTGAAACCCTAAGAGTGAAATTAGTTACTTTCTTTTGCTTTGTATTGAATTTGGATCTTAAATCTTTTGATAATCTTTGATTCAAGGGAACAATGGGAGTAGAACTTAGGTAATTTTTCTCTTTCTCTTTCTATGAGTAGCTAATTTCTTTGCTTGGGGATATGCTTGAGTAAGATGTGATAATTGTATGGGTGTTGTTTGTTTGTCTTCCTAGTTAGATCATTGTTGTGGGTTTTATTCCTATTCCATGTTTTCAATCTAAAATTAGAGGTTGCAAACTCTAATTAACTCTAGAACTCTTATCATTCTTGACAAAGGTGATGAGGGTAAGGAACAGGAGCTAATAATAACTTGATATTTATCATTTAATAGTGTCTCTTAGACATACAGACACTAATTGAGGTATTAGATTGGTTATATAGACATACTTGTGAGGTGTTCGAAAAAACCCAATTGTGATATCTTGGTGTTTGATTAACAAATCAACATTAAGTACTCATAATCTAGCCTACCCATAACTCTTACCTAAATCTAGACAAATATTCAATCACCCATACATGCTTTCATTCTTACAATAGCATAACCCCAAGTCCCGTATTACCTTTACTTTCAACTCTATTTCTCTAATCTTTGAATTATGCATTTCAAACTACGATTAATTTGATAATTACAAATTGATAGACTAAAACCCCATTTACTTTTACGTATTATTCTTATAGCATCACATGTTTGTACTAGTTGCTTTTGACACTTAGAGATAAAAGATATAGCATTTATTCCTTGTGGATTCGAACCCAACTCTTGTTGGGTAAATATATTGCTAACGACCGCGTATACTCAATTCTAGGGTGTATTTGAGCGTTATTAGTTTTAAGGCTTTCGGACTTATTTTGGGCTATCGGGTAGGATTTAGTTTAAGAAGAACTAGGTATGGGACCCATATTTAAACAAAACAATCTCGAATGAATGTTTCGATGGTTCCGTTGAGTCTGGAATGTCGAAATTTGTATGGTAGCATGTTTCATTTGTCCGCATGGGATTTCGAATGAATCTCGAACCCCCGGTCTAAGTCCGTGAGGACTTAAGTATTTGCTGGTTTTTTCAGCTTCTAGTGCAGGCCAATTTGGCCTTCTCATTTACGTGGCATTGGTCACATTCGCGATAGCCAAGATTTTTAGCCATCGTGTTTGCGAGCCAACCATCGCCTTCGTGGAGGGTAAGTCGGCTTGGCTGGCTCAGCTTTACTCTTCGAATTCACGGTCAACCAGCCGCGTTCGCAAAGGGCCTTTCCAGTTTGGTCCTGCATTCACAGTGGATCCCCCGTGTTCGCGAAGGGTAATGCCTTGGCAGTATATAAACCCCCCTCTCCATGATTTTCTATATTTTCTCAACCCTAATCCGCCATTAATGGACCATAGAGCAAGGAAAATCGTGAGAAATCATCCATGAGGCTAAGGTAAGTTGATTTAACACCTCTTGATCATTTCCCGTTGTTTTTTCTTGTCAAATTCCGTCTGTTTCCTTGTTAATTCTTAGGATTTAGGCCTTAAAATCCATGAACTTTAGGGGCTGATTTGGGCCCCAATTTGTGCTCATCTTTTGAGCACACATTCCTTGTTCTTCAAGGGACCTCATGATGTATTCAATTTTGGGATTCCATTAGCAGGCCCCACGTGCCCATTTTTATTGGATTTTAGGCGCAAAGATTTATATTGCAATATGCGTGTTGTGTTACTCGTATTAATGCGCAGGTTATGATTTTGATAGCGTGGCGGCATTTTGGGATAGTGGACCAAGGACGAGCGATTTGTGGATGATTCAAGAATTATAATTCGGCATCGAGGTAGGCTTTCGTCTACTCTTCTCTATGAGATTATGTATAGTACGGATTGCATGCTAGGTTGGGATTATAGGATGGGAATGTGACTAGTATATCATGATTTAGCCTATCTACGGAAATTGGGGTAGAAATGTGACCCGAACCTTAGCATAAGATACTTGTTATGGCCATAGAATCCTATTTTCCTTGATTATAAGCGTGATAACCATAGTTGATGATTAAGGATCATTTGGCATGAGGTTTACCATTTGACTTAGTGATTTGGGAGGTATTTCCCCTGATTAGATCCTTGTAGTGGCTGTATACCCTAGATTACTGTGGATTTCTGAGTTATGAGGCTGGTTTATGTTGATTATGTATTATTAGGCCTGAGTTCATGGTTACGATACCAGTCGGGCTCTTGGTGAGTATTCTATCCTTGAGAGGACTTAATTCTAGTTTATAGACGTTTAGGCGCTTATAGTAGTATTGTTTGGATACTAGTGATGGCATACATACTTTTAGGTGCATTCTTGCTCACTTAGTGGTACGATTCCAACCAAAACCTTGATTTTACTACTGATTTATAAAAAGGGAATTATTCTCACTTTTCACTTTTAAAATGGATTCTTTTATAATGGGAATCGTACCACCTTATTTATTGGATTATGAGCTTTTAGAACTAAAAGTGATGTTTTTGAAATTAGACTGAGGTTGATTTCGGTTCATGGTGTATCCACTCCTCTCCCACTACGATTTACTTTGATCGATGGTGATTTTGACCCTTTTCACATTATTATAATAATTTAGTCCCGAACTTGATCTTGGGCAATGGATTATAGATGTACACTCTTTTAGTCACGATTCGAGTCCGTGCTCTAATTATATATGTTCAGATATATATATACATATATATATATATCTGATACTGGACGGAGTAGATGGATTATGATGATTATTGAAAGTCTTGGTTTGGGACCAGAAAGTGTATACGGATATCTCGAATCCCCTATGGGCCCCTTTATCCGGGAGCCATAATGTCGGAGTAGGGTGGTCGTCGTAGGTCCTTCCCTTGCAAACTCCGGAGCTGGAGGAAGTGTATACACTTGGTACTTTATGGCACTTGGATTGGTTATGGAATTATCGATTTGCATTGCATTTCATACATATATATGCATCACCTATCACCAGATTATTTGGAGCCTGTATCTATCGGTCTTATTGGATGTGTAGGTTCAGGTTATGATTGTTGTTTGTTGAGTACTTCAGTGAACCTTCCGAGTTTATGGGGGCCCGATTAGGTATTGCTTGTCCGGACTAACCGGTTACTTTACTGTTGATTATTATGGTTAGTTTGTGGCAGGGTGGTTATGGATTAGTACTCGAGGTTGTCAGTACGTTTCTTATTCCCTTGCTTTATCATGATAGAATATGTTATTGGTAGGTTGTCTCATGTTTAGTCACCCTTTGGTTGGAGGCCCTGATCATGGTAGTATTATCTCCTTTACTTGGCTATAGACCTCGAGATGTTAGGTTGACTCCCTCAAGTTATTTTCTTGAGTTAGTCTTATACATGTACATATATACATGTGGCATTACCGTATATCCCCTTTTTTCTTATCCATTCAAATTGTATATGTATTCTTTGGCCTCGTATACTACCATATATATACTTCTTTCACTCTTCATTAATATATTGACTAGTGATTTATGGTATTGTACTTTAGCTCCTGAGCACTGTTAGAATAGGGTAGTTTACCCTTATTGCTCCATTAACCTCATTATGCTTAGTTTTCCTGGATAGTTGCCTATAGTTATATTCATACCTTACATGTTATTTTATGCTTACATTATTTATGGAGCTCAGTCGGCCGATGCCTATTGAGTACCACATGTTTGGTACTCATGCTACCCTTCTGCATCCTACAGATCATAGTACGAGTTATCACTGTTGATGTGTACGTCGTGCGAAGTAGCCATGGATCGGAGATATGGGGTGAGCTCTTGATGTTTGGAGTATTCCTGTTCTCCCTTGTATTGCTAGTTTGGTCTCTATTTTGTATTTTAGAGATGACTTATGCTTATAGTTATTCTGTATTTCACTTTGTACTCCTGTTGTATTAGAAGCTCTTGTACTAACTTCACCAAGTCTTGGGGATGTATATTTATCTTTTATTTGCCTTATCTCTCTTTCATTTAGTTTTTCTTCTATTTATCTTATTAGTCCATTACTAGCTGTTCCGAATTATGGGTTGACTTACCTACTGGTGGATTATAGTAGGTGCTATCATGACCTAAGAAATTGAGTCATGATAAATTGGTATCAGAGCTAAGATTTACCAGTGTTGGTGGTACAAGAGATAAGTGTCTAGTAGAGTCCTATGGATTGGTACAGAGACATATGTATCCTATCTGCGGGAGGCTATAGAACATTCTTAGGAAATTCTATTCTTGTCTTCCTATAGTGTGTCCATATTTTTATGATCCTCTAGTACTTTCTTTGACTCCATTCTTTCCAAGATAGATGGCACAAGGTTATCGATAAATGGGGATGATACTTCTGCGCGTGTTACTAGAGTTTCAACTCAGCGTCAGTCTAGGGAGTTAGAGATTAATATCGAGGACCTTCCACATCAGTCAGAGGGTCTGCGATCAGCCCAGGCTTCGACAGAGTTTATGACTGCCTCAGCTTATCAGGATATAGTGTTGGGGATTCCAAGTTTTTTCATGGATAATTCACAGTCTGTGGTAGTGCCCGATACATCGAGTAGTTCTCAGACCAGAGTTAGGCTCGTTGGTGTTCAGCAAGGATCTCTATAAGTTTTAGAGTATGAGATTGGGTTTCTGGAGTGGGACAGACATACTTCTTTGCTATATCCTTTAGAGCATGAGATGGAGAGGTTGGCAAAATAGCTTTGCCACTTTGCTTAGTCTCGGAGCATTTGATAGCAGCTGGATCTACTTTCCCTCAGGTTGTTGATCATACTAGGACCACAGAGAGGGCATGTATTGAGACATATAGAGGTGGCGGTAAGGGGTCATGTCATTAGTACAGTGTTATTGATGTTTCATCCGGGAGTAGGAATCCTCCTAGCAGGGATCAGTATCACTTACAGCCTGTCAGCTTAGTACAGGTAGCATCTCAGACTATTGGTGGCTCTCATATCAGTCATGGTGGTCACAGTGGGTAGAATTCTAGTCAGACATTGCAGGGTATTCAGTATAGACCTTCAGACCATGGCGGTCGTTCTGGGTCAGCGGGCATAGTACATCAGAGAATCTCAGGGGCATGATTTGATTATGGAGGGATTGGTCATTGGTCCAGAGAGTGTCCTCGGCATGGGATTATCAATCATTTAGCTCATCCAAATCAGTCTCATAGAGTTATGGCCCCTGCAATTAGAGGTAGTGCACTGTGTGCCTTAGTTGGTGATTCAGACGCTCAGTCCGAGATTGGGCACGCTCAGATTCATACTCCTTCGAGCATATCAGGACTATGACTTTGAACTCCATCGATATAGGTATGATTCAATTACTATCTTTAGCTTCCCTTGAGTTATGTTGGGTTTTCATACACATCGGTGGTTACCTGCCTTGATATTACTATGATGGTTATTGTATAACTTGGTGTTCTTATACTGGTTGTCGTATGCCTTGTGTAGATTTATGCATATATATGACTACCCACTATAGATGATTTCTTTTAGTAGTGGATTGAGTGGATCAGTATTGTGGGTTCCTTCGGGGTGTAGCATTTGGGTTCGAGTCCCATTTCCTTTGGCATATTGGCCTTGTTATGGCCCTAGAATGGTACTTTTATTGATTCTCATTTTTGGTACCACCTGCATCTTATGTTGTTGATTATCATAGTCATGGTGTGACGTCGAGTGATTCTTTCTTGATAGATGGCTAGACTAGTGTTATCTAGTTAGTGTTTCCCCTTCCTTGCGATCTTATTTCATTGGTTTAGACAGCTACCTTGGTTGGTTGGCCTTCCTTTTCTATTAGCAAGGTCGGTTGTAGAATAGATTATGAAGTGAAGGTAAGTTTGGCCTTTTGTGGCTTTGTTGGGATTTTAGCATGGGGCAATTTTCTTCTATAGCCCGCTTCTATTGATGATAAGTCTGAGGTTTGTAATCTAATTATCTGATTCATTACCCGATTGTAGTCTTGATCCTGATGTTGATAGTGAGTTGGGCACTCCGTTCTTCCTGTGATGTAGTTCATGGTTCGGCCGAGTTAAAGTTGGTGTAATTGGGAGAATTCAAAAAATTCACATCTCGATATTTGTTTGTCCTATTGTGACTTTGTGGAGTGTTTTTGCTTGATGATATGTACTTATGGGTATTCGTGGTCATAGATCAATTATTGGTTCGGCCAAATTTAGGTCTAGATTGCATTTTCTGAGTTGCCCGAGATTCGGCTATCATCAGCACTATTTGTGGCCTTGGTGAGTTCTTGGATGTACCTTGACATGATATACCCTCAGCGGAGGTGGATTTGGTTGCTTGTGTCTTCTATTAGTGGTTTTCCTCCTTCGTGATTATATTTTTCGATAGCATTACTGTTTCAGCCCTTGCGAGGACCATTAAGTTTATGCTCGATTTCTGATAGTGAGATTGATTTGGGTATTTGACCCAAGTGAAGGTTTGTTGACTCTAGTTTTGGATTTTGATGCCTTCGGATAACGGCTTGGAAGTTGTGATAGATCTTGGTATATGGATACTTACTCATCAATAGGATCAATTTGGATAGTTGAGTTTGAGTAGTTTGGTTTCAGTGCTGAGATTATATTTAAGGAATGCGTCGCTTAGGTGCAGTCTTTATTTCCAGATTTGTTTCAGTTGAGCATTCGTTTATAGGCTGACTAAGCCTACTCTTTGCCTACCGGCTCAGTTTTCTTCAGTTTAGATGGATCATACTTGATTAATGCTCGAAAGTTGGTCGGCTGGCACATGGTATTGATTTCTACTAGTCTTGACCTTGGATCTCAGTGATTGTTAGAATTTGACTGTCTTCTCAGCAGAAGAAATATGCTTAAGTTGGACTTAGCATGGTTTCACCCACAGTCGGTAGGGCATCCTGGAGCGGATCATTCAGCTTCGAGAGATTTTTCTTGGGATTCATGATTATTAGTTTCGAGGGTTATTCGGACCAGTTATAGCTTTGGCTAGAGATCACAAGCTTTGATCATCTCCATTTGTATGTCCAGGTAGTACCTTATGGGCTTATTCGTATGCTTGACATTATGGATTTTCAGTAGATCAGCTTCAGTCCTTCGAGGTCAGAGTGCTAAGATTGTGCAGACAGGACACAGATGATATTTTGTGTGGTTCAGAGTAGGTAGCAGGTTTGGAAAGGCAAAAGAAGGTTGGATATAGAGTTTGGTGTTGGTTACATGGCTCATGATTTGGATTGCCTTCAGTTTGGTTGAATTTTCACCTGGTTAGACTTGTATTGGTGTGATATGAGCGTGTCATGGTTTGGGTGTGCATGCTTCAGTCGTTTCCGGTTCTGTTGGAGGCCAGCTAGTTGTTAAAGTTGAGTTTTGGTTATTTGAGAAAGGAAGTAAGGAAGTTGGTTGGGATACCTTTGGTGAAGTCCCTTAGAAGCATTCTCTCTTCTTAGAGGTTATCTGGGGAGTCTTGCTCAGAGCATGCAGGCCCAGTACCTCGTTCTCTCGAGCTTTTGGGCTCTTTTTATTAATTGACTTTCGCAGACGAAAGTCCTTTTAGTAGTGGATATTGTAATGATCCTCCAGGTCATTTTCTCAATTTCTGTGCATTTCCAGCCTTCTAACAGTGGCTACAGGTCATTTATGACTTGCTGGAACTTTCGGTTCAGTTATCGGACAGTTCCTTTGGATTTTAGGCTCATTTTCCTATTTTGGAGCTTTTGATGTTAAAGAATTGATCTCGGACCAAAACTCTTAGTAAACGATCTCAGACAAGAATTTCAATAATGCCATCAGCTTTGAAACGTTAATTTTAGGCTAAGGGGACCCTTGGTTTAGGTCTCGAGGCTTTCAGACTCATTTTGGACTATTTGGTATAATTTAGTTTAAGCGAAACTAGGTGTGGGACCCATATTTGATCGAAACGATCTCAGATGAAAGTTTTGATGGTTTTGCTGAATCCAAAATGTCAAATTAGGTATGGTAGCATGTTTCATTTGCCCGCATGGGATTCTAAATGAATCTCAAACCCCCAGTCGGAGTCCATGAGGACTTAAGTGTTTGCTGGTTTTTTTAGCTTTTGGTGCAGGCTAATTTGGCCTTCGCATTCTCATGGTGTTGGCCGCGTTTGCGATAGCCAAGATTTTTGGTCATCGTGTTCGTGAAGGGTAAGCCAGCTCAGCTTTACTCTTCGCGTTCGCGGTCAACCAGTTGCATTCGCGAAGGGTCTTTCCAGTCTGGTTCAGCGTTCGCGGTGGATCCCCCGCGTTTGCAAAGGGCAATGCCCTGACAGTATATAGCCCTCCCCCCCTCTTCATGATTTTCTTCATTTTCTCAACCCTAATCCGCCATTAATGGACCATGGAGCAAGGAAAATTATGGGAAATTGTCCATGAGGCTAAGGTAAGTTGATTTAACACCTCTTGATCATTTCCCGTTGTTTTTCCCCATCAAATTTCATCCATTTACTTAGTAATTCTTAGGATTTAGGCCTTAAAATCCATGAACTTTAGGGGCTGATTTGGGCCCCGATTTGTGTCCCGTTTGTGCTTAATTTTTTAGCACACATTTCTTGTACTTCGAGGGACCTCGTGATGGATTCAATTTTAGGATTCCGTTAGCGGGCTCCATGGGCCCATTTTTGACCTAATTTTGGGTTCGAAGATTTATATTGCAATATGGGTGTTGTTTTACTCCTATTAATAGGTAGGTTATGATTTTGATAGCGTGGCGGCATTTTGGGATCGTGGATCAAGGACGAGCGATTTATGGATGATTCAAGAATTACGATTCGGAATCGAGGTAGGCTTTGGTCTACTCTTCTCTATGAGATTGTGTATAGTATAAATTGCATGCTAGGTTGTTATTATAGGATGGGAATGTGACTTGTATATCATGATTTAGCCTATCTAGGGAAATTAGGGTAGAAATGTGACCCGAACCTTAGCATAGGATACTTGTTATGGCCATAGAATCCTATTACCCTTGATTATAAGCATGATAACCATAGTTGATTATTAAGGAACCTTTGGTATGAGGTTTACCATTTAACATAGCAATTTGGGTGGTATTTTCCCCTACTAGATCCTTGTAGTGGCTGTATGCCCTGGATTACTATGGATTTTTGAGTTATGAGGTTGGTTTATGTTGATTATGTATTATTGGCCCGAGGTCGTGGTTACGATACCAGTTGGACTCCAGGTGAGTATTCTATCCTTGAGAGGACTTGATTCTAGTTTATAGATGCTTAGGCGCTTGTAGAGGTATTGTTTGGATACTGGTGATGGCATGCATACTTTTAGGCACATTCTTGCTCACTTAGTGGTATGATTCCAACCGAAACCTTGATTTTACTACTGTTTTCTAAAAAGGGAATTATTCCCACTTTTCACTTTTAAAATGGATTCTTTTATAATGGGAATCGCACCATCTTATTTATTGGATTATGAGCTTTTGGAACTAAAAGTGATGTTTTGGAAATTAGATCGAGGTTGATTCTGGTCCATGGTTTATCCACTATTCTACCACTATGATTTACTTCGGTCGACGGAGATTTTGACGACCCTTTCCATATTATTATGATGATTTAGTCCCGAACTTGATCTCGGGCAATGGATTACAGATGTACACTCTTTTGGTCACGGTTTGAGTTCGTACACTCATTATATCTTTTCAGATATATATATATACATATATATATATATATATATATATTTCCAATACTTGATGGAGTAGATAAATTATGATGATTATTGGAAGTCCTGGTTCGGCACCAGGCAATGTATACAGATATCCCAAATCCCCTATGGCCCCTTCGTTCGGGAGACACAGTGCCGAAGAAGGGTGGTCGACGTAGATCCTGCCTTTGCGAGCTCCAAAGCTAGAAGAGGTGTATACACTTGATACTTTATGGCACTCAAATTGGTTATGGCATTACCTGTTTGCGTTGCATTTCATTCATTCATATGCATTTCCTATCACTAGTATGATTGTTTGGCGTCTGTATCTATCGGTCTTATAGAGGGTTGTATAGGTTCAGGTATGATTGTTGTTTGTTGAGTGCTTCAGTGAACCTTTTGGGTTTATGGGGGCCCGATTAGGTATTCTCTATCCGAACTAGCCGGTTACTTTACTATTGATTATTATGGTTAGTTCGTGGCAGGATGGTTATGGATTGGTACCCGAGGTTGATTATTATTTGTCCTATACATATATGTATATATATACATGTATATCCCCCTCTTTCTTGTCCATTCAAATTGTATATGCATTCTTTGGCCTTGTATACTACCATATATATACTTCTTTCACTCTTCATTGGTATATTGACTAGTGATATACGGTATTGTACTTTAGCTCCTGAGAACTGTTAGAATAGGATAGTTTACCCTTATTTCTCCATTAGCCTCATTATGCTTAGTTTTCCTAGATAGTTGCCTATAGTTATATTCATGCTTTACATGTTATTTTATGCTTACATTATTTCTGGCGCTCAGTCGGCCGATGCCTACTGAGTACCACGTGTTTAGTACTCATGCTACCCTTCTGCAGCCTGCAGATCATAGTACGAGTTATTATTGTTGATGTGTACGTCGTGCGGAGCATCCATAGATCAGAGATATGGGGTGAGCTCTTGACGTTCGGAGTAGTCCTGTTCTCCCTCATATTGCTAGTTTGGTCTCTATTTTGTATTTTTGAGATGCCTTATGCTTATATTTATTTTGTATTTCACTTTGTACTCCTGTTGTATTAGAAGCTCTTGTACTGACTTCACCAGGTCCTGGGGATGTATATTTATCTTTTGTTTGCCTTATCTCTCTTTCATTTTGTTTTGCTTTCATTTATCTTATTAGTCTGTTACTAGTTGTTCCGGATTATGGGTTGGCTTACCTACTGGTGGGTTATAGTAGGTGTCATAATGACCTAAGAAATTGGGTCGTGACATTTCTTATCTTCTTGTGTCTATCTATCTAACTCTATCTCTATCCTTTATTTTTCTGCATTTTGATTCTATCATTTTCCTTCTAGTTTTAGTGTTATTTCGTCTTTCGTATTTAGGGTGGTATCATTTAGTATCAGAGCTCGGCTTAGAATCGTTCTATCGATTCTAAATCTTGGGTTGTGATATTGAAGAAAATTAAAAAAAAAGTCAAAAAAGGTTTTACCAAACAAAAAAACTCCAAAAAGATTTTTGAGTTTTTGAGATTTTCTTGTAGTTTCAACACTAGATTTGCTTTCTCTAGTGTTATTAGAGTCGAAATCTGAAGATTTAGGTTTGATTTGGGTAGATTTGAAGAAAAACCCATTTTTGAGTTTTTGAATTCTTGAAAAATTTGAAATGGGTTCTAAAATATGAAGAAATTGGTTGGGATTTGAGGCTTAAAATCGCTTGGGTTGTGTTTGGGAGGTTGAAAGGACTTTGGGTTTAAAATTTTATCGAATTCCGAGCTCGTTTGAGTGAGGGTCAAATTTTGGTGTTCTTGAGGATCTTCAAATCTTCAAGAAGAAGAAGCCCCAAAAAGTGTTGTTAGATCCAAAAGAGGGCCAAAAGAATCAAGCAAAAGGTGTTAGTACCAAAGAATCTTCCAAAAAAAGGGAAGGTACTAGGAAAGAAAAACTAAGAGGGCCCACAAAAAATTGGAAATTCGGAGGCTTCAGCTGGTCTCGAGAGGGCACCTGCGCCAATATTTGACCAAAGCAGGTCTCCTTCTAGATTTTGTTTTTTTGACATGCGATCCCCACCTGTGAGTGCAGGTCATAACCTGCGTCCACATCTCACCCCAACACATCTCAACCACCCAAATTCCAATTTTGCTCAGGTTCCAATTTCTTAGTTTTAATTTTTGATTTTTAATTTTATTTCTTGATTCCTAGACTAATTATCAACGGGTAATTGTCCTTACTTAGTTGATTGATTAGTCTTTGAGTCCTTTTCCTTTCTTAGTCCATTTTTTGTGTGCTTTTCTAGTTTTAACTTTGTTGTTAACTTCTTTGATTCTAGTCATTTTGCTTTAATCGAGTCATCCGTTCTTTCTATAAATGAGAATTCACTCGGACCAAGAGTAGCAATCGATACCTTGTGTACCACCGAAGTATAAGCAATCTTCAACATTAGCCGATCCAATTGTGAGGCAATCAAAGGTGTGTAAACATGAAAGATTGTGAGAATTTATTTTGCTAATGCTAACATTGTTTATTGTCTTTGTTGAGTATTTTAAATGCTAGGTACAATGTCTTCGAAAAAAGAAACAGCAAACCATACGAGAGGTGTTACTTTGGAAGCCGTAATGGAGATGGATTTGAGCTTATCTTTTGATTTAGGGCAAATTGTAGGAGACCTTGTGAAAGAGGAACTAGACCAAAGTGTGAATTTGTTTCATACAAGGGTTAAGGTGATGGAGACCCTATGTTCCTTAGTCATTGATAGGAGGAGTAGCACTAATGTTATGTCTTGCAAATGTGTTAATTTCTTGAAACTCCCTATACAAAGGCACCCCAAGGCGTACAAGCTCATGTGTTTTGATAAGAGTGGTCCAATAGAGGTGACCAAGCAAGCGGTCATTAGTTTTAGCTTAGGAAATTTTCAAGATGAAGTGTGATGTGATGTGGTACCCTTGCGAGGTTGTCATATATTGCTTGGTAGGTCGTGGCAAGATGATAGGGTTGCCCAATATCAAGAGAAGTCCAATAGGTACTCGATTGTATTGGGAGGACGAAATATTATCATCATACCCTTAACACCGGATAAAGTGAGTAGGGACTATAAAGTCATGGTGGAGCTCAAGAAAGTACTTGAGAGGGAAGAAAGTGAGAAGGCAAAAGGGGAATCACCACTTTTACAAGGAAGGAAAGGCTTGGCTCAAGGAAGAGAGTCGACTAAGATTGATGAGCCAAGGAATTGTTTGAAAAAAGTGGACAAGGGACACTTAATTGTGGGACTTGTCAACTCTAATCCCTTGCTACCCACTAACCATGATACTAGCATTTTATCTAGTATCACCTCTTCTCTTGTGTAGGTTCATGATCTAATACTCCCAAAGGAGGATCCAAGGATTGCTCCTTACGAACATATGCTTGAAGGCCTAACAAATTTCTTATCTAAGAACTCCAACTTCAGGAAGAGTGATTAGGAGATGACTCAAGGGAGTATAATTGACACACTCCCATAAGTGGAGAACTTCTCAAAGGAGCACATGCGCTCCCATGTTGAAACCCAAGGTGAAGATCATAACTTTTATGAGCTACGAGGTAATAATGCTAACTCTTGCACTTCTTTGAGCTTGAAATGTCATAATGTGGGTAGTAGCCAAGTAAGTGTAGATGGTGGCTTATCTAATGTAGAGCCCAATGAGTCTTCCCTTTGTGATACTCTTGATAGCTTTAGGTTATATGATGACCATGTTCTTGTTGTGAGTTTGCAAACACTAGTTGATCCTATAGATGACTGAATTGACTCTTCTAGTAAGATCAATTTGTGTCTACCTAGTGTTGACACTTATAGCTTGAATAAGGTTCCATTGTCATGTGATAAAAATATTCACACACTAGTTGTCCCTTGTAAAAATCAAGGTAAGTCTATATTGGCATGTGAATTGCCCACAACTAGTGAAAGTGTGCGCATTGATCAACTTATGTGGGTGTGATGTTCTTAATGAACCTCAACTTAGTGATGACAAAAACGAAGTTGATTTGCAGATAGTCATGTAGGATTCTTACTTAGAGGTGGTAATTCCTGAGATGTTGAATCCATTCCTTGTTTTTATCATGAGAACCTTGATGTGGAATATGATCTTGAGGATAACCCTTTTTTTGGTGATGACATGACTAAGGGAAATTGTGTTGATCAGCTTAATTGTGAATCTAATCCACTACTTGAGCATGTTTGTGGTATGCTTGATGAGCCTCAAGTTAGTGATAATGTTGATCAAGTGAATAGAACTGATTCTTTGAGCATATCATGTGATGATGATCCTATTACTAGCCTTGCTCATAGATATCATGTGGATGAAAATGTCTTGAAGAGTGACATATATCTTTTTGAGAGTGAACTTGTGTACTTTAATTCCCCATCTTTGAATTATGATCCTCTCTCAAAGAAAAATGTCTTAATTGATAATTATGGGATCACTTCTAGTTTGTCACCTAGTAGAGTGCCTTGTGATGTGCTTAAAAAGAAGAATGGTATGCTTAAGATTCACACGTTATCCTATTACTTGAAATCCATTAAGAATATAGGATTGAGTGAAGATTGTGCTAACTATCCAATTTTTGATAGTGATCTCTCACTTTTGAAAGAGAATGATCATTTGGGTAAGGATAACTTTGATCTTATTGACTATTTGAGAAACCTAATTAGTGATAGTTCTTGTGTTGATGCCTTTGATTGTGATCCTTTGTACAATACCCCACCCTTGTTTGATGAATATGAGGATGAATTATTTGATTCTTGTGATGACTTGAGTCATGATCTCCTTGATGTTAGTGGTGGATTATGTCAAATTGGGGATCCTTTCCTTGAAAAAGAAGGTGTTATTTGTTTAGAAATTGCCTCTTCTACTTTGTGTGTTTCCCTTATTGAGGATACTCATGGTGATGATCTTGAATCTAATAGTGAGTATATGCATGATCACACCTTAGTTGAAGTTAATTTGTGTGTCACTTTTTTCTACTCTCTATTTGCTTATGATATTGCCTATGACTATATAAAGAGTATGTATTTTTATGATCATGGCACTCGTGGGGAAAATGGGTATTGTCTATATTCATGGATACTTCTGCCATTTGACCCTGGTGACCATTTGGAGTGTGGTTGTTTTTATACACCCATCTTAGTGCTTGGTCAAGACGACAAGTGAAAATTAATTAAGGTTGTTGACACACACATACTTATTCGTGGGCTTTCTAAAGCCATAACGGTCACATATTTGTGTGATACACATAGTAGTAACACTTTCTTTCATTCATATGGTATTTTCTTGGTGTTATTACTTGATTTCATTATGAGCTTAAATGCAATATGTTTATCTATTTGTGCGGGGGATACCTTTGTATTTGACCATAGTGATAATTTGGAAGTAATCCCATTCTTAAAGATAGCTAGTGCATTAGGAGGAGTCTTAACTTGGGGCAACCTTGTTTATGACCATGCACTTAGCTATGGGACCTATCATGTGAGTCTTGACTTAAAAAGGGTCTTATGCTTGTTGAAATATAGAACCAATGTGGGTTTACATGTGTAGTTGGCTACTTACCATGGTTCTTTTGGTTTACCCTTTTGTCAAAGTCTCTTGAGTAGCCAAGTAGTTCTTACTTTGTATGGTCACACACCCTTGATTGATCATTTTGATGCTTGGTTATATGTTATGTGTGTTCCTCCTTGGAGTGGTGATAAAGTTGTTGTTTCTAACACTAACCCTCATGCCATGAGGATATTATGGGTTGCTTGTTTTCCCTATAGTTTTGCAAGGTTTGGATTCGAGGTCGAATCCTTTTCAAGAAGGGGAGGATGAAACAAGCCATATCGGAGTCAACCTTTCTTGGTCTATATTTTAAGGACAACACCAAGGGATCCAAGCCATGAAGATTGTAAGGTCACAAGGACTTATTTGGAGGATCCTTTTTGAGCTCCAACTAGAGCAATACCACATATGGATAATAGTTTGGAGCCGAGGGAAGTTTGGCATAATAAGGAATAAAGCAAGCCCTTGTGGGTTATTTCTGAAGTAGCCACTTTTGGGCTTTTTTTGTAATAGGTTATTTGTGCAAAGGCAAATACTATAAATAGGTGCCTTATCCATTTCATTTCCTTAGATTTTGATGACGTTTGATATTGTGAGACTCCTTATGGAGCTTGAGAGCTTGGAAAGGCTTGTATTGATTTTTGCTTAGAAATGTGTGGTTGCGAGGGTGTTACGATTCCCTCTTGGTCATCGTAGGAAACTAGGTGCTTGTTGATAATCTAATTAGGGGTCTTTAAATTTGATATATTCATTGGTTCCTATTTTCTTGTCTTCTTGTGTCTATTTATCTTTTTTTTTTTTGGTTCAAATCAAGTAGAGGCCCATTTATTTGATAAAAATCTGTGGAGTACAACCAGGCCCAAAAGTGGCCTGGTCCAAATATTCATATCCTAAATACAGTAAATATCAAAAAATCGGCTCAATTAGGAAAGTTGAAAGGTCAGTGGAGCTCCGACCATTCTTTCTTCTTCTCAGTCTACACTTTATTTCGCGATCTGGTGCTTCATCGACCTCCATGTGCGCATGTTCTACCTGATTCAGCTACAATCCATGTCCTCTAAGATAAGTAACTCAATCCCTTTTCACTTGTTGTTTTATTCTTTTCCCTCAGATTGATGGATTGAACTTTAATCAAAGTTGATACCACCTTCAAATCTGAGAAATTAGAAGTCAACAACAACGATTTATGAACTTATCTCGTGGAACTTGAAACAGGATGTGACCACATCAAGAGACTTGCATATAAACTCAACTCCTTAAATACCAACATATGGATAGTTGTACCCATCGCCACCCTAAGCTCTCACCAATTAAGGATCTTCCTATCCAACGAACTTCGATCTCATATTGGTATATTCAAGTAGTTAATTTATCTGCTTCTCTCTACTGTGTGCCTTTCATCTGTGTAAATTACTTAAATTACTTGTCAGTGAGAACTAACTAGAGTGAATGATTCTCCTTATGTATGGTATACCTTGTTTGTCTAGTGTCATTATACTTCTTCCTTTAGCTAGAATCTCTGCAACATTATTGAATTGATGGTCACCTACAAAATCAAAAACTTAGTTAAAAAAATCAGCAAGAGTATTACCTTCCCAGAGGGAATGTAATACTCTTAATGACATGTGTATCATCAATTCCCTAATGGTGTTGACCTCCAATGTTACACACCATGGAATTTCCTAGTTTCCTTAAATGATCTGACAAATACTCTAAGAATCAGTTTCAACTATTAATTGTTGAATGGAGTTGTTTCTACAGTGAGTCAAGAATTCGTGTATTGCCCTTGCTTCAGCCACTAGGCTTGTAGTATCCGGGATCAACTTGTATTTAGGGTGGTATCAACAGGGCATACCAGACATGGGTTACCAAAACTGGAACCGGTCCAAAACGGGCCATCCCAGTCCGTCTGCCACCCTTAGCAACAAGTGCTGCAAGAAAATTTATCCAATAATTATACAAGATATGGGACATCTACAATATGAAAGAAGGTGGTAAAGATGACAGAGTTAATAGAGCATCAGCTCTAATAGCAAGACACATGAGGAGACTTAAGATTCTGGTTCTGACAGCTGGACATAGTTGGGTGCTTATACTATGTTCTTCCTTAGGCAGATGCTGGTGAAGAAATTAAAGTACAACTACTGTGAAAAAGCTTAGGGATTATGTATGGAAGTTGTCCAATACACAGTAAAAAATATACCACATCCCATTGATTGTAACATTCTTTATAGACTATGGTGGATATTGGAGAAAACTGAGAAATTTTCAGTTAAAATCTCATGGGAATACATAAGGCAAAAGGAGGAATAGTATGAGCTAATTCAGATACATATTAGGAAAATGAGGAGCAATTACTCCATTCCTTATTTTGATCCATATAGCTTGGTAACGTGTTTTGGAATTAGTGGGCTGGTCTGAGTTGACATCCAAAAGGTTCGAGAAGATTCTTTAACACAATCTTATTTTAGAAGGGTTTACAGTTAAATTGAGGAATCTGAACCCTTTTTTATGTATAGCTTATTGTTCTGATTTGAGGCTTTACATAGGTCTATAAAATATTTGGGGACTTATAGGAATGTGGGTTTGGATACGAGGGACTCACGGGTGTTTCGACATCATTATAACAATGTTTGTATTGCTGATTTTTTAGTGTCTTCTTCGTGATCGCATGGGGATATCCAGTCGCGATCGCAAGGTGTAAAGGGGTTAGGCACCATGATTGTGAGAATATCAAAAGCTATAGTGAAGAGGACCATAAGTTAGACCTTGGTCAACTCTTCTGTGTGGTTGCGAGGAGAGCATCTGAGATCGCAAGGGTTACTAGGCAGGCTCTGTGAACGTGAAGGTGGAGCCTGTGATTACGATTAAGAAATTGTAACCTATAAATGGTTAAGTTTTAATTTAAGAACGTGATTAATTGTGATTGTGGAATTTGAAGGTATTAGCTCTCAGATCTGAGAAAGGAAAATGATGAGATTTGGTCTAATAATATAGGTAATGATTCTTAATACTAATTTAGTGATTTTACTTCAATTTCATTGAATTTGGACCATGAAATCATGTAGATCATGAGACTTTAACCAGGTAATTTAGTCATAATCTTAAAAGAGGTAAATCATCGATTTGACCTAGAATTTAATTTCAAAATAGAATTTCAATTATTATATTGAATTTCGTTGCTTATGGGAAACACGTCCATATATTCAATTTCAAATTTTAAACCGTTGACTCGAGGGTTGGATTTGACATAAGGAGTTTACTTTGATCCTGAGGTATCCTAAATTATGGGAATGATTTTTCTTGATTAATTTGGGCCCGTTGTTGATGAATTTAAATAGATTGAAGTCATTGAAGCTTTTGGGTGGACTTTGACACTTCAAGTATTGTTTAGGCTAACAAAATCCAAGCAAGTGAAATTTTAACTCTTAGTTTGCTTGTTTTCTAGAAAGACATGTTATATGTGATGCTTATGTGCATTTAAACCATCTAGTTTTTGTGAGTGGACAAGCATGAGCTAGGTTAGGTAAATTTGAAGTATTTATATAGACCGCAAGGGTTGCTTTTATACGTCAATACACTATTTGATTATTCTTTTTGATATGAGCATGATGTGATATTTGATTAGTTGCTTAGCATTCATTGTTTCTTGATTGAGCACGCACTGATAATGTTGGGTAAGAGGCTAGTCATGCGGTGTTGAGGTTGTTGAGCAAGATGGGAAGTTGCTACACTTCTAAAGACGAACACATATGCTCCAAATATGGATAAGATATGAGGTTAATGCACCATCTAGGTGGGTTATTAAAATTTATAATTAATAGCCCACCATCACTCTTTATCAAATAAACATGAATTCAGCCTTTATTGTTGGAATTGATGATTTGTGAGTCAAAGAAATCAAAGGAAAATATGAAGAAGATGGTATAGACAAGGATTTATCGAGAACCTTCGATGTCATCAAAGTGTTATTTGAAGTCAAAGTCTAAATCTAAAAGAGATAATAAAGGGCTGGAGCATACATTAGATTGAAATGATGAATTGGGCCACAAATCTAACCCAACATATATTCTCCATAGAATTGGCCCACCTGGATTGAATGTACAACTATAAATAATAGTACTTTCTAGCATAGAAATAGAATATATTCTTGCTGCCAGTTAGTTAGGGATAGAACCAATAAGAGATAGACAAATACTGTATATGATTTAAGTTTTTCTTTTATTTTAGATTCCATAATACTTGTATAAGTCTGGGTGTGGATTGTACAAGAAATATATAAGAAAATTTCTCAAATACTACTTTCTAAATCTAACATGGTATCAGAGTAGTAGTCAAATTCAATCATAGATTCTTCCTCAATTTTCAAATAATCTTCATCAACAATCATAAACAATGTCTAATACAGTACCAACCATCGTCAACACACCTGGAAACCCAATTGGATCTAGTATCAATTTAGCTATGGATTCAAATCATCCCTATCACCTCCATTCATTATATGCACCTGGAATACCACTTGTGAACAACCCTTTTGATGGTAGAAGACACGTGGGTTAGAAGATATCCATTGTTATTGCACTCTTAGAAAAGAACAAACTGGGATTTATCGATCTTTACTCAGTTCCAGCAACTGATTCTTCAGATCGACATTCTTAGAGTAGATACAATGATATGGTTACTTCATGCCTGCTCAACTCTCTCTCTCTCTAAGGATTTTGCAGACAATGTTATATATTCTAGGACTACTTTGGACTATCTTGGAGCACATGTTTGGACGATCAAATAGTGCCAAGCTTTTCCACCTGACAAATGAGCTTAGTGGGTTAGTTCATGGGACTACTAACATTGTAGGTTACTTTACTAAGCTTAAGATATTGTGGGATGAATTAGACTCTTTGAACTCCAATATTAAGTGTACTTGTGTGTGCTCTTGTGAAGGAAAGCATAAAATGGAGAAATCTATAGAGAATTAGAGACTAATAGAGTTTCTAGTGGGCTTGAATGACACTTATGGTCAGGCTAGAGGAAACATCTTGATGATGAATCTGTTGCCTGACATCAATCTTACTTATTCCCTTATCTTGCAGGATAAAAATCAGAGGGAAAGTTACCTGCACCCTGTGATAACTCTTGAATCCTCATATTTCATGGTGAGAAATGTGAATTAGTACAAGGGAAGACAACCTCAGAAGTTTCAAAACCCTCAATTTCAAAACCCCCCACAAAGGACTAGAGGAGTGTTCGCCACAATCTATGATTTTCGACAGTCACAGAAAAGTACCAGATAATTTCAAAAATTCAAAAGGAAGAGAGTAAAATATAATCCTACCGCTATTTGCAATTACTGTGGGAAAATTGGACATGTACAAGAAGATTTCTATAGATTAATAGGTTTTCTTGAAGATTTCCAATTTACACATAATAAAGGACAGCACGGTCAAATTAGGGGAAATAGAGTAGTGGCTTTGATTGAATCAGAGGATGGAAATTGCATTGATAAAAATGACATCAATCAATACTTTAACAAAGGACATGTTAATTTCATTATACATAATTTTAAAAGATAAAGATAAAAGAAACAACAAGGAACACAATCTCTCTTGAGATCAATGCAAATGTTGTGGCTGGTACAATCTTAAAATACTTTGGATCCTATTTCTTTGTTTTAATTCCATAACCTGGATAATAGATTCAGGTGCTTCATAAAATATGTATTGTAATTCTACTTCTTTAAAGTCCACATCTCATCTTGCAGTTCCCCTATGCATCAGTCTACCTAATTCCCAATCCATTCTGGTCACACATACAGGATTGTGTCAATATTTTCTGATTTGATATTGCATAATGTTCTATATGTTTCTAGTTTCATATATAATCTTCTCTCAGTACACAAAGTGTGTGGTTAATTCAAACTAGAAAAGAGAAATGAATAAATGACTATAAGGATCCAATGACTCTCTCTTCTTAAACAACCTATATCCTCCACACTTAATAAGCATTTGATAAATTATTCAACCCCAAGTTTGGTATTTTTACCTCTGATCATTGGATGATGCTGAAACATTTATTGAGGAATACTCAAGTTTTTAGTGAAGCTAAGGAGGGTCTCTACTTTCTAAAGCCTAATCCTATAGAGTCTAGATATAAGAAGAATGTCTCTATGACACCTAAGAAGTTTTCCTGTCTTTCTTGTTCTGGTTCATTACCAAAATCAATTTCCTTTTCAGTTTGTTCTAATGTGATATAAAATGTAAGGTTATGGCACATGAGACTTAGGCATTTGTCATTATCATAAATAAAAAATGTCAGTTTCATTTTCGTTCCTTCAAATGTTGATTGTTTTTGTGATGTTTATCCTCAAGCTAGGAAATCTAGACTCCCTTTTCTCATCAGTCAAATCACTACCTAATCTAAGTTTTGAGTTAATTCATGGGGACCATACAAGACACTTACTTATAAGTATTACAAATATTTTCTCACTATAGTTGATGATTTTAGTAGGGGGGCTTGGACCTACTTTGTGGACACTAAGAGTAATACTTTTACAATCCTACAGTCATTCATATCTACGGTAGACAGCTTAATGCTAAATTTAAGGTGGTTATATCAGACAATACTTTAGAACTGAGAAAAAGTGAAACAAGTTCACAATTTGTTTACCTCCCAAGAAATAATGCATCAGACATTTTGTATAGCTACCCCACAACAAAATGGGGTAGTAGAGACGAAACAAAGATATCTTCTTCATATGGCCAGATCCCTTCTTTTTCAATTCAAAGTTCCTATGATTTACTGGGGCAAGAGTGTGTCTTGACAACTACTTACTTAGTTAACAGACTACCCTCCAAAGTTCTTAAAGGGAAAACACCTTATGAGATCATTTTTTATAAGACACCTGATTATCATCTCTTGAAAATATTTGGTTGCCTCTGCTATGCCAGTACCCTAACACATGGGAGGGGAAAATTTGAACCTAGGGAAAAGAAATGTGTCTTTTTAGGTTATCCTAGTAATCAAAAGGGTTATAAGTTATCGGATCTTGAATCTAAAACTTTTTTTGTAACTAAAGATGTGCAATTTCATGAGCATATTTTTCCTTTTACTACTTCTTTCTCATATCAATTCACTTCTCAGTCTTCTGCCATCCTACCTCAAGAATAGTCTACTTCTTTTCCTCCCCTTATTCCAGTTTTAGAGTCATTTGATTCCCCTTCCAGTTCAAGTTCAACTAACTCTTCTAGTCATGTTTCATTTCCTTAACCTGTCACACCTCCTAGAAGGTCTACAAAGTCTACTCTAGAAAATCTTCCTCTTCATCTTTGTGATATTTTTTAATGTTGTCATTCTCACTAATATGAATGATTCTTGTTTTACCTCTTCAATTATGCATCCACCTACATTTGTTCATAGTTTATCAGTTTCGAATCGAACCATTCTTTATTCAGTGTCAAAGATCACAGAACCTACTAGCTATATGCAGGCTTGTAGACATCCACATTAGAGAAAATCTGTGGAAAATGAGATAGCAGCCTTACAATCTAATAACACTTAGAATGTGGTAAGTTTACCTATGGGCAGAAAAGCTTTACCTTGTAAGTGGGTTTACAAAGATAAGCAACATGCTGATGGTTCATTGGAAAGGCTAAAAGCAAGGTTGGTAGTGAGGGGTGACATTCAAAAGGTAGGGATAAGTCTCAATGAAACCTTTTTCTAAGTGGTCAAAATGACCACTATCAGGTTATTGGATATTTATTAATTTGATGTCAATAATGCCTTCTTGCAAGTTGAATTGCAAGAAGAGGTATACATGAAGTTCCCTACTATTTTAGACCCTCCTGAACCTGATTTAGTTTGTAGACTCTAGAAATCACTTTATGGTCTAAAACAAGCCTCAAGGCAGTAGTATTCCAGGCTTGCAAGTGCTCTTAGTTTCAAGGGATTTATTGCTTCTCTAATGATTACTATTCCTTTTTTTAAACATATGGGTAAGTCTATCACTATCACTATTGTTTATGTAGATGACATTCTTATCACTTGTGATGATCACACTGAAATTACAGAATTAAAGTTCTCTTTATTCTGAATTTAAAATCAAAGACCTTGGTTTGCTACACTATTTTCTAGGGATGGGAATACTAAGAGAGCAACAAGGAATTATTATGTCATTCAAAATATACCTTGGACCTTCTCTATGAGTTTGATATCTCTCATCTCTGTTCAATTTCTTCTGCCCTGGATCCCACCATCAAGCTAACTACAAACTTTGGGGAATTTATGTCAGATCCTACTCTTTACAAACATATCATTGGAAAGCTGAATTATTTAACTCATACAAGACCAAATATTTATCATGTTATTTTGATTCTAAGTCAGTTTATGTACAAACTATGTCTAACTCATTATGATGCAGCTTTAAGAGTAGTGCTTTACCTTATGGAATTTTCTAGTCAGGGAATATTCTTTTCCTCCCCATATGATTTTTCTCTGCAAGCCTCTTGTGATGCCGATTGATAGCTGAACTGACTTGGTTTACCAGTTACTTTTTTATTTTTCTGTTCCCCTTTCTCTTCTGGTGCTGGTACACTCTGATAGTCAAGTTGTCATCCATATAGCATGGAATCTCGTGTGATACGAACAAACCAAACATGTTGACATTGACTGCCACTTTGTCCAGCAACAATACACGACAATTCCTATCTTTCTCTCATTCGTCCCTTCAAGGGACCAGCTTGTCGATATCCTCACCAAATCCCTTCCAGGCCATCTCCATCACGAGCTCATTTCCAATATGGGTGTCACTCAGATCTCCTCCATCTTGAGGGAGAATGTTAGAATTAATGAAGGTGACTCAAAGAAATCAAAGGAAAAGATGAAGAAGATGATACAGACAAGGATTTCGCGGGAACCTTCGATGTCTGAAGTGTTATCTGAAGTCAAAGTTTAAATCTAAAAAAGAAGATAAAGAGTTGGAGCATAATTGGATCGAAATGATGAATTGGGCCACAAATCTAGCCCAACACATATTCACAATAGAATTGGCCCACCTGGATTGAATGTACAGCTATAAATAATAGTAAAACTTACATAAATACCTACACTGTAACACCTAATTACTCCCTATCCCCATATTTAACAAAATTACATAAAATCCCTGAAATTGGAATTTTTGGATACATAATTTTCCATCTGATACATCCTTGCTGATACATCCATGCAGTTAATTAATGCGCCTTATAAATGGAAAATAACGGAAATGTTTTCAATTTTAGAGTAAATCATGAGACATCAGTTCTATTAACTTCTCAAAATCCCCAGAATTAGGTAATTAGTTCAAGATTTGAAATTCAAAAAAAGTATCCTCATTCTTCTGGCTTAAACAGGCGTCCCCTGTCTTTTGTGGTTTTTTCAGGGTTTTTTTTCTTCAAATTTTTGACCGATATACAATGAATATCTCATTGGTATGTATCCGTTGTGCATTAGTACAATTGACAAAGATGAAAGCGAGATGTTGTTTGAGGGTGAAATTGGTGCAATTCTTTGTTTAGAAGGTGCAGAATCTAAAGACCTAGCACTAGCTGTTGTTGATTCAGAGATTGCGGAGTCCTCGTATTTGGTAGATATGAAAGTGAAAAACATAATAACAGATTGCAATAATACAGTTGCTAAGGAGGGCCAACTTTACAAGGACAAATTAACGCTTGTATCTATCATGTCAAAGTATGCCATAGATCATTGTTTCAATTTTAAAGCCAAAAGATTTGACAAACAAAGGTATAATTGTATCTATTGTTTCTTGCTATAGACAAAATATAACCTATTCGTAAATATGATGACGTCCTGACTTATTTTTTAATAGAGATACATTTATCATTAAATAGAGTATTGAGTAATAAGTTTGATGTCATAACACAAGATACATAAGCAGAATGTATCTTTTAGTTTGTTAGTATATGATTTTCAGAAAGTGATAAGCATAATTACTTGAGATGTGTTAGACCAACTTTATTAATTAAAGATACCTTTGTTAATTAGACATACATTTGTTACAAAAATGTATGACTTGAATCTAATATTTTTCTTTTTCCATCTATGTCCTGACATGTTATTCGGAGGATTGTAGTTGGATTTTTAAGGCATCTTGTCGAAGGTTTTCGGAACTCTTCAAAGTCGGGGTGTTTCATGATGTACATACCTGCCCTATAAAAGATAGGGTGTTCACCCAAGTTCAAGCTACAGTGTCGTTTGTTAGCGATTTTACGGCTCCAAAACTAGTCAATCATAAGAGAATACACACACCAAACGACATAATTGAAGATGTTAAATCTGTTTTTGGTGTCGACATTAATTACGAGAAAGCATGGAGGGCTAAGGAGCGTGCAGTAGATACGCTAAGGGGTAGACCAACTGATGGTTATTGTCAAATGCCTTTGGATCTTTCAAATATAGCTGTGTGTATCAATGAAAAACTGGTTGAGGCACGTGAATTGCCTATATTAGATTTTCTAGAACAAGCAAGAATACTCTTTGAATCTTGGAATTGCAAAAACAGAGAAAGAGCATCATATACCAAAACAACATTGGGGAAAAGGTTTGAAAATATTTGAATGCTAAATGCATCGAAATCTTCTCAGCTGAAGGTTAGTTTTTTTTTCTTACGTATATTTAGATTGCACACATTTTGATAGAGTTTTATAACACACAGTTGAGTGGGTGCAACTTTTGTTTTTTATTTGATATGTATCAGAAGATTTTTTCTATTTTTTAGAAAAGATACATTGCCTGTTGTTATGTATCATTGAAATAAACATTCATTATTCTTTGATAGGTTAAGGCTTCACCGAATTACGTGTACTCTATTTATGATGATGGGAGAAAGTACATTATATGTCTAGGGAGTAGAACATTCAGTTGTGGAAGGTTCCAGTTAGACGAGATAACATGTCAACACACAATAGCAATCCTTAAAAGCAAGTACGTAGATGATATGAAGCCTTACTGCTCTGAGTATTATCATCCAGAAATTTTAGTCAAGGCGTATGAAGTTTTGATGTTTCCAATGTCGGACAAGAAAGATTGGATTGTTCCATAGGAAATTGAAGAAGAAGTTGTTTTACCACCAAAGTACAAATGACCTTCCGGAAGGCCAAACAAAGAAAGGCCCAAGAAAGTTAGTGAAACTCTTACATCAAGCACTAATTGTTGCGAATGATGTGGTTACGAAGGTCACAACAGACGTACCTGTAATTTCTTCCCTAGATAGAAGTAACCTATAAGTTTGAATCAAGATTGCAAGTTTCCACTATCTTAGTTTAAATAGGAACATTGTCTTTTGATTTTTATAAGTATTTGGTAATGTTGTTCAGTACAATATTTTTAAATAAAGGATAAACTTTGCATCTGAATATACATTGTAAAATGCATCATTATCTATGAAAAGTTGTTGAAGAAAAGTTATTCAATGAAATTCCTGTATTGTTTTAATGTTCAAGTGTAGTATATTTTTCTGGATTGTTTGCAGTTATATATGTAAAAGATGCATATATAAAAGATTCATTTTCATTTCATTATATTACCTTAAGGAAGTTACATTTTTTAAAATATGTATCTCTTACATATTTAATATAACTGCCTAAGTTAACAGATGTGTCTAATATAATACACATCTAATAAAATGTATCTTTGTATTAGATACATAATCAGATGAACTTTTTTGTAGTCTTTTAATTATGTATCTAGTACACATTTAACATAAATGCATAAATGTATCAGTTGGGACAGAAATATTGACACTGTTTTTTTGCTATGGAGATACATCCTTTAAAATGTAAATTTGCACCAGCTATACAATTTAAACAATATGTTGTATTGTTTGAATTATATATCTGGTACATGTTTAATATAAAAATCTAAATGTATTAGTTATGACTAGTATACTAACAATGAGTTTTTACTTTGGAGATACATACCTTGATATAAATATTTATACTAGATACATAATGTACAACATATTTTGTGTTGATTGAAATATACATCTGATACATATTTATCTAAATTTGATATTTGTATGACTGCTAATAAGTAGGTTGGTTGAAATGGAGGCTCGCGTCTGGAATCTTGTGTGATAAAAAGGTGCTGCCTAAACTCAAAGGCAAGTTCTACAGAGTAGTGGTTAGATCGGCTATGTTATATGGAGCGGAGTGTTGGCCAGTTAAGAAAGCTCACATCCAAAAGATGAAGGTGACGGAGATAGAGGATGTTAAGGTGGATGTGTGGGTGTACTAGGAAGGATAGGATTAGGAATGAGGTTATACGAGATAAAGTGGGAGTAGTGTCGGTGGAAGACAAGATGCGGGAAGTGAGGTTGAGATGGTTTGGGCATGTGTTGAGGAGGGGCACGGAGGCGCCAGTGCGGAGGTGTGAAATGTTGGCTAGGGATGGATTCAAGCGAGGAAGGGGTAGACCGAAGAAGTATTGGAGGAAGGTGATTAGACATGATATGGAGCAGCTGCAGCTTACAGAAGACATGACCCTAGATAGGAAGGTGTGGAGGAGGTGGATTAGGGTAGAAGGTTAGTAGGAAAGGGTCGTCAGTGTTAGTAGATAGGAGAACTTTGTTGCATTAGTAGTGCTTGTAGCTAGAATATTTGTATTACTCCATAGTGTGTTATTATTTGTTGGATTACTTGGTGGGTCCTATTTATATTACTATTTGGTGTGTTTGCACATTTCATATCTTGTCCCTTACTATTTCTTTTCTACACTGTTGGTTCTTGGGACGGGGGTCTTTCGAAAACGGCCTCTCTATCTCACTTCTGAGGTAGTGGTATGGACTGCGTACACTTACCCCTCCCTGACCCCACGTGGTGGGAATATACTGGGTATGTTGTTGTTATTGTTGTTGTATCAAATACATATTAACACTTAATTGAAATCTGACATTTCATAGCAACACTTAATTCAACAAGAAGAATCCACAAAAACTTAACTAGAGTAACAATAAAAATCAATCACCAACTTGTTTACACAAAAACTAAAAAGTTAATCCATAGTTGCACCTAAACAACAAATCTAGATCTACTCAATAGTAACCAATTTGTTTTCATCTAGAGGAATGAAGCTGGATTTAGGTCTCGGTGGGTCTTCACTGTCACTAACATAGCCATTTTCAGCCTTGATAACTCCGTAATTGCATAAGAGTGAAGCATATCTCATTCGAAGTAAATCAGCATCAATCCCAGAAGATGGTACTTGTAGCCTATCCCTTAGAAACTCAGCGAACAAAGCAACAAAAAGTCCACAATCCCTGCATAATTTATCGTCTGTTAACAGACTAAAACATTTACGTGGTAAATGAATAAAAAATGGTAAAGACAAACGATACATACATAATGCTACTTGCTTGCTGCACAATGCCAGATACGTTTTCGACTTCAAAAGGGTCGCTTTTCTTTTTTCCCTTGTAGGCATCAACAACTTACCAGTCGGTTCAGATTTTTTGCTAAAAAAATCACTGTTTTGAAGGTAAGTTGGCAATATTATAGCCAATTTTTGGACCTCACTAGACTGTTCTTTATTTCTTGATGAGGACATCGAATCATACACTCGTATGCGCCGCTCCTTCAGAATAATTACTACCAGGACCCAATGAAACTCTCCATCATAGTTTATTGGGACATAGACCTCGTCTACCATGTACCAAGGTAGTCCAACGGGTAAACAAAAACCTTTGATAGTGTTCATAATTGTCTCATGTCTAGCCAAAAAACTGGAACGTGAAATCTCCTCTTGAGACGGAAGATTCGGCTCCCCCGATTCTGGATAATAATGCCCATACTCCATGTCGATGAATGGTTTGAAAAAAATAATTTGTGGTGGTGTATCGGTATTGTGCATCTATCATTTGCTTCGACTTCTTACGCTGATAGTAAGAAATGACATCCACGTGCTGCACAAATGAGTCAACAAATGATTAGTAGCATGAATATATAGAATGATAGATGGGACTATATAAACTAATTCATAACAATATTTGTTTAATAGTAAAATACTATTAACAACACCAAAATCACAGAGAAATGTGCATCACCAAAAAAAATTAACGCTGAGGTGTGTTAATAAATGTTTCAGCATTTGAAACATTACATTTAACAACTATTACTTGAGATACATTACTCTATAAGCATCATAAGACATAATCAATTCATAAAATGTATCTTACACAAAAATCAACAGCAATTAACAGAGATACATAATTCTTAGATGTATCTGGGATGTAATCATGAAAGATACAAATTTTATAGATATATCTGGCACATAGATCTGACATATAATTAGTATCTTATGACTTTACTAATGTATATTGTAGTATTTTACTTCAGATACAAACATATAATACCTTCGTAAGAGGTTCCCTTGGTGAAACTTCAACAACTTTTTGTTTTGCATCACGAGGAGTGCGTTTTGAAGCACCAGAAACTTATTTCTTGCCACCAGAACCTCCTTTTTTCTTTGCTTTAAGTGCCTCCTTTAAAGTCTTCATCATAATGGGAATCGCTGCGGTGTTTTGATCTATTTTCATGGAAATCTTCGGAGTCCTTATAAAAACACCAGGAACAAAATTAACAACATCTTTGTTTTGGTTGATGTTGTCTAATTGAGAAATTCCTATACTAAAAGATGGTACAAAATTTGGATCCATTATATAACTTGAAATTGGGTTTGTAAAAGTAAATTGAACCGATTATGGCTCAATACTTCAATCTACTCAAACTTTCAAAAACAATGATAACAAACTAAGCTCAGGAAAAATGAAGAAGAAAATTAAATTGAGATTTGAGAGAAGTTGTTAAACTTGTTGAGATGAAATTGAAGTTGAAGTTGGGGGGAAACGACCACAATTCAAATTTCGGATATTGGGGGAGTAACTGCAAGAGCCACTGCCTGATTTGCGCCGTTGTTTAGGTAGTTGCCGGTTGTGTTGGGATGTATCCGAAATTTTAGTGATTAGTAGGATGTATCCGGTATTTGTATTAAAAATATGAAAATAAGGAATTTTTGTAATTTATACAAAGGGAAGGGATTTTAAATAGTTTAGATAACCTAAGTTGTGGTTTTAGGTAATTTTTCCTAAATAATAGTACCTTCTAGCATAGAAATAGAATATCCTTCTTGTCATCCGGTTAGGGATACAACCAATCAGAGATAGACAAATATTGTATAAGATTTAAGTTTTTCTTTTATTTTAGATTTTATAATACTTGGATAAATTTGGGTGTGGATTGTACAAGAAATATACAAGAAAATTTCTCAAATACTGCTTCCTAAATCTAACAATTAAAAGAGTAAAAAAAATTTCTGGGCTTTACAATATAATACAGGGACTAAGTAATAATTTGCAATTTTATTTAAAAAGAACATCTATGATTCTGATCTACGGCCTACTCAGCTACTCTTGGCAAGTAGCTCTTTTAGTAGGTTCAAAAAGCACCTCCAAAAATATCAATATAATTATAAACTTTAAAGTTAGTAGCTGCCTCCAAAGAAAAGCCGCCATTTAAAATAAATTTATCATGAAAAATGATTCTCCAACTAGAATTATAAAAAGTTTTGTGAAATTGGGGCTGCATTTGGTAAGGCAGCCTTTAGAAAAGAATATTGGACTTCAACCCTTCATCCTTTTTTGTACAAACTGATCAAGTTGGCCTATGGACGTGTGAACATAGAAACAGGTCACCTGACGGCTCTTAACTTCACTAGACTAAGAATAATAAATACTACAAATAATATTCCACTAGAATTAACATTATACTCAAGGCTCTCTCGATCGTTATATATAGCTCGTAGTTCAGTTTAGTTTCTACCAACAACTCTTCTCATCCATCATCATGGTTGCCTCACAAATAGCTGTTATTGTGCTTCTAGGATTACTTGTTGCCAGTAACATTGACATGCAGGTTTCTGCTTATACATTTGAATTTTCCGAGCCTAAAATGTTGTCTCAACACTTTCTATAAACATAGCAGTTTTTTGCTTATTTTTCGTATCAAATTACTTGTGTATTTCCCACACTTAACTTGCACCTCTGTAAGCCAGAGTTATTTGCTATTTTTCGCAAAACACTCACGAGCTTTTCCAATTTGAAGGAGACAAATTCAAGATTGAACTAGGCTCGAACTCTTACCATTTGTACTTATTTTGTCAACATCTTGAGCATAGTATTTGAGCCAAACTATTGAATTCGGATGAACCCATAAAATATATACTAATACAACATCCGCTCCTAAGGAGGGGATGTACTATGTCTTTTTTACATTAAATTTTTCAAAATTTCAAAATTGATTATGTTTCTAACACCATTTCTAATTCCTATTGAGCAGGGGCTCAATTAGGTGTTTGCTATGGAATGATGGGTAACAACTTGCCATCACATTGGGAAACTATACAACTTTACAAGTTAAGAAACATAGGAAGATTGAGGCTTTATGATCCAAATCATGGAGTTTTACAAGCCTTAAGAGGATCCAACATTGAAGTTATGCTAGGACTTCCCAATTCAGATGTGAAACACATCGCTTCGGGCATGGAACATGCGAATTGGTGAGTAGAAAAGAACGTTAGAGATTTCTGGCCAGATGTTAAAATTAAGTACATTGCTGTTGGGAATGAAATCAGCCCTGTCACAGCCACATCTTATCTTACCTCATTTCTTGTTCCTGCTATGGTAAACATTTATAAAGCAATTGGTGCAGCTGGTTTGGGAAATGACATTAAGGTATCAACATCAGCGGACATGACATTGATTGGAAATTCTTACCCACCATCACAGGGTTCGTTTAGGAACGATGCTAGGTGGTTCACTGATCCGATTGTTGGGTTCTTGAGGAACACGCGTGCACCTTTGCTCGTTAACATTTATCCTTATTTTAGCTATTCTTGTAATCCAGGCAGATTTCTCTCCCCAATGCTCTTTTTACATCACCTAATGTGGTGGTGCATGATGGTTCACGCCAATATAGGAACTTATTCGATGCAATGCTGAATGCTGTGTATGCTGCCCTCGATAAAGTACCAGGATGGAGATATGTAGATATTGTTGTGTCAGAGAGTGGATGGCCATCTGCTGGTGGATTTGGTGCCACAACAGGCAATGCAGCAACTTACTTGAGGAACTTAATTCAACATGCTAAAGAGGGTAGTCCAAGAAAGCCTGGGCCTATTGAGACCTATTTATTTGCCATGTTTGATGAGAATAACAAGAACCCTGAACTAGAGAAACATTTTGGGTTGTTTTCCCCAAATAAGAAGCCCAAATATAACCTCAACTTTGGGATTTCTGATGGAGATTGGGACATTTCTGCAGAAACTAATGCCACTGCTTCTTTCATAAGTGATATGTGAAATCTCTTTACATAAGTATTGCTTTGATGGGAAGTTTAGTACCAGCAACAGAATTTATTCTTTATGAAATTATCTTTCTATACGACACTAAATGACATTGCTCTGTCTCGTAAGTCCTCATGGATTGTTAACCAGAGACGATGCAACTCTGAGTGTGTTTTAAAATCCTTTTCTTTGTGATGTTTCTGATTTGGAAAGAAACTTTTTTTAAGTTTGTATATTTCAATTACATCATTTTTCATGGTAAGCTCTTTCTTACAACGAATTTTTCTCTACTTCTATCCCAACTGAATCTTGCATGTCTAATAAATTAAGCTTTTATTTTAAATTGAGCTATTAACTCTGCTCAATAATTAAAAATGAATTTATTTCCACCCTACAAGCTGATATGACATAAAAATAAAGATAAATAAAAAAGAAGTGTGTTTATTACAATTTATTCCTTTTATTTATTTATTTTTACCCCTTTTTTTAATTTTTTAATTCTTTCTTTTTAATAGTTTGGGAAAAGATATTTGAGTCAAAATTAAAGTCAAAATCCTCCTCCCCACCGATCCACCCACACCTCTTTCTTCTTCACACCCCACACCTCTTCTTCACTGTAAGTTTACCAGAAACATAGTGGAGAAGAACCACACCATTTATTTCTCCATACCAATAGAAACATCAATGAAGAACAACTATCTAATCCCATTAATTCTACTATTACCATAAAAAATCACAATTTTATTACCCAATTTCACTATCACCGCCATACCTTTATCACCTAATCCATCACCAATTTCATCACCGGCCACCATCATCACTTTCATCACAAATGCCACTACCAATTTCACCGCTAATAATTGAGTTTTGGCAGTGAAATTGTATGTGACGAATTTCATAAATTAACAAAGGATGAAAGGGAAAGAGAGGATTTACAGTTTATGCAACTTGCTAAGGGTCAACAATGGCAAAGATGTTTATGATGTAGGATCTGGTAGCGGTGGTGGTGCGATTTTGATGTTGGATTTGGCGATGGGCGTTAAATTTGTGGTGGTTCTTTGTAATTTTGGATGGTGATAATGGTGATATTGTGATTTCGATGGCAATTTTAGCGGTGGGTGTTGAATTCATGGTAGTTATTTTCAATTTTCGTGATGGCAGTGGTTGTGTTGTGATTCCGATGATGAAATCTATGGTGGATTCTTAAATATTATTGTGGTGCAAATGTGGATTTGATGATGATGGCGGCAAAGGTGGTAATTAATGGTGGGTTTGGTGGTGTTTAGTGAAGAAGAAGCAATTGAGGTGACATGGATTTTTTTTTAAAAAAAAATTGACATAGAATCTGATGTGGCAGTGACATGGCGATGATGTGACGCGAGTGTAAAACACTATTCATCATGTGACTGGTTGTGTATAAGTGAGGGTGGAAATAAATTCACTTTTACATAGTATTTATGTATTAGGTCGCGACAGTAGTTTAGATGTGTAAATAACTTTTCAGGACAAGTTCGGAGTGGATTTGATATCTTTTCCCTCAATACAAAATACCAACTTACTTTTTTCAAAATCTTTTTAGATGTTTAATGGATAACAGAGGAGGAATGAAGAAGTACAACAGTATAATAAATGGAGAGTAAATTTCACATTTGGGCATCTAACTTTGAATTTATCATAAAAGATTACTTTTTTGTTTTCTGCCAAATAAAATTAATTCAAATTTAATCAAGTTAATTAAAAAGTAAATTTAACATGATTTTTTTTTAATTTTATACTGGAAATATGACACGACACTAGACGTAGCAAGTTAGCTTGGTAAAATATATTAAATATAACGGATTAATTTCAAAAACGCGATGTGGGTGAACGCGAGACTGGAGGTTGTTGTAATTTTTATAGAAAATACTTCATCACGAACTCTTGTAAGGAATTCACCAAAGCTTGAAGAGTGTCAGGCACTGTCTTTAAGAATATTTCACCTAGTATAGGTGTATCCCTCAGAATTCAGCAAACTCTTCTAGTATTAATTAGGAGTCAGAATCTAACACAGATTAAAAAAAACAAACCAGCATCACATTATAAGAAAGGAAGAGTATGTTTTCATCTTTCTGTATTCTTCCATAAGGAAAACCTTAGATTATATAGAAAACCATGAAAACAACTCCAACGGCAAAGAAATTGAAGATTAAAGTCAATAATGATTTGGAATAAATGCTAAAGAAAGTTACGTTACTATTGTTGATGTCTTATGAATAAGAACAAAATAATATGGCTCATCAATGGTATGTTATTAGCCATTAAAATATTGGTCAAATGAGGTTATTCAAGAGTGGACATTAAAGTACAAATATTCTCATAATAAAAATTATTAAGGCTATTCAAATATTGGGATCTCATCAAGATAATTATTATAATTTTTGAGATATCAAGATAATTTTTCTAACAAAGGTTTGGTGACAGACTTATGAGTCAAAGGTTTCAAGTGGAGAAGGAGGTCCCAAATCGAGTATTTACAGTGCAAGTTTAGTGACATGACCCATGAAGTGGACTTGAACGTAAGGCTTGACACATAAATCATTTTCAAGAGAGAGTTTCAAGTATCTAGGTTAGTAATCCAAGTTTAATAGGGAGATTGACGAGGATTTGAGACATTAAATTGGGGGTTTGGTGGATGAAATGGAGGTTTGCATGCGGTGTTCTATGTGATAAGAATGTGCCGCCAAGATTTGAAGGTAAGTTCTGCAGAGTGGTGGTTAGACCGACTATCTTTTATGAAGCAGAGAGTTCACTAGTTAAGAAACTTCCATGTCTAGAAGAAGAGAGTAGCAAAATAATAATGCTAAGATAACTGCTTGAGTATATTAGGAATGATAAGATTAGGAATGGAGATATCCGAGCCAGGGTGGAAGTGGCCCCGTGGAGGATCGGATAAGATACGGGAAGTGCAGTTAAGACATGTGAATAGGAGATATACAGATGCCCCGATAAAGAGGTGCTAGAGGTTAGCCATAGTGGGGTTAAAGAGGGGTAGAGGAAGGCCTAAGTAGTATAGGAGTGAGAAGAGTGTGGAGATCGAGAATTAGGGTAGAAGTTTAATAGGTAGTCGGACGTATTGCTTACCCATTCCCTAAGTGTTACTGTGTTAGTATTATTCTTGTACTTTCGTATTCTTAGATTTGTGTTATTACATGTTATTTCTTTAGCCTCGATTATTATATTATCTTGTTGTTGTTTCTTCTTGTTGCTACTACCTTCTTTTACATCTTTGTTTGAGCCAGGGGTCTACCAAAAACAACCTCTCTACCTTCTCAAGGTAGGGGTAATTAAAGTCTATGTACATTCTACCCTCCCCAGATTCCACTTGTAGGATTACACTAGATTTGTTATTGTTGATTAATTTCGAAGACTTTAACTAATTTCTCTTTATAACACTTAACTCTCTTGTGATTTTGGAAATTATGCATATATGCTTATTTTGATTTCTTTTTAACAATTCAGAACATGAAACATATCAAGCAGTTGATGTGTTTGGTAACAAATGCTAATAAGATATTTTTATTAAAATGATTAAAATATCCTTAATATTTTTTTATTATATAAGTTACAAACTTAATAGTGTCTTTGTAAAGAAAAGGAGAAACAATGGGTATAAAATGGATATGAAGTTAGATGCTTTAGTTTGGGAGAGATATTAAGGATAAAATAGTAAATTATTTGTCAAACTAAAAGTGCTTGTATGCTGAAAAATCGTAAGCTAGGAATGACCAACTTATGACTGATTTTAGCTTATAAGCACTTGACTTATAACTTATAAGCACTTTGATATTTAACAAATACGTAAATAAGCTAAAAGTGTTTATAAGTTAGCTTGACCTGCTTACAAGCATAGCCAAACACTCTCATAATATCACAAATCACTATTGAGATTAATGCTATGAAGCAAAATCTTGAAGGAGGTTTCTGAAATAATCTTAAACGTAATTAATTTCATTTTGAAGTGTTATATCAGATTTTCGGTACAAAATACAAAACGTTTTAGTAAAATTTACTTCAAGTTAACTTGGCCCAAGTTGGATGAATTTATGTGATGAAAAATAAAAGAGTGTTTTTGTATTAGAACTTTAAATTGGATGATTTTACTATGACAAAAAATAGAAAAATAACTTTTGTTATAAATTCAAAATTGAATGACAATCGGCGAATAGTTTCAAAACTTGAAATATTTTTATCTATACTTCTATATGGCCTTCAATCGGGAGGTAGCTCTCTTTAGTAGGTTCAGAAAACTCTTCCAAAGATATCATTATTTTGAACATAAAAATCAATCCTGATTTTGCAGCCTCCACAAAAAGCCGCCATTAAAAAACTTATCAAAAGAAAAAGCAGCCACTAAAAATATATTGAATTATATGACGGTCTCTACGTAAGTGCCAATTCCAATAATACTTCTATTGCAACTTTAGAATGATTGCATACGGTCAATATATTTCTTAATTCTCCCCTTGAAGATAAAGTTTTTGTTTTCAGTTGTAATTTGTGGTATATTCACCTACAAATTTTTGATCAGTTGTAACGTTAATTAAGTAGAAATTCTTCTATGGTAAAGAAAGTAAACTTATATCTCTAAATAAATAGATCTGAAGTTCAACTTAATAGTTTCTATCTACCAACAAGCCTTTGCGTCATGGCTACATCGCATAAACATACTACTACCCAAATATCTGCTACTGCACTGCTAGGATTGCTATTTGCTACTTGTTGCCAGCAGCATTGAGATAGCAGGTTTCTCTCCCACTCTCAAACAAAAATTGCTAAAAATAAAGACAAACAATTGAATTTCCCAGTCAATAATAATATCTACTTTTGTTGATAGTTATATTATTCAATTTGCTTGTGTTTCGTATCAAACTAGTGATTCAGAATGTTCATTTAGCCAGTAGTATTTGCTATTGAGGGAGGAAGGGAGGGAGGCAGGAGTCTGGCTGGACCTACCAAGTGTTATTGTAATTTTTAAACATTGCAAGAATTCTAAATTGATTAAGTTTCTAATACCTATTCTAATTTACTGAGCAGGGGCTGAATCAATAGGTGTCTGCTACGGGATGCTAGGCAACAACTTGCCTTCACATGACGAAGTTATACAACTCTACAAGTGAAGAAACATAAAAAGATTGAGGCTTTATGATCCAAATCATGGAGCTTTACAAGCCTTAAGAGGATCCAACATTGAAGTTATGGTAGGACTTCCCAATTCAGATGTCAAGCATATTGCTTCCGGCATTGAACATGCGATTTGGTGGGTACAGAAAAATGTTAAGAGATTTCTGGCCAGATGTTAAAATTAAGTATATTGTTGTTGGGAATGAAATCAGCCCTGTCACAGGCACATCTTACCTTACCTCACATCTTGTTCCGGCCATGAATAACATTTATAATGCAATTAACTTTGCTGGTTTGGGGAATGACATCAAAGTCTCAACTACCATAGACATGACCTTGATTGGAAACTCTTATCCACCATCACAGGGCCCGTTTAGGAACGATGCTAGGTGGTCGGGTTGTTGATTTTATAAAATTCACACATTCACCTTTGTTCGTTAATATTTACCCTTATTTTAGTTATTCGGGTAATCCAGGACAGATTTCTCTCCCATATGCTCTTTTTACAGCACCTAATATGGTGGTACAAAATCGTTCGCGCCAATATAGGAACTTATTTGATGCAATGCTGGATGCTGTGTATGCTGCCCTCGATAAAGTACCAGGATGGAGATATGTAGATATTGTTGTGTCAGAGAGTGGATGGCCATCTGCTGGTGGATTTGGTGCCACAACAGGCAATGCAGCAACTTACTTGAGGAACTTAATTCAACATGCTAAAGAGGGTAGTCCAAGAAAGCCTGGGCCTATTGAGACCTATTTATTTGCCATGTTTGATGAGAATAACAAGAACCCTGAACTAGAGAAACATTTTGGATTGTTTTCCCCAAATAAGCTGCCCAAATATAACCTCAACTTTGGGGTTTCTTGGGACATTTCTGAGGAAACTAATGCCACTGCTCCTCTCAGAAGTGAGGTGAGAAAGATTCTTCAAATCTCTTTAATTAGGATGGAAAACTTGGTACCAACAATCGAATTTATTCTTAATGCAATTCTTTTTATGAGTGGTGTTAACTAGAGATAATGCAATCTCTGAATGGTGTTCTGACTTTTTTTATTTCTTTGTGATGTTATTAATCTGGCTAACAACTTTTACTAAGTTCGTCATTTCATGGATCATCAATTACATTAACTTATTTTATTTTATTTAACTTCCAAGAAAACATCGAAGATGAGATCTTTTACCTTTTTATAATTTGAATAGAAGAAAATTAGTTTTTCAAATCTTTATGGGTAAAAACGAAGATTTATTGTAAAAAGGACATAATACTAAATTATTTTTTTTTTTAAAGGATTAAAAAATCATTTCACTTCTATATGTTTATAACTTTTATGGACCTTCAATTCAATTATTTGTTTAGTCTTCTTCAATATGTTTATTACTTTCATTGACCTTCAATCACTATGTGGAAAGAACATGTTTAGTCTTCATCAAGACTTCAACCTTCAATGAGAAAAGAAAAAAAAAACCTTCAATGACTAAATATTTTAGACTTTTCAACGTTATTGCCTTCCCATTCAATATTGTTCAATGTATGAGGAGAATATTTGTGTATCATTTTAAGCGGGGAAATTGATGAAACTGAAGCAATCCAAACGTCTGTACTTTTGAGGATTAAGATAAATTGAGGAAATGGAGTAGATCAATTAAACTTGATCCTTTCTTTTTCAATTGTTGTAAGTATTAGAAGAAGAAACAGAAAGGGAAAACTTAAGTTATATTGGCGTAATAGAAATGGGAAAGCTTACATACAGACATCAAGTGGCTGTAGTTTAGTGGTAAAAATTCCTTGTGGCCATGGAGACGGCGCTTGGCAGCCACAACTAAATTTGGTTGACATATTTTAAAGGGAAAATGGGTAAATTTATCCGTCTGCTTTGAAAAATTGGTTAAATATACAATTCGTCATAGTTTGGGGTTAAATTTACCCTCGCTGTCATACTTTGAGGCCAAATTTATCCCTCTACTTTGGAAAATTAGCTAAATATACCCTTCGTCATACTCTGGGGTCAAATTTACCCTCGATGTCATACTTTGAGATCAAATTTACCCTCGTTGTAAAGAAACTTTTCACATGTATCCTTCCTTTAATAGAAAAACCAAAATCAACGTTAGATAATGCCCCATATTTTAAAAATAAAATACACCCTAATCTAACTTGCCCGACCCGACTCAAGTCACAAAAGAGACATAAACAAACATACCCATTCTGTTGGTCAAATTTTTCCAACGAGATTAGACCACTGGATATTTGTCAGTGCATAGTTCATGAAAAATGGATCTGCATCAGTGCAAACACAAACAAATATACCCCTCCCTCAGTTCATGGATCTGCATCAGTGCAGAGCTCATGAAAAATGGCATTTGACGGTCAAATGCAATAGATTAGGCCCACTGGATATTTATCCAGATGATTAAGATGTCTCCTTATGTGGCAATCGTGACATCACTTCATTCTTATATCTTTATATACAATTTGGATCTAAACAAATTTTTCATCATGTCATTTACTTAGAAAACTTATCCCCTGATTCTAGAATCTAGATGCACATAGAATTGCATATCAAATTTTGTTCATTTGTAAACAACCTACCAGCGCTGCACGTTGAAAGAGAAGTATATTTGTTCATTGGGAATATTCGACCAACAGAACTGAGGGAGGCGTATATTTATTTGTGTATATTTTGTGGGTCGGATCGAGCGGATTAGATTAGGGTGTGTTTTAATTTTTAAAAATGGACCATTTAACGTTGATTTGGGTTTTTCTGTTAAAGGAAAGGGTACAAGTGAAAATTTTCTTAACAATGGGGGTAAATATGGCCCCAAAGTATGACGAAGGGTATATTTAGCCAATTTTTCAAAGTAGAAGGATAAATTTGACCCCAAAGTATAACAACGAGGGTAAATTTGCCCCGAAAGTATGACAAAGGGTATATTTAGCCAATTTTCCAAAGTAGAGGGGTAAATTTGACCTTTTTCCCTATTTTAAATGAATTTCTAATATAGCACATTATTGTGTAACAATTAATTTATTTTCTAGTTTTACAACTGAAATATGCTTGCCTGGTGTTTACGCGTTTCATTCAAGAGTCAAGACGTAATCCTTTTGAGTTGAGAGTGATAACGTTCTATACATGTGGAATATGATGATTTAAGTAAGTAGTAGTAATTATTTAGGACAGGGAAACTTATATACTGCACGTCCTAATAACTCATGTGAGTTATGTTCGACTTTCACCTATAGATAACACATGTCTAACGTGGTTCTTTCATAGATTACGAAAAATAGTAAATAAAGTAAATAGTATTTTACGTGAAAAATACCCGGCTCACAAAGGTGAAAAAACCACGACATGTACCTCTATAGGATTTATAGCCTATTTGGCCAAGATTATTTTTCTCCAAAAGTGCTTATTTTTCTCAAAAGTATTTATTTTTAAAAAATGAGGTGTTTGACCAATCTTTTGAAAGAAAATAAGTGTTTTTGGGGAGTAGAAAAAAGAGTTTTGAGGAAATGACTTTTTTAGTACCTGTGTTATAGCTTTATTCCTGTTTTAGTCCTTGTGTAATTCGATTAAGCATATTTAACCTTCACTTAGCATATGCGTGCTATTTTAATCCCTCAAACTAACAGAAGTTAAAAACTCAACAGAATCATTATTTTTATTCAAATAAGAAAGAGAAAAAACAAAAATTAAATTGAGGTTGGAACAATGACTCAAAGATAAATTCTTAAAGGATCACTTGGTCCTACGTGTTAATGTCTGATTTTAATGTATGACATTTATGCAGGAACAAATCAAGTACCAATTTGATATGCAATAAAAAAGGAAGCCAAATCAACTTCACAGCAAAAGGATCTTATATGTGGATAATAAAAGAAAGGATATATGTACAAAACCAATCAAATCTGTGATTGATACCAAACTCCTTTATTCAAGCCACAACAAAGGAAAGAAGTTGCAAGTAGTGCGCCGTCAAGAAAAGAAGATGTTTTCCAGATTTCAAAAATCCTTAAATAAGGGACTAGGCTGCCTCAAAGGAAAGAATTCAATACTCTAAGAATCAAGCAACATCTAATCAGTATGTTTGGCAAAGGAAAGGAGACTTACTCAAGCATCAAGAATTCTTTTTTGAGGAAAGAATAGTGGCTCATTAATTGTAAGGACCATAATTAAATGGTCAAAACTTATTCTTAGAAATAGGATATTTTACATCCCATTTTCAAGGATCAAATATCTTGGGTTGCCTTTTAGTTTTTGAATCTTCCAAACGGCTAGTAGCCTAGCCTCCTCTATTTAAAAGACAAAAGATTAAGGAAGAGACTATACACTTGTCTCAACCTTCTCTTGCTCTTTGCTCTACTTTCATTAAGCATTGTATTCTTTAGAAGTTTACTGTGTATTCAAAAAGAGAGGAAAGAAAAATATAGTTGGTGATGCATTGTATCAAAAGTGAGAAAAAGAAGAGAAGTGTGAGTATAAGCCAAAAAGCTTTACTCAAATCTTGTATTTATTTTATTCACCAAAAGAAGTGCTAGTAGAATCCCTTGCAACCAAGGGGACTGGAGTAAGACCTATTCTAGGTCCCAACCAGTATAAAATATTTGGTGTCATGTTTACCTTTAGCAATTTTCTTTACAGTATTCAAATAGTTTTCTCAACACTGTCTCGATAGTCGACTGATTGGCATAACAAGTCGACTGACTCGCATAGCAAGTCGACTGATAAATCGAAAAAGAGTAATTCACCCCCTTACTACTTTCAATTGGTATCAGAGCCTAGACTCACATCTATTTGCTTAGCCGTAAAGTGAGAAAATATCATGGCCCAAACCATTGCTGGAGCTCTATTCTCAGAAGGAACATCTCAAACTAGACCTCCTTACTTCAATGGAAAACATTTCTCTCATTGGAAGATAAAGATGGAAACCTACATTAAGTCTCATAATGTCAAGGTATGAAAGGTGATCAAGCTTGGTGATCTTCCACTTGTTCCAACAAAAAAGGACGGAAAAAAGTCAGATGATGGTGAGGCATCTACTGACAACATTCCAACCTTGGAGGACTACACTGATGAACAAATGGAAATCATTCAGATCTATTCAAAGGCAAAAAATGTGTTATACAATGCTATCAGTGGTGAAGAATATGAAAAGATCTCATGCTGTGAAACTGCCAAAGAAATGTGGGATAAACTAGAGATCACTTATAAAGGAACTGAGAAGGTCAAACAAACTCTTGTAAGTTTATTGGTCTATGACTATGAACTTTTCAAAATGAAAGATGGGGAGTCCATTGAAGAAACATTTTCTAGATTTGGAAAAATTGTTAGTGAACTCAAAGTTACAGAAAAAACTTATCCTGTAGCAGACCAGATCACCAGGATTCTCAGAAGCTTGCCTCCTCAATGGCTTTCTAAGTTAGTGGCTCTTGAAAGTATGAATTTAAACAAGATGACTTATGATGAAGTAAGAAGAGATCTCATTGCCTTTGAAAAGGCTCACTTGAATAAGAAGGACCAATTGCAAGATAAAAAGAAGAAGACTGTGGCTTTTAAAGCTACAAATGAAGAAGAAGATGATGCCTTGGATGAAGATGAACCTGATCTCATCACTAGGAAAGTTGTTGATAATTACAGGAGATCTAAAAATCAAAGAAGGGGAAAACTAAATTACTCAAAAGGAAAGCAGAATACTGCGTACAACAGGAATGAAGGTAAATGCTATAATTGTGGTAAGTATGGTCACATTGCTTATGATTGTCCAGAAGCTAGAAGAGGGCCTTCCAAAAGAGGTCAAAAAGCTTTCAGTTGTTGGGGTGATGAAGACCAAGCTGAAAATGAAAATGACAATATTGGAGAGTGCTGCTTCATGGCTATTGGGAATCCATCCAGGTAAGAACTAATTTTTGTAATGAATATTCTAAATTAAAAAAATCTGTTAGATCGTTCCATAACTGATTTAAATAAAGCTCATGATGAAAAAAAGGGCTTTATTAATGGAAAAAAGAGAATAGAAAATTAAACTTGAAGTTTGTGAAATTGAAAAAGATTTTTTACAAGAGGAAATTGATGAATTAAATATTAAAATCAACAGTTTTGAAAAATCTTCCATTCACAGTATTGTCAGATCTAATCAACCGTCTAGCTTCTTCAAGTCAGCTGACAAAAATCTAACAGTGGTAGATCTACGTATGATAATAGATATTATAGTTGTGAAGGATCTCAACGGTCAACTAACTCCAGTAAGTCGACCAAAGGAAGAAGTCACAGTCATAATACCTATCATAACAAATATTATAGTTGTAAAGGATTTCAACGGTCAACTAACTCCAGTAAATCGACCAAAGGAACCAACCACAGTCATAATACCTATCATACCTATTCAACCACTAAAAGATACTCTCATTCTGCTTGCTACCACTATGGTAAACCTGGTTATAAATATTATAATTACAGATTTCATTCTAGAAATCCTGGCAAATAGATTTGGAGACCCAAAATTGAGTCTATAAATCCAAATACTAACCCAAAGGGACCCAAGAATACTTGGGTACCAAAAAATAAGTGATATATCTATTTTGCAGGAACACCACTCAAAGCCTTAAGGGAAATGGTATCTCGACAGTGCGTGTTAAAATCGTATGACAGGGAACAAAAGCTTATTTAAATCTGTTGCTGATTTTGATAGAGGTGATATAAGCTTTGGAGACAACTCTAAAGGCAAAGTAATAGGTATTGGTACTATTTTCTTTAATGAATCATGTGATATCACTAACGTTTATTTAGTTAGAAGCTTGAAGTACAATATGCTGAGTATAAGTCAGCTATGTGATGTTGGTCTGGAGGTAAGACTCAAGAAGGATAGATGTATAATTGAAAAGCATGGTAAGCCTTTTCTTCCTGGAAATAGACTCAGAAATGTATATGTTCTGGAATCTATAAAAAGGACAGAAGATCACATCTGTCTAGCCTCTATTTCTGAAGATCTATGAATTTGGCACAAAAAGCTTGGTTATGCAAGCATGAGACTCATTGAAAAACTATCCAAACATGAGCTAGTCATTGGCCTTCCTAAGTTGGATTACAAAAAAACTTACATTTGTGATGCGTGTCAACTTGGTAAGCAAACTCGAAACTCTTTTCCTATTAAGGATATTGTCTCTCCTACTAATCCATTACAGCTACTACACATGGAACTTTTTGGTCCCACTAGAACTACTAGCATTGGAGGTAAAAGGTATGCCTTTGTTATTATTGATGACTACTATCGTTGTACTAGGGTTATATTTTTATCTAACAAAGATAATACTTTAAAGAGTTTTGAAGTTTTCTGTGAAAAGATCTAACGTGAAAAAGGTTACTATATTACTACTATTAGAAGTGATCATGGAAGAGAATTTGAAAACAAGGACTTTGAAGCCTTCTGCAATAGTCAAGGCTACACTCACAATTTATCTAATGCAATATCCCCACAACAAAATAGAGTTGTGCAAATATAGAACTCTCCAAGATATGGCACGAACCATGATATGTGAACACTCCTTGCCTCACAAATTTTAGGCAGAAGCTGTAAGTACTGCTTGTCATATTCTTAACAGGTGTCTTATTTGACCAATTCTGAAGAAAACACCTTATGAATTGTGGAAAAACAAGAAACCCAACATTTTGTACTTTCATCTATTTGGGTTCAAATGCTTTGTTCACATCAATGGTAAGTATAATATTGGTAAATTTGATCCTCAAAGTGATGAAGGTATTTTGATGGGTTACTCTAATTCTAGTAGATCTTATAGAGTTTTCAACAAACATACTCTTTGTATTGAAGAATCCGTTCACGTTATTTTTGATGACTCTAATAGTATTATTGAGAATTCTAGTAGTGCAGATAATGAGGATAAACAGGTTAACAAAGCAAAAGCTACTCCCATAGAAGTCGACTCTTCATCAAAGTCGACTGCCATCGAAGCTGATCAGTCAACTGCTACTACAAGTGATCAATTTGCAATAGAAACTATTCTAAATGAATGGAGAAGTGAACCTGAATTTCCAAGGAAATTCATTATTGGAGATTCCAAGGAAGGAATGAAGACAAGAGCTTCTAGCAAGAAAAGTGAAAATGTTACACCTATATCTCAAACTTGAACCAAAGAACGTTAACGAAGCTTTAGAGTATGAAAGTTGGGTCAAAGCAATGAAAAAGGAACTTGAGAAATTTGACAAAAACAACGTTTGGACTCTGGTCCCTAAACCTGAAAACACCTTAATCATAGGGACAAAATGGGTTTTCAAAAAAAAAAATGGATGAATCAGGTAAGGTGGTTCGAAATAAAGCTCGTATAGTAGCTCAAGGCTACTCACAATAAGAGGGAGTCGACTATGATGAAACTTTTGCACCGGTGGCAAGGTTAGAATCTATTCGAATCTTACTTGCTTATGTTTCTGGCAAAGATTTCAAATTATTTCAAATGGATGTTAAAAGTGCCTTCTTAAATGGGTTTATTAACAATTTTTTGTGAAACAACCTTTCGGTTTTGAAAATCCCAAGTTTCTTTGTCATGTTTTTAAATTGTCAAAAGTTCTCTATGGACTAAAACAAGAACCTAGTGCTTGGTATGATACATTAAGCAATTTTTTTAACTAATCATGACTTCACAAGAGGAAAAATTAACATTACTCTTTTTATCAAAAGAACTCCTTCAGAAAATCTCATTATTCAAATTTATGTTGATGATATTATATTTGGAAGTACTAATGCTGATTTATGCAAGGAATTCTCTAAGTTAATGCAAAGTGAATTTGAAATGAGTATGATGGGTGAGCTAACTTTCTTGTTAGGACTGCAAATCCAACAGTCAACTGAAGGAACCTTCATTTGCCAAAGTAAGTATACAAAAGAACTCATTCAAAAGTTTGGAATGAATGATGCTAAATCTGGCGGTACTCCTATGAGTTCCAAAAGTATTCTTGTAGCTGATGATGGTAGTAAGTCAGTTGATGAAACTAGATATCATGGTATTATTGGCTCTCTGCTTTATCTCACAGCCAGTCAACCAGATATCATCTACAGTGTTTGCAAGTGTGCCAGGTTTCAGTTAGCTCCTAAAGAAAGTCATTTGACTGTAGTCAAACATATTATCAAATATCTTATTGGAACTATTTCCTATGGTTTATGGCATCCTAAAACTAATGATTTTGAACTCAAAGGTTTTTCAGATGCTAACTATGCAAGTGACAAAAATGATAGAAAAAGCACAAGTGGGACTTGTCAATTTCTTGGAAACCCTCTTATCTCATGGAACATCAAAAAATAAAAATGTGTATCTCTCTCTACTATTGAGGCTGAATATATATCTATTGATTTATGTTGTGCTCAAATTCTTTGGATGACTCATCAACTAAGTGATTCTGATCTCTGTTCAAAACCTGTTAAAATTTTTCGTAATAATTTTAGTGCTATTTGCTTGTCCAAAAATCCTGTGCATTATTTTAGGGCTAAATATATTGATATCAAGCATCATTTTATTAGAGATCATGTGCTAAAAAGGTGATATCTAATTATTATATGTTACTTCTGAGTTTCAATTAGACGATTTTTTTTACAAAACCCTTATTGGAAGAAAATTTTTGCAATCTTAGAAAATCTCTTGGAATAGTAACAAAACCTTTTTAGAATATTCGTTATGATTCTCTTTCCTTAAATATTTTCCCTTTATCAATGTACTTCTCTTTATTAATTGTCGCCTAACATAAGATTTAGCTATTGCATGGTCTATGTCTGTTATATGCTTTATACTTGTTAGTTGTTTGTTTCCTTTTTGATTGATGTCAAAGGGGAAGAAAGATATCCAATATAGGTCAACTACTATAAAATAATGAGATTCAGGGGGATACATGCACTCAACTACCAGTCAACTACTCAGGGGGAGAATAAATAGGGAAGTCGACTACAGTAATTTTTTTATTTATTGTCATCCATCAAAATGAGGGAGATTGTTAATGTCTGATTTTAATGTATGACATTTATGAAGGAACAAACCAAGTACCAATTTGATATGAAATAAAAAAGGAAGCCAACTCAACTTCAAAGCAAAAGAATCTTATATGTGGATGGTAAAAGAAAGGATATATGTACAAAATCAATCAAATCTGTGATTGATACCAAACTCCTTTATTCAAGCCACAACATAGGAAAGAAGTTGAAAGTCCTGCGCCGTCAAGAAAAGAAGATGTTTTTCAGATTTCAAAAATCCATAACTAAGGGATTACGCTGCCTCCAAGGAAAGAAGTCAATACTCCAAGAATCAAGCAATATCTAATCAGTTATTTGGCTAAGGAAAGGAGACTTACTCAAGCATCAAGAATCCTTTTTTAAGGAAAGAATCATGGCTCATTAATTGTAAGGACCATAATTAAATGGTCAAACCTTATTCTAGAAAATAGAATATTTTATATCCCATTTCCAAGGATCAAATCTCTTGGGTTGCCTTTTAGTTTTTGAATCTTCCAAACGGCTAGTAGCCTAGCCTCATCTATTTAAAGGACGGAAGATTAATGAAGAGACTATACACTTGTCTCAACCTTCTCTAGCCCTTTGCTCTAGTTTTCTTACGTATTGTATTCTCTAGAAGTTTACTGTGTATTCAAAAAGAGAGGAAAGAAAAACATAGTTGGTGAGGCATTGTATCAAAAGTGAGAAAAAGAAGAAAAGTGTGAGTATAAGCCATAAAGCTTTACTCAAATCTTGTATTTATTTTGTTCACCCAAAGAAGAGCTAGTAGAATCCCTTGCAATACAAGGGGACTGAAGTAAGACCTATTCTGGATCCCAACCAGTATAAATATTTGGTGTCACATTTACCTTCAACAATTTCCTTTACAGTATTCAAATAGTTTTCTCAACACCATCTCGATATTCGACTGAGTGACATAGCAAGTAGAACGATAAATTAGAAAAGAGTAATTCACCCCCCTACTACTTTCACTACGTTCATCTTCTTCTTCACAATTTCAAGGTAAAAATGGGATATCTTTTGTCAATTTTTCTAGAACATCTTCTTGCTGGAGAAGTTTTAGGTTAATTTTTTTTATAATAGTGATATTGTCAAAAAAATTTATTATTAAATTATATCATCATGAAATTTGTAATTTGTCCACACATTTGTTCATCCCTCCAAGAGTGCTAAGCTAAAATTAAATGTAATAAAACATAAAATTTTCAAATACAGAATTATGGAAAAGAATAGAAGATATGATAGTAATGTTCATTAATGGACAAGAAAGACAAGATCCCTTTTTTTTTATTTTTATAAATGAAGAGCGAGACAGAGAGGAACACTAGGGGTAGAGAATTTTTTTACCATATTATATTCATTTGGAGGGATGAGCTGACGATGGACTGCATCTTCATGGCTTCTTGTCAACAGATAGTGTCCATGACGCATTATTCTTAATTTTTTTTTTTCTAATTCTCAAAATTAATAAAAATAATTAATCCATTAAATTTTTAACTTTCGTAAGTTTGAGGGACCAAAATAGCACGCATATACTAATTGAAGGTTAGATATGCTAAGTTGAATAACAAAAGGATAAAAAATGGAATAAAGCTATAACATAGGGATCAAAAATGCCATTTCGCCAAATAATTTTTCATAAACTAAAAAAGTAGATTTTCCCTAAAAGCACTTTTTTGAAAAATACTTTTGAGGAAAATACACTTAAAAACAATTTTAAAATGCTTGGTGTAACAACCTTAAATGTGAAATTATATTTGTTATATATTTTGACCATTTTCCCCTTCCCCATAGTTGTTACATGCTTGTTATGAGATGTGGGGATGGTTGGCACGGTCCCCGATGCATTCAAAAATGATTTGGGAGAGTTTGAGACTCTTAGAAGCTTTAAAAGCCATTAGTTTGACTTAGGTCAATATTATGTATTTCGAGCGCCGGATGGCGATTTGGTCAGTTTCATTAGATCCAAAATGCCAATTTTGGGTTAGTAGCGGGTTGGTTTGGGTTTGAAACCTTTATTTTACATTTCAACCCTTCATTTCAAAACTAGTTAAAATAAGCTTTTAAGGGTTTCGGGGTTAATTATTGTAAACGACTTCTTTTTGAAAACATTGCAATTGAGTCTGGAACATCAAAAATAGCCTAGTAGCATATATGGTTTAGTTCTGTGGGGTACCAAACGAATCTCGAGGGTTCATTCGGAGAATTTAAAAACTTGCATTTCAGCTGAATTGCTCTGTCTGGTGCAAGGAAAAAGCGTTCTTCAAATTGGCGAAACCCATATTGTGATCATGGAGAAGGAATACACTCTTTGTCACAAACGCGATGGTGGGACTGTCTTCGTGAAGGTTGACTTCTCCTCCATCGCGATCATGACCCCTTGACCACGTTCGAAATAACCATTTAATTTATGGTCAATCATTAACCCTCGTGGTCGTGAGGTGTTGACCGCGATCGCAAGGTACTGTTCATAGAATAGTATAAATACATAATTTTTTGCAATTTTCACCATTTTTGGACCTTGGAGCTTTGGGAACGGGCGATTCTTAGGGTTTTCTTCACCATTTGAGCTTGGTGTGAGCTGCAAACTCTTATTTCCATTGATTTTATCTTTAAAATAGCTTCGAAACCTTGATTTCAAATTGGATTTTTGGAGTTTTTGCTGGTAAAGCGTTAAAATGATTTTTCTTCGATTTGAGCCTCATTTTAAACTCATTTTCGCATGGGATTTCAACTGTAGAATCGGATAATCTTGGGGAACATGTGTCTAAAATAAAATTATGATTTTCCCCCTTTTGTTTTTAACCCATTTTTCAAACTAATTTTAGACCTATTTTAAATATAGCTAATATGAGTATAATTAGCTTTCTTTTGACACGTAGATTATGTTTTTAATAATTTTAGCTCACGCCGAGACTGTTCATGAAGGAAAGGCTCTACGTTGAAGGCTTAAGCTTGGATTTTCAACTTTTTGAGGTAGGTTATGGCTTAACTTTCTTCAAACTGGGCTAGATAGTTAACGAACATGTAAAGCATGCTATGGATTGGGAAATTAGCCATGAGAATTATATTTTGAGATTATTTATTATTACCATGTGCCTGTGTGGAGGCTTATTTTCATATTGTTGTTGACTTGAGAGAATATATATATATTACGTGTTGCCCGTGTGGGGGATTTATTTCACATCATAGGTCTTATTTGTGTATTAAAAGCCATGTTTATTGTTGTGATGTCCGTGCGGAGCTTGAATAGACATTATAGGCCTTCTTGAGCATTAATTGCCTTCATCATGATAATAATACCCGAGAGAGGAGTTTTTGAAATGATATTTTGATGTCTTACGTGATTGTTTATCTTGGTGGTTCCTAGTGAGGGCTTATATCATGAATCATTGACATGCTGAGTTGATTTTTGGGCTCACTTATACTGTATGAATTGATCATTATCTTTATACTGATTGGTTTTGAGTATTCTATCCACATTTTATATATACACTTCATGAGTATTGTTACCATTGTGAAACACTTTATAAAACTCTTGATTCATGAACAATAGCTAAATAGGTAAATGAGACACTTTATACAACCCTTGATCCATGAACATTAGCCGCATAAGTGAGTTGAGATATGGGATTGAGATATGAGAAAGTATACGGATTGCAAACCCCCCATGGGTTCTATCTTGAAGCGCGGAGGCTCAGAAGGTGTATACGAAAAGTCATGTGATGACTTATTTTCATCATCATCACATCATCATTGCATTGCATTGCATTGTTTACATTGTTGTGAATTTCCTTATGTGTTGTTGTTTTGTAGTTAGTTTTCTTTATTGTCTGTAAAGCTTAGAACTGTTAGTGAAGACGGTGTGAGTTACCGTCTGAGAACTTTTCTATTTGCAGGTGACGTGCTGATAGTATATTTTATTTGTATTATTTTCTGCTTTGCTCAGTCAGCTTATGATACCTAATGAGTACAATTGAACCATACTCACTCCTACTGTGCCCTTTCGGTGCAGATCCTAGTTTGAGTATGAGCCGCGGTAGCTGATTGTGCAGTGATAGCTGATTTTCGGAGTACTTGGTGAGCTCCCCATTCGGAGCCTTGTTACCGCCTCCATCTATCTTTATCTTGTCTTTATTAGTATACAGAGATAAACTTTGTATTTTTAGTTTTCAGACTATATATTAGATGCTCTTTTACTTATGACACCATTTCTGGGGATTTATGTATTTTGTTCAATTTCCGCTATGTTATACATTATTGCCTGACTTCATTCTAGAAGTCTTGCCTTTCTGTATTTTGCTTATCTTGTATCGTGAGGGATTTGGGTTACCTACTAAGGCTAATACTGAGGTAGGTACCATCATGAATTCAGCTTTAGGGCCGTGACAAATTGGTATCAGAGTGCTAGATTCATCGGTCTCATAAGTGAAAGAGTAGAATATCTAGCAGAGTCTCGCGGATCGGTACATAGACGTCTGAATCTATCTTCGAGAGGCTATAAGAATCTTTAGGAAAAAACTTCTCTAATTTGATTCCTTATCATGCGAGTTATTCATACTTAATATTCTAAACTTGTGCTCCATTCTTTTCTGCGCAGATGGTGCGGACTAGATCCGGAGATGTTGAGGATGCTGAGCCAGTATCCATTGTTAGAGCTCCAGTTAGGGGGCAAGGTAAGGATCGTGGCTGGCCCAACGATAGAGGTTGGTGATCTAAGGCGTATTTATATGCCTTAGTAGCGACTTTAACCCATGATTACCTTAGTTTTGAGAACAATACTTGTGTTTTATATAAGTTTTTGATGGAATATGGGATATTGTGCTAACCAATATGATTAGACTTGTGTAGGTGGAATTTATGACTTTTTGGAGCATGTTTGGCATGGAAAGTGAGGCTTGGAGGAACTACAAGTGAAGAATATGGAAGATAAGAGGCAAGCCGAAGAGTTGATCTTGAAGAATCCAACCAAATCCGCGAAGAGAAGTCGACGAAAGCAAAAAAATCACAAAAAAGGGCCTGGCGCGCTAGGCAGCGTGCCAGGCCGCTTTTGGCAAAATTTCTACTTGCCTAGGCAGTGCACAGGCGCGCTGGCCAGCGTGCCACGCCGCCTAGGAGCACCCTTTTAGCTGAGGCAAAATCTGCCTAATTGCTAGGAGCGCCCAAGGGCCTGCCGGGCCGCTTTTTGGCCCATTTTTGCCTCGACTTGGGTCTATAAATAGGGCTTTTGAGTTATTGTATCACATTCCATCATCCTTAGAATATTTTGGGCGTTTTTGGGCATCTCAATTAGGTTCCATTCCTCTTCTTTTCAGTTTTTAATTATTTTTTAGGGTATTTATTACTTTTGGATGTTGATAAACATTATGAGTGACTGAAATCCCTCATTCTTGGGGTTAAGGCCAAGAACATGAATCTCTTGGGTTAATTGTATTGGTTTTTGCTGGAGTTTATCATAAATTGCTTATTCATATATTCTAAATTTCATTATTATAATGTTTGATCACCATTGGAATATATTCCTTGTCTTGAAGTGAACTCGAGAGAGAAACTAAGAGATAGAACTTGAATATATGAAGTGTGGTCTTTCTCGGGGAAGTAATTCTAAGGGATTGACATGTGGTTAGGACTGAGAGGTACCTAATCCACCACACTTGGTCAATTACGAGAAGAAAACTTGAATGCTCTAGAATTGGTTAAGCTTATCACCACTCACGGATGTAGGTAGGTTTTTAAGTTCTAGTAGAAGATTATATTTTGGAGACGAATATAGTTATAAAATTAACCTCGGGATCAATAACCACGATAAACAACTCAAAGTGCTTAAACCAACAACAATTATGCTCAAGAGATGACGTTCAGGGTGCCTTAGCCCTGGGAATTCACTTTTTATTGATTTTTCAAGCATATTTGCGAAAACCAAAGTTACGGTAGCAAAGATAGGAGTTCGTAGTCCGCAATCATTTAATATTTAGCACCAAATCTCTGGTCGTTTTCGCAACACTAGTTTTTAATTATAGTTTGACGTCCAGAGTTGATTTCTGTTGACGAAAGTCCCTTGGGTTAGATATCCGGCTCTTTAAAAGGAGTCACTTTATTACTTGCACGATCACGTACACTTGCGTGTATAGCTGAGTCGCAACAAGTTTTTGGCGCCATTGCCGGGGACTTTCAAATAGATAGATTTTAATTAGTGACGTTTGTACTTTAATTTTCAGCTACGTGTTGACAACTTGATCTTAGCTGTTCTATTTTGCTGGCTTACTTCATCGGAACACTGGCAAGGAACAAAAATTTGGTAGCCCCGCAGTCTGAACCTGAAAGATATTTTAATAGATTGAGGAGACAGGCTGCAGACTACCCAATCCCACAAGTCGAACTGGCTGGCGAAGGAATACGGGGTAATCCCGTAAGAATTGAAGAACCAGGTGCAGAGAGACGTGAACCGGAAGTAATGGCAGCTAGAACAGTTCGCGATGTGGCAATCCCACTCGCCACTAATGTGACCTCCAGTATTCTCAAACCGGCAGCTGGAGGTAGATTCGAGCTTAAACAGAACATGGTGCAACTCTTGCACTCAAGTGGACAGTTTACTGGTCTTGCTCATGAAGACCCGCAGAGGCATATTCAGAATTTTCTAGAGATCAGTGACACATATATTCCTGCGGGTGTGTCTTCAGATTATGTGAGACTTACTTTGTTTCCCTTTTCTCTGTTGGGGGAAGCAAGGAGGTGGTTAGATGCAGAGCCGGCTAATTCTATCACTACTTGGGATGATCTTGCTCGGAAATTCTTGATAAGGTTCTTTCCGTCTGGAAAGACAGCAAAGCTGAGGAGTGAGATACTAAGTTTCAGACAGAGAGATGATGAGAATTTGTACCAAGCTTGGAACAGATTCAAATCCATGTTGAGGGATTGTCCTCACCACCACCAAGCTAATGAAGTGTTGGTGCATACGTTTATAGAGGCTCTCGATCCCAACACTAAAATTCTACTTGATTCAGCTGCAGGTGGACAGGCTTTAGAGAAGACGTATGATGAATTATATGCTCCGTTAAATCATATTTCGCAGGGAAATCCAGACTGGCATAGTGATAATTTGAGGAATTCGACAAAGAAGGTTGCTAGGAAACTAGATGTGGATGCAGTCACAACATTATCTGCCCAAATTTTAGCTATGCAAAACATGATGAACAATCACTTTAGTACTTTAAATTTGGGGCAACAACCAGCTCCCGTGAATGCAGTCCAGCAACAGGTTTCTGTGATGTGTAGTGTATGTGGAAATGGTGATCATACCAGCGATTTGTGTAGTGCTAATCCGGATTCGGTAAATTTTGTTGCTAATGCCCAAAGGGGAGGTGGAGCTCAGAACTACGGTAACACTTATAATGTCGGGTGGAAAAACCATCCGAACTTCTCGTCGGGAGGAAATAAAAATCAATATAGTCCTCAAGGATATGCCCCTCAGTACAACCAACAACAAGGTCAAGGAAATCAAGTGGGTGCTAAGCCTGGAGACATGAGTGTGGAGGATATGTTAAAATAGATTATGACTGAACAAGAAAAGCTGGCAGCAGATGTGAGAAACAATCAGTTGGCTACTCAGAATTTGGAAAAGCAGATTGGCCAGTTAGCTAATGCACAGAATATAAGGCCCCAAGAAGGTCTTCCAGGAGATACTGAGCCAAATCCCAAGCAGGTGAATGCTATAGTTACCCGTAGTGGTAAGCAGTTAGAGGATACAGTTGCACCAGCGAAAGAATTGGAGCCAAAAGTAGTGGTGATTGAAGAAAGAATTGGAGCCAAAAGTAGTGGTGATTGAAGACGAACAAGTGCAGTCTACCAAAAACTCCAAAGATGATAAAGTGATACATAGTGTGAAGTTGCCTCCTCCTTTCCCTCAAAAGTTCAAAAAGAAGAAGGAGGATGAATGCTTTGGTAAGTTCATTGAACTACCTAAACAAGTGCACATTAATTTGCCTCTTGTGGATATCTTGCAGGGTATTCCAAAGTATGCCAAGTTCGTGAAAGACATTGTAGCAAACAAGAGTAGATTGACAGAATATGCCACAGTCGCTTTGACTGAGGAGGTTAGTTCTCGCATTCAGAATCGGTTACCTACTAAGCTGAAAGATCCTGGAAGCTTCACTATAAAGATTACTCTGGGGGATCGAGTCTGCGCTCATGGATTGTGTGATTTGGGGGCTAGTATAAATCTGATGCCCACTTCGGTTTTCAAGGAGTTGGGTTTGGGTCGTCCGAAGCCTACTACTATTATTTTACAGCTGGCAGATCGATCTATGACTAGACCTGATGGTATTGTTAAGGATGTTCTGGTTCAAGTAGGGTCGTTTATCTTTCCCATTGATTTTGTGGTGCTAAATTTTGAGCCTGACCCGGAAGTCCCATTTATTTTGGGGCGTCTGTTCCTAGCTACAGGAGGGGCAATCATTGATGTAGCAGCCGGGAAACTTACTATGCGAGCTCATGATAAGGTTGAAGTCCTTGAGGTATATAGGGCTTTGAAGCCTCCAGAAATTTATGAGAACTTGTCGGCTATCACAGCTATAGATTTGGCGGTTGAAAGATTTACACTTTGTCTACAGATCCGTTGGAAAAAGTTTTGATGGGGCAAGATGTGTTTGGTGATGCAAAAGCTAGTAAGATGGTGCAAGTTCTTGATCTTATGGGTATCTATGCTAAAGAGGGTAGATGGGAACCGTTAAATCGTCCACTCGGTCCTCCAACTAAGCCCTCAATTGAGGAAGCACCGAAGCTTGAATTGAAGGAACTTCCATCTCACCTTCGATATGTTTTCTTAGGTGAAAATGAGACTCTTCCTATTATTCTGGCAGCAGATATGTGACAGGAACAAGTTGATGCAGCATTGTTGATACTAAAACGAAGAAAGAAGGCTATTGGTTGGCAGATGTCTGACATCCATGGTATTAATCCGGGTTTATGCATGCATAAAATTTACATGGAAGAAAGGCACAAGCCGAGTGTGCAACACCAACGACGCTTGAATCCGGTGATGAAAGAAGTAGTAAGGAAGGAGGTAATTAAGTGGCTTGATTCTGGCATTGTTTACCCTATCTCTGATAGTACGTGGGTGAGCCCAGTATAATATGTTCCAAAAAAGGTAGTATGACGGTGATCACAAATGACAATAATGAACTGATGCCTACAAGAACTGTAACTGGATGGCGTATTTGCATGGATTACCGAAAACTTAATGATGCTACAAGGAAAGACCATTATCCAATCCCTTTTATTGATCAGATGTTGGATCGTTTAGCCGGGCAGGAGTATTATTGCTTTCTTGATGGGTATTCCGGATACAATCAAATTGCTATAGATCCTCAAGATCAGGAGAAGACTACATTCACATGTCCTTACGGCACATACGCTTTCAAGCGTATGCCATTTGGATTGTGTAATGCACCGGCTACCTTTTAGCGTTGCATGATGGCTATTTTCTACGACATGGTGGAGGAGTTCGTAGAGATTTTTATGGATGATTTTTCAGTCTTTGGTAACTCTTTCGAGGTATGTTTGTAAAACCTTGATAAAGTCCTTGCTCGGTGTGAAGAAACTAATCTTGTTCTCAATTGGGAGAAGTGCCATTTCCTTGTGACGAAAGGTATAGTTCTTGGGCATAAGGTGTCAAAGCAGGGGCTGGAAGTTGATAGGGCAAAGATTGAAGTTATTGAAAAACTCCCTCCACCTATATCGGTTAAAGGGGTCCGAAGTTTTTTGGGTCATGCTGGATTTTACAGAAGGTTTATTCAAGATTTTTCCAAAATTGCACGTCCCATGTGTGCACTTTTGGAGAAAGATGTGAAGTTTGTATTTTGTGAATCATGTGTGAAGGCATTCGAGGTTTTGAAAAAGAAGTTGGTAGAGGCACCTATTCTTATTGCTCCTGACTGGGCTTTGCCATTTGAGCTCATGTGTGACGCAAGTGATGTTGCAGTGGGTGCGGTTCTAGGTCAACAGAAGAATAAGGTATTTCACTCTATTTATTATGCAAGCAAGACCCTTGATGCAGCCCAGATGAATTACACGGTGACTGAAAAAGAGATGTTAGCTTTGGTGTATGCATTTGATAAATTCGATCGTATTTGGTCGGCACGAGCGTCATTGTATACACGGATCATACATCAATACGGTATTTGTTTAATAAAAAGGATGCGAAGCCGCGCTTGATTAGATGGATCCTATTGCTACAGGAGTTTGACTTAGAGGTTAAAGATAGAAAGGGGACAGAAAATCAAATTGTTGACCATCTTTCTAGACTTGAGAGCTTGACACATATAGTGGATGATGGGCATATTTGTGAGGAATTTCCAGACGAGCAGTTGTTGGTATTAGATGTCGATGAGTTGCCATGGTATGCAGACATTGTGAACCTATTGGTAAGTGGGTTATTTCCTCCTGATTCGAGTCCTCAACAGAAGAAGAAACTGGCATATGAGGCACGTTTTTATACATGGGATGAGCCTTATTTATTTAATCAAGGCCCTGATCAAATAGTACGATGATGTATTCCGGATGCGGAAGTGAAACAAGTATTAGAGAGATGCCACGCATCACCTTACGGTGGACATCATGGTAGTGAACGAACAGCCCAAAAAATATTGCAATCGGGTTTCTTCTGGCCTTCTATATTTAAAGATGCTCATACCTTTGTGAAGAACTGTGATCAATGTCAACGTATGGGGACGATTGCCAAGCGACATGAGATGCCTCTTAGCAACATCCTAGAAGTTGAAATTTTTGATGTATGGGGGATTGATTTTATGGGGCCTTTCCCAAAGTCGAATGGCAATCTATACATACTCGTAGCAGTGGATTATGTATCTAAATGGGTAGAGGCTGCAACTCTTCCTACGAATGACTCCAAAGTTGTGGTAAAGTTTCTTCAAAAACACATCTTCACTAGGTTCGGAACTCCAAGAGCTATTATTAGCGATGGAGGGTCACACTTCATTAATTATTGGGTGAATAGTGTATTGGCGAAGTATGGAGTGAAACACAAGGTCTCCACAGCGTATCATCCCCAAACAAGTGGCCAAGTGGAAGTATCTAATCGCGAGATAAAGCAAATCTTGCAAAAGACGGTGAATACTCAGAGGAAAGATTGGTCACTCAAGCTGGATGATGCTCTTTGGGCTTATCGGACGGCGTATAAGACTCCCATAGGGACTTCTCCCTATTATTTGGTCTTTGGCAAAGCTTGTCACCTCCCAGTTGATCTTGAGCACCGAGCATATTGGGCAGTAAAGAAGTTGAATCTAGATTCGGGGTTGGCTGGTAACAGGAGGTTGTTACAACTCCATGAGTTGGAGGAATTTCGGGCCCATGCATATAAAAATGCTAAGATCTACAAGGAGAAAATGAAGAAATGGCATGACAAGCATATTCTCCCCCGTACTTTTGAGCCAGGACAGTTGGTACTTTTGTTTAACTCAAGACTTAGGTTGTTTCCGCGCAATCTAAGATCTAAGTGGAGTGGGCCTTTTGAGGTAAGTCACTCGACGCCTCAAGGGGCGGTGGAAATTTTGAACAAAGAAGATGGTACAAGGTTCATGGTAAATGTCAAGAGATTGAAGCATTATTTCGGTGAGAAAGAGAAGCAGACGGAGGACGTGCTTCGCCTTGATAATAACTGAGCTCTTACATTTGGTCGAGCCGCGACATTAAACCAGGCGCTACATGGGAGGCAACCCATGCATGTGATGTAATAGTTAGGATTTATAAAGTAAAAATACAAAAAGAAGAGTCGTGCCCCGACCAAAACTAAGGTGCTTGATGGGAGGCAACCCATCTCTTTTACAGTTTTTATTTTCTAACGTATTGCTAGGATCTTGTGTTTATGCAGAGACACGGAGCATGTTAGTATGAGAATCCACAAGAAAAAGGTAAATTTGGAGGATAGATGATTATTTGAAGGTGCCGGGCAGGCAGGACATGTTTTGGAGCAAAGCGTCGAGTCTTGGGACTTATAAAAGCCCCAAGATTATGTTAAAAATGTGAAAAATTGCTCAGGTATGAGAATAAGTGTGGGGTGCGCTACCCAGCGTGCCAGGATGAAAAAGCTAAAAAAAATATTTTTTGAGGCAGTGGGGAGGCGCGCTGGCCAGCGTGCCACGCTGTCTTCCCCAAAAATTTGGCACGCACAGGCAGTGCACAGGCGCGCTGGCCAGCGTGCCACGCCGCTTGTGCCCAAATTTTTTGTCAAGGAGACAGTGGGGTAGCGCTCTAGGCAGCGTGCCACGCCGCTACCCCCAAATTTTTTTTTAAGTCATTTCCTTTTAATACACGACCCACCCCCTTCCCTTTTCTTTTAAATCCCTAATTTCCCTTCTTCTTCACTATCTTTCCCAACTCCATACCCACATACACGAGTTCCTCCCAAAGCATCTCAAAAATTTTCGCTTAGATTTCCTTATACGAATTCCTGCCTTCTACTCTTGGGATTGTGTCCAAGTCTCCATTCAAAGCTCTCAAGGTATGTTTCCTTAGCTTTCTCTCTCTAGTTTGCTATGGGGATGATACGATTTTGGGGTTTCCTTGGATTTCGTGTGTAAATTCCAAATATGTTCTTGGTTTGTTGACTTGCTTCTTATCATATGGTTGGGGTTTATGGGGTGGCATTACAATGAACTTGGAAGGCATGTGAACTTGTGATTACTAATCTTCTTTTAGTGCAAAATTGGAAGTGGGTTTCTCTTTATTGGTGAAAATTGAGCAAATTGGCAGTGGCAATCACTGAATACGACTCATATGTGTGGAATAAATGACTATTGTTGGACTTCTTGACTAAAACTAGCATGTCATTCTAATGCTATTTATAAGATTGCTAACCTTGTGTGGGAATGTGCATTTATCTATGGTGGGGACTTGGTTTTGGGCGTTAAGTGATGAGGGGAAGTCTGAGTACCCTCCGCCCATATTTATTTTGACTTGGTGCTAAGCGACTAGGTGTGGGGTGGCCCTCAACATCACCGCGCATTAAGTTGGTTAGCTATTTTTACATGGGTTATTGACTTGTTTGTGGATCTCTGCTACAAGTACTATGTCTGATTCTAATGTAGCAGCCTCTAGCTCTCACAAGAGACGTCGGTCGGGTAATAAGGTGCCCGCAGCTCCCCTAGTCCCAAAAGGGCAAAAATGGAAGTATGGGATAAACGCGGTCTCCAGTGCGGGGAAAAGTTGGTACAAAAGCCATCCAGAAGCTAAATATTTTTTCGATGAGTGTATTGATTGGGCAAGCCTGGCTCGGGCTTACCCACAAATTTTGGCTCGGCTTGAGCAAGTTGGGATGGGCTTTGTTTTCAACAGACCTACAAATTGCAACCTCCATCTGGTGAGGGAATTGTAGGCAAATTGGAACCCGAACGCAACTACATGCTCGGTAGTGGTACGATATTCGGATGTGATACTTGACTCCTTGAGCTTGACTGGATTATTGGGAATTCCCACTCGGGCTAGTCCCCAAGACATACTCAGACTAAATGCTAGGCCTCCATATGCTGAAATTCGACACACTCTATGCGGCCCACGTTCAACTGTGAGGTCGCTTTGCCATCACCAACGAGGGTATCACAAGAGTCTACCCTTTGCCCATCTCAACAAAGAGGCGAGGATTTGGCTAAAGATTGTGTGTTGTTGTTTAATTCCGGGGAGCCACATGACTGAAGTTACAAGGGATCGTGTCTGTCTGGTATATGCTCTCATGACTGATGCAGCGATTGATGTAGGTTCTGTGTTGTTGTCGGCTATGCGCCAAGCTCGCCTCCATGGAGGTCTTCGATATGCTTTCGGTGGACTATTGACCAAATTAATGCGAGCATTCAAAGTGCCCGAAGAAAATTTAAACTATCATCCTCCTTTGGTGACGACGCCTGTGGATGTCACCTAGACTAAGGCGCCAGATTCACTCGGCCCCACTTTGACATTAGCAGAGCGTCATGCTCGAGATGACGGGATTTTAGCCCGTATGTATGGGTTGGAGATGCTGCGACACAGGACTGGGGGTAGGCCCTCCATGGCGGATGAGCTGAGCCAGGTAGAGAGGGATTATCCTCTCAATGAGCATGCCATGGCCTTATTAAGGATTGGTCCTGATTTTGTGGAGCCTGTGGATGATGATGTCCCCACAGATGAAGATGCCCTCCAGAGCGATTCTGAGGATGAGGAGGCTGAGGCAGATGATCCAGCGTTAGAGGTCTGTGGGCCGGAGGACGACGACTACCTCGACTGACCAGGGAGTTCCTTGCGTCCTACTCTTGTTTTGTTTATTTTGGTAGCATTGGGGACAGTGCTAATCTTTTAAGTGTGGGGTGGGGTGTGATGGACTTTCCTTGTATGTATGTATATGTGTGCTGCTGTATGATTTTATTTTAGGTTCCTCAGCATTTGTTTTCGGTTCTTTTACTAAGGAGAGTCCCTTTGAACCGTACAAAAAAAAAGTATTAGCTAAATTTTGGATTTTTGATGTTATTTTGTGTTGTTTTTGGTGTTTATTACTTTTGAGTCGCCTTAGTCAGAGGACTAATGGATTTGCTCTATGATGGATGGATGACGACCGTCTTAAGAGCAAATTAGTCATGTAGTGTCGTGTCGGGTGTTCTTGCTTGCTATACAATTGTGCATACACATGTGAAACATGCCCGGATTATATAATAGCAAGTGTTGAGACGCTTAATTCTCACTTAGTTGACTCGCTAAGTTGCTTAATGTTGAATTTATGCATGATTTCGGAGGTTGTATGGTGAACCTGCTAAGCTGAACATGTGCCATGTGTGAGTAAGTTTTATGATATTCCATGTGCATAATGATGTCTAGAACTTGCTCGGGGTGTGTGCAAAGCGAAATAAGAGATGTTAAGTTTAGGAGATGATATAGGCATTTCTTTGATAGCCACATTTTAGACCTACTTTATCTACCCTCTGTGCATAATCATAGTTAGCCCCGTTGAGCCTTTAGCCTTTTTCTTGGTAGCTTTACATGTAGCTCAATCCTCTTCTTTCAAAGAACCAGAATTTGATCCAATAACTCCTAAGCGCTTTAATTAGGAAATCAAGAGGTGAAGGAGTACAAGAGTTTGGAAGAAGGAAAGAGTTAAGTTAAAGTCCCAAGCATATCTCCTATGGGTGTGTGAAAAAAAGTTTGTGCATGTTGGTGGGGAGTTTAAAAAAAAAAAAAAAAAAGAAAAAAGAAAAAAGAAAAAAAATAATATATAAAAATTGTTTTTGTAATCAGGGGGTGATAACAGTATTCCTTATCCAGTATGCTGAAGCTAGTTTAAAGTTATGGGGCAAAACAAAGAAAAGTTGGGGAGATAAAAGTAGTGGAAAATAGGTCGGTCGAAGGTGCTCTGAATGTGATTTGTAGTGTAGTAAAGCGCTCAAGAAAGATAGTCACTATTCTTGACCAAATAGTTCCTACCCGTCCTTGTGCTTACATTACAACCCCTACAAAGTCCTACTTGATCTTAAGCTTTAACATTTTAACATTAATGAAGTATTACACTATGGGCAAGCCTATGGTTCATCTTTGTGTTGCATGTGAATTCTTTTTGAGAGTGAGTGACTTTCATTCATGCACCCAGTTAGTGATTACTTTGTAGAAGTGAGGGGTGATTCTCTTGTGGTGAGGGCACATGGTTAGTGAAGTTTGGTGATCTATTAATAATGTGTCACGCATGAATTTACAACTAGTAAGTTGTTTTGTGAGGATAGGTTGTTTCAATTTGTTATTTAATTGTTTGATATCCTAGTATGTTGGTGCATAAGTGATAAATGTGGTTGTGTAAGCTGTGCAAGAATGCTCATTTTGTGTCTATTATTTAAAGTTGCCTGGATTTGAGTGTGATTAATTGTTCGAGGACAAACAAAGGTTTAAGTGTGGGGTGGTGATCTAAGGCGTATTTATATGCCTTAGTAGCGACTTTAACCCATGATTACCTTAGTTTTGAGAACAATACTTGTGTATTATATAAGTTTTTGATGGAATATGGGATATTGTGCTAACCAATATGATTAGACTTGTGTAGGTGGAATTTGCGACTTTTTGGAGCATGTTTGGCATGGAAAGTAAGGCTTGGAGGAACTACAAGTGAAGAATATGGAAGATAAGAGGCAAGCCGAAGAGTTGATCTTGAAGAATCCAACCAAATCCGCGAAGAGAAGTCGACGAAAGCAAAAAAATCACAAAAAAAGGGCCTGGCGCGCTAGGCAGCGTGCCAGGCCTCTTTTGGCAAAATTTGTACTTGCCTAGGCAGTGCACAGGCGCGCTGGCCAGCGTGCCACCCTTTTAGCTGAGGCAAAATCTGCCTAAGTGCTAGGCGCGCCCAAGGGCGTGCCGGGCCGCTTTTTGGCCGATTTTTGCCTCGACTTAGGTCTATAAATAGGGATTTTGAGTTATTGTATCACATTCCATCATCCTTAGAATATTTTGGGCGTTTTTGGGCATCTCAATTAGGTTCCATTCCTCTTCTTTTCAGTTTTTAATTATTTTTTAGGGTATTTATTACTTTTGGATGTTGATAAACATTATGAGTGGCTAAAATCCCTCATTCTTGGGGTTAAGGCCAAGAACATGAATCTCTTGGGTTAATTGTATTGGTTTTGCCTGGAGTTTATCATAAATTGGTTATTCATATATTCTAAATTTTATTATTTTAATGTTTGATCACCATTGGAATATATTCCTTGTCTTGAAGTGAACTCGAGAGAGAAACTAAGAGATAGAACTTGAATATATGAAGTGTGGTCTTTCTCGGGGAAGTAATTCTAAGGGATTGACATGTGGTTAGGACCGAGAGGTACCTAATCCACCACACTTGGTCAATTACGAGAAGAAAACTTGAATGCTCTAGAATTGGTTAAGCTTATCACCACTCACGGATGTAGGTAGGTTTCTAAGTTCTAGTAGAAGATTATATTTTGGAGACGAATATAGTTATAAAATTAACCTCGGGATCAATAACCACGATAAACAACTCAAACTACTTAAACCAACAACAATTATGCTCAAGAGATGACGTTCAGGGTGCCTTAGCCCTGGGAATTCACTTTTTATTGATTTTTCAAGCATATTTGCGAAAACCAAAGTTACGGTAGCGAAGATAGGAGTTCTTAGTCCGCAATCATTTAATTTTTAGCACCAAATCTCTTGTCGTTTTTGCAACACTAGTTTTTAATTATAGTTTGACGTCCAGAGTTGATTTCTGTTGACGAAAGTCCCTTGGGTTCGATATCCGTCTTTTTAAAAGGAGTCACTTTATTACTTGCACGATCACGTACACTTGCGTGTATAGCTGGGTCACAACAGTTGGGCACGAGGAGTTGCTCCGACTAGAGGATGTGCTAGGGCATCTCTTCCGAGCCTAAAATTAATTATGATGAGGATGACTATCTGACAGAGGGTGCGAAACCAACTCAGGTTCCCCAGAGTTCAGTTGATACCCCGGTGTTACAGGATTTATTGATTCATCTGTTGAGTAGTTTGGATGGCGTTCCCCAAATAGGTGTTCCATCGGGTATGCTGGGTATTTCTTAGAATTTGAGAGGTATTCCGCTGTCAGGACAGACTCATACTTAAGATTTTTTGACTTCAGGGATGCAACAACTTCTGTGATACCCCCTCGTGTTGATTCACTGCCTACTAGACTCACTGTTCCTCTTATTGCTTCGGGTCCTATGATGACTTCTCATGATCAAAAGAGATTTGAGAGATTAATTCGCCTCAGCATCAGATTCAAATCCTTCTGAGTGAACACGTGTTGTAAGTTGTGGTGGTATGTGAACACCTCACATTTCACCCCGCAGAGATAGTGTCTCCAAAATTTTAAAGCGAACACCACGGCTGCCAATTCCAAGTCATGGGTGGGGTAATTTTTCTCATAGCGCTTTAGTTGTCTCGCAATATAAGCAATCACATTTCGATCCTACATCAACACAACACCTAAACCCAAATGTGAGGCATCACAAAATACAATAAAATCTTTACCCTCGACAGGCAGGATTAATACTTGGGATGAAGTCAACAAAGTTTTGAGCTTTTGAAAGCTCTCCTCACACTTGTCATCCCACTCAAACGGAACTTCCTTCTGATTCAGGCGGGTCATGTGCGAAGTAATGGCAGTAAACCCCTTAACAAACTGGTGATAGTAAGTGGTCAATCCTACAAACTACAGATTTCTGCCATGTTCGTTGGTCTGTCCCAATTTCTAACTGCCTCAAACTTTTATGGGTCCACCATAACCCCCTTTTTAGAAACCATGTGCCCTAAGAAGGACACTGAAGGAAGCCAGAATTCGTACTTAGAGTACTTAGCATACAATTGTTTCTCCTTCAACAATTTCAACACAGTACGGAAAATGAGCTTTATGCTCTTCCTTACTCTTAGAATAAACAAGTATATCATCAATAAACACAATAAAGATCAAATCCAAAAACGACTTAAACACTCCATTCATCAAACTCATGAAAGCAGTTGGGCCATTGTTCAAGCCAAAAGACATAACCAGAAGCTTGTAATGCCCACAACGAGTTTGGAAAGCAGTCTTTGGGATGTCCTCTACCCTGATTTTTAGCTAGTGATAAGCCGACCTTAAATAAATCTTAGAGAACACTACAACTCCTTGTAATTAGTTAAACAAATCATATATTCTAGGAAAGGGATATTTGTTACAAATGGTCACCTTATTTAACTGGCGGTAGTCTATGCACATCCTCATACTACCAGCTTTCTTTTTCACAAACAACACCGGTGCACCTTAAGGAGAGACACTTGGCCTAATAAAGCCCTTTTCTAACAACTCTTGATGTTGGGATTTCAACTTTCTCAACTCTGCAGGTGTCATATGATTTGGAGGGATAGAAATGGGTCTAGTCCCCAACTCTAGGCCTATATAAAAGTCAACTTCCCAATCTGGAGGTATACCCGAGAGATCATCCAAAAACACTTCTAGGAATTCACAAACCACTGGAATTGATGCTTTAGGAGGGACTATGGATTTATCTTCCCGAAGATGGGCTAGAAATGCCCTACACCCTCTTCTTACTAATTTTTGAGCACGAATTGCAGACATAACCCTCACAGGATTAGGCTTAAAAGTACCCTCCCATTCTAACTTCCCTTTCCCAGGCATCGCTACCGTAACGATTTTGGCATAACAATCAAGAACGGCATGATGAGGAGACAACCAACTCATCCCAAAAATAATATCAAATTCTTCCATGTCTAAGATGATTAAATCTGCCAGGGTCTTAAACCCCATGAGCATCACAAAACACGCATGATATACCTTATCAGCACACATAGACACCCCAATCGGTGTAGATAATTACATGGGAGTATCAAGATATTAACAGTCTATGTCCAAACCCATAACAAATTTTATAGACACATAAGATAAGGTGGAATAGGGATCAAACAATACAACAACCATACAATCACAGACAAGAATAGTACCTATGAATACGACATCGAAAGATTCCACCTTGGTATGATCCAGAACTGCGTAAAGATGTGCTATATCACCACCCTGTCCGCCACCTCTACCACCCTGCCGTTTCTACCAAATTGTCCTCCACCTAGATTGTCCTAGTTTTCACCCCTAGCATGGCCACCATGCCTATCTTATGGATGACCCCTACCATTTCCTCCTCCACCATGACCTGCTAGAACAAGTGCAGTAGAAGCTAGTTGCTGAGCTAACTAAACTGCAGATAAGAATTAGGAAAATAACTTTTGACGTGTCCCAAACCCCCATAATCAAAGCATTTGGGTCGCAAAGTAGGACTCTAAACTAAAGAAGAAGAAGGCGTATAGCTTTCGGCTTGGTAAAGTTGGTAGCTGAGCCTAGATGGGCCCCCTATAGACACTGGCATAGCTGAGTGGTAGGGCTTAGAAGAACCACGCCCCTTTGAGAAGGTACCACTGAATTGGCCTGAGGTTCGAGCCTTCTTCTCATCTGCTTTTACCTTTCCCTGTTTCTCAAGTGCTTCAGCCTTCTTGGCAAATTCAAAAACATCCTAAAATGACTTACCATACTCAACCACAGATAAAGTAGCCAACTGAATCCTATATTCATACCCTTTACAAAGTACCTGACCTGCTCCTTTTTTGAGGTAATCAACTATAGTGCATAGCAGGATAAGGCATGAAAATTGGCCTCATATGCCTCCACAGACATGTTACCCTGCTCTAACCTCAGAAGCTTATCCTTCTTTTGGTCAGGATAAGTGTGGGTAACATATTTCTCAGGGAATACATTCTAAAATTGAGCCCAAGTGAGTGAAGGTAAGGTAGCCCCGCATTTTATAAATGATCTCAACCATTGCTTGGCTTCATTCTATAGCTAAAAGGAAACAAACTCCACACCATACTTTTTAATAATACCCATCTTATGCAGACATTTGTGACAATCTGTTAAAAACTCAAAAGCATCCTCAAATTTTGTACCTTGGAATACCAAGGGTTTCATCTTTATGAACTTTCAAAACAACCCATGCTCATCATCAGTCATTACTGGTATAAGTACCTGTTAGGGATACATCCCTGTTCCAGATCCTGTATCATTCCTTAGTGCTACGGCAGCGGCATGCTACAAGGCTGTAAGTAGAGCAGTCGGAACCACTCGAGTGTAGTCGGTGCCAGCCAAGCTACCCAAGAATGCCAACATTTGTTGAATCACCTCTGCAGATAAAGGCACATGAGTTGCACTATTTGGTACTGGCACCATATTCTCTAGGGCTATCATCTCTTCTTCCTCAACTACCTCCTCTTCATCCTGAGCATGGCCTGAAGCATCCTATAATGGAGGAGGGGGACAGAGATATGCTCTCCATCCTTTCCTTCTTGCTCTGCCTCTAACTCGAGGCCTGCCCTAGACTTTGGCCCCAGTGGCTAGTGCAGGTGCTGCCACTGATGCTCTAGTGGAATAAGTATTCACTATCTTTAAAAAAGAGTGAAAGGATTAGATACCAATTTGGATCACCAGCTACCAATTGGAATCAAGTAATAGTATAAAAGGAAGAAAGAAAGGAAATTCTTTTCCTAAAGCCCTGTAGCCTCCCGAAGAAAAGTACAAACGTCTCAGTATCATTCTGCAGGACTCTACTAGACCTGTTCTTGTATGATGAGATCTATGAACCCAGTGCTCTGATACCATCTTTGTCACAACCCAAACGGTTATCACCCTAAACTATGGTGAAAGACCCATACTTAACCCAACTCTCATGTTAACCAAGTATTACATTCATATTCACCTTATATTAACTTCATCTTTAACAAGTTCTAAAACTCCATTATTGATTAATTTAATAAAAGTGTCAAACCATCAAAATCATAAGTCACTAATAGAGTGCAGAAACATCTATTTATTATATCTCTAAGATCTGAAGTCACCGTACAGGAACATCTAAGAATAAGATAAGTCTGAAACCAACACGAATATCCAAAAACATAATAAAAGAGGAAATTGTCTTAGTCCGGAAACAAAGGACCTCAATATCATAAGAAGTTCTGAAGGTAGCTCGGACATGGTGTTAACCCTTAAAATTAAGTCTGAATCACTATCTAAAGCTGAGATCGCGTGTCAACCGCTAGAAGATGTTCTGCACTCAACAAAAAGCAGAGTACAGGTACCATCAGTACATCAACAAGTACTGGTAAGCATCATAGGTCGACTAACTCAATAATGTACAAGTAAGCAAGACAAACAAGTCTAAAAGCTATCATAACAAAACTCATAACCAATGATATCATTCAACTCAACATAACATATATCATCACATAATTACAACTCACAATTTTTCTTTTACATGTTTTCACAGTTAGTCATTTTCATCAACAACTCATCTTTATGTATAATCATCATAAGGCACCCAATGAATATGTATGAGTGCATGTATGTAAGATGTGCACATCATCTCTTACCCTTCTCAATATCATATCATATCGGTGTGGAATTTGACCCATTCTCATAGCATTTCACATTCGTACCGACGTGGTACCCAACCTATATCACAACAATCATATATGTACCGACATGGTACCTAACCTATCATCTCAACATATCATCACAATGCAAATGAGAATGCAATACATTCATTAAATCACAAGTCATGCTAGAAGGCAATCATAGATGTCAAGTTCAAAAACAAGCACAAAGCCAAGAGAGTCTAAGTACTACAACAAAACCATAGACTTCCTCAATTCCTTGCTCAAAGTCACCTTTAAGCCACACTTTTGCCCTTTCGTTCTTGTTCAATTCGTTCTTGATCTATACAACAACAAGAATATACACTCATTTCAATAATTCATTCTTTTTTAATCGTTAGAGATCATAACCCATTAATTTTAGCCATTCACTTGCCTTATTTCATCATCTTAGGATTTTCTTATCATTTAAACTTCATGAACCCTACTTGAATTAGCATAAATAATCGTAATTTTGGTCCTATTAGTGTTTTCTAACACCCTTGGATCATCTCCTACTGAATTTATACACATTCCCATCACTTTTCATCGATTTCCACAAACCCCCAAAATCTACCATTAATCTATTTTTTAGTGATTTTCTAAGATTAAAGCGAAGTAAATTTAAGTCTAGAATATAATTATTTACCTCCAAAGATGAAAAACTCCACAAATCGCCTTCCCTAGAGCCTTATTGCATTTTTTGAAAAAGTGGAGAATGAAAATATTTTCTGATTTTTAAAGCTGAAATTTTACTACACATTACTGCTGCAGCGGATAATTACCACTGTAGAGGTTAAAGTTCCGCTGCAGCGGTTCGTTCCCTTTTCACATAGGCCGCCGCTCCGGTTCTTGTCACTGCCACAGTGGTACCACTATAGTGGTTACTTTTTTTGCTGCAGTGGTCCGAGGTAGAAACTCCAAACCTTTACTTAGTTTTCCTCATTTTACAATACACACCATAAATTTTGACATCGCAAACCAACCCCTCCATGATAAATGCTATAACCGGAGTTCTATAACTCCATTTTAGGTGCCGAAAGTTGCTACGGCTTCCTACACTCACTGGCTATCCAACTATCACATCAAACCCCACTATTACCAATCACATTAATATTAAATTTCATTCAACTACCACATCCTCAAGAATAAACCAATACTAGACTAGCCATAACTTCCTTAACATTTCGCTAAGGGGAGTCTAGGTGCAACTTCTGCCTCATATTTCAGCGTAACGCCATTTTGGGTCGTTATAATTTTTAACTAATTTTTGCGTGGGTTTCAAGTGTAGACTCCTATAGTCTTGGGGAACATGTTTCTAAAATAAAATTTTGGTTTTACTCTTTTCGTTTTCGAACTAATTTTGGACCCATTTTAAATATAGCTAATATGGGTATCATTAGCTTCCTTTTGACACATAGATCATGTTTTTGATAATTTTAGATCATACCGAGACTATTCTTGAGGAAAAGGCTCCACGTTGAAGGATTAGGTTTGTAATTTTGGTTTTTCGAGGTGGGTTATGGCTTAACTTTCTTCAGACTGGACTGGGTAGTTAACGAACATGTAAAGCATGCAATGGGTTAAGGAATTAGCCATGGGAATTATATTTCAAGATTATTTATTATTATCGTGTGTCTGTGTGGGGGCTTATTTGCATATTGTTATTGACCTGAGAGAATATATATTTATATTGCGTGTTGCCCGTGTTGGGGCTTTATTTGACATCATAGGCCTTATTTGTGCATTAAAAGCCATGTTTATTATTATGATACCTATGTGGGGCTTGAATAGATATTATAGGCCTTCTTGAGCATTAATTGCCTTTATCATGATAGTAATACCCGAGAGAGGGGTTTTTGAAATGATATTTTGATGTTTTAAGTGACTATTTATCTCTGTGGTGCCTAGTGAGGGCTTATATCATGAATCATTGACATGTTGAGTTGATTTTTGGGCTCACTTATACTGTATTGAATTGATTATTATCTTCATAATGATTGGTTGTGAGCATTTTATTCTCATTTTATATATACAATTCATTATATATTGTTACCGTTGAGAAATACTTTATAAAATCCTTGATGTATGAACAATAGCCGGAGAGGTGAATGAGACACTTTATAAAACCCTTGATCTGTGAACATTAGCCAAAGAGGTTAGTTGAGATATGGGATTGAGATATGAGAAAGTATACGGGTTGCGAACCCCCCTTGGGTTCTGTCTTGAAGCGTGGAGGCTCGAAAGATGCATACGAAAAGTCATGTGATGGCTTATTTTCATTATCATCACATCATCACTGTATTGCATTACATTGTCTACATTGTTGTGAATTTCCTTATGTCACGACCCGATTTCTCAAGTCATGATGACACCTACTGTAACCCGCCAATAGGTAAGTCAAGCCATAGCCCGAAACGACAAGTAATGGGCTAGATGGTAGAAGATAAAGAAATACAAAATGTAAAATGCAATAGGAATAACAAGCGGCAGAAAACATAAATACGATAGTGTTGGATAGGAGAAAAAGTACAAAAGAGTATCTCATGACCTAGTAAGGTTAGTACAAGAGCCAATAAATCAAAATAGAGTACTAAATAGTATCAAATATACATGCAGTCTTGAAAATATAAAGACTGTCCAAAAATAGCAAAAGGAGAGAGAATCAGCTCCAGCTCTAAAAGCTCACCCTATCTCCGAATCCCCAAAGTAAGCCCGAGTAAGTGTCAACGGCAGTAACTCGTACTCGAATCTGCATCAGAAAAAAGATGCAGAAGTGTAGTATGATTACCAAAAAAATAGGTACTCAGTAGACATTATTAGCCGACTGAGCTAAATCATAATTAAAGTATAATAAAATTGGAGAAAGTAAACTAAAGACATGGATAAGGCTAAATTTGAAATATTAATCCAACCAAGTTAAAGCAATAAATATGCAAAGGTAGATAAATTAAGATAAACACAGTCTAACTACTACCTAACTGGAGCCCTATAAGCCCAGAAGGTACAAACACGTAAGGAATAACCCAACCGAGTCCCCATAAGCCAGATGGATACAAATAAGGACGAAATACCAATAATAAGAAGTAAGAATATGCCCATAAGTGATTACATACCTGGAAATCCTTTCGTACCATAAATACAAGACTTGAACCAGAATTGAGAATAGTATCGTCATAATAAAGTACCGTAAATAGATCATGAACGCTGGAATTGAACTGGAACTAATAATTATGTACCATGAGGGAAATATGTCATAAATAAACTCAACATAGTGAACAATAAGAGAGCAGCTGGTCGCCGGACTTGAACCAAAACTTGATAAATAAGCCAAGTGTCCCACTATTCCAAGGTCATGACTTTCCCTAACATTCATTTAATATCCAGACCCCCAAGTCATGTGGTCAAGTTAATAAGGGAAGTAATATTAACCAAATAATCTAATTATATGGATCTAGAAGGCAAAATGATGCTTTATTCGGGGTAGTAGAACTCATGGATGGTCTAAGTCATCCTAAGGCTCAAGGCTTAGTCTAAGGGGATGTATAGGGAACTCTTAGTTGTTCAAGGAGCTAATTTAGTCTTTTGACCTAAGGGAGGGCGGGCCGACGGGGCCCTCTACTAGTCCCAAAAATCCCAACTAAGGTAAGTATCTACCCCAAAACTAGGCTTAAGGCCATAAAATCCCATCCCAACATCTTGAATGTCCCAACACTATCCCTAAATCATTATTCTAACCATTACTAGGGAAGACCAAGCCAATTTTTACCAAAATGGCCCTAAATCAGCTAACTTTAACCCATAAAATACCAAACTAGCAACCAAGTCGCAAACGCCTACCCATCTCTAGCATAGTACTACACTAATAACATAACGAAGCTCAATTTATGAAGAAAGTAAACCTAGCCTACCTGGACGCCTCCGAACGCTCAAAAAAGTTCACTACTCCAGAGCTTTTTCCTTTTGAAAAGCCTCGGCATGCTGCCACGCTATCAAAATAATAATCTATGCATTACAACAAGAGTAATGATACCCATATTGCGTACAAATGATCCGGATAAAAAATTGAACTAAAAATCCCATGTAGGGCCCGCTTGTGGAATCTCAAAATCAAAATCGTTAATGCGTCCCTCATAATTCATGGATCATTTACCCTTAAAAATCAGTAAAAACCAAGCATAAATGGGCCCCAAATCAACCCCGATAATAAAATAGGGGTTTAGAGTTGACCAGAGAATTAATCAACAAAATAAATGGAAACTTACGGAAATAACTACGAGAAAATGACCAAGATAACGTCTCTAACTCACCCCCGTCACCCAATGTTCGATCTCCACTTTCTATAAGCTTTCTAGGGTTTTTATGAACTTGGGACTTGAATAAATGAGAGAGAATCAGGTTCCACATCATTTAATACTGCCATGGGTCTCTTCATCGCTATCACGAGGACCCCATCCTGAATGCGACCCTCGAGCCTTGACCTTTGTGAACCCGACTGGTTCACCCCAATGGAAAGGGGAACCTCAAACCGATTGGCTGCCTGACTCTTCGCAAATGCAAAGTCCATCTCACGAATACGATAGCTAATAACTTTGGCCTACGCAAATGAGGAAGTTATTTTTTGGCCTGTATTAGCTGAAGTTGCACCAGCAAACTTGGCAATTTGCCAAGTTTTTTATTGGATCCTCGGGATTCGTTTGGAGTCCTGTAAGTGCAAACGAACTATGCTACCACATAAAATTTGACATTCTGGACTCAACGACACCATTGAAATTTCCATCTAAGGTTGTTTCGATCGAATATGGGTCCCACAGCCTAAGGGCCATTTTAACCAATTTCCACCCAATAGCCTAAAATAAGTTCGAAAGTCTCAGGACCCGAACCAAGGGTCCCCCTACCCTAAAATCAATGTTCTAGAGCTAACGAAACTATTAGAATTGGCATCCGGGACTGTTTGACTAAAGTTTAGGTCCAATGCCTATTTCTTAATAGTGAAAGCTCTAAAACAGGGAATTGGCTCTAAAAACCAAACGAACTGGCCGGTGACCAAACTGTTAGTCCCAGTAATCATAAATGACTCAGTACAGCTTGGGGAAGATCTAAAAGTCAAAAAATCATGAAAACGCAGAAAATGACCTGTAGGGTCATACAACATCTACTGCTAAAAGAACTTTCATCCATGAAAGTAAAGAGTCAAGATGTACCTGAGGGCTCAAACAGGGTAGCCTCCTTGACTAGATGGTGCCTCCACTGAAATTTAACCACTAGAATCTCCCTAGAGCACAACCGTCTGACATCCCTAGCTAATATGGAAATTGGCTCCTTCACAATGGGAAACCTCTCATCTAATTGAACCGAGTGCCAATGAAGCACGTGAGACTCATCTGGAATGTAGCGCTGCAATATGGATATATGAAAAACTGGAGGAACAGTTGAAAAGTCTGGGGGCAAGGTCAACTCATAAGCTACCTCTCCAACTGTCTGAAGTATCTTAAATGGCCCGATATACCTGGGACTAAGCTTGACCCTCTTACTGAACCTCATCATGCCCTTCATGGGCAACACTCGAAGGAAGACCCTGTCACTAACTCCAAACTTCAAAGTACGAAACCTACAGTCAACATAGCTCTTCTGCCTACTCTGAACTTCCTGAAGCCTATCCTGAATTACCAGAACTCTATCCAAAGACTCACAAAGCAAGTCAGTACCACGGGGGCTAACTTCAGAAGTATTAAACCAACCAATCGGAGATCGACAATGCCTACCATACAACGCCTCAAATGGTGCCTTCTTAATACTTGAATGGTAACTATTATTATAAGTAAACTCCGCTAAGGCTAGGTGCTACTCCAACTGTCCTTCAAAGTTCATAACACACATACAGAGCATATCCTCCAAAACTTGAATAGTCCATTCCGACTGTCCGTTGATCTGAGGGTGGAAAGTGGTGCTTCGATCAACTTGAGTACCCAACTCCTCCTGAAATATCCTCCAAAATCTAGAAGTGAACACCGAGACTCTATCTTAAATAATAAATACTGGTACCCCATGAAGGCAAACTATCTCACGAACATAGATACGGGCTAACCTCTCGGCTGAAGGAAATCTGAATAGGGATGAAATGAGCCAATTTGGTCAACCAATCTACAATGACTCAAATACTGTCGGAACCACGAGAAGTACAAGGCAAACCACTCATGAAGTCTATAGTAATTCGCTCCCACTTTCACTTAGGAATGGGTAGCCTCTAAAGTAATCCCTCTGGTCTCTGATGCTCGGCCTTTACCTACTGACAACACGTTCGCTACATCCTTCTTCATGACACTCCACTAGTAATGTTGTCTTAAATCTATATACATCTTACTTGTCCCAGGGTGAATAGAATATCTGGAGCTATGAGCCTCCCGCAATATCAATTGAATCAAATTTGCAACCCTAGAAACACAAATACGACCATTGAATCTCAGAATACCCTGAGAATCTAAGGTAGCCCTCCTGGACTCACCTCTTAGCACCTGGTCATGGATGCCCTAAAGTCTACTATCCTCAAACTGACGACTCTATATCTGCTCAAACAAGGTATAACTAGCCTCGATACTGCCAAGAACCCTCCTGGGGTCCGAAATATCAATTCTAACCATCAAATTAGCTAAGGACTGAATGTCCAAAGCCAATGACCACTCTAAAACTGAACTGAAGGCTAAGCTACCCATACTTACCTCTTTCTGACTTAGGGCTTCCGCTACCACATTCTCCTTGCCCGATTGGTATAGAATAGAGATATCATAGTCCTTCAGCAAATCAACCACCTGTGTTGTCTCGAATTAAGCTCCTATTAGGTCACAATGTACTAAAGACTATGATGGTCAGTAAATATCTCATAAAAAATACCATACAAGTAATTCCTCCAAATCTTAAGTGCAAAAACTTCCGTCAGCAACTCCAAATCATGAGTGGGGTAGTTGTACTCATACATCTTCAGCTGCCTTGATGTATAAGCAATAACTCGGCCCTGCTGCATCAAAACACAACCCAAACTGACACCAGAAGCATCACAATAAACTATAAACTCCTCACCCTCAACTGGAAAAGTCAAAATATAAGCAGAAGTGAGCGAATCCTTGAGTTGCCAAAAGCTCAACTCCCACTCATTGGACCACTAAAAAGGAACCTTTTTCCTGGTCAATCTGGTCATAGGTGCCACAATGGTAGCAAATCTCTCGATGAACCACTTGTAATAGCTTGTAAACCTAATAAAACTACAAATCTTAGTCGGAGATGTAGGTCTATCCCAATCACGAATGACCTCAATCTTCACCGATCCACTATAATCCCATCCTTAGACACTACGTGTCCTAGGAATGCCACATGTCCTAACCAGAACTCACATTTTGAGAATTTGGCAAAACGCCTATGATCTCTTAAAGTTTGGAGCACAATCCTCAAATACTGCTCGTCCTACTCCTTACTCCTCGAATAAAAAAGAATATCATTAATAAAGATAATCACGAAGAATTCCAGGTAAGTCTTGAAATGTGGTTGATCAAGTCCATGAACATTGCGGGGGCATTGGTCAACCCAAAAGACATCACCAGGAACTCATAATGGCCATAACGAGTCCTGAAGGCTGTCTTAGGGATGTCCTCTGCCCGAATCCTCAACTGATGGTAACCAGATCTCAAGTCAATCTTAGAAAACACTGTCGTACCATGAAGTTGGTCAAATAAGTCATCAATATGAGGCATAGGATACATATTCTTCACTGTCACCTTATTTAGCTGCTTGTAGTCGATACACATACGCATAGAACCATCTTTTTACTTCACAAATAAAATAGGAGAACCCCAAGGTGATACACTGGTCCTAATAAAACCCTTGCCCAAAAGATCTTGAAGCTAAGAATTTAGCTCCTTAATCTCAGCAGGAGACATACGGTAAGGTTCCATAGAAATAGGTTGGGTGCCCGACTCGAGATCAATAACAAACTCAATATCATGCTCAGGAGGAAGGCCAGGTAAATCAGTAGGAAAAACATCAGGAAACTCATGAACAATAGGGACAAAATCAAGCGAAGGACTCTACACACTAATATCATGAACATAAGCAAGATAAGACTCGCCACCCCTCGACACTAGTCTCCTAGCCCGAACATAAGAAATAATCCTAGTTAGTGTGAGGCTAAAAGAACCCTGCTACACAACTAAGGGTATTCCAAGAATAGCTAAGGTAATGGTCTTGGCAAAGAAATCCAAGACCGCATAATAGGGGGATAACTAGTCCATGCCCAGAATCACATCAAAATCCACCATATCTAGCACCATAAGGTCATTCTGAGTATCAAACTCTCTAACAATCACAACATATGATCTATAAAGCCGATCTACTATAAAGAATCACCCATGGGAGTAGATACACACAATGGCATAGATAAAGACTCCAAAGAGAACTCGAATCGCAGTGCATAATAAGCAGAAACATATGAATAAATGGACCTCGGATCAAATAAAATAATAGATAGCTGACGGTATACTAAAATTATACTTGTAATAACAACAACCGAAGATATTACCTCCGACCTACCCGATACAACATATAACTGATCCCATTCTCTTTCGGACTGGGCACCTGACCGACCACCTGTCCTACCTGCTTGAGGACCTTCTCTAGAATACTGGGGACCACCCCTGCGACCCTGTGTACCACCTCTAGCTAGAGGCAACACTAATCTAATCGACTGAACACTCTATATTGTAGGTACAATCGTCCTATGCCTAGGACACTCTCTAGAAAAATAACTGATGACCCCATAATCATATCATGCCTTGGGCACTCTGCCCTGTCTAGATGATCCTACTGACCCAAAATGACCACCTTAGCCTGAAGACTCTGACTGCACACCCCTTGAAGAATAGCCACTACCCTAGCCACTGTAGTTACTATAACAGGACTGACCCCCATCAATAATCTAAAGTGTTGCCTGAACGGGCCTACTAGACTAACCCTGGTGTTGATAAGACTTATGCTGGGGGTACCTCCCTTGAAAACCTCTACCTCTGAACTGTGAGCAACTCTGGCTCCCATTAAAACTACCCAGGTGATGTGGCCTCTTATTGCTACCCCCTTGGGCCTCATGATGCATCTCATCCATAGTTTATGCATAATAACAAATGTCCACGAAGGACCTACCACCAGCAACTAAACTCTGAGTAGCCATGCAAAGAGAAAGTCTCAGTCCCCTAATAAAGCACCGAATCCTATTGTACTCAGTAGGTATGATCATAGTAGCATGTCTTGCCAACTCATGGAATCTCCTCGTAACTAGTTAGAAACTCAAATGCATCCTCGCCTGGGGCCCCTGCAAACCTATGTGGAGTCAATTTTAAGAATTAGCCCAACATCGTCTACTCCTCAATAGTCATAACTGGCTGAGCAATTGTAAGTTGTGGAACTACCAGTGTTAGAGGAATCTCAACTCTAGAAATCGCAACTGCAGGCTGTGCCCCTATATTAGTATCACTCTGGTCTGTTGACTGAGCACCATCAGATGGTGCTTCACCTAAAAACCCCTGTAACTGAATCAAGGCCTCTCTGAGCACCAAAGAAGAAATAAATCCTGATGGGGCCTGGGCTCTCCCCTGGCCCACCAACTGCTGTGGTGGCGGAACCTCTGGAGCTACCTCTAGTTTGGGAGTAATGACAAGATCTGGCAAAGGCTCCCTATCTTGACATTTAGCTAATGTTGCGGCTCTAGCCTAGCGTCAATCTCTAGTTTGATTATGGCCTCTAATAGGTGAACTGGCTGTAGACTCGGGGTCCTATCTCCATTCATCGTAGCTCATATCCTAACCATCTGCCAAAGAGTGAAACAATGAGAATTTTAGAAACCAACATAGACTCGACGCATGAACATGAATAAAGAAGAAGAGGTTTTCCTAAGAGTGTCCTATAGCCTTCAGAAGATAGGCTATGGACGTCATCGTTTCGATCCGTGGGACTCTACTAGACGCTTGCCCTTATACCAATAATAATAGTGAACCTAGGCTCTAATATGAATTAGTCACGACCCAATTTCTCAAGTCATGATGGAACCTACTTTAACCCACCAGTAGGTAAACTAAGCCATAGACTAGAACGATAAGTAATGGGATAGACGACGGAAGATAAAGAAATACAGAATGTAAACATGCAATAGGAATAACAAGTAGCAAAAACCATAAATACGATAGTGCTGGAAATGAGGAAAAGTACATCAGAGTATCCCATGACCTAGTAAGATTGGTACAAGAGCCACTAAATCAAAATATAGTACTAAACAATATCAAACATAAATACAATAGTGCTGGAAAGGAGGAAAAGTACATAAGAGTATCCTATGACCTAGTAAGGTGTAACACCCCGTACATTTTTTAACCTAATTGATTGTCTTAACATTTATGGAATTATTCAAACATGAGATGGTTGGTGTATTACACATGAATTTTAGTGGGCTGAATTAGTCTTGTGCTAATGGGCTCAAAAGAGGCCCAAATATTAAGTAAAAGCTATGGCCCAAATGGAAAAATGACTCATTCATCCTTTGACCAAGTAAACATGATATTTATTGATCAAAAGTGGCTAAGGATGACCACCAAGGGACTATAAAAGGCAACAAAAATCATATTTTATTCACCAAGATACACATGCCAATTCTAGATTTTTTCACAATATTCTCTCCTCTCTCAAACCCTAAGCAACTAATCTCTTTGGACAAGATCATCTCTTGGCAAGCTTTGGTAAGTGTTTATTATTATGGTTTAATATATTATATGCATGAGAGGGGGTATAAATCATGTTGGTTATGTTGATAAAGTGTTGAGCAGTCCACTATGTGTGAAACAGTCTACTTTTGCTTAATCGATAAAGGGTTTTGCCTTATAAACTTGAAAGTGGACTTGTGGTCTTGAAGGAAGTGAACTTGATGGATTAAATTTCAACATGTAAGATGTGTTTATGTCCCTAAATTTCTTCCTCTTTTTGTATAAAATTTGGAATTGTTGTTGTGAAGTTGTGCATGGAACCGGTGGCGTATTGAAGGGAAAAATGTAGTTTTGTGATGTTCATGTGCATTGTGAGACCATGGTTGGTTGTTGGCATCGAATTTAACATAAAATATGAAAAGATAAGCTGACTTGTGGACATGGACCATTTATTACAAAAAAGGACCCAAAAGAGACCCATTTTGGCCGAACCAGGCATCCGCCTTCGCGGATGGGGCACCTGTGGGTGCATATGCCAATGCAGGTGGACCTGGACAGGGCCACCTGCGGCCGTATATCACCCACCTGTGGGTGCAGATGGCTCCACAGGCCATTCCAGAATTTTGTTTTGTTTGTTTTTGCTTCTCTTTGACCCCCCAAAACCCCTATACCCTTCTTGGATGTAATCATCAACTTATGGTACCCTTTGAATGGGCCTAAGGGGTAGTCCGGAGGCATTTTGAATCGTATCAGTTATGAATTTTTGTTTTATGTGTTATGGTGAAAGGTATTGAGATGACTTGATGGAGTAAATGTGATGTGATGTTAATGAGGAAGTGTAAAGTATAAACTTGGTATGAAATTACATTGGTTTATGACACCTTAGTTGATGTGTGGCATGTTTTGGTGTTGTTGGTATGGTGATGCAGTAAATGGTATTATAAGAGGGTGAAATAACGTTATATGGCAGTCATGTAGCTCATTGTCGTCTTATGCACTTGTAATGTAGTTAGTTGTTAACGTGAGCTCCGTTATGTACTTGTGTTGTAGAATAACATGTAAGGAAGGAGTTGGATTATTATATTCACATATAGGATTGTGTATTCATATTGGGAAGATAAGGTATTTAAGGTTACTCTTTCTGTATCCTTTGGCAGCACCTATTGTTATCATTGTTACCGAACTTGTTTCCCTTTCGAAATGTTCCAAAGTATCTCATTTTAGGTTTGTCATATATTGTTATTCACATGTCTCTTATTCATTAACCAATGTTTCAAAGCTCCAATAATGTTATAACCACCAATGTATCAATCTCACAAAAGTAAAGGAATGAAGTAATGCATATATGTGTTTCTTAGAGTCCGGGTGGTAGCTCAAAGGGGCAAAAGCCTAGCTAGAGACGATCCCGATGAGGGGGTAGCCCAAAGGGGTGAAAACCTATCTAGGGACGAACCTGCTTTATGGATTTACGGGTGGTATCTCAAAGGGTCAAAAGCCTTGCTAGAGGCGATCCCGATTGATTATTGATTTCTAGGTGGTAGATCAAAGGGGCATAAGCCTAGCTAGAGACGATCCCAATGTTATATTATGCTATGTTATGTTATGATATGTTTTATGTTATGATGTGACCCACTGATCAGCTGGATGAATGATAGTGATGATGAACGTAAAAGCAAAGAAAGTAATGAATGTAATGTACATAGTTCCACACATATACATAACAGTGGTTTATCCATAATTTTTATTCCCTTGTAACTGATTCCATTTGAGATCCTATGTTTCATACAGTTTCTTATAGCTTTACATACTCAGTACATTCTTTTGTACTGACGTCCCTTGGGGGACTTACCTTACTTGCTGCAGGCACAACTGCTAGTAGACCTCCACAGTAGGATTCGGGTCATCCGCGGACTGTTGGTGAGCTCCAGCTTGGTTCGGGGCTTTCTGAGTCATGTGTACATATTAGTTTTGGTACTGCATAACAGTTGTTTAAAGCGGGGACTTGTCCCAACTTTAGGTTGGTTATGTATCTGTTAGAGGCTTTGTAGACGTTGTGGGACAAATGAGAGAATGTATGCTTTTGACGTGCTGGCCCTAATGGCCAAGTTTCATATCTATTGAATGTTTCTCCATGACTTTCGCCATTGGTATCTTGCATCAATATGTGATAGAGTGTTCTTCATTTGGTGACATGCATATGAACGTACATGGACGTAGGTTGGTTCTATCAGTGCCTTAACGGCTTCGGGTGCCAGTCCGCCTCAATGGGATTTGAGGCGTGACATAAGGTCGGTATAAGAGCCACTAAATCAAAATATAGTACTAAAAACCTACCCATCGCTTGCATAGTACTACACTAATAACATAATGAATCTCAATCTATGAAGAAAGTAAGCCTAGCCTATGTGGACGCCGTTGAACGCTCTAGAAAGTCCACTACTCCCGAGCTTTTCCCTTTCGAGAAGCCTCTGCATGCTGCCATAATAATCTACACATTACAATAATAACAATGATATCAATATTTCATACAAACTCTTCGGGTCAAAAATCAAACTAAAAATCCCATGTGGGGCCCATTTGCGGAATCTCTAAATCAAAACTGTCAATGTGTCCCTCATAGCTCAAGGATTATTCGTTCGTAATCCTGTGATCACAAACGAACTATGCTACCTCACTAAATTTGACATTTCGGATTCAATAACACCATTAAAATTTCCATCTGAGGTTGTTTCGATTGAATGTAGGTCCCACACCCTAAAGGTTGTTTTAACCAATTTTCACCCAACAGCCCAAAATGAGTTTGGAAGTCTTGGGACCCAAACCAAGGGTCGCCCTAGCCTAAAATCAACATTCTAAAGATAATAGAACTATCAGAATTGATATCTGGGACTGTTTTACGAAAGTTTAGGTCTGATGCCTATATTTTAACTACAAAAGCTCTAAAACAAGAAATTGACAAAAACCAGATGAACTATTCGATGACCGAACTTCAGTCCCAGCAAGTCATAAATGACTTGGTGCAGCTATCGGAATGCTCTAAACATCAAAAAATCATGACAATGCAAAAAATGACCTGGAGAGTCATTACACCTAATGTAGTATTGTTGTATTGTTAGTTTCCTTTATTGTCTGTAGAACTTAGAACTGTTAGTGGAGACATTGTGAGCTACCATTTGGAAATTTATCTGTTTGTAGGTGACGTTCTCATAGTATATTTTATTTGTATTATTTTCTACTTTGCTCAATCGACCTATGATACCTACTGTGTATAAGTGGACCATACTCACCCCTACTATGCCCTTTTAGTGCAGATCCTAGTTCGAGTATGAGCCGCAATAGCTGATTATGCAGTGATAGCTGATATTTGGAGTACTTGGTGATCTCTCCGTTCGGAGCCTTGTTCTAGCCACCATCTATCTTTATCTTGTCTTTATTAGTATTGAGAGACAAACTTTGTATTTTTAGTTTTCAGACTATGTATTAGATGCTCTTCTATTTATGACACCATTTCTGGGGATTTATGTATTTTGTTCAGGTTTTGCTATGTTATACATTATTTCCTGACTTCATTCTAGAAGTCTCGCCTTTTTGGGTTTTCTTTTCTTATTTCGCTTATCGTGTATCATGAGGGATTTGGCTTACCTACCAAGGTAGGTGTCATCATGACCTCAACTTTAGGGTCGTGACACTTGGACAAACATTAATTATTGCCAAAAAGTGTTTTTAAAATTTATCCGTTAAACACAAACTTCTTCTTACCAAATGTACTTTTTTAAAAATCCTTCTTCTCACCAAATGTACTTTTTTTAAAATCACTTCTTAAAAAAATACTTTTCAAAATAAGTTGATTTTATAAGCTTAGCCAAACAGGCTATTAACCCGATTTCAGTAAATATTATGAGGCTCAACGGAATTTAGATTACAAAACTTGCAACCTAGAAATTAACTCTAATCCCTAATATTCAACAATCTTCCTAAACTGGTGAAACCCACTTCAAGTTCCCCAACTTGAAATTCAGATTTCAAAACAATTGCAACCAAGGAACTAACTCAAATTTATACACTTCAACAATCTCCCCAGATCATTGATCCCACTTCAAGTTATCCCCAACTATTGAAGTTAACTCAAACTCAATATTATTTCCTAAACAACAAATTTAGAAAAGCAATAAATTATAACTCAATTGAGCTTCCTAATACATATTAACTAGAATAGAAGACTGTCAGACATATGACTATGAAATAGGTTCTTCAATCTTGTCCTTTGTATCATATTGCACTTCGATAGCTAGATAGAACTCTCTCAAATATTATTCGTACATATTTGCTTGTGTTTAGCCTTTCTCTCTCAGTATAAGTGCATAAGTCCCATGTTGGAAGACCTTATGTAGTTATAGCTCTTCATTGTTCTTCTCATCCAAGTATACTTCTAACTCCACATGAACTCTCTTCTTTCTTGGAATATCTTGGTTTATCCATGTGTAGGCTCCCTATCATATGTAGACTTCTATCCCCTTCGTGCTTTGTACAGACTTCCAAATCCTTTCTATATGAGACTCCTTCATTTCAGAGAATCCTACTGAAAATTAGACTCAGCATGATGGAACAAGTAGTAACAACGTGTTTCATGTACGTGTTTCTTGCTTTTTCAATCATCAAAATATAAATGAACCCAACAAATTCCCCCTTTTTGATAATGACAAACTCATGCTCCTTGTATACTGTGCTCAACCAGTTTTAGTTAGTTCAGACTCTACAAAATATTAAATACATGCATTAGATGAACTAGGTTAGAGTAGTGGGTTATAAATATTAAATAGTATACACACTTACCCCTTTTGAAATCATAAAAAACCTGCATTAATTATGCAAATCAAGGCTCTTGAGTTAGCAATTTTAAGCTCATGGCCACTAGGGTTATCACAGATAAAAGCAAGACAACACCAAAACAAGTCAGTTAGATATAGCAAGATATTTACAAAGTCACGTAGAATAGGCAAAGACCAAGAATAAAGCTAACCAGTTATACTATGCAAGATAAGAGACACCACAGTTGTAAGTAAGAAGATAACAAGCCAAATTACTTATGGAGTAATGAAAACTGGATTGTCTCATCGAATTTGGAGGCTGGATATGGTTTAGTCAAAGCTTGAGGGTATGATAAGGAGGGAGGATTCTATTTTAAAAGCTTATAGATTTCCTATAAGCTGGCAAAATTTATGGCCTTTTCTCATTTAAGTTTAGGCGGAAAGTAAGTGATTTGGCCTTGAGCTTTTCTTGTTCAATGACATATTTACCATGAAGCACATTGATGGCATTTTGGTGACCTCTAAATAGGGCCTCAATATCTATATTTTGGACAATCGAAGTAGCCCTTAGATTTTGTAATGAGACAATGGACCCTCTTAAAGAAATAGGTACAACAACCCGGTTCATAGATTTAGAGTACTTAGTCCCATTGCTTGACTGTACAATGGTTGCTAGTTTGTCCTCCATTTCTCTTTTCTTACTTCTTGTAAAAGGAAGTCTACTCAAAGCAATTGATAAAGGTTTGTGAGAGTCATGTTCATCCTCAAGAATGACCATTGAATTTCCACTAGCCTTCTAGAGATGAGATCACATCTATTTTGAAATTAATTTGGCAAGAATTCTGTCCTTGTCATCAGCTTTGTTTGTTTGTACAGAAGAATTCCCCAACCTATTCCATAGGTGCAGATGTGTCAAACCCAACCCCCAATCATCCATCTTTATTCACAATTCCTAAATCCCTTTCTACAGTGAGACCAACAGGAGAACTAGGTTCTACTAAGGGGTCCCCAAATATTTCCTCTGAACAGATGCATCAACAATATTGAGCCTATCAGATGGACTAGGTCCAACTATAGGGTCACCCAAAAATTCCCCCCACAAGATGCATCATCATAATTTCCTATTAGTAAAAACTCCCTCATTCACATATTCCCAATGATTAGCAACCACAAAAGATTCTCCTTCACAAATTCCTCAATCTTTTGTTGATCATATACAACTTGACATCCATGGCTTTGGGAAGAGTCTTACTTAGAGAGGGAGGTGATTGATCTGTCAAATGGTAGCTACAGCGTTTTAATGGGATTCAGCTTCTTTAAATACAGATTTGTGAGGATATGTGTGGAATAAGTACATATAGAACAAGTATAAGTAATCTATATTGACATCAGTTTGCAAATAAATCTTAATTAATATTTTAGTGTTTGACTTATTTCTCTATTCTTCAGCAAATCCCTGTGATATAAATAAATAGTTCATTCTATTGCATGAAATTTCAAGACTATAATGGTATATGGACATACAACTGAATGTATAAGACTGAGCATAAAATTTAAAAAGAATTAGTATGCAATTTTGAGCAAGTTCTTTAGCAAATCATTATGGGTTACTCATGTAACCATTATCATACCCAATTAATTCTATTGAGATTTATGTGATTGTCCTATATCATCCATGATTCCCTATATCACCAAGTTTTTAATCTTTCCAATGTCACATATCCTCCTTTTCATACCATTTTTGAAGGCTACATTGCCTCCCTTCATAGTTGTGAGTGAAAAAACTTTAGTTTATCCCCACTTATATGCCTTGAGCAAACATTATTCATGTAACATGTATGCTTGCTTCCTTTCGCTCGTACCTACAAAGGTTAGTTTTATGAACCTAGACTAGCTTGGGCCCTTTTCTTTGATCAAAAGGATAAATTAAATTTCTTTTCACCCAACTTGGTAATAGTTTTGTCGACCTGTTTCTTTTACTAGTTTTGAGAGTTTTTTGTGTAGCCAATTTATGTTTCTATTCCTAAATCCCACTGCAACTAGATACTTAGTGGTAGGATGTCCAAGTTTTCCACAAAGGTAACACAAATCCTCAATTAGAATTGTTTCTTTGTGAAAGCCTAAGCCTATTGTTTCATTATGTGTCTTACTACCTATATTATTTATAAGTTTAGAGGATTGTGTCCATCGATTTGCCTTTAAAAGATCCATTTTTAACATAGACACTTCAAGACTTAATCTTCCGGTCCTTTCTCTTTCAATGAAAAATTTATCTCTACTCTGTTTCAGTTTAGAATTAACCTTTTGATGATAGTTTTATTTTCCTTTTCTATGATATACAATTTAAGGATTTCAAACCTAAGTGTGAGGATGGTAGAACCAAGTTGATTAACTTGTTCCTTCTTGATGCAATTTTCTCTTTTAGTTGATTTCAAACCTATTGTCAACATCAATATATTCATATTTTAGACTAGTAAGATCACTAAGTAACTAATCTCTGTCAATAGTTAAATCATAAAAGTCATTAATCAGTGAACTCATCAAAGAGGTTAGTCTTTTCTTAGAAAAGAGATGTAATTTATCTTTGAGCTCAAGTATGCTTACCTCAGAGTTGTTCTCTTCTTCCTCCTCATCTGAATCACCTATGGCCATCAATATTATTTCATTTATTTCATCATCATCAGACTCGTCTGAGCTTGATCCCCATGCTACCATCATTGTAAATTGTTCTTTTATTTTGTAGTGAGTTTCAACTACTTTTCAGCTTTTTCCTTCTTCCACTGAATTTTCCATAATGGACGGTCCTTAATCATGCGATCAATTTTCTCACATTTGAAACAACCAGATTGTGGTTTGTCATTAGACCTGTGCTTACTACTTTATCCTTTTCTGTCATGCCCATTTCCTTTCTTGAAAAATCTTTTCGTTGCTTTTCTTATAGCTCTCACCTTGGCATACCAAGTGTTTGAAAGGATCCTTAAGACTTTATCCTCCTATTCCTCAGTAGTGAGAGCTTTTCCAAGTGATGCTAATTCATTCACTAGTTAGGTAAGTTGAATGATAATTTATTGTATTGAATCACCATCATTCATCTTAAAACCCTCATATTCAGTTAATAACATAGCAACTCTTAACTTTCTTACCTGATTGGTACCTTCATGAGCATTGATCATGTCGTTCTAGATTTGTTTGGCGGTGGTGCATCCAGACACTCTATTGTATTCATCAGATCCTAGACCACACACTAGGATATTTTTAGCTCTGTCATTCTTCTTGAGAAAAATGAGATCATCAGTCATGAATTCACCTATTTCCTTTCATACATCATTTCCTTTAGCATCCCTTTTCATGGGGATTATTGGTCCATTAATGATTCAATCCCATAGATTATAGTCTTCCACTTGTAGAGAATCTTCCATGCAAGATTTCCAGTAGATGAAGTATTTTATATTGAATAGAGGAGGCCTAGTGGTAGATTGTCCTTCGCAATGTTCGATAGGTGATGAAAAATTCATCCTTGATCTTATCTTATGGAGTTAACCTTCAAAATATAACCTGCTCTGATATCAATTAATATTCTGCATATCCTAATAACTCATGTGATTTATGCTTGATTTTTTCCTACAGAAGACACAAGTTTTATAACGTAGTTCTTTCACAGATTACAAAAGCAATAAATAAAGTAACACAATATTTTTACATGGAAAACACCCAACTCACAAAGGTGAAAAAACTACGATCTGTACCTCTACAAGATTTAAATCCAATTTCACTAAATACTATAAGCCTAATAGAATTTAGATTACAAAACTTGCAACCTAGGAATATATTCTAATCCCTAATATTGAACAATCTCTCTAGACTGTTGATCCTTCAAATTACAAAACAATTGCAACATAGGAACTAACTCTAATTCCTACACTTCAACAATCTCCCCAGATCATTGATGCTACTTCAAGTTTCTCCCCAACTTGAAGTTAACTCAAACTCAATATTGTTTCCTAAACAAAAAAATCTAGGAAAGCAATAAATTACAACTCTGTTGAACTTCCTAATACACATTAACTAGAATAGAAGATTGTTAGACATATGAATATAAAACCGATTCTTCAATATGGATTTTTGTATCAGGTTTCACTTCGATAGCTACGCAATTTTTCTCAAATAGTGATTGTACTTATTTTCTTATGTTTTGCCTTTTTCTCTCAGTATAAGTACGTGAGTCCCATGTTGGAAGACCTTGTGTACTTATAGCTCTTCATTGTTCTTCTCGGCCAAGTAGACTTCTATAACCACAAGAACTCTCATTGTTCTTGGACTCTCTTCTTTATTGGACTCTCTTGGTCTATCCATGTGTAGACTTCTATCCTTTGCATGCTTTGTGCAGACATTTGAGCTCTTTTCTACCTGAGACTCCTTCATTTTAGAGAATCCTACTGCAAGTTGGACTCAGCATGATGGAAGAAGTAGTAGCAACATGTTTCATGTATGTGTTCCATTACTTTGTCAATCATCAAAATATTTATGAACCTAATAGAAACAAAATAGAGCAACTGGACAAATAATTCACCTTCACTTGTCAACTTTAGATTTTGTATGTTCCTTAAGAACAATAATTAATATGAGTATTTTATCACAATACACATATTAATTTATGTATAATCTTAAGTCTTGAAAAATAATTTGGAGAATAAGTAATTAATATGGAGGAAAAAATAGAAAAAATATAATTATCTTTTTTTGATATGTTAAAAGTGAGAAGTAAAAGTAAAGATCTATTATAGAAATACAAGACAAGTAAAGGTTAATCGATCAGTAATACATAACTACCCCTACTCCCCACCCCCTACCCCCGAAACTTGTACCTTATTTACAAGAAGAAACTTTAACTTTGTGGGGATTCCAAATCGATTCGAAGTGGAATTAATACAATCTTCCAAGCTCAATATCACTTTTAAAGAATCGTATATACATCATACACCAATCTTATTTTAACACTTCATTTTTTTATTTTTTTCTTTACTTCTTTTCTCTTTTTTATTTTTCCCATTTCTCTTATCCTCATCTCTCCAGAGAAGTTCAAGTTCAGGTACTTCATTTTGTTAGGGTTTGCCCTAAATTTCCTACCTTATTTGAATTTTACTATAATTGTGTTTTACTTCAAAAAGGTTTCTTGGTAGAAAATGTTTCCTTGTTGAAAAAGATTTCTTCCATACTTGGTAATTCATTTCTTGGAGGAAAAGTTTCAACTTCTACAAATTGAAGATCCCTCTTCTCATACCACAACACACTAGCACCCATAATGTAGTCACTAAAGATTGAGAGAAGTGTGGAAAACACCCCCAAACTTGGCGTAAATTATTACTTTAGTCCTCGAATTATACCAAGTATTAGAAACACCCCTATACTTGACTAAATAAATTTCAAATACCCCAAAACTTGACTAACTAAATTTAAAGTCCCCCCTCCCCCCTCCCAAAGATGCCAGATGGCATAACAAGTGGTCTCAAACTCTTGTGATAGCGTAACTGCTTAAAAATAATACTACATAAGCATTAAAAGGGGAAAAAAACCATTTTTAACTTTTTTCTTTAGTTTTCATCACACCCTAACTGCTACCACAACCTTTCTTCTTCCTATTTAAGTTTTTCTCTATTAAAATACACCATAAGTTTGAACTTAAACTATATTTCACCATCTTATTTAATTGCTAAATTTCTTAATTTTAATTTATTTGATGACTATACTTGGTAGATGTGAATTTTCAGCATCGTTGAAAATTTCATGCTCAGATAACAATTTCAAAAGGAGATTAAATTAAAATAGTACATACTAAATAAACCACAAATCAAAATAAAAGGAGATTATTATCGATACTTTTATCAAATATTTTTCAGCTAAAACCCTTGGAAATCAAAAGGTTATGTTGGGGAATTCTTTGAGAATTATGAGGAGGAGGGGGAGAGTTCTAGAGATGTGAAAGATTTTGTAGGGTGATTTCACCGGATAGGGTTATTTTAGTGGGTTTATATTTTAAATATCTCTTCTTTTTTTTTTTGGAATTTAATGTCACGACCCAATTTCTCAGGTCATGATGGCACCTACTATAACCCACCAGTAGGTAAGCTAACCCATAGTCCGGAACGACTAGTAACGGACTACAAAGAGAAATAAAGAGAACTGCAAAATAAATATAATAAAAAGACTAATATAGTCCCAAAACCTGGTGGAGCCAGTACAAGAGTTTCTAATACATCAGGAGTACAAGTGAAATACAGGAAACGTATATATACAAGTGATCTCTGATACAACATAGAGAACAGTCTAACAATAAGAGGGAGAGTAGGGATACTCCAAAACGCCAGGAGCTCAACTCGAATCTCCGATCCATAGCTGCTCTGCAGGATACACACATCAACGGCGATAACTCATACTATAACCTATAGGCTGCAGAACTGTAGTGTGAGTACAAACATGTGGTACTCAATAGGCATCGGCCAACTGAGCTCCAAAAATAATGTAAGCATAAAATGACATCTAAGGCATGAATACAACTACAGGCAACTATCCAAGTAACTAGGCATAACAGTGCTAATGGAGCAATAAGGATAACTACCCTATCCTGACAGCACTCAAGAACTAAAGTGCAATACCGTATATCCCTGAATCAATACATGGATAAATAGAGAAAGAAATATATATAGTAATATACAAGGCCAAAGGATCCATATATAATATGAATAGTTCAAGGAAAAGAGGGATATACGGCAGTAACGTACATATATGTATACATATAGGACTAACTCAGAGGTAAATATCTGAGGGAAACAACCTAACATCTCGAGGTCTATAACCAAGTAAGGAAACAAATGCTAGCATACTCAAACCTCTAACCAAAGGGTGACTAATCATGAGGTGATTTATCAATAATGTAATTTACCATAATAAAGAAGGGAAACAGAAACGTACCGCCAATCCTGTGTACCAGTCCATACTCATCCTGCCCCGAACTAACCATAATAACCAATAAGAAAGTAACCGGCTAGTCCGGACACACAAATACCTAACTGGACCCCCATAGGCCCGAAAGGTTCATGGAAGCACTCAACAAACAGCAACCATAACCTCTACCTATACAACCCCCCATAAGACCGATAGATACAGATGGCAAACAATCATACTGGTGATAGGAGATGCATATGAATGAATGAATGCAACATATACATAAATACCATATTCGATCTAAGTTCCATAAAGTACCAAGTGCATACAACTCCTCCAACTCCAGAGCTCACAAAGGCAGGAACTAAGACGACCATCCTTCTCCAGTACTGTGGCTCACAGACGAAGGGGCCCATAGGGGATTCGGGATATCCGTATACACTGCCTGGTCCCGAACTAGGACTTCTAATAACCATCATAATCAATCTACTCCGTCCAACACCAGAGATAGATTGATATAATAAGTGCACGAACTTGAACCGTGACTAAAAGAGTGTACATAGTGTAATAAGTGTACGAACTCAAATCATAACTAAAGGAGTGTACAATGTATAATAAGTGCACGGATTCGAACCGTGACTAAAGGAGTATAAGTCCATAAATCCATTGTCTGAGATAAAGTTGGGGACTAAATCGGCATAGTAGCATAGAAAGGGTCGAAATCTCTATCGACCGAGTAAGTAGTAGTGGTAAAAGAGTGGAATAGCAGTGGACCGGAATCAATCTCGATCTAATTTCCAAAACATCATATTTAGTTCCAAAAGCTCACATTTCATTAAATAAGGTGGTACGATTTCCATTATAAAAGAGTCTATTTTAAAAGTGAAAAGTGGGAATAGTTCCCTTTTTCGGAAAACAGTAGTAAAATCAATGTTTTGGTTGGAATCGTACCACTAAGTGAGCATGAATGCGCCTAAAAGTTTGCATGCCATCACTAGTATCGAAACAATATCACTATAAGCGCCTAAGCCTCTATAAACCATAATCACGTCCTCTGACGGGTAGGATACTAACATGGAGTCCAACTGGTATCGTAACGATGGCCTCAGGCCAAATAATACATAACCAACATAACAAGCCTCGTAACTCGGGTATCCATAGTAATAAAGGGCATAAAGCCACTATAAGGATCTAATCAGGGAAATACTTCCAAAATCACTAAGTCAAATGATAAATACTATACTAAGGGGTCCTTAATATTAAAATATGGTTAGCATGCTTATAATCGAGGGTAATAGGATTCTATAGCCATGACAGGTGTTTTACACTAAGGTCCGGATCACATTTCTCCCCCAAATTCTCTAAATGGCCTAAGTCATGCTATACTAGTCATAAAGATATCCTACCGCCCCTACCTAGCATGCAAACTATACTATACACAATCTCATAGAGAAAAGTAGACAAAAGCCTACCTCGATGCCGAACCGTAAATCTTGAATCACCCATAATTCGCTCGACTTTGCTCCACGATCCCGAAATGCCACCACGCTATCAAAACAATCATGTACACGTCAATATGAGTAAATCAAGACCTATATTTCTATATAAAAGCTTGGGTCAAAATTTGGGTCAAGAACAAGCCTACGGGGTCCGCAAACGAAATTTAAAAATTAAATCTGTCACGAGGTTCCTCGAAAGACAAGGAATGTGTGCTCAAAAGTTGAGCACAAACGGGACACAAATCGGGGCCCATATCAGTCCCCAAAGTTTATGGATTTAAAGACCAAATTTCTAAGAATTTATAATGAAATGGAACAGAATTCAACTGGTAAAATGATGAATAAAGACCAAGGAGTGTAGAACTAACTTACCTTAGCTTTGATGGAAGATTTTCCCCACTTTCCCACAACCCATGCTCTCAAGAATGGAGGAAAAAGGTTAAGAAATAGGGGAGAAAATTGGCTGAAGAGGGGATTTAACAGCCCCCAGGTGCTGCTAAAGTGGACACACACCACTTAAGCGATCACCGAGGGAAAGGGCTGAGGCCTCTAAAGCGGCACCCCATCGCTTAAGTGGAAAAGAGAGAGCTTAAACGGTCCTCCCCAAAATGGCCAAGGCTGCTAAAGCGGTTTTTTGACTGCTTTAGCAGTCACACCAGACATCAGGCACCAAATTTTAGCTAAGTCCAAAATGGACTCCGACCGGGTGTTCGGGATTCATTTGGAACCCCATGCGCGCAAACGAACTATGCTACCACACCAAATTCGACATTCCAAACTCAATGGAACCATCAAAACTTTCATCGGAGGTAGTTTCAATTAAATATGGGCCCCACACCCATAGTTCCATTTTTTATCAAATCTACTAATAGCCCAAAATGAGTCTGAAAGCCTCGAGACCTAAAGCAAAGGTCCCCATAGCCTAAAATCAACGTTCTGAAGCTGATGGTACTGTTAGAAATTCCATCTGAGATTGTTTTCTAGCAGGTTTGGTCCGATACCAATTCCTTAACAGCAAAAGCTCTAAAATAGGGAAATGAGCCTAAAATCCAAAGAAACTGTCTGATGACCAAACCGACAGTTCCGGCAAGTCATAAATGACATGTAGCCACTGTGGGAAGGCTCAAAAACATTGAAACATGTGGAAATCAAGAAAATTACAATATCCACTACTAAAAGGACTTTCGTCCATGAAAGTAAATGAATAGAAAGAGCATGAAAGCTTGAAAGAATGAGGTACTGGGCCCGCATGCTTCGAGCAAGACTCCACAGATAACCTTTAAGGCAAACCAACACTTTCAAGGGATTTCACCAAAGGTATCCCTTTTTCAACCAACTTCCTTAATTCACTTTCCAAATAACCAAAACTAAACTTCAACAACCAAGTGGCCTTCAACTGAACCAAGGACGACTGATGAATGCAAATCTAGACCACAACATGTTGACAACACACTAATACAAGCCTAATCAGGCTGTAAATCAACCAATCAAAAGGCAAACCAAGGCATGAATCATGCAACCAACTCTAATTTCAAATCTAACCTTGTTTTGCCTTTCCAAATCTGCTACCTACTCTGAACCATACAAAATATCATCTGAGTCCTGTCCTCATATCACACGAATCTTGAAAGACTGAAGTTGGTATATTGAAAATCCATAATGGAAAGCATAAGAATAAGCCCATAAGGTGCTACCTGGACACACAAATGGAGATGATCAAAGCCTGTGATATTTAACCACAACTACAACTGTTCCGGATGACCCTTGAAACTGATAGTCAGGAGTCCGAAGCACCAACTCATAAAATTGAATGATCCGCTCCAAGATGCCCTATCAACTGTGAGTGAAACCATGCTAGATCAAAGTCGAGTACACTTCTTCCACTGAGTAGGCATTCAAAATTCCTGATAAAAACTGGGAATAGAGGTCAACTGCGGTAGCAACCAATACCATGTACCGATGGACCAATCTTCAAATATCTATCAAGTATAATCCATCTGAACTAAGGGAGACTAGGTCGGTAGACAAAGAGTAGGCTTAGTCAGCCTATATATAAATGCTCAACTGAAGAGAATCTGTAAATGGGGATTCAACCAAGTAATGCAATCCAAAGCTATAATCTCAGCACCGAAGTCGAACTACTCAAACTCAACCATCCAAACTGATCCTGTTGACGAGTAAGCATACACATGCCAAATCTTTCATAACTCCCAAGCCGTTATCCGAAGGCATCAAACTCCAAAACTTGAATCAACGAGCCTTCACTAGGGTCAAATACCCAAATCAATCTCACTAACAAAAATCGAGCATAGACTCAATGGTCCTCGCAAGGGCTGAAATTGAAATGTAATCGAGGACATAATCATGACGGAGGAAGACCACAAGCTTAAGATACGAATAATCAAATCCATATCCATTGAGGATATATCATATCAAGGAATATCCAAGAACTCACCAAGGATGCAAACAATAATAATGATTTCCAAAACTCGAGCAACTCAAAAATTACAACCCTAGCCTGAAACTGGCCAAATAGTCCTTGATATATGTCAACGAATACCCATAAGTGCATAACATCAAGAAGATGCACTCCACCAAGTCACATTAGGTCGAATAACTATCGAAATGAGAATTGTCTAAAATTACCCATTTGCACCAACTTTAACTTGAATGAGCCATGAACCATATCATAGAGAGATGGAGTATCCAACTCAACACCAATATCAAAATCAAGACCACCACCAGGCAATAAACTATCCAAGTCGGAAGAACAACCCTCGAATTCTCCAACAATACTAGAATCACAACTAAGCCCTAGAAGGCAAAACTTACCTTTATTTTCTCTCCACAACTGATCTAACCTCGTTAACAGGAGGGAAAGCAACCAACCTAGGTTCTAAGCCAAACGGACTAGAATGGCAAGGAGAGAAAAATGCTAACTAGATAACACTAGTCTAGCCATTTATCAAATTAGAGTTAATAAATGTCAACACAATGACTATGATATCAACAACATAAGATACAAGTGGTACCAAAAATGAAAATCAATAAAAGTACCACTCTAGGGCCATAACAAGGCCAATATGCCAAAGAAAATGGGACTCGAACCCAAATGCTACAACCCCAAGGAACCTACAATACTGATCCACTCATCCACTACTAAAAGAAATCATCTATGGGGGTAGTCAAATAATCGTAAATCTACACCAAGGCATACATAACACAATATAGAAACAACAGGGCATATAATCATCGATAGGTATGAAAACCCCAACATAATTCAAAATAGAAACTAGAGGATAGAAAATCAAAGGCGCACCTATCATAGTGGAAATCCAAAATCATAAATCTGACGTGCCCGAAAGAGTACGAATCTAAGCATGTCCAAACTCTAACTGAGCATCTAAATGACCAACTGAGGTACCAGTGCACTATCTCTACCCGAAGGTGCCATAACTTCGTGAGACTGATCTGTATGAGCTGAATGACTGATAATCCAACACCGGGGACACTCTCTAGACCAGTGACCAATCTTTCTATAGTCATAACAAACCCCTGAAACTCTAACCTAGCGAGAAACATGAGCTGGCCCTAACTGGCTAACCAACTGACATCGAGGACAATCCCTACTGAAGTGACCATCCTACCTGTAGTCATAACATGCCTCGAGTATTGTAGGTGGACTAGAAATATATGCTGACCTTGTCTGTATAACCAACTCACTCTTGGGGCACTCCTTAGACCAATGACCAACCTCTCCATAGTCAAAATAAGATCCTGAATACTCGAATGTACTATGCCTATAAACCCAGAATGGCCGCCTTGGCCTGACAACCTAGATCGGATAACCCTTACTGCTTGACCAGAACTCTATCCACTGATACCACCACGATCTACCTGAGAGCTATCCATAAGCTGGGGTGCTACCTATACGGGTCTAATAGGTGGCAAGTGATGCTGACCTCTGATGGGAAGATCTCAACCTTTGGATGAAATACCACTAACAACATGGCCTCTTACTGTCACCTCCATATGTCTCAAAGCAAGCCCTCTCTATAGCCCTCGCATGCTCAACAATCTCATAGAGAGGAGACTCAACGACTATCAAATGCTCCAATGCCAAATAGAGTGGTAAAGCCAATCCCTTGATAAATCTCTACACCATCTCATGCTCAGTAGCATATAACATACATGTCTGACTGGCCCACTCGAGAAACCCAATCTCATACTCAGAAATCGCAAAGAAACCTTGCTGAACACCAACAAACCCAACTCTATCCTGAGAATCACTCAATGTAGCAGGCAATACCTTTGACTGCGAAGCATCTATGAAAAGACTCGGAATCCCTAACACTGAATCCCAAAAAATTGAGGCGATTGCAAACTCTGCAGGAGCCTGGACTGGCCTTACAACCTCTGTCTGATGCTGAAGATCCTCTATATCAATCTCTAACTCCCTAGTCCATCGCTAAATTAAAACTCTATCCACACGTACAATAATACCATTTACATTTATCGACAACCTCGTATGATCCATCGGGTAGATAGTGGAGTCAAAATAAGTACTTAGAGGTTCATAGAAGTACAGACACACAACAAAGAGTCAAGAATAGAATTTCCTAAGGATGCCCTGTAGCCTCCCGAAGATAGGAAAAAGATATCTCCGTATCGATCCGCAGGACTCTGCTAGACACTAAGCTTTTGTACCAACAACACTGGTAAACCTAAGCTTTGATACCAATTTGTTACTACCTAATTTCTCAGGTTATGATGACACCTACTATTACCCACCAGTAGGTAAGCCAACCCGTAGTCCGTAACGACTAGTAATGGACTATCAAGAGAAATAAATAGAACTACAAAATAAATATAATAAAAAAGACTAATATAGTCCTAAAACCTGGTGGAGCCAGTACAAGAGAGTCTAATACATCAGAAGTACAAGTGAAATACAAAAAAAATATATATACAAGCCATCTCTGATACAACATAGAGAACAGTCTAATAATAAGAGGGCGAGTAGGGATACCCCAGAACGTCAGGAGCTCACCCCGAATCTCCGATCCATAGCTGGTCTGCATGATACACATATTAATGACGATAACTCATACTATAACCTGTAGGCTGCAAAAGTGTAGTATGAATACCAAACACATGGTACTCAGTAGGCATCGACCAATTGAGCTCCAGAAATAATGTAAGCATAAAATGACATGTAAGGCATGAATGTAACTACAGGAAACTATCCAAGGAACTAGGCATAACAGTGCTAATGAAGCACTAAGAATAACTACCCTATCCTGACAACACTTAAGAACTAAAGTACAATACCGTATATCCCTTGACCAATACACGAATAAATAGAAAAAGAAATATATATAGTAATGTACAAGGCCAAAAAATGCATATACAATATGAATAGATCAAGAAAGAGAGGGATATACGATAGTAATGTACATATATGTATACATATAGGACTAACTCAGAGGTACATACCTGAGGGAGTCAACCTAGCATCTCGAGGTCTATAACGAAGTGAGGGAGCTAATGCTAGCATACTCAAACCTCTAACCAAAGGTGATTAATCAGGAGGTAATTTCTAAACCATATAATTTACCATAACAAAGAAGGGAATTAGAAATGTACCGCCAACCCAGGTATCAGTCCATACTCATCCTGCCACGAAATAACCATAATAACCAATAAAAAAGTAATCAGCTAGTACGAACACACAAATACCTAACTGGACCCCCATAAGCTCGGAATGTTCACAAAAGCACTCAGTAAAGAACCACCATGACCTATACCTATATAGCCCCCCATAAGACCAATAGATACAGGCGCCAAACAATCATACTGAGGCGATGCATATGAATGAATGAATGCAACCTATCCATAAATACCATAGATGATCCAAGTTTCATAAAGTACCAAGTGTATACACCTCCTCCAGCTCTGGAGCTCGCAAAGGCAGGACCTATGGTAACCATCCTTCTCTGGCACTGTGGTTCACGAACGAAGGGGCCCATAGGGGATTCAGGATATCCATATACACTGCCTTATCCCGAACCAGGACTTCTAATAACCATCATATTCAATCTACTCCCTCCAATATTGTAGAGAGATATATATAATAAGTGCACGAACTTGAATCGTGAGTAAAAAAGTGTATATAGTGTAATAAATGCACGGACTCAAACTGTGACTAAAGGAGTGTACAGTGTATAATAAGTGCACGGACTTGAACTGTGACTAAAGGATTTTAAGTCCATAAATCCATCACCCGAGATCAAGTTCGGGACCAAATCGGCATAATAGCATAGAAAGGGTCGGAATCTCTCTCGACCAAGTAAGTAGTAGTAGTAAAACAGTGAAATAGTAGTGGATCGGAATCAATCTTGGTCTAATTTCCAAAACATCATATTTAGTTCCAAAATATCACATTTCATTAAATAAGGTGGTACAATTCCCATTATAAAAGAATTCATTTTAAATGTGAAAAGTGGGAATAGTTCCTATTCTAGGAAAACAGTAGTAAAATCTAGGTTTTGGTTGGAACGTACCACTAAGTGAGCATGAATGCGCCTAAAAGTATGCATTCCATCACCAGTATCCAATCAATACCACTATAAGCGCCTAAGCCTCTATAAACCATAATCACATCCTCTGATGGATAGGATACTCACCTGGAGTCCAACTGGTATCGTAACCATGACCTCGGGCCTAATAATACATAATCAACATAACAATCCTTATAACTCGGGAATCCATAGTAATCATGGGCATAAAGCCACTACAAGGATCTAGTCAGGGAAATACTTCCCAAATCACTAAGTCAACTGATAAATCTTATACTAAGGGGTCCTTAATTTTAAACTATGGTTAGCATGCTTATAATTGAAGGTAATAGGATTCTATAGCCATGACATGTGTTTTACACTAAGGTTCGTGTCACATTTCTCTCCCAAATTCCCTAAATGGCCTAAGTCATGCTATACTAGTCATAAATATATCCTACCATCCCTAACTAGCATGGAAACTATATTATACATAATCTCATAGAGAAAAGTAGACTGAAGCCTGCCTCAATGCCGAACTGTAAATCTTGAATCGCCCACAATTTGCTTGACTTTACTCCACGATCCTGAAATGCCACCATGCTATCAAAACAATCATCTATACGTTAATACGAGTAAAACGAGACCCATATTGCTATATAAAAGGTCAGGTCAAAATTGGGTCAAGAACGGGCCTGTGGGGACCGTAAATGAAATCTATCACGAGGTCCCTCGAAGGACAAGGAATGTGTGCTCAAAAGTTGAGCACAAACAGGACATAAATTGGGGCCCAAATTAGTCTCCAAACTTTATGGATTTAAAGACCTAATTTCTAAGAATTTATAATGAAATGGAACGTAATTCAACGGGTAAAATGATGAATAAGGACCAAGGAGTGTAGAGCTAACTTACCTTAGCTTCAATGGAAAATTTTCCCCACTTTCCCACGACCTAAGCTCTCAAGAATTGAGGAAAAAGGTTAAGAATTGGGGGAGAAAATCGAGTGAAGAGGGGATTTAACAGCCCCCAGGTGCCGCTAAAGAGGACACCTGGCGGCTTAAGCGGCTGCCGCTAAAGCAGACACAAACTGCTTAAGCAGTCACCGAGGAAAATAGCTGAGGCCGCTAAAATGGAACCCCATCGCTTAAGCGACATCCGCTTAAATAGACAAGGGAGCGCTTAAGCGGTCCTCACCAAAATGGCCAAAGCCGCTAAAGTGGCCTGATGTCGCTAAAGTGGCTCTTTGACCGCTTTAGCAGTCATACCAGAAATCAGGCACAAGATTTTAGCTAAGTCTAAAATGGACTTCGATGGGGTGTTCGGGATTCGTTCGGAACCCCATGAGCGCAAACGAACTGTGCTAACATACCAAATTTGACATTTCAGACTCAATGGAACCATCAAAACTTTCACTCGAGGTTGTTTTGATTAAATGTGGGTTGCAGACCCATAGTTCCATTTTTTTATCAAATCTACCCATAGTCCAAAATAAGTCTGGAAGCCTCGGGACCTGAAGCAAAGGTTCCCCTAGCCTAAAATCAACGTTTCGGAGTTGATGGCATTGTCAGAATTTCCATCTGAGATCGTTTACTAGCAGTTTTGGTCCAAGAACAATTCCTTATTAGTGAAAGCTCCAAAATAGAGAAATAAGCCTAAAATCCAAAAAAACTGTCCGATGATCAAATCGACAGTTCCGGCAAGTCATAAATGACATGTAGCCGCTGTGGGAAGGCTTAAAATGCCGCAATGTGTGGAAATTGAGAAAATGACCTAGAGTGTCATTACATTTAAATATCCACTTAAATACCTCATAAATAACACAACAACAGACAAATTTAGCTGGACCGATATATTAGTTAGATATGGAAAAACAGAGGTATTTTTAAATTCATTTAGTCAAGTATACGGGTATTTTTTTTCAGAGACTAAAGTAATAATTCACACCAAGTTTGGAGGTGTTTTTAACACTTCTCTCTTTATTTTAAGTAATGCTATGAGAAAAATAGAAGGATTTGGGTGGACTGTGGAGTAAGTAGCAAAAACAAGGGCGGCTAGTTTTTATAGGCCAAACCTAATTTAATGCATATAAATTGGGAGGTTGCGGCAGCCCGCTATGTGGATTGTGCAGTTAATTCTATCAAGGAATGATACGAAATTTTTTAGGAAATGAGGCATCCAGGGCAGCTCGTCGTTCCCCAAAACTGACGGTTCAGGCACCAAGAAAAAACCTTTCTATTTTTTCCCATGAAAAAAGAGACAAGAAAGGAGAGACAAAGAAAGAATCCTTACTAATTTATTTCAAAATTTCTAGTTAAGGTACAAAGAGCCATACTTGGGGTCCCAAAGGCGAGATCTCGAAGGTATGCAAAAGAAAAATAAAGTTGAAAATATTACATAAGCTAACAACCTTGACAACCAAGAGGCTCGATCTCAACTATCAGAGTCATTTTCAAAGCTACCGTGAAATTTCAATAGCGAAATGCTCCTCTTCTTAAGTATGAGGGGGGTCCTCATTGGCAAAGTTTAATCGGCCACTGAGATCAACCAAAGTTTGGGACTTGGCAATCTCTTTGTCAAAGTGAAGGAAACCCGTACTAGCATCCTTAAAGATCTAGATTCATGAGATCTGGCATCATGAGCCTTCTCAAAATCATGATGTTTCTTCCTAAGCCTAGATCTGTTTGTCAGTGTACTAATTTTCTTCTTTAGGATGTATATGTCTGTCCGGGGTGATGCTGGTATGACAAGGAAGAAAGAAGTATTGATATGATGGAGCAATCCTACACTCGATAGGCGTATGCTCTGTTTCATCTTAGTCTATTTCCACATAAGGCTCTCAATAAGGCTGGCTTGCGAAACATTATCTTGACGCAAAGCTTTTTCCTCTTTAAACCAATGATGGGTGTTCCGTCGATAGCATTCTGGTCTCTCATTCAAAATCACATCCTGCTTGATTCTTAGAGCCATAATTTTTGAAACCCGTCGTATCAAGGTCTCAACAAAAGTGGGCTAGTCTCACACGATGGATAAAGCTTTCTAGAGACTATAGCACTTCATGCAAAGGGTGTTTCTCTCCCTTAGTTATCGTTGGATCCAATACACGAGCCTATAATGACAAAGAGTAAATCATTTACAAAAATATAGGAACTCTATTTAGAGAATGAATAAAGGACATGATAATTACTAATCTTAGTGGAAGCATGACCGTACTCGTTCATAAAGCATTCAGTGGTAAACTTGTTCAACCTCCAGCGATCCTTTGTTAAGATCATGGAATTCAAATAGCTAACTACCCTCACTGGTCTCGATGTGAAGTTGACCTCATCAGGTATCTTTAAGCCCCCAATTTGATACAATGTTGGGTCCTGGATGAAAGGAGGAAAAACATTTGATAAGCACGAGGGACTGCAGGCCCTAGAGGGAATCAAAGCCTAGGAGGGATCAGGCTACTATAGCTGAGATCCTCGAGGTCTGGCCCTTGACTTGCACTCTTAGGGAGATTTGAGAAGGTGCAGCCTACCTCATCCTGACAATGACGTGGGAACTGGACCCAACTAGGACCATGGAAGTCCAGGGCTGAGAATCAGCGTGCTCGGCATTCTCTAGTTCATAAGATTACCTCGGAACCTTGGGATAAAGTGCATCAGGGATTTTCATCCTTTGAACCCATGATTTTTCCCTTAACACTTCAGAGCCTTAGTTTATGGTGATAATTTTAAGGGTGAACTCTCTTCTACTCTCTATGAATGAACCCATCCATTTCTCTTTTTCTCTCTCTCTTTGACAGACTGGGAGTCTATCTCAGAAGCATGATTTATAACCATATAAGGAAAGGTGTGAAGTTGGCTGCAAAAGGTCTTGGCTAATAAGATTGGTAGCAATGGGTCTCGACCTAAAATATCAGGTCATGATGGTGCGTACTATAACCCACCAGTAGGTAAGCCAACTCGTAGCCTGGAACGATGAGTAACGGGCTAACAGAAGGAAAAGATAACTAAAGGAAAACCAAAATTGAATAAAGAGACTAATATAGAAAATAAGAAACAGCATACACGAATAAACGGAGAGAAAAAAGCAGAAGAATACAAATATACCCTAAGATTTGGTATTATTCAGTGCAAGAGCTACTAAACATAACACGAGTACTAGGTAAATACAATAAATACAGAACCATCTCCAATATACAAAGTAAAGACCAGTCAGGCAAAATAGAGGGAGAAGGAACAACTTTGAATGCTAGGAGCTCACTTCCAAGTCTCCGATCTAAGGCACCTCCACACGAGGCACACGTCAGCGGTGAGAACTCGTACTAGGATCTGAAAGGTGCAGAACTTCTAGTATGAGTACCAAACATGCGATACTTAGTAGGCGTAGGCCGGCTGAGCTCTAAAAATAAATGGAAGTATAAATAACATGTAAGGAAAGGATATACATTACAAGAAACTAGAGAAGAGATGATATACAGTATGAGTAACTAGAGAAGAAATAATATAAAATATGATTAACTAGAGAAGAAGGTACTGACCTAAAGGAGCTATCTTAACAATCTAACACTACGAGAATCACCCTAAAGAAGAATACTGATAGCAGTAGCCACGGGCTTTCTACCTAAAGTAATAGAAACAACAAGATAGTCTAACACTAGAGCTGGTAATACTAAAAAAGAAAGGTTCACAATACACACCTAAACAGCGAGTAAATGCCAATAACCTACCTGCCACAAGCTAAACTATAATAATCAAACGATAATCTAACTGGATCCCCGTAAGCCCAGAAGGTACATATCAACAAACATAACCTAACCGGGCACCCATAAGACCAGTAGGTACAAACAACAAACAGATATACTGGAGATAGGTAATGCATATGAATGAATGAGTGCAATGAAAGTAAAGTGATGCAATACTACTAGAATTCCATGTCTAACCAAAGTATATACACCTCTTTTGGCACTGTGGATCGCAAGGCAGGACCCATGGGGTATACCTCTCCTCTGACAGTATGGTTCCCAGCAGAGGGACCCATAGGGGACTCGAGATATTTATACACACTGTCGGTCCCGAATAGAACTTCCAAAAATAATCCATAATAAATCCACTCTATAATTGTACCAGAGATACGTATGAGTGTAATAAGTGCTCGGCCTCAAATAGAGAATAAATAAGTAGTAGTCAGTAAAATCTAGTGTCCGAGATCGAATTGGGACTAAAAAATGATAGAAATCAGTAACAATAAGTGAATGAACTCAAACTGAGACTGAAGTAGTAGAAATCGGTGCATCTTTGTCTTAAAATCCATCATCCAATAGTGAAGGTGGTACGAATTATGTTTTAAAATCAGTTCTGAGTGAAAAATGAGATTGAGTACTTTTTTTGAAAAATAGTAGTGAAAATAAAAGTTTTTCCTTGGAATCATATCACTATACATGCTAATGCTTGTGTAAGTGTATGCATGCCATCACCAGTATCCAAAAAATAGGAACATAATCATACAAATACACCTTGATAGGCATCACAAATTTTGGAGATAGGTATACTAACCTGGCAACCCAATTAGTTCGCATCCAAGGCCTCGGGCCCACCAATGTATAGAACAATATGCATACATTAATATACCAACAAAGAAAAGAGGATAAACTGGACAAAGCATGGTACTGGAAGAGTCGAACTAAGGAAATCAACCTTGTTGCAAGGTACTAACACAAACCTATGCTAAGGATCACTAATATCATCCTAAGGTCATAGCAAGTAAACAAGATTACTTATCTTAATCTGAGCTGTAGACGTAAAAAGGGTAAATATATAAGCCAAGGGTCACTACCAAATGGGCCACACAATACTAAAGTAGCCTAGGGTTCACATGTTACAAAAAGGGTACTATTCTATAGTAGTTACTTTACGGAATTGCTATGCTAATTAAAGTACCTCGAGAAACCCACTCTAAGGCAAGAAACTACCCTAACTAAGCTAAGGCTTTTAATTATAATTCCAAGGATACTACACATACTAAGCCATGTCAAAAAAGGAAAAACAACTATCTAAACTAAAGATTCCAAAACATGGTTCTAGTCTAAGTCTCCTAACAAAAGTTAAGAAAGTTAAAATGAAGAAATAACCTTAAATCTATCATATATACCCCTACCTCGCATGCAATCTATACAATACACAATCTCGAAGAGCAAAGTCTAGAAAAAAGTAGAATATGGCCTACCTCAGAGTCGAACAACAGCCTCAAACTGCCCACGAGTTACTCATTCCCTCAACTCAACCTCAAAAAGTTGCCACGCTATCATAATCATAAGTTACACATTAATACAAGTAAAACAAGACCCATATTGCTAAAATAAACTCCGGGCCAAAAATCTGGTCTAAAATAGGCTCGTGGGACCTGCTGATGGAATTTGAAAATTAAACCTATCACTAAGTTCGTCGAAGGATGAGGACTGTGTGCTAAAAATTAAGCAAGAAAGAAGTCCCGATTGGGTCCCAAATCAGCCCATAAAGTCCCCAAATTTCAGGAATTAGAGTTGAGATTCGACAAAAATAAAGATGGAATTAAAAAGGAATCAACCGGGAAAATGATGGAGGAACATAAGTCAATCATACCTTAGCTCAACAAGGGGATTACCCCTCGATTCCTAGGCTAGAAGAGCCATCAATGGAGGAAAACCGAGCTAAAATGAGTGAAAGAGACAAAGTCCATGTATATATGCACAACAGTGACTGCTAAGCGACCACTAAGTCGATAAAGCGGCATGTGCATCAGGGGAAAGATGCTGCTAAAGTGGCACCCTAGTCGCTTTATCAATGTCTGCTAAAGCGGACAAGTACCTCTAAATCAGCCCCTCAGGCACGAAATGCACCAGCAATTTTTCCAAGTTGGAAATTCTCTGAACGGGTCCTCGAGATTTGTTTAGAACCCCATGAATGCAAATGAGATATGCTACCATACTGGAAATAGCATTTCATACTCAATGAAACTGATGAAATTCCAAACGGAGGTTATTTCGATAAAAATATGGGTCCCACACCATCTATTCTATTTTAACCAAGTTCCACCCCATATCCCAAATTGAGCCCGAAAATCTTGGGACTAGAAACAAAGGTCTCCCTAGCTTAAAATCCACATTCCAAAGCTAATGGAACTATCAAAATTCCCATCCGAGGCTATTTACTAGAGGTTTTGACCGAAGTCAAATTTTTTAACTTCAAAATCTCCAATACAAAGAAATGGGCTTAAAACCCAAATGAACTGCCCGGGAGTTGAACCACCGGTCCCATCAAGTCATAAATGAATTAGAGATGCTATAGGATGTACAAAAAAGAACAAAATGACCTAGAGGGTCCTTACAATATCTTCTACTAAAAGGACTTTCTTCCTCAAAAGTCAAGGAACAGAAAGAGTCTAAAAGTTCTAAAAGATGAAGGCATTGGGTCTGCATGCCCTGTAAGGCTCCCCAGGCACCCTTTTGGACTGAACAACCCTTCAAAAAACCTAAGCTAGAGGAATCCTCTCGATTTCAACTTCCTTACTCTACTGCTCAAAATTAACCACCAACTCCTTGAATGCCAATTCCTATCCAACTGTACTGAACTGGGCTGGAAAACACGTAAGACTCATCCTAGCTATACCAACACCATATAGATATGAGTAAAACTAAGAGAATACATGACAATATTAGATGCAAGCTAACTTATGAATCAGATTATCAGCCTCAAGCTCTAAGTCCAACATTCTCTGGTCACCATAAGTCTCCTACTTGTCCTAAGCTACACAGAATCTCTCTAGCATCATTTGAATCCTATCCATATAATCTCACAATCGCTAGCCTCGAAGGGATAAAACTACTCACCTAAATGCCTAAATGGTAATGGTTAATTTATGTAACTCAACCCAGTCCAATAACTTGTCCCAATGACTATCAAAACTAATACCATAATTACAAAGCACAACCTTTAGAACTTGAACAGTCTGCTCTAAAGGATCATCAATCTATGGGTGAAAAGTTACACTATGCTTAACTCAAATACCTGTCTCCCACTGAAAAGAATTCTAAAAACTCGGTGAGAACAGTAAATCCAAATCAAATATGGTAGAAATAGGTGTCATGTGCAAAGTAACTATCTCTTGAGTATAAGTATGAGCCAACCCCTCTAATTTGAAGGAAACTAAATTTGTAGGTAGTGAGCATGCCTCACCAACCTGCTAATAATGCTCCAAACGAGATCAAATCCCTACAACATACACTATAAGCTAATCACAAGAACCAAATCCAATCTCACCCTTTGTAACTTAGCATATGACTTAAAGTTGTAATATCGTTAATAAACACTATAATGAACGAGCCAAATCAAAGTTTGACCATGCAATCTAACAAAACACACCTGCAATGGAACGTAAGAAAAACCAAGGATATAACCAAGAATCACGATGGGTGAAAGTAGTACTCATGGTAGTCTTGGAAATGTCCGTATCTCTGATCCCTGCAAATGGTGGCCAAATTTCATGAAACTCATAAATACCAAATGTACCCTGAAGTTGGTCGAACAAACCAATAATACACAATATAGGATACTCACACTCAATAACCACTTCCCTTGGCTATTGATTGGTAAGACACAAGTATAAGAACCTATCCTTCTACCAAACCTAACGGAAACACACCCGGCTAAGTAACACCATACTCAGAAGATTTTGAACTACCCCTTTTTAACTTATCCCAAACTCAATTGAGGCCATCTGTTATAATATAGAAGAAAGAACAACATACTCGATTTAATATTAATTATGAAATAAAGATCATAATCGGGAAACAAACCAAACAAACAAGGAGAATAACATCAATAACTCTCCAACCTTAGGGACTTACTGGAGTGGCAGAACATCAATACTAGTAGTACAAACATAACCACAAAAGGTTAGACCTTCCTTCACTAAACCCCTCTCAACGACCGACCTCCCACCTTACTACCAGAAGGGTACCAATCAATCAAGGTAGCCATCTAAGCCAAGAAGACAAGAATCAGATGAAAAGAGATACTTACAAGCTAACACTAGTCTAGCTGTCTATCAACTAAGGATCAAAAATAATTAATGGAATAAGAAATAGCAACATCATAAAATATGAGTGGCATGAAAAGAAAACAACCAATCAAACTCTAGGATCACATCAAAGCCACTATTCCACAGATAGAGGGATTTACTTAAGCACTACACCCTAAGGTAGAAACAATATATGACTGATCCACTATTAAAAGAAATCATCTATAGGGGGTAGTTATACACGCATGACCCAGATAAGAATCTCAGAATGAATACTTAACAAACAATAAACAAAACAGACATGTATAGGTCTGAATACCCCAAATCAAAACAACATAGGAGCTAAAGGATTGTAAAGTAAAATTGCACCTATACTAGATGTATCTGAAATCTTGGCCCCTGGCCTACCTAAAGAAGCACATAACTGATCGCGCCTGACCCCGAGCTGAGCATCTGAGTGACCACCTATAATACCCAGGGTACCACCTCTAACTAAAGGTTCCACAACCTTAAGAGAGTGATCAAACTGCACTGACTGCTCAATGATCCCATGCCGGGGACACTCCCTATAGAAATGATCGCTTTTTTGCAATCATAACAAACCTTAAAAACGCTAGTTTGGAGAGGAACATGTGTTGAACCTAACTAATTAACCAAATCATTCCTGGGGCACTCCCTAGACCAATGACCTACCTCCCTACAATCATAACACCCCTAGAAACTCTCTGATGTGATGTACCTACTGACCTAGGGTAGCCGTCATAATTTGAAGACCCTGACCGAGAACCCTGTGATGCCTGACCAAAACTCTGTCTATTGTGACCACCACAACCTGTCTAAGGACCACCTATAATTTGAGGTGCTACCTATACGGACCTGATGGGATGAGAGTGATGGTGACATCTAGTGGGAGGATCTCTACCTCTAAACAGAATACCACTAAAACTATATTGTTGGAAGGGCCTTTTACTGCCACCTCCATATGTCTCAAGACATGCCAACTCTAAAGTCCTTGTGTGATCAACAACCTGGAGGAAGGTAGACCTAGTTGCTACTAAACGCTCTGATGCCAAACGATGTGGTAAAGTTAATACTCTGATAAACCTCTACAACATCTCATGCTCTGTAGGGAAAATGATAGAAGTATGCCTGGCCTATTAAAGAAACCCTATTTAATACTTTAAAATTGACAAGGGCCCCTGTTGAAGACTTATAAACCCAACTCTGGCCTGAGAACTACTCGATGTACTAGAAAGCACCCCTGCTTGTGATGTATCCTCAAAAAGACTCAAAATCACTAACACAGTATCTGAATAACAGAGGTGGTCACAATCCTTATGAAGCTTAGGCTGGACCCTAAACATCTGGCTAATATTGTAGATTCTTAATATCCAGATCCGACTCCCTAGCCTGACCTTGAACTGAGACTCTTGTGACATGTGCAGAATTCCCACCCACATTGATCGACAACCTCATGCTATCCATCTGAGAAGAAGTAGAGCCAAAAGAAGTACTTAGAGGTTGATAAAAGTAAAGACATGCGATAAGGAATCAATAATTGGGATTTCCTAAGAATACCCTATAGCCTCCCAAAGATAGGATACAAACATCATCCTACCAAACTACAGGACTCTTCTAGGAAGTTTGATCTTTTACCAATGACAATGGTGAACCTTGGCTCTGATCCCAAACTGTCACAACCCAAAGTCTCAGGTCATGATGGCACCAACTACAACTCATCAGTAGGTAAGCCAACCCGTAGCTCAGAACAACGAGTAACAGGCTAACAAGAGGAAAAGAAAAGTAAAAGGAAACCAAAACTGAATAAAGAGACTAATATAGAAAGTAAGACACAACATACACGAATAAACCGAGAGAAAGAATCAAAAGATACAAATATACCCCCAGGACCTGGTATCAGTTGGTGCAAGAGCTAATAAATTTAACATGAGTACTAGGTAAATACAATAGATACAAAACCGTCTCTAATATACAAAGTAAAGATCAGTCCAGCAAAATAGAGGGAGAAGGAACAACTCCCAACACTAGGAGCTCACTTCTAAGTCTCCAAACTAAGATAGCTCTACACGAGGTACACGTCAGTGGTGAGAACTCATACTAGGATCTACAAGGTGCAGAACTATAGTATAAGTACCAAACATGCGGTACTCAGTAGGCGTAGGCTGATTGAGCTCTAATGAAAAATGCAAGTATAAATAACACATAAGGAAAGGATTTACATTATAAGAAACTGGAAAAGTGATGATATTCAATATGAGTAACTAGAGAAGAAATGATTTAAAATATGATTAACTAGAGAAAAAGGTACCGACCTGAAGGAGCTAGCCTAATAGTCTAACACTGCGAGAATTGCACTAAAGAAGAATGCCGATAGTAGTAGCCACAATAGTATCCTAGGGTCTACGTGCTACAAAAAGGGTACTATTCTACTGTAGTTACTTTATGAAATTTCTACACTAACTAAAGTAACCTGAGGAACCCATTCTAAGGCAAGCGACTACCCAAACTAAGCGAAGGCTTCTAATTCTAATTCCAAAGGTACTACACATACTAAGTCATGCCAAAAATGGAGAAACGACTATCTAAACTAAAGATTTTGAAATATGGTTCTAGTCTAAGTCTCCTAAAAAAATACAAGAACGCCATATTGAAGAAATAGCCTTAAACCTATCATATATACCCTTATACCATATGCAACTTATACAATACATAATCTCATAGAGCAAAGTCTAGAAGAAAGTAGTTTGTGGCCTACATCAGAACTGAACAATAGCTCGAACTGTCCAAGAGTTGTTTGTCCCCCCAACTCAACCTCAAAAACTACCACGCTATCATTATCATAATTTATATGTTAATCTGAGTAAAACAAGACTCATATTGACATAATAAACTTCGTGCTAAAAATCGGGTCTAAAATGGGGTCATGGGACTCATTATTGGAATTTAAAAATTAAACCCATCACTATGTCCCTCAAAATATGAGAAATGTGTGCTAAAAAATTGAGCAAGAATGAAGTCCCAATTGGGGCCCAAATCATCCCATAAAGTCCCAAAATTCCAAGAATTAGAATTGAGATTCGACGGAAGTAGAGCAATTGTAATCCAGTTGGAAATAACCGAGGAACATAAATCAATCATACCTTAGCTCAACAAGGTGATTACACCTCAATTCCCTAGCTAAAAGATCTAACAACGGTGGAAAACCGAGCTAAATTGAGTGAAATAGACAAAGTCCATGAATATATGCACAACAGTGACCGCTTAAGCAGCCACTAAGCCGTTGAAGTGTAAAATGACCGATAAAGCGGCATTGCTGCAGGGGCAAAATACCGCTAAAGAGGCATCCTGGTCGTTTAAGCTACATTCATTAAAGTTGAAAAGTACTGCTAAAGCGGCCCCTCAGGCACCAGATGGACCAACAACTTTTCCAAGTTGGAAATTCTCTGAACGGGTCCATGGGATTTGTTCGGAACCCTGTGAATGCAAACAAAATATTCTACTTCACTAGAAAAAATATTCTAGACTCAATAAAGCTAATGAAATTCCTAATGGAAGTCATTTCAACAAAATATGGGTACCACACCCACGGTTCCATTTTAACCAAGTTTCACCCCATAGCCCAAATCGAGCCCAAAACCTCGGGACCTAAACCAAAGGTCCCCTAGCCTAAAATCCATGTTTTAGAGCTAGCAGAACAGTGCAATTCCCATGTAAGGTTGTTTACTAGAAGTTTTGAGTAAAGTCAAAATTTTCAACTTCAAAAGCTCCAAAATAAGGAAATGGGCTTAAAACCCAAACGAACTACCCGAGAGCCAAACCACCGGTCCCAACAAGTCATAAATGACTTTGGACATCTATAGAAAAGCTCAAAATTTGGCAAATGCATCAAAAAAAAGAAAATGACCTGGAGGGTCATTACAATATCCACTATTAAAAGGACTTTTATTTTTGAAAGTCAAGGAACAGAAAGAGTTCAAAAGCTCGAAAAGATGAGGGTATTGGGTCCATATGCCCTGCAAGGCTCCCCAAACACCCTTTCAGACTAAACAATGCCTTTGCAAAACCTAAGCTAGAGGAATCCCCCCGATTTCAACTTCTTTACTCCACTGCTTAAAATTAACCACCAACTCCTTCTCGAATGCCAACTCTTATCCAACTACATCGAACTAAACTGAAAACATGCAAGACTCATCCAAGATATTCTAACACCTCATAGATATGATCAAAACTGTGAAAACACACAATAAGGATAGATGCAAGCTAACTCATGAATCGGATCATCAGCCTCAAGCTCAAAGTCCAACATTCTCTAGCCCCCATAAGTCTCCTACCTATCCTGTGCTACACAAAATCTCTCCAGCATCATCTAAATCCTTCCCGCACAATTAGACAACCACCAACCTCGAATGGATAAAACCACTCACCTGAATACTCAAATAATAATAGTTATTATATGTAACTCAGCCTATGCCAATAACTGGTCCCAATGACCCTTAAAACCAATAACATATGTCCAAAGTACAACCTACAGAACCTAAAATTTCTGTTCAAGAGGATCATCGATCCATGCGTGAAAAGTTACACTATGCTAAACTCGAATACCTGTCTCCTACTGAAAAAGACTTTTAGAAACTTAGTGTGAACTTAAAATCAAAGTCAAAAGTGGTAGAAACTAGTGTCATGTGTCAATGAACCATCCCTTAAGTATAAGTCTGAGCCAACCCCTCTAATATGAAGGAAACTGAATTGGTATGTAGTGAGTAGGCCTAGTCAACCTGTCAATAATGCCCACAACAGGATCAAATCCCCACAACATACATTGTAAGGTAATTGCAAGATCCAAAGCCAATCTCACCCTCCGTAACTTAGCATATGACCACTAATTCCATGAAGGATAAAGCTATAATATCATCAATAAACCCTATAATGAATGAGCCAGATCAAAGTCTGACCATGCAATCTAGCAAAACACACCTGCGACATGACATAAACATAACCAAGGATATAACCAAGACTCGCAGTGGCTAAGAGTAGTACTCATGGTAGTTTTGAAAATTCCCACATCTTGGATCCCCGCTAATGGTGGAAAAATTTCAAGAAATTCAAAAACATCAAATATACCCTGGAGTTGGTTGGAAAAATCAATAATACATAATACAGGATAATCACACTCAATAACCACTTCCCTTGGTTGCCAATTTGTAAGACACAAGAATATGAACCCATCCTTCTGTCAAAACTAACGAAAACATCCCACGGGACACAGTTAAGTAACACTAGACTTAGAAGATTCTGAAACTACCCCTTTTTAACTTCTCCCAACTCAACTGAGGACATCTAGCATAATATAGCAGAAAGAATAGCATACTCAACTCAACATCAATTCTGAAATAAAGATCATGATTGGGCGACAAACCAAATGAACTAGGAGAATAACATCAATAACTCTCCCAACTTACAGACTGACTGGAGTAGCGGAACATCAATGTTAGTACAACAAACATAACTATGGAAGCTCAGACCTTCCTTCACTACAACTCTCCCAATGACCAACCTCCTACTTCATTACCAGAAGGGTGCCAATCAACCAAGGTATTTGTCTAAGCCAAAAAGACAAGAATCGCACAAAAAAAGATACTAACCAGTTAACACTAGTATAGCTGTCTATTAACTAAAAATCAATAACTATTAAGAAAATAACAAATGACAATAGCATAAAATATGAGTGGCATGAAATGAAAACAACCAGTCCAACTCTAGGATCACATCAAAGCCACTATGCCACAGATTAAAGGAATTTACTCAAGCATTATACATAAAGGTAGAAACAACATATAACCAATCCACTAATAAAAGAAATCATCTAAGGGGGTAGTTATACACACATGACCCAAATAAGTATCTCACAATGACTACATAACAAACAACAAAGTAAGCAGATACGTAGGGGTATGAAAACCCCAGATCAAAACAACTTAGGAGCTAAAGGATTACAATGAAAAATTGCACCTATGCTAGATGTATCTGAAGTCTTGGCCCCTAGACTACCTGAAGAAGTACATAATTGATTGTGTCTGACCCTGAGCTGAGCATATAAATGACTACCTACAATACCCAGGGCACCACCTTTGACTGAAGGGACACAACCCTAAAAGACTGATCTAGCTGCACTGACTTCTCAATGATCCCACACTGGGTACACTCCCTACAAAAATGATCACTCTTCCCGCAATCATAATAAACCTTAGAAGCCCTAGTGTAACACCCCGTATATTTCCGAACCTATGTTATTACCGTAACATTTATGGAATTATTTAAACATGATATTTGTTGGGGTTTTACACATTAATTTGGTTGGGCTGAATTCACATGTGTTCATGGGCTCAATTTGAGGCCCAAAATGAAGTAAAAGACATGGACCAAATGGCCAATGACCCATTCTTACATGTTGACTAAGTAAACATGCATTTAATGTTGGCTAAGGATGAAAATTGAGCCATTATATAAGGTGGAAAAATCAGATTTTTATTCATTTAGACACACATGCAAATCTAGAAATTTCCACAAGATATTTCTCTTCTCTTCCAAACCCTAAGGCAACTATCTCCTTGGACAAGATCACTCCTTTGCAAGTTTGGGTAGGTGTTTAATCTTATGGTTCAATATATTATAGGCTTAATATAGTGTATAAATCATGTTGGTTATGTTGTCAAAGTGTTGGACAGTTCACTATGTGTAAAACAGTGTACTTTTGCTTAATCGGTAAAGGGTTTTGCCTTGTAAACTTGGAAGTGGACTTGTGGTCTTGAAGGAAGTGAATTTGATGGATTAAATATCAACATGTAAGATGTGTTTATGTCCTTAACTTGATTTCTCTTTGTGTGTAACATTTGGAATTGTTGTTTTGAAATTGTACATGGAACCGGTGGCGTATTGAAAGGAAAATGTAGTTTTGGTGATGTTTATGTGCATTGTGAAACCATGGCTGTTCTTTGGAATCTAATATGATATAAAATATGTTAATATAAGATTATTTATGATCATGGACCATTCATTCCAAAAAAGGACCCTAAAATGACCCCCGGAGGCTGAAACGGGCATCCGCCCTCGCGGGTGGGGCACCTGCGGGCGCAGATGCCAATGCAGGTGACCCTGTACCAGGAAAATGGTCACCTAAAGACGCACCTCAACCACCTGCGGGTGAAGGTGTCTTTGCAGGTCAGCCCAGAACTTCGTTTTATATGTTTTTGTCTCTCTTTGACCCCCCGAAACCCCTATACCCTTCTTTGATGCAATTATCAACTTATGGTACCTTTTAAATGACTTTAAAGGAGTATACCGGAGGAATTTTGAGTGGTATAAATTATGGATTGTCTTTCATGTGTTGTTGTGAAAGGTGTTTACGTGATGTAGTGAGGTAATTGTGACATTGTATTGAAGGGGAAATGTAAAGTATGAACTTGGTGTGAAATGCTATTGCTTTATGAGGTCTTGGTCAATGTGTGGAATGTTGTGGTGTTGTTGGTATGATAATGCAATGAGTTGTATTATAAAGGATGAAATGACGCTATATAGCAGTCACGTAGCTCATTATCTTTTGGTGCACTTGTAATGTAGTTAGTTGTTAACGTGAGCTACGTTATGAACTTGTGTTGTAGAGTAACACGTAAGGAAGGAGATGGATTATTGTATTAACATATAGGAATGTGTATTCATATTGATAAGATAAGGTATGTAAGGTTACTCTTACCGTATCCTTCTGCAGCACATATTGTTCACATTGTCATCGTACTTGTTCCATTCCGAAATGTTCTAAGGCATCTCATTTCAGGTTGTCATGTATTGTTATTCTTATGTTCCTTATTCGTGGATCAATTGTTGTTCATATGTCCCTTAATCATGGACTGATGTTCCAAAGCTCCAATAATGTTGTGACTATCAACATATCAATCCCTCAAAAGTAAGAAATAAAGTAATGCATATTTGTTGTTTGTAAGAGTACGGGTGGTAGCTCTAGAGGCATAAGCCTAGCTCAAGCTGATCCTGAATTTATTGGATCAGGGGGCAGTCCTAGAGGAATAAGCCTAGCTCGGGCCAATCCTGACAGGTGGTAGCTTGATATGCCATGGTTATATGGCACTTTCGATGTTTAAAACAAGGAAAATATGCAATAACTTGGGTGTGTTTTGTTGGTGTGATGTGGTTTCTGTCCTGATTTGCAGGAAAACAGGTTTTAAAGGCAAAATGACCAAAACAGGAAGAATCAAGCCCAAAGATGATGTGTCTGATGATGAAAGAATGAATCTGCACTTGAGAGAAACCCACGGTATCACTCACGAGCCGTGATTACCACTCACGAGTCGTGAGTTGTGTCGTGAGTTGACTTCCAGAGGACTAACATCTCACCTGAGTTCCATGATAAGACTCACGCCACGTGAGTCCACCTACGGGATGTGACTTGCTGGCGTGAGTCCACTTCAGAGATACAAGAAAGAGGCCTGATTCCCACGATACATGTCACGTGCCGTGACTTGGTTCCACGACACCAAGTCACGACACCGTGAAAGCTGCCGACTCTGTTCTCCTATTTTGTTTTGGATAGGACTAGTTTTGTATCTATAAATACCCCTAGGTAGTCCTAAGTACGGGAGTTGGACAATTTACTATTTTGAGAGTTATTTCATACTGTTTCAGACATATATTTGGTTTTTTATGCACAAACCCTACTTTGTTGAGGTTGATTGATAATTGAAATTTACATTTTCCTTCATTCTTGTGAGATTATAAATATGCTTTCATCTTTGGATTATTCTTGTGTTTTTGCAATTATGAACAGCTAAACCTATCAACTAGGGTTGTGTGAACCATGAAGAATTAACGAAATCGGTTAAGTGCAAAACAACTTTGTACTGCTGTGTATGCATGTATTGTTGTTTCCTTCGTTATGATTGCTTTTCTAACGGTTGCAAACGTTAGAATCTCGCCTTTCGTCTAAACTTGCTCGAGAGAGAGGTAGAGATTGGGAAAAGGAGATAACAACAGAGATTTGAAGCTATCAACCTTCATCTAATAACCGGAGCCTTAGCGGGAAAGGTTATCTGAAATCCAGGACAAGGGTTAGTAGTGCGACACTCGGAGACCAAGAGGAGAAGAGTGAAATTCATCTAATGAAGGTCGAGAGACAGTTAGATGAACCTAACTTGTTAGATTTTGCATGCAGCGCAGTGGGGTAATCTTGTTAAGCACAAGTCACTGGTGGAGTTAAGGAATCATTGGGGATCACATTCCTAGTGAATTTCTCTTATTGTTTACAAACTCAATATCAGCCAGCAATCGTCATTGTTACTATTCACTAGCAAACCCCCCTAGTTTTATTTACTTTCTGATTATTCCACCTGGTATTCTACTTATACTTCGATCTATTCCTTGTGGGATCGACCCCAACCTAGTTGGGTTTTATATTTGATTCAGCGACCGCATTGTACTTTTTCGGAGGTATACTTTGGGCGACATCAAATTTTGGCACCGTTGCCGGGGAATATGGTTACGAAGTTGAACATTACTGGTTGGAGTTGATTGGGTGTGTCTCTACATACTCTCGAGGGCATACGTCGGTGTATGCCAAATACTAGGAGTCAAGGAAATCCCCTGAGTCCACTTGATCTTGAAATCGAAAGGACTTTAAGAGCTAATCGGAGAATGGTGAATACTGAAGGAGTCCAGAATCCCGCAGATGTGGGAGATATTCACAATCAGCCAATGCATCCGGCTTGTCAGGAAATAGCGGAATAAACTACTGCTCGATTGACACGAGAAAAGCATGCTAGACAAGCTGCTCTCAGACAAGCAGAAAGAGATAATCGAGCTATACAGGAAGCAGCACAGCATCTGGCCGATGCTGAAGAGCAACAAAGACGATTAAGAGAATAACCGAGACAGCGTGTGCCTATTTATGATGATCCTGAAGATGAATATGTGGCCTATTTTGAGTCGATCGAGAATGGCGCCATCGTTCCACCTGAGTTACCTCCAGGCACTAAGTTTGACATTACTAGTGCCATGATCCATCTGCTGAACTTGAAGGGCGTGTTTGCGGGTCTTCCTTCTGATGATCCAAACTTGCATGTAATGAATTTTGTGGGGGTCTGCACGTCATACAATCTGCCTGGAGTTGACCAAGAGGCGATACGATTGAGGTTGTTCCCATTTTCTCTTACATGAGAAGCCACATTGTGGTTGGCTGAGCTGCCTCGAGGTTCTATCACTACTTGGCAGGAATTGAGAAACCAATTCTTGGAAAGATTTTTTCCACCGTCCAAGATACTGCAGTTGAAAGATGAGATCTACAATTTCAGACAGCTTCACTCGGAAGCACTCTATGAGACTTGGCTGAGATTTAAAAAGAAGCTGCAAATGGTGCCAAATCATAGGATGAGCGGTAGGAACTTACTTGAAATCTTCTATAGAGCTTTGAATGTCAACACAAAAGCAGTAGCGGATACTATCACTGGTGGAGCATTCATGAGTTTGAGATGGGACCAAGCTTCTGAGATATTAGATCGTGTCACTAAGACCAACCGAGGATGGCATACTCGGGAGGCAGATACGCCGGTTGGAACATATGCTATTGGAGCTTCAGCAGCTCAAAGGGCTTTGGATGAATCTGTGGCGCAAGAAGTTGCTCAGTTGAGGACAGAGATTGGTCTTCTGGCCAAACAGATAGTTGCTAGAGATGCGGAAAAGGTGCATGCTATTGGTGCACAAAGCAAATCAGTTAGACAGGATGATAGTGAGTCAGATGAAGAGGTGAAGTATCTAGATCATGAAGTGGCGGGTTTCCGAGCCAAGGGCCAAGGGTCTAATCAAGACTCTTGGAACTCAAGGCAAGGGGATCAAGGTCGGAACTATTATGGAGACAACTACAACAAATCGGGATACAGAGATCGAGAATGGGATCGAGATGGTGATTGGAGGCGGAAAGATGATCATAGAGAAAAGAATGACATTTATGTGCCGCCTGGAAGACGTGATGAGGAGTCTGGAAATTCAAGAATGGAGGCATGATAACGATCTCAATCGAGTGACTAAAATTGATATCAAAAATGCGGAAAATCAACAACACAAAATAAAGATAGTGGAGAATTAAGAGATGAGAATTGAAGAAATAAGGGCTAATTGAATCAATTAACTAAGGAAGAAGAGAACTTGATTTCAATTAGAATAGAGAAACCCGATTTGAATCCACAAATGAGCAACTCTTGTGAAAATCAAGGCTAAGAAGTTTTAGATCAACAATGGGAATTCACCCATCATTAATCTCACTAACACTATGGCTATACAAAGGGATTCCACCCTACACTCTCAAAGGAGTTCAATTTTCAATTCATCAAAGTCTAAGGATGAAAAATGGCTAAGGCAACTATTTATACTTATTGTCTTTACAAAAATAGCCTATTACAAAAATAGCCCAAAAGTGGCTATTTAGAAAATAACCCACAAGGGCCCTTCTTGATTGTCAAATTGGCATCTTGATCACCCATGGCCTTATTTATTTGTTGCTCCTTAGCATCCTTCGGGCTCCATGCTATCATCCATATATGGAAGCCCATCCTAATGTTCCCCATGCTAGTCATGCTCGTATCATCCTCCTCTTCTTCAAAAGGATTCGTCCTCGAATCCGAACCTTGCAAAAACATGAGAAAGACAAACAACAAACATATCCTCATAGCATGAGGGTTAGCATAAGGGTTATCAATCACACCAACTTGCCAAGGAGGCACATATTTGAAATACAACCAACTATCCTTTGTGTTGAAGAAGATCCATTCATCATATAAGGTACAAAGGAATTGGTCATAAGCAACATTATGAGACAAGGAAACCACAAAGGTCTTAATGACATCAAGTATCCCAAGAGATGATATCACATATGATTTAGGAGCCATAAGACACAATTTCATCTCCTCACAATAAGACCTCACCAAAAATGGTGCAATCACCCATAAGGGTTCATTTGGATCAAAGAAGTAAAAGACCCACATAGTTTGGTCATAAAAGTAAATGGGCCTACCCAAGAAACCCCTACCTCTATGTAAAAAAAATCCAATACAAAAATGGACATCATCATATGCAAATAGATAGTAGACAAAGGAGACAAGAATATGAGCCCCATCAAAGGTGTTACCATATACAAGAGTACTAAAATGCTCATGAGAGCTAGCAAGCAAATTTCTACAAGTTGGAACACCCAAGGATGGAATCATGATATTTAGGTGCACATTATTTTTCCTTTCAAGACAACTTCCCATGAAAAGTGAGTTCACAAATGGAGTCATGCAACTAGAGGTGTTGAGGAATTGATTAGAAATCAATTCAATCAAAAACAAATGGTCCACCCAAGAAGTTGGGTTTCCTCTATTCATTATATTAAGCATGCTCCCAAGAGTCCCATTTGATACTTCAAATTGTCTAACCCTATAAAGGTGACAAGAAGTCGTGAACATCCATGGACTCTTCCAAGCCACAACTCGCTTGTCCAATTGACCAAACAACACACTACAAGTGCTACATTCTATTTCATTAGTGGGGTCAAATGGAAAGAGATTCCATGAAAATGGATTAAGCAAACTATATGACTCATTGACACCCTTATCTTCACACAATATACTCCACTCAAAGGCATGAGTATCATCATATGCAAAAAAATTATATAGAAAGGTGTCACATAATTCAACTCCATCTAATGTATTCTCATGAGAAGGTTCACTCACGTATTCAAGCACATTAAGGTCTTGACCAAGAATGAGAACACATAAAGATGAAGGGATAATTGTAGAACATACCACACCTTCTTTTTGAACACCATCCCTTCCAATAAACGCACTATCATCTTCCAAGAAGAGATTTTTGCTATCAAAAAATGTGTTCTCACACCATAGTGGATTTTCAAACAATTGATAGCCTTCAAGAGTGGCTATACTTCCAACATTATAAGACACACCACTATGTTCATCATTCACATTAATCATGTCATCATTGAATAAGAGATTATCCCTAAGTTTATACTCCATCTCAAGATCCTCATGACAAGAATAAGAAATAGAATCAACACCTAAGGAATCACCACCTCCAAGTAAAGATCCTACATGACTAACTACATGACCAACTATATCCTTACCATCACTAAATTGAGGTTCATTTATCACATCACTCAACTTCTCAATTAGTAGGTCACCTTTATAAGTAAATTGGTCATCATCATAATTATTACTAGTTGGTAGCATGTCAAGCTCAAAAGAATTACACACATGATTACCACCATTATAGCCAACTAATATTTGACTACCCCTATTACATGACAATATATTTTCACTCAAGTCGCAAGTGCTAACACTAGGTGGACTCAAATCGATCTTACAAGAAGAATCAATTCGGTCATCTATAGGATCAACTAGTGTTTGGGCACTCACAATAATAGAATTATCATCAAACAACAAGGTGCCATCAAGATCATCACAAGGCAAAGAATCTTTAAGCTCACACACATATAAGCCATCACTTACACTCAATTGGCTACTAGCCACACAAGGATCTACTTTTGACAAAGTGTAAAGTTTAGCTTTTTTACCTCGTAGCTCATAGGAAGGATTGCATTCACCTTGCATTTCAAAATTGGAGCACATTTGCTTATTTGGGAAGCTTCCTAGCACCTCATGATTCTTCATTGCTTGAGGTGCCTCACTAGGCTTGCTTCCAAGGATACCTACACAAGAATCAAGACAACTAAAAAAGGAAAAGAGGTTACAAAAGTTAGTATAAGGTTGTGACAACACTTTCACATCACTCCACTCAACCTCTCCTTTTTCTACTCTAGAGTTGTCACATATCACACCCTTACTCCTCTCAATCTTTTGTCTCTCAATTTTATTAGAGTTCGGATAAGTGCCAAGGATCCCTTGTGAAGGTTTTGGAGGCCCCTTCAACTCTAGCTTCCACTTTGGTGAACAAGGAGTGGATGTGTTGACTTGCATGTTCAACTACTTAGCACCAACCTCACAAGGAGTAACTTGCTTTGCCTCCAAAGGCAACTCCTTACATTCAACTTCATGATGCGTAATTTGTCTCCTTTGGACTATTGACTTGACTTTTTCAAGTAGTCGAGAGCAATCATCCATTTTTTTATCCCATATTCCAAATGCTTCATCAAACTCTTCCCTCAATGAAGCACAATCTTTCCTCAGCTTGGTAATGCTTTCACTTGCATCTACTTTATTAGGGCATGTTGGAGAAAAGAGAAGTTGCCCTTTGAGATCTATGATGTAATAGTACAAATCTGGTGTATATGGAAGTCCATGAATTTGGAACCATAGAATTCCCAAACACATTTGACAAGCATCCATGGGCATTACATCACACCAAACCTTCTCTTGATAATTCCCAAGTGAAATAGGTACCTTGACTCTCCTATCAACCAAAAATCCCATTCGAGTAACAAAAGGATTTTCTTTTGGAAAGAAAGGTAACCCGAGCATGCTAACCATTAAAGGGGTTATAGAGTTGATAACACTATAATCATCCATCACAACTTCAAGTTCCGCTCTCCCACAAATGATCATTTTTGTTTCAAGAACTCGTCTTTTCGGAACATGCATATTTTGAAACATTGAGTTTGTTGTACTTTCATGGACTATTGATCTTTCAATTGTACCTGCAAAACTCAACAAACAAGTTAGTAGAAAAATTCCTCACGCCTCTCATATGTGGAAACTCTCAACTCACCTAAAGTGTCTTCCCAAAGTTGATAGAGAACTTCCTTTGTCCAATCAATTCACAAGGTCACGTATTCTTTGTGGAAGAATGAATTTTTGTTTGAAGAACGGAAGACTCAATTAAAACTAACGGACTTGAATCAAGAAATTATCAACGAAATAAAACTAGAAAAGCACACAAAGAAAAGTACAAGAAAAAAAAACGTACTCAAAGAACTTGATAAAATTTAGTAGGGTAATCTACTAATTAAAATCAAGTTATGAAGCCAAAGAAAAGGAAAATTAATAAAAGAAATTCATTTATCAAGATATGGACTAAAAAAATTAATTAGGAAGAAATTTGGTTGAAATCCATGGTGAAAATTGGATAAAAGCCTTCAAATAAGAGCTAAAAATGAGCTGAAAATCCATGGCAAAAGGACACTCTAGGAAGCTTCCAAGACTTGTACCTTGTGGTCCACCTTGTACTACCTTTTGTCTTGGTCTTTGTCCTTTTTGGTCTTTTTCTTTGTACAAACAAGTACACCTCTTTTTCTTTTTTCCTTTTTGGATCAAATAACACCTTTTGAATAATTCTTCTTCAACAAGACATAAATTTCATGAAGAACACCAAGAACATGGATGAACTTTAAAAATTCATATCTTCTTCGTTTTAGCTCCAAATTCCTCGAAATTTGAGATTTAAGCTCCTTTTGATATAGAGATCAAACCCCAATAATTTTAAACCCTCAATTCCAGCCCAATAAAATCAGATTCTTAGAGCAAATTTCTTTTTCTTCAAGCTATGAAGAACACCATGAACTAGATGATCTCCAAAATTGACAACTCCTTCGTTTTAGCTTCAAATTTGACAAAATTCGAGATTCAAGCTCCCCTTGCTATAGAGAACAAACCCGATGCATTTTAAGCTGCAAGTTTGACCCAAAATTTTCAGATTTTAAAACCCACTTCAAATTATGAAGAACACCATGAAGATGATGAACTTCCAAAATTGACCCCAATGGATTTCAACTCCGTTTGCTCTCAAATTTCATATTTGAGCTCCTTTTGATAGAGAGAACAAACCCCAATACAAATAAACCTTCAATTCCACCTAGATCTTCAAACCCGCTTCACCTTCCTCAAACTTTTTCAAACCCAACAATGGTGAAAACTTTAATTCACCTCCAAACAAGTTGAAACTTTAGATCTAGACCCAATATCACTAGAGAATCACGAATCTAGTGATAAAACACAAAAAACTCAAATCAACTAATTTTTTTTTTTGAAATTTTCTCAAAAACGTTTTTCACTAATTTTTTTTTTTTAAAATTTTCAGATTTATGAACCTAGGATTAAGATCCGTAGAAGCGAATCTCTAGCCTAAGCTCTGATACCAAAATGATAACGATCTCAATCGAGTGACTAAAATCGATATCAAAAATGCGGAAAATCAACAACACAAAATAAAGATAATGGAGAATTAAGAGATGAGAATTGAAGAAAGAAGGGCTAATTGAATCAATTAACTAAGGAAGAAGAGAACTTGATTTCAATTAGAATAGAGAAACCCGATTTGAATCCACAAATGAGCAACTCTTGTGAAAATCAAGGCTAAGAAGTTTTAGATCAACAATGGGAATTCACCCATCATTAATCTCACTAACACTATGGCTATACAAAGGAATTCCACCCTACACTCTCAAAGGAGTTCAATTTTCAATTCATCAAAGTCTAAGGATGAAAAATGGCTAAGGCAACTATTTATACTTATTGTCTTTACAAAAATAGCCTATTACAAAAATAGCCCAAAAGTGGCTATTTAGAAAATAACCCACAAGGGCCCTTCTTGATTGTCAAATTGGCATCTTGATCACCCATGGCCTTATTTATTTGTTGCTCCATAGCATCCTTTGGGCTCCATGCTATCATCCATATATGGAAGCCCATCCTAATGTTCCCCATGCTAGTCATGCTCGTATCATCCTCCTGTTCTTCAAAAGGATTCGTCCTCGAATCCGAACCTTGCAAAAACATGAGAAAGACAAACAACAAACATATCTTCATAGCATGAGGGTTAGCATAAGGGTTATCAATCACACCAACTTGCCAAGGAGGCACATATTTGAAATACAACCAACTATCCTTTGTGTTGAAGAAGATCCATTCATCATATAAGGTACAAAGGAATTGGTCATAAGCAACATTATGAGACAAGGAAACCACAAAGGTCTTAATGACATCAAGTATCCCAAGAGATGATATCACATATGATTTAGGAGACATAGAACACAATTTCATCTCCTCACAATAAGACCTCACCAAAAATGGTGCAATCACCCATAAGGGTTCATTCGGATCAAAGAAGTAAAAGACCCACATAGTTTGGTCATAAAAGTAAATGGGCCTACCCAAGAAACCCCTACCTCTATGTAAAAAAAATCCAATACAAAAATGGACATCATCATATGCAAATAGATAGTAGACAAAGGAGACAAGAATATGAGCCCCATCAAAGGTGTTACCATATACAAGAGTACTAAAATGCTCATGAGAGCTAGCAAGCAAATTTCTACAAGTTGGAACACCCAAGGATGGAATCATGATATTTAGGTGCACATTATGTTTCCTTTCAAGACAACTTCCCATGAAAAGTGAGTTCACAAATGGAGTCATGCAACTAGAGGTGTTGAGGAATTGATTAGAAATCAATTCAATCAAAAACAAATGGTCCACCCAAGAAGTTGGGTTTCCTCAATTCATTATATTAAGCATGCTCCCAAGAGTCCCATTTGATACTTCAAATTGTCTAACCCTATAAAGGTGACAAGAAGTCGTGAACATCCATGGACTCTTCCAAGCCACAACTCGCTTGTCCAATTGACCAAACAACACACTACAAGTGCTACATTCTATTTCATTAGTGGGGTCAAATGGAAAGAGATTCCATGAAAATGGATTAAGCAAACACCCATATGACTCATTGACACCCTTATCTTCACACAATATACTCCACTCAAAGGCATGGGTATCATCATATGCAAAAAAATTATATAGAAAGGTGTCACATAATTCAACTCCATCTAATGTATTCTCATGAGAAGGTTCACTCACGTATTCAAGCACATTAAGGTCTTGACCAAGAATGAGACACATAAAGATGAAGGGATAATTGTAGAACATACCACACCTTCTTTTTGAACACCATCCCTTCCAATAAACGCACTATCATCTTCCAAGAAGAGATTTTTGCTATCAAAAAATGTGTTCTCACACCATAGTGGATTTTCAAACAATTGATAGCCTTCAAGAGTGGCTATACTTCCAACATTATAAGACACACCACTATGTTCATCATTCACATTAATCATGTCATCATTGAATAAGAGATTATCCCTAAGTTTATACTCCATCTCAAGATCCTCATGACAAGAATAAGAAATAGAATCAACACCTAAGGAATCACCACCTCCAAGTAAAGATCCTACATGACTAACTACATGACCAACTATATCCTTACCATCACTAAATTGAGGTTCATTTATCACATCACTCAACTTCTCAATTAGTAGGTCACCTTTATAAGTAAATTGGTCATCATCATAATTAACACTAGTTGGTAGCATGTCAAGCTCAAAAGAATTACACACATGATTACCACCATTATAGCCAACTAATATTTGACTACCCCTATTATATGACAATATATTTTCACTCAAGTCGCAAGTGCTAACACTAGGTGGACTCAAATCGATCTTACAAGAAGAATCAATTCAGTCATCTATAGGATCAACTAGTGTTTGGGCACTCACAATAATAGAATTATCATCAAACAACAAGGTGCCATCAAGATCATCACAAGGCAAAGAATCTTTAAGCTCACACACATATAAGCCATCACTTACACTCAATTGGCTACTAGCCACACAAGGATCTACTTTTGACAAAGTGTAAAGTTTAGCTTTTTTACCTCGTAGCTCATAGGAAGGATTGCATTCACCTTGCATTTCAAAATTGGAGCACATTTGCTTATTTGGGAAGCTTCCTAGCACCTCATGATTCTTCATTGCTTGAGGTGCCTCACTAGGCTTGCTTCCAAGGATACCTACACAAGAATCAAGACAACTAAAAAAGGAAAAGAGGTTACAAAAGTTAGTATAAGGTTGTGACAACACTTTCACATCACTCCACTCAACCTCTCCTTTTTCCACTCTAGAGTTGTCACATATCACACCCTTACTCCTCTCAATCTTTTGTCTCTCAATTTTATTAGAGTTCGGATAAGTGCCAAGGATCCCTTGTGAAGGTTTTGGAGGCCCCTTCAACTCTAGCTTCCACTTTGGTGAACAAGGAGTGGATGTGTTGACTTGCATGTTCAACTACTTAGCACCAACCTCACAAGGAGTAGCTTGCTTTGCCTCCAAAGGCAACTCCTTACATTCAACTTCATGATGCGTAATTTGTCTCTTTTGGACTATTGACTTGACTTTTTCAAGTAGTCGAGAGCAATCATCCATTTTTTTATCCCATATTCCAAATGCTTCATCAAACTCTTCCCTCAATGAAGCACAATATTTCCTCATCTCGGTAATGCTTTCACTTGCATCTACTTTATTAGGGCATGTTGGAGAAAAGAGAAGTTGCCCTTTAAGATCCATGATGTAATAGTACCAATCTGGTGTATATGGAAGTCCATGACTTTGGAACCATAGAATTCCCAAACACATTTGACAAGCATCCATGGGCATTACATCACACCAAACCTTCTCTTGATAATTCCCAAGTGAAATAGGTACCTTGACTCTCCTATCAACCAAAAATCCCGTTCGAGTAACAAAAGGATTTTCTTTTGGAAAGAAAGGTAACCCGAGCATGCTAACCATTAAAGGGGTTATAGAGTTGATAACACTCTAATCATCCATCACAACTTCAAGTTCCGCTCTCCCACAAATGATCATTTTTGTTTCAAGAACTCATTTTTTCGGAACATGCATATTTTGAAACATTGAGTTTGTTGTACTTTCATGGACTATTGATCTTTCCATTGTACCTGCAAAACTCAACAAACAAGTTAGTAGCAAAATTCCTCACGCCTCTCATATGTGGAAACTCTCAACTCACCTAAAGTGTCTTCCCAAAGTTGATAGAGAACTTCCTTTGTCCAATCAATTCACAAGGTCACGTATTCTTTGTGGAAGAATGAATTTTTGTTCAAAGAAGAACGGAAGACTCAATTAAAACTAACGGACTTGAATCAAGAAATTATCAACGAAATAAAACTAGAAAAGCACACAAAGAAAAGTACAAGAAAAAAAAACGTACTCAAAGAACTTGATAAAATTTAGTAGGGTAATCTACTAATTAAAATCAAGTTATGAAGCCAAAGAAAAGGAAAATTAATAAAAGAAATTCATTTATCAAGATATGGACTAAAAAAATTAATTAGGAAGAAATTTGGTTGAAATCCATGGTGAAAATTGGATAAAAGCCTTCAAATAAGAGCTAAAAATGAGCTGAAAATCCATGGCAAAAGGACACTCTAGGAAGCTTCCAAGACTTGTACCTTGTGGTCCCCTTTGTACTACCTTTTGTCCTGGTCTTTGTCCTTTTTGGTCTTTTTCTTTGTACAAACAAGTACACCTCTTTTTCTTTTTTCCTTTTTGGATCAAATAACACCTTTTGAATAATTCTTCTTCAATAAGACATGAATTTCATGAAGAACACCAAGAACATGGATGAACTTTAAAAATTCATATCTTCTTCGTTTTAGCTCCAAATTCCTCGAAATTTGAGATTTAAGCTCCTTTTGATATAGAGATCAAACCCCAATAATTTTAAACCCTCAATTCCAGCCCAATAAAATCAGATTCTTAGAGCAAATTTCTTTTTCTTCAAGCTATGAAGAACACCATGAACTAGATGATCTCCAAAATTGACAACTCCTTCATTTTAGCTTCAAATTTGACAAAATTCGAGATTCAAGCTCTCCTTGCTATAGAGAACAAACCCGATGCATTTTAAGCTCCAAGTTTGACCCAAAAATTTCAGATTTTAAAACCCACTTCAAATTATGAAGAACACCGTGAAGATGATGAACTTCCAAAATTGACCCTAATGGATTTCAACTCCGTTTGCTCTCAAATTTCAGATTTGAGCTCCTTTTGATAGAGAGAACAAACCCCAATACAAATAAACCTTCAATTCCACCTAGATCTTCAAACCCGCTTCACCTTCCTCAAACTTTTTCAAACCCAACAATGGTGAAAACTTTAATTCACCTCCAAACAAGTTGAAACTTTAGATCTAGACCCAATATCACTAGAGAATCACGAATCTAGTGATAAAACACAAAAAACTCAAATCAACTAAAAAATTTTTTTTGAAATTTTCTCAAAAACGTTTTTCACTAATTTTTTTTTTTTAAAATTTTCAGATTTATGAACCTAGGATTAAGATCCATAGAAGTGAATCTCTAGCCTAAGCTCTGATACCAAAATGATAACGATATCAATTGAGTGACTAAAATCGATATCAAAAATGCGGAAAATCAACAACACAAAATAAAGATAGTGGAGAATTAAGAGTTGAGAATTGAAGAAAGAAGGGCTAATTGAATCAATTAACTAAGGAAGAAGAGAACTTGATTTCAATTAGAATAGAGAAACCCGATTTGAATCCACAAATGAGCAACTCTTGTGAAAATCAAGGCTAAGAAGTTTTAGATCAACAATGGGAATTCACCCATCATTAATCTCACTAACACTATGGCTATACAAAGGAATTCCACCCTACACTCTCAAAGGAGTTCAATTTTTAATTCATCAAAGTCTAAGAATGAAAAATGGCTAAGGCAACTATTTATACTTATTGTCTTTACAAAAATAGTCTATTACAAAAATAGCCCAAAAGTGGTTATTTAGAAAATAACCCACAAGGGCCCTTCTTGATTGTCAAATTGGCATCTTGATCACCCATGGCCTTATTTATTTGTTGCTCCATAGCATCCTTCGGGCTCCATGCTATCATCCATATATGGAAGCCCATCCTAATGTTCCCCATGCTAGTCATGCGCGTATCAAGGCACTCCTAAATAAATTAGTCAAAGGAGCCGAAAGTCAGGAGAATTGCTTATAAGAAATTAGGACTGACATATCGGGCATAAGTCAGAAAGTGGAGTCCCATTCAACTGCCATTAAACAGTTGGAGCAACAGTTTGGGCAGATTTCTTTGGCACTGAACCAACTTCAGCCAGGCACCCTTCCAAGTAACACCGTCCAGAATCCTAAAAATGATAGTCATTGCCTCGCCATCACTACTAGAAGTGGGAAGTGCACGACAAACCCACCTATGCCTGCCGATAGTGGTGTGCCTGATGATCCAGTGATTGTTGATGTAGAAGCTGAGTTAGAGCTGGATAATGCAAAGGATGATATGGTTCCAAATCAGGACGATAGTAATAAAGCCAAGTCTGAGAAGAGGACGGAGAACGAGGTACCAAAAGTTCTCAAAACTATCCCACGACCTCCTCCTCCCTATCCTCAAAGGTTGAAGAAGAAGGCGGAGGAAGGAAAGTATCAGAAGTTCATCACCATGTTGAAGGAGCTGTCAGTTAACATCCCTCTTGTAGAGGCATTGGAGCAGATGTCAGGCTATGTAAAGTTCATGAAAGACTTGGTGACAAAGAAGAGAACGGTCATCTTTGAGCCAGCAGATAACATTCATCATTGTAGTGCAGTTGCCTCATAGTCCTTAGTTAAAAAGAAGGAGGATCCAGGAGCTTTTACAATTCCTTGCACTATTGGGTCCTACGACTTTGCCAAAGCACTGTGCGATTTGGGGGCTAGCATCAACCTAATGCCATTAGCCGTGTTCAAGCAATTGGGGTTGGGTGCACCAAAACCAACCTCCATGAGACTTCTCATGGCCGATAGAACTGTGAAAAAGCCGGTTGGCATTCTGTACGATGTTTTGGTGAAGGTTGCTTCTTTCATATTTTCGGCTGATTTTGTGATCCTCGATTGTGAAGTTGACTTTGAGGTTCCCATCATACTGGGGAGACCATTCCTTGCCACGGGTCATGCATTGGTTGATATAGGAACTGGGCAGATGCAGTTTAGATTGAATGATGAACAGGTTACTTTCAATGTCTGTCGGTCAATAAAGCAGCCAAGAGATAAGAGAGTCATTTCAGTGATAGATGCAGTTGATGATATTAAAGTTACCGTGCCCATTGAATAAAGGTTGGGAGTAGAACCTCTGGCTGCCGTGATCATGAACTTTAAAGACGATGGTATAGAAGACTATGATGAGATGGTGGGTGCACTAGCTGGTAAAGGAGCGTACACTTACGCGCCCAAGAAGCTGGATCTTGATTTAAAGAATAGGGTAACTCTACCAGCGCGTCTATCTATAGAGGAGCCTCCAGTGTTAGAGCTTAAGGCTCTTCCGGCCCACCTTCGCTACATATTCTTGGGAGCCAACAATACCTTGCCAGTGATTATTTCTGCTAAGCTGGTGGAGTGGCAAGTAGCGGCTTTGGTTTCAGTGTTGAGAATATTCAAGAGGGCCATTGGTTGGTCCATTGCGGATATCATAGGTATTCCACCGGCATGTGCACTCATAAAATTCAGCTTGTGCCAGAATGCATACCTAGCATTGAACACCGGCGTCGTCTAAACCCACCTATGCAAGAGGTTGTAAAGAAAGAGATCATCAAGTGGTTGGATACAAGAGTGGTTTACCCTATTGCTGATAGCAAGTGGGTGAGCCCGGTTCAGTGTGTGTCGATAAAGGGAGGAATCACGGTGGTCCCAAATGACAAAAATGAGTTGATTCCAATGAGGCCGGTGACGGGATGGAGAGTTTGCATGGACTATAGAAAGCTGAATTCATGGACTGAAAAGGATCATTTTCCTATGCCCTTCATGGACCAGATGTTAGACCGTCTTGCTGGCAGAGGATGGTATTGTTTTCTTGATTGTTATTCGGGGTATAATCAGATCTTTATTGCCCCTGAAGACCAAGAAAAGACCACTTTCACTTGTCCATATGGGACGTTCGCATTCAAGAGGATGCCTTTCGATTTGTGTAATGCACCGGCCACCTTCCAGCGCTGTATGATGTCTATTTTCTCCGACATGGTGGAAGACACTATCGAGGTGTTTATGGATGATTTTTCTGTAGTGGGTGACTCATTTGAAGGTTGTTTGGCACACCTTGCTAATGTTCTGCAAAGATGCGAGGAGTGCAACCTAGTGCTGAATTGGGAAAAATGTCACTTTATGGTCAATGAAGGTATTGTATTGGGGCATCAGATTTCGAAGAACGGCATGGAGATGGATAAGGCGAAAATTGAAGTAATTGAGAAGCTGCCCCCACCTATCTCTGTAAAAGGTATTTGGAGTTTTCTAGGTCATGCTGGTTTTTATAGAAGGTTCATCAAAGACTTCTCCAAGATAGCTCATCCCTTGTGCAAACTTTTAGAGAAAGAGGTGAAGTTTGTGTTTGATGAAGCATGTCTGAAAGCATTTGATTATCTTAAGGAGAAGTTGGTTTCAGCCCCTATTATTGTGTCACCGGATTGGACTAAGCCTTTTGAGGTTATGTGCGATGCTAGTGGAGTGGCTTTGGGTGCAGTCCTTGGCCAAAGACTTAAGAAGATATTACATCCGATCTACTACGCTAGCAAAGTACTTAATCCAACTCAAAAGAATTACACTGTGACTGAGCAGGAATTGTTGGCAGTAGTCTTTGCTTTCGAGAAATTCAGATCTTACTTGATTGGCATGAAGGTGATTCTGCACATAGATCATGTGGCTCTTCGGTATCTTATGTCAAAAAAGGATGCTAAGCCAAGACTGATTCGGTGGGTACTTCTGTTGCAAGAATTTGACTTTGAAGTCAAGGATCGGAAGGGGACCAAAAATTAAGTGGCTGACCATCTTTCACGCCTTGAGGAGGAGGCCATGCTAAAAGTGAAAGATGATCTTGAAATTGATGATACTTTTCCAGATGAGCAAGTGCTAGCAGCATCCCAAGATTTAATCCCTTGGTTTGCTGATTTTACCAACTTTTTGGCAAGTGATCTAGTTCCAGAAGCTATGACGTATCAGCAGAGAAGAAAGTTCATGCATGAGGTAAGAAAATTCTTCTGGGATGAGCCATATTTGTTCAGAATGTGTGCTGATGGTATTATTCGAAGATGCGTCCCAGAGGTCGAAATGATGAGTATTTTGGAGGCATGTCACTCATCCCCAGTTGGGGGTCATCATGGAGGTGCGAGAACTGCCCATAAAATCTTGCAATATGGCTACTATTGGCCCAGCATTTACAAGGATGCTCATGACTATGCCCGTGCTTGTGACCGGTGTCAAAGGCAAGGTAATATTTCACGCAGACACGAACTTCCCATGACTACTATTCTTGAGCTTGAATTGTTTGATGTGTAGGGAGTTGACTTTATGGGTCCTTTTGTGAGCTCACATGGAATGAAGTACATATTGGTGGCTGTTGACTATGTTTCTAAGTGGGTGGAGGCAATTGCGCTTCCTAATAACGAAGGAATAAGTGTCACAGCTTCCTTGAAAAAGAACATTTTCTCACGATTTGGGACACCTCGAGTTATTATTAGTGATGGAGGATCCCACTTTTGCAACCGGTTGTTTAAGGCCCTTCTTGAAAAATACGGTGTTAAGTATAAGGTGGCCACACCTTACCATCCGCAGACAAGTGGGCAGGTTGAGGTATCAAATCGTGAAATCAAGTCTATCTTGGCGAAAACAGTCAATACTAATAGGACTGATTGGGCTCGTAGATTGGATGATGTGTTATGGGCATATCGGATGGCTTTCAAAACACCGATTGGTGCTTCACCATATCAATTGGTTTTTGGAAAAGCTTGCCATTTGCCCATCGAACTGGAACATAAAGCATTGTGTACATTGAAGAGGTTGAATTTAGACTGGAGTGAAGTGGCTAAAATGAGACTGGAACAGATGAATGAGATGGATGAATTTCATCTCCGAGCGTATGAGAGTTCAGCACTGTATAAAAAGAAGATGAAATTGTATCATGATCGGCGAATTGAGAATCGTGAGTTTTGGTGCTACTGGAAAATTAAAGTCCAAATGGTCTGGCCCATTCACGGTAGTTCGGGTATTCTCACATGGTGCTATTGAGCTAAAAGGAGTAGATAATGTCCTATTCAAAGTCAATGGATAGCGTGTCAAGCATTATGTAGGAATTTTGGAAGAGATAAGGACGATTGAAGATCTTGAACTTGATGAAGTCTGAGTAGTCAAGTTAGCCATGTCGTGCCGTGATGTTAAATCAGGCGCTGCATGGGAGGCAACCCATGGGCTAATTGGGGAAGTCTGAGTATCCAAGTTAGCCACGTCGTGCCGCGACATTAAATCAGGCGCTGATTGGGAGGCAACCCAAGATTTTGTTATGCTGAGATCAAATTCTTGAGTAACAGTTAGTTGAAAATCACAGAATTCACCTGAAGTAGTGACAGTTCATCCATGGCATAAATCATGACATGTGAGGGAGTTCTACGCCATGTGGTTGGTATCATCAAAAGCAGAGGAGAATTTCCAAGTTCTGAATCAATTCCACGGGAGGCATCCACGTGGCGTGGATGGGATTCACGACTCGTGATTAGTGTCATGGAAATCAGACCATCAGGCCATTCTCAGATCCTCAGTCACGACTCACCTCACGTCACGTAGGTCACACCCACGTGGCGTGGGTCATGTCATAAAACATAAAAATATCAGCAACCCAATTCCAACCCGACCCGATCTGAATTTTCCAAGATAAATCCAAAACCCTTTCTTCCTTACCCGATTTATATTCGAAAACCATTCTTCTTTCCCCCACTTTCAAATCCTTAATCTAAAACCCTAAAACCCAAATTCTCTCTTCTTCCCCTCACAAAATCCGAACCCCTCCTCCTCAAACTCGCAAGAATCCGACCCCCATTACAAAATCCATTCAAAAATCCAAACCCTAAGTCCAAAAATTTGAATCAAATAGACCAAACCCAACCCAAAATCAGATCCAAGTACCCAAAATTCGATCCAAATCCGTTAACATGCCTCCAAAATCCAATCCCAAAAGTGACCACCTTGATGCATCATCCCGGATCCGGACTAAAAATCTGGACTTACCGACCCATCTGACGGATGAACCCACTGAGTCTGAGCCAAGTGGGTCTGTAGAGGAATTTGATATTATTCACGATGATACTGCATTAGTCCCTCGGGCTACGAGGTTACAGACGCGGGCCCGAGCGGCTGCTCGAGCAGCAATTCAGCCGGTCCCACCACCTGCTGAGCCAGTTATTTCGGCTGAGTCTTCTGAGTCCGCCCCCCAGTCTGAAGAGGGAGAGGAGGGTTCTGAGTCAGGGTCTGCAACTGATGCTACAGGTCAGGGTACGTCTGCAGATAATGCTACAGGTCAAGACACATCTGTGGCAGAGGATACAACCTCTCTTTTCGATACTGGTGTCGAGAGTACCCCGACTCCTGCAAAGAATAGAGAGGTTCAGCGGTGGTGTGTGCAGGGCATGCGAGCGATTTATGATCGAGAGGCTGAGTTGACAGAGAGGGGTGTTTGTCGGAGGAGCATTATGGAGGAGCCCCGATATAGAGTGGAGGAACTAAGGTCATTGCCAGATATTTGGCCTTTTTTTGAGCGACATGGCTTGGGTTGGATGGCGCAGCCTTCTGGCAGGTATAGCTCGGAGTTGGTCCGATAATTTTATGCTTCCTATGCTGCATCAGTTGGTTTGAGCACCCCAGTTGGGCAGCGATATAATTTGCAGCCAGTGTTGACTCATGTCATGGTGCGCAGTACCTGAGTAGACATTTTGGAAGAGACGATTCACCGCTTCCTGTTTGGGCCTGACCGTTCAATTCTGGTTTCGACAGCTGAATTTGATCACAGGATGGACACGGTCAGAGATAGAGTTCGAATGAGAGATGCAGAGCAGAAATTAGAGTTGATTAAATGGATTGCAGGTTACATAGCCGAGGAGGGTGTAGCGGCTAGTTGGGTGACTGGGAAGCTGGACATCAAAAAGTCCACGCTCTATTTTACTGGTCGATTCTGGTGGTCAGTGGTTCGTCCTAGGTTGGGTCCAACCAACGTTGATAACTCACTCACATTGGACAGGGCGGTAGTAGTAGCCAGCATCTTGGCTGGTTATGAGATCCATTTCGCAAGGTACATCGTCCAAGAAATCCACGAGCAAGCATTCCGAGATCACACGAGTATCCCTTTCCCATGTCTGATCCAGGGTCTGTGTGATAGAGCAGGGGTGGCCAGGATACCTGCCGTCAATAATTCTATATAGGTGACCCGTTTGGTAGATATTGCGATGATGCAGCAGAGGGGTTCGCACCCCATTCTTCCCCTAGGATCACAGCCGTTTGAGGCATTGGGTGTTGTCCTGGATGAGCTGAGTGGTGTACCTTTGCCTGTTCCTACACCAGTTAGGAAACCTGTACCGACTGAGGGTGCTGGCCCTGTTGATGAGGGAGTACCCAGTGCTAGTGCCCCACCGACTCCTGCTGGGATGGTGTTAGTATCATGAGATTTTCTGCAGCAGCTGGTTGACAGGCAGACAGAGATGTTTGAGCGCCAGGCTCACACCGAGACTCAGATGGCTAAGTTGGTATCCCAGCTTAAGCCTTGGGTTTGACCTACAGTTGAGGCTGCGGAGACTAGGGTGGAGGCTCGGATGAATGCAGCTATGGACCAGTTTATGCGGGCCTGCATGGGCAGATTGATAGTTTCGAGGCACGTATGATCTCCCGCTTGAGTGCTGCACCGAGCCCGGACATGGCCGACGTGACCCAGGAGGTTGCTGCATTGAGAGTGAAGGTTCGGGTACTGGCATCGACTAGCACGCCCATTATACCACCTATGCCTGTCCCGACCTCCGTACGAACAACATTTGAGGTGGATCTATTTGCTGATAAGGAGCCACAGATGGATAGAGGCAAGAGACCCCACAGTCCGGCGGATGGGGGTGCTAGTGATGATGAGTTCGATAGTGATCTGCGAAGGGCTGTTAAAGCCTCCCGGGTAGAGTACCACGCGAGCCAGATTGAGGTAGAGCAGAGGGCGCATGGTGCATCTGCCAGTCAGGCTATTTCCCCACCAGATGCGACCACTGCACAGGCTGATGATCCCGCGGCTGGCGGGCCCACTTTCAGCGCTTAGAGCGCCACAGGTATGTCTTCACTCCCTTGTTTTTGATTTGATATCGGTGCATTGAGGACATTGCACCATGTTTAGTTGGGGGTGGGGGTGTACCACCACTTGGGGGTTTTTGTTGCCATGTTTTTTTTCCCCCGAGTGTGCTATCATAGTAGAACCGGCATGTGTAGGATGATATTGTTGATGTTTTTATGTTTCTTGCTATATTAGGAGAAAAATTAGGGAACTTTAGTGCAATTCAGTTTTGAAAAATTTCTTATGTGTTGTTGTTGCTAAGGATACCCCTCCTGAAATTTTGGTTTTTTGGAATTGACATGCTTTGTGTGTGACTGTTGTTGGATCTCGTTATGGCACTAGAATTATAGGCAAACAACCGTAGCTAGCATTGCATGAATGGATAGGTAGTAGTTGGTAATCTAACCCTGTGCTATGTGTGTGTGAGGTCACTACTCAGTTAGTTGTGTGTGTGCGATCCAGAACTTGCCCGGTTAGTCTTGCCTAGGTTAGAGGATAAGGATTAGGAAAGGATCATAGGCCGTCATTGAAAAAACAAAAAAGTCCACTGTTAGCCTAAATGCCAAACCAAAAGAATAAGTACCCCTTGATCCCAACTTTTGAGCCATAATTGTCCTATTTCTTTCATTAGCCTATTCACCTTCCCATTTTAATCACAATGAACCTGTCTTGGCCCTGGTCCCTCCTTGGACACTGTGTACCTCAACTCAGGCAAATCGCCTAAGTTGAGGGTGGCGATTATAGGGGTGCGTAGATTGAGTTGGGTATGAAGAAGGGTTAATAAAAGAAAAGGAAATAAAAAAAAACAGATTTGGGTGTGAAGAAAAAGAGAAAAGAAAAAAAAATGTATATGTGTTTAAAGTTGAGGAGAAAAACCACACCCAAAATCTGAGAATAAAAGAATGAAGAACAAGGGAGAATAAAAATGAAAAAGGTTAGAAGTGGGAGCCGAAAATAGTGTAGTGTCAAGGAGGGTTGAGTCACTATATCCATATGCACCATACCTGTCCCTAAGCCTACATTACAAGCCGAGTAAAGTCCTATAGTGATCCTAGTCCAACTGTCTGAAAACTAAGGCGTAGAAAATAAGGGCAAGCCAGTGGTATTTAACGCACACTGTCTTAACTTCTTTGTGAGCGTGAGTGTTTTGACCTTGTCCCTATGTTGATATCCATTAGTGTACTGAGAGGGCATGGGACTTCTTTGATTGTGAGAGCACATGGGTTGCATAATTAGCTGCTAGTTGTTCGAAAAATGTCAATTGCATATACGCTTAGTTGTTTGTGCATAATTTGGTGCCATTACTTGATCCCTGCTATGTCATGATTCTGCATTGCTTACACACACACTTTGGTTTTACTTTGAAAATAGGAGGGGTCGGAAAAGTTTTGTATCAAAAGCAACAAGTTGACTGCCATAAGTCCCTTAGGTTTCTCTTAGTTAAGCATTGTGTTGGTGTAAGTTTTATGTTGTTCGCCTGAGGACATGCAAACACTCTAAGTTGAGGGTGTTGATGTGCCATGGTTATATGGCACTTTCGATGCTTAAAACAAGGAAAATATGCAATAACTTGGGTGTGTTTTGTTGGTATGATGTGGTTTCTGTGCTAATTTGCAGGAAAACAGGTTTTAAAGGCAAAATGACCAAAAGAGGAAGAATCAAGCCTGAAGATGATGTGTCTGATAATGAAAGAATGAATCTGCACTTGAGAGAAACCCACGGCATCACTCACGAGCTGTGATTACTACTCACGAGTCGTGAGTTGTGTCGTGAGTTGACTTCCAGAGGACTAACATCTCACCTGAGTTCCACGACAGGACTCACGCCACGTGAGTCCACCTACGGGATGTGACTTGCTGGCGTGAGTCCGCTTCAGAGATCCAAGATAGAGGACTGATTCCCACGATACATGTCACGTACCGTGACTTGGTTCCACGACACCAAGTCACGACACCGTGAAAGCTGCCGACTCTGTTCTCCTATTTTGTTTTGGATAGGACTAGCTTTGTATCTATAAATACCCCTAGGTAGTCCTTAGTGCGGGAGTTGGACAATTTACTATTTTGAGAGTTATTTCATACTGTTTCAGACATATATTTGGTTTTGTATGCACAAACCCTACTTTGTTGAGGTTGATAGATAATTGAAATTCAGATTTTCCTTCATTCTTGTAAGATCATAATTATGCTTTCATCTTTGGATTATTCTTGTGTTCTTGCAATTATGAGCAGGTAAACCTATCAACTAGGGTTGTGTGAACCATGAAGAATTAACGAAACCGCTTAAGTGTAAAACAACTTTGTACTGCTGTGTATGCATGTATTGTTGTTTACTTCATTATGATTGCTTTCCTAACCGTTGCAAACGTTATAATCTCGCCTTTCGTCTAAACTTGCTCGAGAGAGAGGTAGAGATTGGGAAAATGAGATAACAATAGAGATTTGAAGCTATCAACCTTCATCTAATAACCGGAGCCTTAGCGGGAAAGGTTATCTGAAATCCAGGACAAGGGTTAGTAGTGCGACACTCGGAGACCGAGAGGAGAAGAGTGAAATTCATCTAATGAAGGTCGAGAGACAGTTGAATGAACCTAACTTGTTAGATTTTGCATGAAGCGCAGTGGGGCAATCTTGTCAAGCACAAGTCACTGGTGGAGTTAAGGAATCATTGGGGATCACAGTCCTAGTGAATTTCTCTTATTGTTTACAAACTCAATATCAGCCAGCAATCGTCATTATTACTATTCACTAGCAAACCCCCCCCCCCAGTTTTATTTACTTTCCGATTATTCCACCTGGTAGTCTACTCATACTTTGATCTATTCCATGTGGGATCGACCCCAACCTAGTTGGGTTCTATATTTGATTCAGCGACTGCATTGTACTTTTTTGGAGGTATACTTTGGGCGACATCTAGAGGTAAGAACCTAGCTCGAGCCGAACCTGATATATTGGTTTATGGGTGGCAGCTCTAGAGGTAATAACCTAGCTCGAGCCGAGCCCAATATATTAACTTATGGGTGGTAGCTCTAGAGGCATAAGCCTAGCTCAAGCCGATCCCAACATAACGTTATGTTATGTTAACACCCACTGATCAGTTGGGGCTCGGGTACGATATGATATAAGTGATGATGAATAAATAATAGAAGCAACGAAAATAATGAATGTAAGGTACATGGTTCCACATATGCAGGACGATGGTTTATCTATATTGACTATTCTCTTATATTTGATTCCATTGAAGTTATTATGTATTGATGCAGTTTCTTATAGCCTTACATACTCAGTACATTCTTCGTACTGACTTCCCTTGGGGGACTTACCTTACTTGTTGCAGGCACAGGTGCTAGTAGACCTCCTCAGTAGGTTGCGGATCATTTGCAGGTCTTTGGCGAGCTCCAATTGGTTCGGGGCTTTTCGAGTCGATATGTACATTTGTTTTGGGTATTGTATACGTGTATAGAGCGGGGTTTTCTCTCGACTCTAGGTTGGTTATGGTTATGCATCTGTAGAGGCTTTGTAGATCTTGTGGGACAGATGAAGGAAATGTAAGAAACATATGTTTTGTCTTGATGGCCCTAACGGCCAAGTTTCATATATGTATATATCATATGTTTCCATGACTTCCGCTATTAGCATCTTGTATCTATATGTGGTGGTGATGTTCCTTGAATGACACGCATTTGAATGGACATGAGCAAAGATTGGTTCTCTCGGGCCTTATCGGCTTCGGGTGCCAGTCCGCCCCGTTGGAATTCGAGGCGTGACAAAAGTGGTATTAGAGCAGGTCATCCTAAGGGTGTATACAAAGCCGTGTCTGATTAAAGTCTTGCTTATGGATGTGTTGTGCACCACATTTATAAGTAGGAGGCTACGGGACATTTAGGAGTTGTTTCTTTTCTTCATTTCTAGATCGTGCAATAGAGCCAATGTTGTAGGTGGACTTATATCTGACCATTGTAATTGGTTTTCTTTGATATAGTAAAATGTCGATGACAAGATGACGTAGAGGCAAAGGTAAGCAGGTAGATATGCTTGTCAGTGAAGGAATGAGTAAATCACCACCTGACCAAGCCAGTCAAGGTGGGGCTAACACTGAAGTTGTATCGCAGTCTTCTTCTACTTTTCCAGCTCCGGAAGAGCCAAGAGGTAGAGAAGTACCCGCAGAACCACCTATGAATACCACTGACCAGGATTTAAGAAATGCAGTGCATATGTTAACTCAGATAGTTGCTGCACAAAGTCAAGTATGAGCTGGTCCAACGACAAATGAGGATGATGCGGCTAGAGTGGCGAGTCGCAGGACAGAGGACTTTCTGAAATTAGACCCTCCTATATTCACTGGGTCAGATCCGAAAGCAGATCCACAGGACTTCATGGATCAAATTCAAAGGGCTCTAGATGTTATGCACGTGACTGGTGTTGAAACAGTTGAACTTGCGGCCTATAGATTGAAAGGTGAAGCTACATTGTGGTATGAAGACTAGAAAAGATCGAGGGGTATTGATGCACTTCCAGCTGGTTGGGAAGAATTTAAAATGGCATTCCTTGATCATTACCTCCCATATGAGATCCGGGAGGCACGTGCAGACCAGTTTCTAAATCTACATCAGGGGAATATAAGTGTTAGAGAATATAGTCTTCAGTTTAATTCCTTGGCTCGATATGCTCCGAATGTAGTGGCCACAATGACAGACAGAGTCCATAGATATGTTGATAGATTAGAGCCATATTTGGTAAGGGACTGCACCATTGTTGCCTTGAACAAAGATATGGACATAGCCAGAATACAGGCCTTCGCCCAGAAAATGGAGGATTAGAGACAGAGAAGAAGGGTACATGAATCTGAAAGAGGACAGTCCAAAAGAGCTAGACCTATGGGACAGTCTATGGCTTCCCAAGGAGAATCTAGGCCTCGGATGTTTCCTAGACCATCATTCTCCTATTCCACAGCAGGTACTCACTCTCAATTCTAAGGGTTTAGGGGCGGTCAATCTGGGCAGAGTAGTGGAATTCACGGATCACAGGCAGCAGGATTTTCTCGTCAGCAGTGTCAGCACTGCGGGCGTACTCATTCAGGTACATGCCGGTTAGGGACGAATGCTTGATTTTTGTGCGGTATGTCGGGGCACATGATGAAAGAGTGTCCCCAGAGGAGCATGGGTGGTATAGCACGACCTACGGGATCAGCTGTTGCATCATCATCATCGATTTCTTCTTTAGGACAAGGTGTACAGTCTGTTGGTCATGGTAGAGGTGCCAGAGGAGCATCCAGTACTAGTGGAGTCCAGAACCGTACGTATGCTAGTAGACCGACAGAATTCGGAGGCTTCTCCTGACATAGTCACAAGTACATTATCCATATTTTCGCACAGTGTATATGCATTGATTGATCCGGGTTCTACATTATCATATGTTACTCCATTGATTGCCGCAAAATTTAAAAGAATGCCAAAATTATTAATTAAGTCATTTGAAGTATCTACACCAGTTGGTGAGTCCATTGTTGCAAAAAGAGTATATCGTAATTGTGTGGTAACTGTGTGTGGTCATGATACATTGGCCAATATTATTGAGTTGAACATGGTGGATTTTGATGTTATAATGGGAATGGATTGGTTGGCTTCTTGTTATGCCATGGTAGCTTGCCGAACTAAGGAAGTACGTTTTCATTTTTACATAAGAAAATGTTCTTGAATGGAAGGGTAATGTGGGGGCACCAAGGGGAAAATTTATTTCCTATATTAAAGAAAGGAAAATGATAGTCAAGGGGTATATATGTCATTTAGTTTGAGTGCAAGATACTGATGTGAAACCACCAAGTCCTCAATCGGTTTTGGTGGTTAATGAATTCCTCGATGTATTTCCTGATTATCTTCCAGGCTTACCCCCAGAACAGGAAGTAGAGTTCGGTATTGATGTGATACCAGGCACTCAGCCTATCTCTATTCCTCCTTATAGAATGGCTCCAGCAGAATTATGAGAATTGAAGGAGCAATTAAAAGATTTGCTAGACAAGGGGTTTATACGGCCTAGTATGTCCCCGTGGGGTGCACCAGTATTATTTGTACGAAAGAAAGATGGCACATTGAGAATGTGTATTGACTATCCACAATTGAATAAGGTAACAATCAAGAACAAATATCCCCTCCCCAGAATGGATGATTTGTTTAACCAATTACACGGTGTCAAATGTTTTTCAAGGATTGACCTGAGATCGGGATATCATCAGGTAAGGGTTAGAGAAAAAGATGTACCCAAGATAGCTTTTCGAACACGGAATGGTCATTATGAATTTTTAGTTATGTCATTTGGACTAACAAATGCACCAACAGTTTTTATGGATTTGATAAATAGAGTGTTCAAGCCATTATTAGATATGTTCGAGACCATGTTTAGAGATGAGATTCAAGGTCACAAGAGAGCCATGCTAATCACTTGCGATAGGTGTTACGGATTTTTCGTGACCGTAAGATATATGTGAAGTTCTCTAAATGTGAATTTTGGTTAAAATCTGTAGCTTTCTTGGGTCGCATGGTATCAGATGAAGGAATAAGGGTTGATACAAAAAAAGATGGAAGCCGTGAAGAATTGCCAAAACTTACAACGCCTACAGGGATTCGTAGTTTTCTTGGGTTGGCAGGCTAGTACAGAAGGGTTGTTGAAGAGTTTTCCTTCCATTTTAGCACCCTTAACAAGCTAACACACTAAGCAACCAAGTTTCAGTGGAATGATGCATGTGAGAAGAGTTTCCAAGAGTTGAAAGATAAATTAACTTCTACACCTTTATTAGTGCTTCCCGAAGGCACAAAAAGGGTATGCAGTATATTGTGATGCTTCAGAAGTTGGCTTAGGATGTGTATTGATGCAACACGGTAATGTAATAGCGTATGCCTCATGACAGTTGCGTCCACATGAGAGAAAGTATCCCACGTACGATCTTGAGTTAGCAGTCGTGATATTTGCTTTAAAGATATGGCACCACTATTTGTATGGGGTTCACGTTGATTTATACCGATGCATTAAGTTGCAAAGCAATAGGAAGCACTAGTAGCCAGTTGACTGAAAAGTAAGATGTAGTCAAGGATCTACATCAATTAGACAGCTTGGGGGTTCATCTTCTTGAAACTCCAGATGAAAGAATTATAGTGTAAAATCCGGCAGAGTCTTCATTAGTAGCTGAAGTAAAGGAAAACTAGTATGCGAATCCTATTTTTATTGTAGCTGACAAAGAATGACAGCAAGGTTTGATGAAGGCATTTGATCTTACGCACTAGAGAGAGTACTCCAATGCCCAGGGTAGATTTTGTGTACCGGATATAGATGAGTTAAGGAAATGAATTATGACGGAAGCACATCATTTATGGTATTTTATTCATCCGGGAGCAACCAAAATGTACCATGATTTAAAATAGATTTATTGGTAAGGTTACATGAAAAGAACATTGCAGAATTTGTAACTCAATGTCAAAACTGTCAACAAGTAAAAGTGGAGCATCAGAAACCTGGAGGTCATATGCAATGTATAAATCTTCCAGCTTGAAAAGAGGGATATGATTAACACGGGTTTTATCATAAGTTTGCCTCGTACATTTTGAAACTTTGATTCCACGTGGATGATAGTTGACAAACTTACCAAGTAGCACACATTTTACCTGTCAGGACCACTTGTACAGCTGGAAATTATGCAAGGTTGTATGTTAAAGAGATAGTACGATTACATGGGATTCCAATTTCTATTATATCTGACAGATAGACAAATAGAACGTACCATCCAAACACTTGGAGATATGTTACAATCTTGCACATTGAACTTTAAAAGCAGTTGGGATGGTCATTTACCTCTTATGGAATTCGCCTACAATAATAACTATCATTCAAGTATCAAAATGACACCTTATGAAGCTTATATGGGAGAAAGTGTAGATTACCAAGTGGATGGTTTGAAGCAGGTGAGACTGCTTTACTCGGGCCAAATCTTGCTCATCAAGCTATACAGAAAGTCAAGGTGATACAACAGCGGCTACAAACAGCCCAAAGTCGACACAAGTCATATGCCGATAATAGAAGAAGGGAATTAGAATTGGCCATAGGTGATTGGGTAGTTTTGACAGTGTCACCAATGAAAGGGGTAATGAGATTTGGAAAGAAATGAAAGTTGTCCCTATATAACATGCCATATGAGATTACCCGAAGATTTGGGTAAGTTGCATATATATTAGCACTACCCCAAGAACTCCCCACAGTTCATTCAGTGTTCCATGTTTCAGTGCTTCAAAATGCATGGGAGAGATGTACAAGTTACGGAGGAGATCACATATGAAGAGGTACCTACTACTATTATTGATAGATAAGTGAAAGGATTAAGAAATAAGGAAGTAGTTTCCGTAAAGGTACTATTGGAGAAATCAACAAGTAGATAGAATCACATGGGAAACCGAAGGAATGATGAAATCTAAAGCACTGGTATTTGTTGTAAATAGAAGAAAAAGTTCAAAGTGCGGAATTCAATCAATAACAAGTAAATCTCTAAAAGTATCATATGTATATGAGAACATTAAGGATACACTTAGATTTAAATTTGTTTCAATGAGATAATGTTACTAACATTCGAGGACGAATGTTCCTAAGGGGGGAAGGATGTAACACCCCGTATATTTCCGAACCTATGTTATTACTGTAACATTTATGGAATTATTTAAACGGGAGATTTTTTGGGGTTTTACACATTAATTTGGTTGGGATGAATTCACATGTGTTCATGGGCTCAATTTGAGGCCCAAAATGAAGTAAAAGACATGGCTCAAATGGCCAATGACCCATTCTTCCATGTTGACTAAGTAAACATGCATTTAATGTTGGATAAGGATGACCATTGAGCCATTATATAAGGTGGAAAATCATATTTTTATTTATTTAGACACACATGCAAATCTAGAAATTTCCACAAGATATTTCTCTTCTCTTCCAAACCCTAAGGCAACTATCTCCTTGGACAAGATCACTCCTTTTCAAGTTTGGGTAAGTATTTAATCTTATGGTTCAATATATTATATGCTTAATATGGTGTATAAATCATGTTGGTTTGTTGGCAAAGTGTTGGACAGTTCACTATGTGTAAAACAGTGTACTTTTGCTTAATCGGTAAAGGGTTTTGCCTTGTAAACTTGGAGGTGGACTTGTGGTATTGAAGGAAGTGAATTTTATGGATTAAATATCAACATGTAATATGTTTTTATTTCCTTAACCTGATTTCACTTTGTGTGTAACATTTGGAATTGTTGTTGTGAAATTGTACATGGAACCGGTGGCGTATTGAAAGAAAAATGTAGTTTTGGTGATGTTTATGTGCGTTGTGAAACCATGGCTGTTATTTGGAATATAATATGATATAAAATATGTTAATATAAGCTTAGTTATGATCATGGACCATTCATTGCGAAAAAGGACCCTAAAATGACCCCCGGAGGCTGAAACGGGCATCCGCCCTAGTGGGTGGGGCACCTGCGGGCACAGGTGACCCTGGACTAGGACAATGGTCACATTAGGATGCACCTCAACCACCTGCGGGTGTAGGTGGATTCTCAGGTCATCCCAGAACTTTGTTTTGTATGTTTTTATCTCTCTTTGACCCCCCGAAACCCGTATACCCTACTTTGATGCAATTATCAACTTATGGTACCTTTTGAATGACTTTAAAGGAGTATCCCGGAGGCATTTTGAGTGGTATCAATTATGGATTATCTATCATGTGTTGTTGTGAAAGGTGTTTACGTGATGTAGTGAGGTAATTGTGACATTGTATTGAAGGGGAAATGTAAAGTATGAACTTGGTGTGAAATGCTATTAGTTTATGAGGTCTTGGTAAATGTGTGGAATGTTGTGGTGTTGTTGGTATGATAATGAAGTGAGTTGTATTATAAAGGATGAAATAACGCTATATAGCAGTCACGTAGCTCATTATCGTTTGGTGCCATTGTAATGTAGTTAGTTGTTAACGTAAGCTCTGTTATGAACTTATGTTGTAGAGTAACACATAAGGAAGGAGCTGGATTATTGTATTCACATATAGGAATGTGTATTCATATTGAGAAGATAAAGTATGTAAGGTTACTCTTACCGTATCCTTCTGCAGCACATACTGTTCACATTGTCATCGTACTTGTTCCATTCCGAAATGTTCTAAGGCATCTCATTTCAGGTTGTCATGTATTTTTATTCTTATGTTCCTTATTCGTGGATTAATTGTTGTTCATATGTCCCTTAATCATGGACTGATGTTCCAAAGCTCCAATAATATTGTGACTATCAACATATCAATCTCTCAAAAGTAAGAAATAAAGTAATCCATATTTGTTGGTTGTAAGAGTACGGGTGGTAGCTCTAGAGGCATAAGCCTAGCTCGAGCCGATCCCGAATTTATTGGATCAGGGGGCAGTCCTAGAGGCATAAGCCTAGCTCGAGCCGATCCTGATAGGTGGTAGCTTTAGAGGTAAGAACCTAGCTCGAGCTGAACCTGATATATTGGTTTATGGGTGGCAGCTCTAGAGGTAATAACCTAGCTCGAGTCGAGCCCGATATATTGAATTATGGGTGGTAGCTCTAGAGGCATAAGTCTAGCTCGAGCCGATCCCAACATAACGTTATGTTATGTTAAGACCCACTGATCAGTTGGGGCCCTTGTATGATCTGATATAAGTGATGATGAATAAATAATAGAAGCAACGGAAATAATAAATATAAGGTACATGGTTCCACATATGCTGGACGATGGTTTATCCATATTGACTATTCTCTTATATTTGATTCCATTGAAGTTATTATGTATTGATGCAGTTTCTTATAGCCTTACATACTCAGTACATTCTTCATACTGACTTCCCTTGGGGGACTTACCTTACTTGTTGCAGGCACAGGTGCTAGTAGACCTCCTCAGTAGGTTGCGGATCATTTGCAGGTCTTTGGTGAGCTCTAGTTGGTTCGGGGCTTTTCGAGTCGATATGTACATTTGTTTTGGGTATTGTATATGTGTATAGAGCGGGGTTTTGTCCCGACTCTAGGTTGGTTATGGTTATGCATCTGTAGAGGCTTTGTAGATGTTGTGGGACAGATGAAGGAAATGTAAGGAACGTATATTTTGTCTTGATGGCCCTAACGGCCAAGTTTTATTTATGTATATATCATATGTTTCCATGACTTCTGCTATTAGCATCTTGTATCTATACGTGGTAGTGATGTTCCTTCAATGACATGCATATGAATGGACATGAGCAAAGATTGGTTCTCTTGGGCCTTATCGTCTTTGGGTGCCAGTACGCCCTGTTGGAATTGGAGGCGTGATACCTAGTCTAGCGAAGAACATATGCTTACCTTGACTGGCTCCCTAACTCATATCTTGGGAACTCCCTAGACCAATGAACAACCTCCTCACAATCATAACACCCCTCAAAACTCTCTGATGTGATGTACCTACTGACCCAAGGTAACCACCATGGCTTTAAGACCTAGACGAAGAACACTGTGATGCTTGATTGAAACTCTATCCACTGTGACCACCTCGACCTATCTCAGGACCACCTATAATTTGAGGTGCTACCTATATGGGCTTGATAGGCTGAAAATGATGGTGACCTCTTCTGAGAGGATCCCTACCTCCAGACAGAATATCAGAATATCACTGAAATTGTACTATTGGTAGGGCCTCTTACCGCCACCTCTATATATCTCAAGACATTCCCACTCTATAGACCTTGAATAATTAACAACCTGGAAGAAGGTAGTCCCAGTTGCATCCAAATGCTCTGATGCCAAACGAAGTGGTAAAGTTAATCCTCTTATAAACCTCTACACCATCTCATGCTCTATAGGAAAAATCATAGAAGTATGCCTAGCCTACTTAAGAAACCCTATCTCATACTCTAAAACTAACTAGAAACCTTACCAAAGACCTACAAACCTAAATTTGGCTTGAGAACTACTCGATGTATCGAACACTACCCCTTCCTGTGACGTATTCTCAAAATTGCTAACACAATATCCTAAAGAACTAAGGTGATTACAAACCCTGTCGGAGCCTAGACTGGCCCAAACCCTTTGGCTGATGCTGTAGATTCTTAATATGAAGCTCTGACTTCTAGCCTGACACTGAACTGAGACTCTGGTAACATGTGCAGAAGTATCATCCACGTCTATTAACAACCTTGTACTATCCATCTGAGAAGGAATGGAGCCAAAAGAAGTACTTAGAGGTTGATAGAACTAAAGACATACGATAAGGAATCCAGAGTTGGGATTAGCCTCATGAAGATAGAATACAGATGTCATCGTACCGATCTGTAGGACTTTACTAGGAAGTTTGTTCTTGTACCAATAACACCACTAAACCTGGACTCTGTTAACAAACTATCACGACCCAAAATCTCAGGTTATGATGATACCTGCTATAATCCATCAGTAGGTAAGACAACCTGTAGCCCAAAACGATGAGAAATAAGCTAACAAGAGGAAAAGATAACCAAAGGGAAACCAAAACTTAATAAAGAGACTAACATAGAAAATAAGATACAATATACATAAATAAACAGAGAGAAAGAACCAGAAGAATTCAAATATACCCCTAAGACCTAGTATCAGTCGGTGCAAAAGCTACTAAACATAACACAAGTACTAAGTAAATTGAATAGATATAGAACCATCTCTGATATACAAAGTAAAGACTAGTCCAGCAAAATAGAGGGAGAAGGAACAACTCTGAATGCTAGGAGCTCAATTCCAAGTCTCCAATCCAAGGCAGCTCCTCATGAGCACAAGTCAGCGGTGAAAACTCATATTAGGATCTACAAGGTACAAAAGTGTAGTATGAGTACCAAACACACGGTACTCAGTAAGCGTAGATGGACTTAGCTCTAAAGATAAGTGCAAGTGTAAATAACACATAAAGAAAGGATATACATTACATAAAACTAGGGAAGAGATGGTATACAATATGAGTAACTAGAGTAGAAATGATATACAATATGAGTAACTAGAGAAGAAGGTACTGACATGAAAGAGCTAGTCTAACAATCAAACACTGTGAGAATTACACTAAAAAGAATGTTGATAGCAATAGCCACAGCAGTAGCTTAGGGTCTAAGTACTACAAAAAAAGGTACTATTCTATAGTAGTTACTTTGTAGAATTGCTATGCTAACCAAAGTACCCCGAGGAACCTTTTCTAAGGCAAGCGACTACCCGAACTAAGATAAGGCTTCTAATTCTAATTCCAAGGATACTACACATACTAAGCCATGCCAAAAAGGGAGAAACGACTATCTAAACTAAGATTCTAAAATATGGTTCTAGTCTAAGGCTCCAAATGAAAGCCAAGAACATCGCAATAAAGAAATAATCTTAAACCTATTATATAGACCCCTATCCCATATGCAATCTCTCCAAGAATTAAAATTGAGATTCGATGAAAATAGAGACAAAATTTAATATTATTCTAGTGGGAAGACAAATGAGGAATATAAATCAATCATACCTTAGCTCAACAAGGTGATTACCCCTCAATTCCCAAGCTAGAAGTGCCAATAATAGAGGAAAACTGAGCTAAAATGAGTGAAAGAGATGAAGTCCATGTATATATGCACAACAATGATCGCTTAAGTGGTTACCGCTAAAGTGGCATATGTAGCAGGGGAAAGATGTTGCTAAAGCAGCACCCAAGTCGCTTAAGTGATGTCTATTAAAGTAGACAAGTACCGCTAAAGTGGCCCCATAGGTACCAGATGCACCAGCAATTATCCAAGTTGGAAATTCTCTGAACAGGTCCTCGAGATTCATTCAGAGCCTTATGAATGCAAATGAGATATGCTACCCTACTAGAAATGGTATTCCAAACTCCATAGACCTAACAAATTCCCAATAGAGGTCATTTTGATAAAAATGTGTCCCACACCCACTGTTTCGTTTTAACCAACTTCTACCCCTTAGCCTAAAATCCACAATCTAGTGCTAACGAAACTACTAGAATTCCCATCTGAGGCCATTTACTAGAATATTTAACTAAAGTCAAATTTCTCAACGTCAAAAGCTCCAAAATAGGAAAATAGGCTGAAAATACAAATGAACTACCCGAAAGCCAAACTACCAGTCCCAACAAGTCATAAATGACTTGGGATAGCTATAAAAAAGCTCAAACATGGAAAATACACAAAAAAGAAGAAAATGACCTAGAGGGTTATTACATAATGACAAAATATGGAAGAAACACTAGACCAGATGTCAGGCCTACACGAGAAGGGTCTTAAGAAAAAATAAAGCCAAAAATGATAGTCAATGATAGTAGTAATGTACCATGTTTTTTTTCTTTCCATCCAAATGGCTGGAAAGATGTGTCCAAGATCGACTAGCAGTAGTGGAAATATTTAGGATCTTTATGACCCATGGATGGAATTTCTTGACCTAGTGAAGAAAGGGAATACACATTGTGGATGCCATAGAGAAGCTACATAGTATGCTTAAAAGATAGATGTCATAAAAAATGGAATAAAAAGAAATTTGAAAGGGAAAAAGGGATGAGTCACGATCACTCACGATGTGTGTTCTAGAATTTGAGGGAAAGAGTCTTAGAGAGATTTTCGGGAGCTATGAAAATGAAGCAATTAGTATATCCTTGATCATTAATGTCATATAAGTTACCCATCATTGACCTCTTTCTACGACGGACTAACTATACAACCCTTCCTCGAACAAAGTGGGGGGAGTACAACAGAAGCAAGTGAGTTAAGGTAAACTCTTCTCCAATCCCAGTGGCTAACAGGTGAAGTCAGGCGATGGTTCTCCAAACTCCTAAGCTAAATTAGGCCAAAAATAATCAAAAGATGTCATTGAATTAGTGGATCATATAATCAATAGGACTGCCAAAACCCATGTTGAACGGATAAGTATAAACAAAGGTGTAGGTTGGTCTTGGCAATGTAATATTCTCGGATGCGTTCTACTCGATATTTCTTAAGGGGCCATCAATTATTTATCCAGACCAAGCCTAGATAACTTTTTTTTACTAGGAAACCCAACTCACTAATAGGTCTACTTGTCAACAGTTAGATTGGGATGAGATTTTCTCTCTTTCCTTTTCTTCGTTGCCCTATTGGAGAACAGAGTAAAAGCAGAGGAGTTCAAGAAAGAACCAGACATACTAAATTGGGATAAAAATGGCAAGAAGAGATCGAAACAAAGAGTATCCTTAAAATTAAAAGAGAGGCAAGACAAGGAGGTATACAGAACTAAGTGGTGAGCAATGAAGCCCTAGAATTTATAGTTCTAAGGGGAAACTTTCCCATGCCACATAGGGTAGAGTGTCGTGTATGGATCAAACACATGGCAAAGGAGAGATTCGCCTAAGGGGCAAAATATTTCATTTCTTCAGATAGGAAGAAAGGCATAATAAGTCAGCAAGGGGATTTGTTTTCTTTCCATCTTCCATGATCAACTAAGCATAGCACCCAAAAGATGGAGGTACTATCAGTATGAGGTAAAATCAAATTGGAGAGACGTAGCACCAATAATAAGTCCAACATAGAGTCTCAATGAAATATGAATGCAGAAACTTGGGAGACCCTCTCTGAGATAATAATGGAAGTGTTTCCATCTCGTTCAGGATAAGGACCAGTGAGCTATCGCCCCTAATGCGGTAGCAAAAAGAAAAAAATAAGAGATAAGAGTTTCAGGCTTCTCAGGTGCCAAATAAGCTAGTACATATCTGAATTATGTAGGAATATTAGCTGACGCCTTCCAACAGATTGGATGTGTGGCACAAGAACATAGGATTTAGTACTTTAGGGCTCTAGAAACATTTTCTTATTGGCCAAGCCCTTAGCACTGTAGCCTATAAACAGTCAATCCTCCTCACTTGTAAGGGCATCCTGACTCTGATACTCTCAAGCAATACAATAGCAACATGCTACTTTCTTGGTCTCCAAGAATTTTCTTTATTTACATCTTGTTCTGAATTCAATAGTTATCTAACTTGTTGATCTTGGGCTAGCTCACGTTCACCTTGGATGCACCTAGATTTGTTTTCTTTACCTTATTAATCATCTTTAAAATAGATTTAAATTAGGGTAATCTAGTTCTTCTCTCTTTAGGCATGCAGAGGGTTTTGTGTGAATATAAGATTCAAAGACTACATTATAACTCATTTCGTACATCATTTTAAATTTTGTGAAAATATTGGTTGTATGACATACAATAACAATTATATAATCTTTAAGATATAAATTTTTGGAGCATAAAAAAATTATAAAATATAATTCACATATAGTGTACGACTGTTTTACTTCCCACTAATTGTCTATTTATTGATGTGTTTAAATTTTCTTTTCATGATCCTTCTCTTCTTTCTATTTTTTTTTGTGGGTAAACCCATAAATCCTCCATTTTGGAACTTCAGTCTTCATCCATCATTTGCTTTTTTGTAATTTCTCCAACTTCTTTCAATCAACACAAACATTTAGTTTTTTGCAAAGAAAAAGAAGACTAAAGAAAATAATGGTATATAATCCATTTGGATATTAGTTCAGGGTAAAATTTGATGATTATTTGGTCGCAGTTAATCAAAGTACACTCAAGTATTCAGGCAATTTAGTCCAAATTCTCTAACATATTGTGTTTGTGTAATAATTAACTAAATATATCTAAACTCTCATTGGTTTACCCCTTGCATATATTATTTTTCTTCGCTGAGTGCAAATGAAATAGAAACGTGAGTTTATAAATTGTTTATACATTAGTATTTTTCATGCACTTAAATAATTACAAGTAATAATTTTGATAACTAATATAAATATTATATTTCAAAGATATCATATTTTTAATATTACAATAATATTAAAGATTGGTTGGATAGACTGATTGTTCATCAGTTTGATCTTGCTTTTTCCTTTCAAACTTAGTGTAATTTACACTATTCTAATATTGTTTATACAATTTTAATATTTTTGTACTGACTAGTATAGAATATGTTTACAATTGATTTGGGGCAGTTAGATTTTTTTTGTGGGTCAAGAGCACGCAATACAGTCTTAGCTTTGGGTTAGCGATGAATGTTTGCAGAAAAGTTAATAATGTAATCAAAAGATGAAATATATTAAACAAGGCAGTAATTAGGAGAAAATTTATAATGACAGCATAGACCATAATCTTTTTAGATGTAAGTAGGTTATGATCGAGAACTTAGAATATGTGAGCCAAATAGCAAGAAAACAATAAAACAGCTAAAGAAAGATAGAGAAAGCTTAAGAACAAAGCTAAAGATTTTTATTATTTTTTTATAAAGATGAGCAAAAATTGTATCCTTTATAATAGGGAAAGGGGGTCTCTTTTTATAGGGTACCAACATTTTTTGTAGCCAATAAGAGAGCGGCATTTGCCCTTGTGCCATTGGAGAGTAGTCACCCCACTAGTGTGTGTAAGATGCGGTTCTACCAAGGGCTGCCGGTGCCTTTTGGAATCTCTGATACGTTGTCCTTCTATTTATTTGTTAGTGCATGGTCACCATCCCCAGTTAGTCTTAGGCAACTTTTCTCTTGCCCTAGCAGATGAATTGTTGTATCGACATCACTCTCGAGATGACACTGTTGTGGTTCGATTTGCTCTCATACCTAGCCCAGGTTGGCCTAATCCTTACCTAAGACATTTTTACCCCATACAAATTATCCCATTATCTTGTGATCAGACAAACCTAATCCAAGTAGAAGAAAGAATTAATTCTCAAAACAACTCTTACACTTTCTTCCCATTCTTTTTTCCCTTTTCCTAAAATGTCACATCACTTAAACCTGTAATGTCATTTCCTGTCAAATCTTGCCTCCTTTTTGACACGCTTTTATTGGAGAGAAAGCGATGTTTCTCCTCAGGATCTACATTGACGATTTACATTTAGGTGAGGATTCATCTTCAGCACTGAGCCTATATATTACATTTCTTCATTAGTGGTTTTCCCTTATTCTTTTCCTCCATCTTCCAACAATCTTGCCCTTTTAAAAAGAAATTATCTAAGGGATCTCTCTAATTACAACATACTCTCTTTCATCCTGTACTCATACCTTATTCTTCTAGTTCCCATCCTCTTTCAACAAGCTTAGATGATTCATCCAGTGGCCACGAAGGAGGCGGGGTTACTTGTGGCTCTATTGTAGAGAACATTATATCAATGGTGTTTAATATTGTTGATGACTTTAGGGCCTCCTCAAGAATATAAAGAGTTACATGAGCCGTTAGGGAAATACCTTAAGAGGTATCCTCGGCACATATTCACTCTATTCGTTCAACTTGCTATTGGTCCCCAGACTTTTATGCAGACGTCCCTTATCCTACTGATAGGATTACTAGCCATAGGATTGGGTTCATTTTTATGTACATATTACCATTTATCTTGGGCTTGGATGACCCAATTGATGATTTCATTATCTCATTTTTCCAAACTTTCTAACTAAACCTGGGGTAGCTTGGTCCCAACCTATGGAAAGTTATGGCCTACCTCAGGATTCTGGAAACCTTGAGTGTCATGGATTTTATAGTCATATATCTTCTTTTTCTTTTATCTTCGAGACTAACCTGATAGGTCATAGTAGAATTGGAGCCCTATGGGCTTTGCCCTATTTTGGATGATTTGGATGATTCCCTTGGTCTTCACGGTGTGCAGCCCTTACCTTCAAGAATTTTGACAGAGTGTCACTCTCTTTTACCTGGAATGCTAATCGTAATTTTATTCTTATATTTTATTTTCCTATCATTATTGTTTGATGGGCGGTTGTCTTACCCATTTTGCCTTGCTATCTTGTAGCCTTTTAGTGGTTTCCACACGCGAGCGTCCTCTCTACTCTCTTTGGCCCCTTTAAAGTATGGGTCTCTAAAATCATTTCATTAGGTAGGACACCAGAACATGGTTCACCCTCTCTTCTCCTATTCATGATCCAGCCCACTCCCCTAGTATGTTTTGTCATCATTGAGCTTTTTTTCCAGCTATTTCGTATTATGCTCTCCTCTCTTCTTATCTTCTTCATCTTTCTTTTTGCATTTAGGTTCCTCATCGAGAGGGGGAACGTCCATTTTTTGATCGTTACTTTTAACCTTCTATATTTGAGGGATCCCTAAGCACCATCAATGCCCCTCCTTGTATGAGTAATTCTAATTGCTCAGGTCACCACCCAGGGCAGTGAAGAAGGCTTAGGGCCCAATCGTGGTCCTTGTTCTTTAAAATGGAAGAGACTAGCCATAAAGCTGATGATCTTAGATGATTCAGATGAGGCAGACTTTAAGCCTTTTAAGAAGAGGTCTAAGACTGTGGGTCAGGCCGACAGCTCTCTGACTCACCCTCATGGTTTAGCTATTATTGGTTCTGAGTCTACACTTAGTCCTTCCGTCAGTATCATGCACTGTCCGCTCAGTAGAAGTCTTGGTCAAGGTTTTGAGTTTCGCTTGACTAAGGACCTCCTGCCTCCTTGGGCCAACCTGTGAATAATCCTTAAAGGCCAACTGGCCAATTCCCTACACCAACGGGTGAGCCTTTGTTATCGAGAATGACTCATATGTTTGTTTCTATAGATGTGGACTTCTTTTCTAGATCGGCCAGAGTGGCAAACTACTTCTGGCCTTTTATTTCCTCTGATGATCAAAAGAGGTTGGATGTTGTTCAAACTAAATTCTTAGCCAACGAGAGTGCTTATACTTCAGCTCGAGTGAGTAGATCCTTCCCTTACAGCCTTGTCTAATAATTGCCTCTCTTTTTCCTTTTTTAATTCTCTTCATTGCTCTATATTTCCTTTTTTTAGGCTAGCCTTTGGGCTGCGGAGAACCTAAAGCGGTGGCAGAAGGAGCAGTAGACTTTAGAGGTGAATTGTGCTATGCTAGAAGCAGATCTAAGACTACTACATGACTAATCCTTACTGGCCGAGTTCGTTGCCCAGTGTTATTTCAAGATTGATGCTCTTAGGTTCTGAATTGAAGAAGCTATGTGAGATAAAGAAGCTTTTTTAAGAAGATGCCCATGAACGACTCTTGGAAATTGAGAGGTTAGACCAGGAGTGAGCGACACAAGCATAGGTGATTTATGGGTTGCTCTGCCAATAGGGTATGCTGCAGGTAGAGCTTTGGGATACACTTCAGGGTACCAGCCCTTATCATTCGAATGTGGTCACGCCTTCATGCCCTGCCATGATATTAGGTTATTCCAAGGTTCTTCAACTTAGAGAAAAGATTCAGTGACTTTCAGTTGCTTGCTCGGGTGGTGGAGTTCATTGTTCCTTCAAGATAGCAGTTGAAACTCAGCTCACCCAGATCAAAATCATTGAGAATGTGCAATCTAAGTGATTGGACCTGGAGGCCGAGATAAATAAAGCCTAACATTTGATCGATCACTTGGGAAAAGATATCCCCCTGAAGGTAATGGGTCAGAGTCGCCGGGGCAAAGCCTTGACTCAGGATCAAGTGAAGGCCCTCACGCAGGCAATCCAGGACCATGAACCTGAGTTCACTTTCCTTTTCCCACTTTTTTTTAATGTACTTTCCCTTTGTATTTAAAACTTGCAGTAATCAAGGCATCTTCCTATCAGTTATTTTTTAAAGCACTCTTCCTTTTTGACTGCTTTTTAAATAAATTATGGTTGTCATATGGCACCCCCTATTCATGGGTCAAACAGTACTTTGCTCCATAAGTTTAGAGGGAGATTTCTCCCCTTTACTTTACTTCTTATAAATGGTAGGTAGCCCAATTTAATATCTATCCAGCCCCATATTGTGCCCTATTTCATTATTGGATAGGAGACGCTGCGTTGATTCTTTTTCTTTACCTTTCCCAAGTCCCCCTTATACTCGGCTCCTACTTTCTCCTTAATTCTTTATTTTCCTTTGTCTTTGAACCCGACTGTACTTTCTATTATGATGGTGACCTATCAAGGGCAAAGTAGGAACTAGAGAAAAATCTAAGAGACAACAATGGTTCAGGTTTCTTATGAGGGAGACATTCCCTCTTTTGCTCTTAGGGGCCAAGGCTATTGGCTTCTTTCTCTGTCCCCGCTGCCGAATTTTGGCTTAACATACATGGAAGGGAAACTACCTGTCCTTTCTTGCTATGTTGTCATTACCTTGAGTGCATGTCTCATATTGGAGCAGAGGAAAGATGATTCACCTAGCAAGATTTGCAAAGCTTTAGGATCTATCACCCTATTGGCTATCCTCCTTGTATAGTGGTGCTAGCTTTACTCACACTTTCTTGCTGCGAGCTAAGTTCATACTCTTTTTGGGTTCCCATGGTGTTTTTACTTTCTTGTATATGTAATTTTATTGTCCCTCTTGAGGAATTTTTGTATGTGATCCCATTTATCTCATCTGGACTTTATTGTAGTAAATAATATAAAGGAACTTGACTGTCCATTTTGTGCTTACCTCGAGAGCCCTGCCTTTTGGTTATTTCTTTTTTCAATAATTTATCTCTCGTGTTGGCCACAAAATACTGCCATTATATTCCTCTTCTTTGAGCCCATCCCTTCTAGTCTCTTTTATGGACCTTCAAAGGTGTCGTTTGCTTTAGAGGCCCTTTCAGGTGTGAAATCCATGTGGTTATTTCAGCTTAAGCTTTTGGACTTAGGGGCTCAAAAAGATGAAGTAGGTGTGCACTGACCATTTTTTGTTTTTTCTTGTACGATTGCCGAACCATCTATTTGAGACAAGTTTGAAGTTGACTTCAGGTACTTTTGACCTTTTTTTACCTCATTATATTGTGTAGGGGTCCCTTTAATTTAAATTTATTATGCGTATAAGTCTGGACATCTTTTAGACAATTTATCGCAAAGCCTTGGAGTGTTAAACTCTGAATAGACGCCATCGACTTGAAGGACCATTCATTAGGAATAATTAAAATTATTCACATGGGTTAATTTCAATTATGCCTTTTGCTTAGGCATTTTAAGCCGAGCATGGGATGACATGGTCTAGAGTTTTCTCACGGTCAAATGATCAGCCCATGTAGTTTTTGTGGATGTTCTTCCCAAGGAGGTCAAGAGAGGGATGCTCACACCTGCAGACGTGAGTCCCTGGTCCATTTCTTAGTTGGGATGCTCATACTTGCTAGTACCTAGCATGGACTTCAAAGTCCCAGCATTGGTTTCCCTTTTTTAATGTTAGGGAAACTCAGAGCACCAATGATCTACGACCGAGAGGCCCTGCTTGTTTGCAGTAAGTCGTAGTCTGACTAGAACGGGCTACACTCAGTCTTCTTTCCAACGCATCAAAAAATATGTGTACATAGCAATAATTTTCCATAAATTTTTCATTTTTTCGCTAGTCGTTGGCCCTTACAATGAGTACTTTATATCATACCTAAAAGTTCCTACTGCTACCTTATTAAAAACATTAATATAAAAACCAAAAGAAGGAAAAAAGAGTGTAGCCCGTTCTTTTGGGCCTACAGAGCGTCTACCGCTCTTATCCACTTTAAAGAGGGGGTTTTGGCTGCTTGTCTTCCACACCTAAACTTGCTGATTTTTCACCTTTTCACGGGAGCATCCTCTCCGCCTCTCCCATGCTAAGGGTATTTCAATGACATCAAGGTTGTACCGCATGAAACAATCAACATAGTTTCTGAGGAGACCAACATATGCGAGTCTTAGTTCAGAACTCATCTCTCCCCCATATACAATTCTCTTTTAATTAAGACAGGGATAGGGTAAACCTGACTGGGAGTCTTCAACGATACCCTTGCCATGCCTTCCTTCTCGGAGATACATCTTGGCTCCATGGCTTGGCCCCATACTTATGGGACCCTTTTTGAGGCCCTTCCCATGTTTCAGCAGTGATGTCCTCTGTCCTTATAACACCCCAAAAATCCAAGCTAAGATAAGAACCATACTTCAAGTACATGCAGAACCAAACTTCATGTTTTGGTAGTGTATAAGTGATTTAGACAAGTATTAAGGCCATAAGTAACTCCTAGCTCATATCTAAGTTGAAACTTTCCTTATCGATTGTTTTCTTGTGAAGAATCTTTCTATAGTCAACTCCAAATGAGCACAAATCATAGATTATGAAGCATTTTTTAACTCAAGACCCACCAAATTAAAGGTCTTTCAGTCTTCTTTCCAACGCATCTGATTGCTTGTTAATTCGGGTTCGGAGCTAAGAGTTATCGCCATTTTAGTAAAGCACAATCCAGCAGTGAGTTCCCACGAACCATGGTACAAACCATGGTACGATCGTACCATGTGTTCGTCTGCATGAAATAGCCCCAAATACCTATAAGTTGACAAATATACCTTCCAACCATGAAAGGATCCCACGATCTTAGTTAGAAACCACAATCTTGGGTACAATCTTGGTTTCTTAAATTGATTCGTCTTGGTTGAAGGACCAAGGTACGATCATGGGAGGGTCCCATGAGTTGTACCATGGATCGTCTGATGAAGTCCAGAGAATCCACAAGACCAAAAACCAACCCACGAGCACATCATGATCGTAGGTGGGTCCAAGATTGTGGGATAGTCCATACCTCATGTTCTGCAGCTTTTTCAGTTATACTTTGGAAGGGGTATTCTAGTCTTTTCCTATAATTAAACCCCTAAATTATGTTCGTTAAGCTATTCCAAGGCTGGTTATTAAGTCTAATATTACCTTAAGTCCCTCATTACCCAAATTCAGTCGACACTTAGCGTCAAACAGAGAAAAAAGGGCGATTGTTCTTCCTTCAAGGCAAATTAGAGTTTTTCAATTTTAAGTTCCAAGTTCAAAGAATTCACCAAGGTTTCCATATCCAGGTATATGGGATTTTATCATTGGTTTTCCTTTCCCATTGAGTCGCAAAGCTATTTTAAAATCTCAGATTAATTCACTCTTCAAGCTTAGGAATTTTATGAAAAGTGTGAATTCCATTAACATTCAGTTTCTTGCCTTGACTAAACCATGATTGTATGTTTTCCCATAAAATTTAGCATCTTTACACACTCATGACTATGAACTCTCATCGTATTGAAAAATTACTGATTTTAAACTTGAGTTATAAAATTCCTTATTACGTTCAAATTATAAAATTGCCATTTGTAGTTGCATTCTTCAGAGATGGCAGGTTATGGGCACCTGATGACCTAGTATTTCATGCATATGTTAAGGAATACTCAGTACTCCATGTTTACATAATGTAGAATGTTTTTCTGATAAAGTGTCTACTACCTCAGACTCAGATATCAGTATTATTAGCTTGTAAGTTATTCATTCTAAATGAACTATCCAGTTATCAGTTGGTATTTAGTTGGGAGTAGTACTTAGCACCGAGTGGATGCAGGGATGATGGCTCACTCGTCAGTTAGGTTGAGACCTTTAGTAGAAGTCCCTAAGTCCCAGAACTATGACACCACCGTAGGTTCTAAAAAGTCACCCGTCAGACCAGGCTTGACACCTTAGTCCTTTCAGACATCTGTTTAGTAGATCCACGTTAGTCAGTGTTCGTACCCTTGGAAAGGTACTGAACACCCTTCCAACTGGGGCTGCAGGTTGGACCCAGATTAGCTCAGATTGGGGTAGATGGTTAATAGTATCTCCCACAGTTTGAACCTAGACATTGCATGAACTTTTATTCAGTTTATTCAGCATATTATACAGTTACATGATTATTACTTGGTCATTGCATCAGTTTACATTCTTTAGTTCCACGTTCAATTTTTCATGTCATCCTCTTCATATTCAGCTCATATAATGTAGTGCATATCCCACATGCTCAATACATTCAAAGTACTAACCGTATACTTTCTTTGCACTATATTGTTTTATAATATATGTTCAGACATTTAGCATCAAGCTCAAGTTAGTACGATCTCTTACCACTTCAGCAGAAGAGTTGGTAAGTCCTCATCCTTTGAGGACAAGACTTATGTTTATTTTCTTTACTTCAGTTATTCAGTTTCTAGACATTTTGAGTTAGCTGGGGGCTTGTCCCAGCAACTCATCTTAGTAGAGGCTTTCAGACAGACATGTAGATTTTCAGCTAATGTCAGACAGTGTTAGTTTTGATACACAATATAGGTATTGGTTTTTATTATGATTATTTCACTTCAGTTTAGCTTCCGCTCAATATTCATCAATTATGTGCAGTATTCTTAGTGTCATTCCAGGTCGTGGGTTAAGTTGAGTTCACTTATGACTCTAAGTACCGTGTAATGACTAGGGGTTAGTCTTGGATTGTGACAAACTTAGTATCAGAGCATCAGGTTGAAAGTGTCCTAGGGTGTCTAAAAGCCACATTTAGTAGAGTCTTATTCATGGGTGTGAAGCGCGCCACACTTATAAGTGAGAGGCTATAAAATATTTTAGGAAGAGTTTCACTTCTTTCATGTTTATATTATGCGATGGAGTGTGAACTCTATTAAAACCTCTTCTAACTCATGCTCTACACATTTATAGAAAATGCCTCCCAAAATAGCCAACAGAAGGAGAAATGAAAATGGAAATGGAAACAGGAACAGGAACCAACAAGCACCACCAGCTCCAGCAAACCGTTTAAATGAGCAAGTCTCTAATGTTGAGTTTAGGGATGCTTTCATGGTGCTAGTTCAAGCCATGACCACTTAGTCTAATCAGCAGGTTGTTTCCTGGGTCAATCCTACGGGTACCATAGCAGCAGCTAGATTCTGGGATTTCACTCAGATGAATCCTCTTGAGTTTCATAGTTCTAAGTCTAAGAAAGATCCGTAAGAATTTCTCGATGATATTTAGAAGGTTACTGAAATCATGGGTCTCACTCAAGTGCTGACTTGACTGCTTATCAGTTTAAGAGAGTAGTTCACACTTGGTGCAAGCAGTGGAAGAAAGATAGAGGTACAGATGTATGTCTAGTAGAGTGGGATGAGTTTGTCGTAGATTTTCTGGATAGGTTCTTCCCTCTTGAGCTAAGGGAAGCCAAGGTTCAGGAATTTATAAATCTGAGACAGGGCAATATGAGTGTGAAGGAGTATTCTCTTAAGTTTACTCAACTTACAAAGTATGCTCCGGCAATGGTTCCTGACTCCATGAGTAAGTTTGTGATAGGTGTTTCTAAGGATGTGGTTAAGGAGTGTAGAACTATGATGTTGGTCAAGGAAATAGACATCTCCATCTTGATGGTTCATGCCCAACAAATCAAAAAGTAAAAGATCAAGGAGAGAGAAAGGGAGAACAAGAGGGACAGAACATATAATTTTAACTTCTCTCAGCAGCAATCAGATGGTGTTAATCATTCTTAGTTCCGTTAAAAATCTTCAACTCCAGCCCCATCATCTGCTAGTGCTTTAATTCCTGAGTTCACGCAGGATAATCTAGATAGGGCATCATGATCTACGTCCCAAGGTAGTTTTACTAGTGGTCGTACTCACCCAGTGTGGGAAGAACCACCAAGGTGAGTGTATGTCCGGTAGGAGTAATTATTTTGGATGTGGTAAGCTAGGTCATAGATTAAGGAAGTGTCTAGTGGCTTCACTGAGAGGTAGGGATGCTCACTAGCAGAATCAAAATAACTCTTCACCAGCTTTAGTAGGTTGCCCGACTCAGTAAGGTGCCTCATCTAGTGCAGCTGGCAGATAACGTCAGGTCTTTTAATAGGATCAGTAGGGTTCTATTAATGTAGTCATTGGTACATTACAGGTCTTTCATATTCAAGTTTATGCATTAATAGATCCTGTAGCCACACTTTCTTTCATGACTCCTTATATAGCTGTAGACTCCGATGTCAGTCCCAAAATCCTTTGAGAACCTTTCTCAATCTCTACTCCAGTTGGTGATTTAGTCGTAGTTAGACGGGTATACAGAATTACCCAGTCACAGTTTCTCAAAAAGTCACCTCATTTGATATTATTGAGTTAGACATGACAGATTTTGATGTTATTCTTGGCACAGATTGGCTCCACTCTTGATATGCCTCAATCAATTATAGAAACAGAGTAGTCCAGTTTCAATTTCCAAATGGCCCAATCATAGAGTAGAAGGGTAGTACCTCAGTGCCTATAGGTTGGTTTTTCTCTTACCTTAAGGCTAGAAAAATGATTTCCAAAGGGTGAATCTATCATCTTGTTTGGGTTAAGGATTCAAAGTCTGACACCCCAACTCTTGAGTCAGTTCCAGTGGTTAATTTATTCCTAAAAGTGTTTCCCGAAGATCTGCTCGGAGTTCCTACCGACTCGAAAATTGACTTCGGAATAGATCTCATTCTAAATAACCAACCTATCTCAATTTCACCCTACAGAATGGCTCCAACCGAGCTTAAGGAATTGAAGGAGGATTTGAAAGACCTTCTAGACAAAGGTTTTATCAGGCCCAGCATCTCTCTATGGAGTGCTCTAGTTCTTTTCATGTGCAAGAAAGATGGTTTTCTCAGAATGTGCATCAACTACCATCAGTTGAACAAGGTCACAATCAAGAATAAGTATCCCATACCTAGGATTGATGACTTGTTTGACCAGATTCAGGGTACCAATTTTTTCTCTAAGATAGATCTCAAATCTAGCTATCATCAGCTCAGAGTCAGAGAATGTGACATTTCAAAGACAGCCTTCAGAACTTGGTATGGTCACTTCAAATTTGTTGTTATGTCTTTTGGACTAACAAATTCTCCTGCAGCTTTTATAGACTTGATAAACAAGGTGTTCAAACAGTACTTGGACATGTTCATCATTGTCTTTATAGATGACATCCTCATTTATTCTCGGAGTGAGGACGAACATGCAGACCACTTGAGGATTTTCTTATAGACTTTCAAAGATTGCCAGTTTTTGCTAAGTGAAGCAAGTGTGAATTTTGGTTGAAATCAGTAGCATTCCTTGGTCATATCATTTCTGGTGAAGGTATTCAGGTTGATCCTCAAAAGACTGAAGTAGTTAGGAATTGGCCTAGACCCATCTCTCTATCAGATATCAAGAGCTTCTTGGGTTTAGCTAGTTACTACAGGTAGTTTATTAAGGGATTTTCCTCTATTGCTTCCCCTATGTCCAGATTGACTCAAAAGAAAGTCAAGTTTCAGTGGTTCAATTCTTGCGATAAGAGTTTTCAGGAGTTGAAGACTAGACTCACCTCCGCTCTAGTTTTTACTCTGTCAGAAGGTTCATATGGATTTGTGGTTTACAGTAATGCTTCCAGAGTTGGTCTCGGTTGTGTGTTGATGCATTATGGAAAGGTTATAGCATATGCTTCGAGATAGCTCAAGCCTCATGAGAAGAATTACCTGACTCATGATCTTGAGTTGGCAGCAGTAGTTTTTGCCTTAAAAATTTGGAGGCATTATCTTTATGGGGTTCATTTAGATGTGTTCACGGATCACAAGAGCCTTCAGTATGTGTACAGTCAGAAGGATAGATGGCTAGAGTTATTGAATGACTATGATATAAGTGTCTTATACCATTAGGGTAAAGCCAATGTTGTGGCTGACACTCTTATTAGGTTGTCTATGGGAAGTGTTGCTCATATAAAGGATGAGAAGAAAGAGTTAATCTGCGAGGTTCATCGGCTTGCTAGATTGGGAATTCGGTTGGTTGATTCAACCGAAGGTAATGTCTTGGTTCAGAATGGTTCAAAATCTTCATTGATAGCTGAGGTGAAACAAAAGCAAGATAGTGATCCTATTTTTCTTAAGTTAAAAGAAGTGGTCCAGAGTTAGAAGGATGACATTTTCTCCCAATGGGAAGATGGTGTTCTTCATTGTCCAGGCAGACTATGTGTCCCAGATATGGATGACTTGAGATAGAGGATATTAATAAAAGCTCATAGTTCTGGGTATTTTATTCATCCAGGAGCCACTAAGAAGTACCGTGATCTACAAAAAGTCTACTGGTGGAATGGCATGAAGAAAGATATCACAAAATTTATGTATAGGTGCCTGAATTGTCAGCAGGTTAAGGTTGGGCACCAAAGACCTGGTGATCCTACTTAGAAGTGACAAGTGGTGAATATGAACTTCATTATAGGGTTGCCTCGTACTCACTGATAGCATGATTTTATTTTGGTTACTGTGGATCGAATGACTAAGTCAACCTATTTTTTGCCAGTTAACACTTTAGATTCAGCCGAGGATTATGCTAGACTCTATCTTAGGTAGTTGGTAAAGTTGCATGGGGTCCCTTTGTCTATCATCTCATATAGGGGTACTCAATTTACCTCTCAGTTCTAGAAGACATTTTAAAAGGGTCTTGGTACCCAAGTTTATCTCAGTACAACTTTTCATCCGCAGATAGATGGTCAGGCAAAGCGAACCATTCAGACTTTAGAGGATATTTTGAGAGCGTGTGTGATCAATTTCAAGGGTAGTTGGGTTGATCATTTGCCTTTGATTGAGTTTGCCTATAATAATAGTTATCACTCAAATATTCAGATGGCCCTGTTTGAAGCACTTTATGGTAGGAGGTGTAGATTTCCTATTAGTTGGTTTGAAGTTGGTGAAGCAATCTTGATAGAACCCAATTCAGTTAATTAGGTTGTGGAGAAAGTTCAGCTGATTAGAAAAAGGCTGAAAATATCTCAAAGTCATCAGACATCCTATGTTGATGTGAGGAGAAGGGAAATAACAGGGGAGTGTGTTTAGTCCATTCCAGAAACCCAATCTCATACTCAGAAACTGATAAAGATCCCTGGTGAACACCAACAAACCCAACTATGGTATAAGAACCACTCGATGTACCAGGGACCACCATTGACTGTGAAGTATCCATGAAAGGACTCAAAATCCCCAACACAGTATCCTGAGAAGCTGAGGCAGTCATAAATTCTACCAGAGCCTAGGCTGGCCCAAGACCCTCTAGCTGATGTTGAAAATCCTCGATATCAATCTCTAACTCCCTAGCTCGATGCTGAGATAAAACTCTGGTAAAATGTACAGAAGTACCATCCGCATCTATCGACATCCTCATTTAATACATCTGGGAAAGAGTGGTGGGTCAAAAGAAGTACTAGAGGATCATGGAAGTATGGATACACAACAAAATGTCAAGAATAGAATTTCCTAAGAATGCCCTATAGCCTCTTGAAGATAGGATACAGACGTCTCCATACCGATCCGCGTAGAACACTACTAGACACTTAGATCTTAGACCAAAACACCGGTAAACCTAGGCTCTGCTACCAATTTGTCACAACCCAATTTCTTAGGTCATAATGGCACCTAATATAACCTGCTAGTGGTAAGCCAACCTGTAGTCTAGAACAGCTAGTAATGGACTACTAAGAGAAATGAAGAAAACCACGAAAAGGAATTTAATAAAGAGACTAATATAGACTATAACCTTAAAACCTGGTGAAGTCAGTACAAGAGCTTATAATACAACAGGAATACAAAGTGAAATAAGGAATAAATACATATATACAAAGTCGTCTCTAAAATACAAATTAGAGATAAAACTAACAATAAGAGGGAGAGCAAGAATACTTCGAACATCAAGAGCCCACCCCAAATCTCCAATCCATGGCTACTCCGCATAATGCACACGTCAATGGTGAGAACTAGTACTATGATCTGCAGGCTGCAGAAGTGTAGTATGAGTACCAAACACGTGGTACTCAGTAGGCATCGGTCGACTGAGCTCCAAAGATAGTGCAAGTACAAAAGACAGAAAAAGTAGGAATATAAATTACAGGCAACTATCTAAGAAATTAAGCATAATAATGCTAATGAAGCAATGAGGATAAACTATCTTATTCTAACAGTAACTAGGGACTAACGTACAATACCGTATATCACTATCCAATATATAAATGAAGAGTGAAAGGAGCATATATAGTAGTAATACAAGGCCACAAGATACATATACAGGATGAATAGATAAGGAGAAAGAAGGATATACGATAATACCATATATATATATCTATATACATATAAAGGACTAACATAATCAGGGTCTCTAACCGAGGGATGACTAAACATAAAATAATCTAACAGTAATATACCTTACCATAATAGAGAAAAGGGATTAGAAACGTACTGATGACCATGGGTACTAGTCCATAACCAATCCTCCGTGAGCCATGCAATAATAACAAAATGCAAGTAACCGAATAGCCCAAACAATTAATAACCCCAACCGGGCCCCCATAATCTCAGAGAAGCACAAATAGGAAATCAACAAACAACAACATAACCTGTACCTACACATCTCCCATAGGACCGATAGATACAGGCGCCAACCAATTATACTCATGATAGGCAATGTATATGAATGAATAAATGCAACAAAAACATGAGATACCATGTCCAATCCAAGTGCCACAATGTAACAAGTGTGTACACCTCTTTCATCTCAGTAGCTCACAAAGGCAGGACCTACGGCGACCATCCTTCGCCGGTACTGAGGCTCATGGATGAAGGGGCCCTTAGGGGACTTGAAATATTTGTATACACTTCCTGGTCCCGAACCAGGACTTCTAACAACCATCATAATCAATCTACTTTGTCCAGTATCAGATATATATATATATATATAATAAATACATGGACTCGAACCATGACTAAAAAAGTGTAAGTCTGTAAATCCATTACCCGAGATCGACCTCAAGACTAAATCGTCATAATTGCATTGAAAAGGTAGGAATCTCCATCAACCGAAGTAAATAGTAGTGGTGAAAGAGTGGGTTAATAATGGACTGGGATCAACCATGATCAAATTTCCAAATAGCATATTTAGTTCTAGAAGATCATAATTCATTAAATAAGGTGGTACAATCCCCGTTGTAAAAGAATCTGTTTTAAAAGTAAAAAATGGGAATAAATCCCTTTTTAGAAAACAGTAGTAAAATCAAGGTTTTGGTTGGAATCATACCACTAAGTGAGCATAAATACATCTAAAAGTATGCATGCCATCAACAGTATACAAACAATACAACCATAAGCACCTAAGCTTCTACAAACAATAATCATGTCCATTTAAGGATAGAATACTCACCTAGAATCCACTGGTATCGTAACCACGGCCTCGGGTCCAACAAGATATAACTAGCATGATAATAGCACCATAATCCAGGAAACTATGGTCCAAACCACTAAGTCAAACTATAGGTCTTATACTGAATGATCCTTAAAATCAATCTATGGTCAACATGCTTATAATCAAGGGTAATAGGATTCTATGGCCATGACGGGTATCTTATGCTAAGGTTCGGGTCACATTCATATCCTAAATTCCCTAAGTAGGATAAATCATGATATACTAGTCATAAACATATCCTATAACCCCTACCTAGCATGCAATCTATACATAACACCATCTCATAGAGAAAAGTAGATCGAAGCCTACCTCGATGCCGAACCGCACTCTTGAACTGTCCACAAATCGCTCGTCTTCAGTCCATGATCTTCAAATGTTGCCACTCTATCAAAATAGTAATTTAAACGTTAATATGAGTAAAACAAGACCCATATCACAATATAATAGCTCGGGCCAAAATTCAGGTCAAGAACAAGCCCATGTGGCCCGTAAATGAAATCCAAAAGCTAAATCAGTCATGAGGTCCCTCAAAGGACAAGGAATGCGTTCTCAAAAGTTGATCATAAATGGGACACAAATCGGAGCTCAAATCAGCCCCGAGAAGGAGTGAAAATACAAAGAAAAATAAGAATTAAACGGAGGATTTAGACCGAAAACTTCCAAAGAAATTAAGGAAAAATGACCATATCAAGGTCCTCTACTCATCCCTAACTCCAATTTATGATTTCCCACGATATCTTGAGCTCTCAATACCAGTAATGGCGATTTGAGACTTTGAAAATCAGAGAAAACGGGGGAGATATCAATATATAAGCCCAGGGGTTACTCATAGTGATCGCGATGACCCCTGGTCACGATCGCAATGCACAGAAAATTAGTTCATCAGGAAAGCGAGGAAAGAGTCGCGAACGCGATGAACAATAAGAGAAGGCTATAGCGGTCGCGATGGAACCTTCGCGAACGCGAAGAAGAAAATGGATCGGGTCAGGACGGCCCTTCATTGCGAACGCAAGAGAGGGCTCGCAAATACGAAGGTCAAGGAATTGACCCTTCGCGAATGCAGCCTACGTCTCGCGAATGAGTAACATAGGCCTGCACTAGATGCTGAAAAACCAGCAAAACCTAAGTCCCAACTGACTTTGATCGGGTGTGGGATTCGTTCAAAACCCCGTGCGCACAAACGAACAATGCTACCATACCAAATTTGACATTGCGGACTCAATGGAACCATCAAAATTTCCAACGGAGGTCGTTTCAATAAAATATGAGTCTCACACCCATAGTTTCATTTTTCATCAAATCTACCCAATAGCCCAAAACGAGTCTGAAAGCCTCGTGACCTGGAACAAGGGTCCCCCTAGCCTAGAATCAACATTCTAGATTTGATGGCATTGTTGGAATTCTCATCTGAGGTCGTCTACTAGGAGTTTTGGTCTTAGACCAATTCCTTAACAATGAAAATTCCACAACAGGGAATTGAGCCTAAAATCCAAACGAACTGTCCAATAATCAAACCGACAATTTCGACAAGTTACAAATGACTTGTATCCACTATAAGAAGGTTTGGAATGCCAAAAATATATGGAAATTGAGAAAATGACATGGAGGGTCATCACACCTCATTACACCGACCCATAGTCTGGAATGGTGAGTAATGGACTATCAAGAGAAAAGAAAAAAGCAGCAGAAAGTGATTACAATAAAAAGATTAATATAGAGAAGTAACCCCAAAACCTAATAAAGAAAGTACAAGAGCTTCTAGCAAAACAAGAGTATAAGGTAAGCATAATATATATATACAGAACTGTCTCCGAAATAGAAAATAAAGATCAGTTCAACAACTGAGGGAGAGCAGGAACAACTCCAAACATCAAGAGCTCATCCTAAATCTCCGATCCATGGTAGCTCTGTATGATGCACACGTCAGCAGCAATAACTCATACTATGATCTACAGGGTGCAGAAGTGTAGTATGAGTACCAAACACGAGGTACTCAGTAGGCATCGGCCGACTGAGCTCCAAAGATGATGCAAGTATAAATAGTATGCAAAGAAGGAATATATATAGCAGTCAATTATTAAGAAACGAAACATAATGACGCTAATGAAGCAATAAGGATAAACTATCCTTTTCTACCAGTAATCAGGGACAAAAGCGTGATACCATAAGTAGCCAGTCTATCTACAATAGAAGAGTAAAGAAAAGGATATGCAATATACAATGGTAGTAAGAAAGAAGTTAAGGATATAAAAATAGTAGTTAGAGAAGAGTGGATATTCAACCATGTTATACATATAACCAATTACGAAGGTAATATCCTTAGGGAGCTAGTCTAACATCATAAGGATCATAAACAACAAGGGAGCTAACTCTAGCATAATCAGGGTCTCTAACCGAAATATGAATAATCAGAAAGTAATCTAGCGATGATAAATCTTACCATAATAATGAGAAAAAGGATCAGAAATATACCAACAACCTCATGTACTAATCCATAACCAGCCTGCCATGAACTATACAATAATAACCAAATAATATTATAACTGGCTAACCCAGATAACCAATAATCTAATCGATCCCTCATAAGCCTGGAAGACACAAACAAACACTCAGCAAACAACAACCATAACTTATATCTATACATCTCCCCATAAGACTGATAGATATAAGTGCCAATCAATTATACTGGTGATAGGCAATTCATATGAATGAACGGGTGAAGTGTAAACCAATAATACCATAATGAATGAGTGCTAAAACGTACCAAGTATATACACCTCCTTCGGCTCGCCAGCTTGCAAGGCAAGACCTATGAATATCACCATTTCCAAAACGTGGTCCTCGGATAGAGGAATTTATAGAGGACTCGGGATATCCATATATACTGCATGTTCCTGAACTAGAACTTCTAATAACCATCATAACAAATCTAGTTAGTCCAGTACCAGAGAGAAATAAGAATATAATAAGTCCTCGAAATCAATCAGAGACTAAACAAGTATAAATCTCTAAATCCATTGCCCGAGATTGAATTCGAGACTAAAATGATATAATAATATAGAAAAGGGTTGAAATCTCCCTCGATCAAAGTGAATAATTAGTGGTAAAAATAGTGGATTAATAATGGATCGGAATCGGCTTCGGTCTAATTTCCAAAGTAGCAAACTTAGTTTAAAATATCACAATCCAATAATAAGGGTGGTACGACTTTCATTTTAAAGAATAAGTTTTAAAGTTAAAAAGTGAGAATAAATCCCTGTTTTAGAAAACAGTAGAAAAACCAAGGTTCAAATCGGAATCGTACCACTAAGTAAGCTTAAATACGTCTAAATATATGTATGTCATCACTAGTATCCAAATAATACATATGTAAGCATCCAGGTGTCTAAGAACTAAACCACGTCCTTTTAAAGAGAAGACTAATAACCTGGTGTTCAACTGGTATCGTAACCACGACATTGGGCCCAACAATATATAAATTAATAGGATTCCAGCACCATAACTCAGGAAACTACGGTAAACGAGGGTATAAAGGAACTAGATGGATCTAATTGGGGGATATCATCCAATTCACTAAGTAATATGGTAACTCTTATACTAAAGGATCCTTCATGTCAATCTATGGTTAAACAAGTGTATAATCAGGTGTAATAGGATCCTACAACCACAACGGGTATTCTAGACTAAGGCTCGAGTAATATTTCTATTCTAAATCCCTTAAATAGGTCAAGTCATGATACAATTAGGTATAAACCTATACTATAATCCCTACCTAGCATGCGAGCTATACATCACACAATCTCATAGAGAAGAGTAGACCGTAGCCTACCTCAAAGCCGAATCGCAGTCTCGAACCATCCCCGAACTACTCGTCTCCACTACATAATCTCTGAATGATGCCGCGATATCAAAATCATAATATATACATTAATATGAGTAAAACATGATCTATATTGCAATATAAAAGTTTGGGCCAAAAATTAGGTCAAGCATAGGCCCATCGAGCCTGCTAATAAAATTTTGAAATTGAATTCGTCACGAGGTCCTCAAAGGACTAGGAATGTATGCTTGAAAGTTGAGCACAAATGGAGTCTCAATTGGGGCTCAAATCAGCCCCAAGAGTCAAGGGAAAATAGGAAAGGAATCGAGAAATTTATGGAGAATTAGGGCAGAAACTTACGGAATAATAACGGGAAAATAATCGAGGAACAAGAACCCAACAACCCTAGGCTTCAATTTGATGATCCACACTAATTTTCAAGCTCCCAAGGTGCTTTAATGGAGAGCTCTATCATTAGAAATGGCTAAAAACCCGAGGAGGACAAGTATATAAAAACCAGCCAATTTGTCGCTAAGGCGGCCAATTTGTCACTAAGGCGGCATTGCCTAGGAGACAAAAGGATCGCTAAGGAGGTATCTATTAGGCAACAAAAGGGTCTCTAAGGCAATGGCCACTAACATCATTATCAACCACTAAGGTGACAAAATGGTCGCTAAGGCGGCATCGCCTAGGCGACAAAAGGGTCGCTAAGGCGATGGCCACTGACATCATCATCAGCCGCTAAGGTGACAAAAGAGTTGCTAAGGCAGCATCACCTAGGATTCAAAAGGGTCGCTAAGGAAGCTACACCAGATGCTTCACACCAGGTTTTTCAGCCAAGATTAAAAACTTTAATCGGGTGATCGGGATTCATTCGAAAACTCGTAAATGCAAACGAACTATACTACCCTACCAAATTCGACATTCTGGACTCAATGGCTCCATCAAAATTTCCATCCGAGGTTATTTCAATAAAAGTGGCCCTACACCTACTGTTCCATTTTAACCAAAATCCATCCAATAGCCCAAAACGAGCCCGAAAGCCTCGGGACCCAAACCAAGGGTCCTCCTAGCCTAAAATCTATGTTTCGAAGCTAACGACACTGTCAGAATTTTTATCCAAGGATGCTTACTAGAAGTTTTGGTCCAAGACCTATTTCTCAACTTCAAAAGCTCTAAAAAAGGGAAATGGGTTTAAAACCCAAACGAACTGCCCGGGAATCAATCTGACGGTCCCAACATGTCATAAATAACTTGTAGCTACTATGGGAAGGTACGAAACACCTAAAACACATGGAAATGGAGAAAATGACCTGGAGGCTCATTACATTGAGCTCTTCAGATTCAACCCATCAGTAGAGGTCAGCCTGCCCATTCATCCGGTATTGCTGGTAACTGAGCTCTCTCCCCTTAGAGCCTAGTAATGAAATCCCACAACGGCTCTGTGTCTCCTAGTTTTACCCTAAAAATATCCCCTCGATGAGGCTATATTGTCACGAGCTGGGCACGAGATCCCATGGATGCCCTAACTTGTATGATGGCTGATACTATAGGAAATTTTGTCATGGGATGGTACCCTTCTCTGCCATTTCTTTTCGGAGGCAAACAAAACCACGCTAGTACGAAACTCATGGATCTCATGGACTTGAGCTTCTAGTCATGACCGCTTCGAGGAGTATTCCATTCCCCCTAAAAAAAATTGTAACCTCTCCATCTCTTTCATCTCTGTCTCTCCCTTTGGGCTACTATCCACGGGCTCTCCTAGTGTATGTTCATCGTCTCTGGGGTCCATTCATCTCTCTACCCTTATAGGCTCCCTTGATTGAGTCCCTAGAACCAGCTGGAGGATGATATTCTCTGCGCGAATGTGTTTGTCCACAATTATGACCTAATTTCCTACAAAGAAAAACATAGAGAAAAATAAAAACTAGCAAGAAGAAACGAAGCTAAAAACCCACGCAGTTGCTCTGGCCCCATGGTGGGCGCCAAACTATTTACCATCGATTTGAGATAGTTAGATTTGTTTGTGGGTTAAGAGCACGCGATACGGTCTTAGCTTCGGGTTATCGGTGAATGTTTACCAAAAGGTAAATAATGTAAACAAAGATGAAATATACTAAACAAGGAAACGATTAGGAGCGAATGTGTAACGACAACATAGACCAGAATTTTTCCAACTATAAGAAGGTTGTGACCGAGAACGTAGAATATGCGAGCGTAATAGCAAGAAGACAATAAAACAGCTAAAGGAAAATAGAGAAAGCTTAAGAACAAAGCTAAAGATTTTTATTACTTTTTTATAGAGTTAAGCAGAAATTGGATCCTTTACAATAGGGGAGAGGGTCTATATTTATAGGGCGCCAGCATTGCTTATGGCCAATAGGAGAATGTTATTTTCCCTTGTGCCATTGGAGAGTAGTTAGCCCACTAGCATGTGTTAGACGCAGTTCTGCCGAGGGCTTTCGGTGCCTTCTGGAATCCCTCACACATCGTCCTTCCATTTTTTGGTTAGTGCGTGGTCACTATCCCCAGCTAGTCTAGAGTGACTTTTCTCTTGCCCAAGCAGACACCTAGCTATATCGATATCACTCTCGAGATAATGTCGTTGTGGGTCGGTTCCTCTCATACCCAATCTAGGTTAACTCAATCCTTACCTAAGCCATTTTTACCGTATATAAAATACACGTGCAAGACACGTGTCCAAAAAACAAATAAATATAAAGAAAGACATTGGAACCAAATAACACCAGCAAAACAAGAGGAACAACCTCATGAAAACAAAATAAAAGCTATCTTATTAGAACCCTAGTTATTCAGAACTTCCATGCAGAAAGTGACTTAATTGGGGTTCCCTTCCACTTAATAATTAGAGATTTCCCATCCATTTCCAAACTGCAAAAACCTTGACATATAGACTTCTCAGACAGTAACTTTTCTTGGTACAAGGATGAGTGGCTCAGTTCTGTCTCCTCTATACCAAATCTTTCAAATAAGGCCCTCCAAGATCCAAGCTTCTCATGGCGATGAACCATCTCTTCTCCCTCAGATGTGATTACATTTTCAATAATCTTTCCTATATATACTCCTTGAGGTACTGCTCTGTGCTGATGGTTCCACCCCATGCAAGTTTCAAGACTATCAAAGATAGCACTGTAGTAAAACAATGCTTCATTGAAGCGATCGATGAAAATTGGTGTGTTAGTATTTGTCTCTATCTCAGTGACCACCATTACATATGGATTCAAGCTTTTGATAACATGTATCAGAGTTTTCAAGTGATTAGGCCATGCTAACAAGGTCCAAAGACGTGAGTCGGCGTAGATTGCCACAACTTCACCAACCTTTGACTCAAATAAGTCCTTCTTGATATTTCCCAAGTCAGATACAACTGTTTGGAAGGAAAAAGGTATATCCAAGGTATTGGCAAAAGATGTCAATCTCCTCCCTATCTCTTGCATTCGAATCAAAGAGGTTCCCACCGCTGTTATCTTGAGAAGTTCTGGTGGACATTCACCACTACCAACCAGAGCTTGCATAAGGATTATCCATTGTGATCCAGTTTTTATCCCAAGATCAATCAAATGAATCCTCTTGAATGATTTAATACTGTCCAAGATGGCTTGAATTCCGGTAAATTGAGTTACTTTACGGAAGGGAAGCATTTGTTCAGTCTCAATAACATCAGTTCGTGGATCCATGAGAACTTCTTCCATATCATTTGGATTCACTGCATCATTTGCTGCTATAGTTGGTATTCCTGTCTCTTTATTGATCCTCTTCCGAAGAGCTTCAGCAAAATAATAGACAACTCTTTGAACTGGATTACCTGCTGAAAGAGAAAAGTTGATGCACAAGTTCAACAACTTAGTTGCATAATCTAACTGTCGATTGGCTAGCATTTCGGCAGAAACTAGAAGTAGTAGAGCGAGCTCCACTTCCTCTGTAACTTGAGGAGAGAGGCCCAAATCTGCAATCAAGGGACTAAAAATAGTGGAATAAGCATCATAATCATGTGAGTTATAAAGAAGTAATTGCTCTTTGGCAATTTTCATGATGGTTGTTGTCGATAGAACCGGAGAGCCAGAAATGTGACTTGGAATATCTAAATTCATCTCATTCACCGTGTCCATACTCTTGTACCTCAGAATTCCCAGGCATGCTAGGGGCAGGAGGGTGTTTTCCTTATTTCCTCCTGAATATATGAATACATATTTTTGCCCATCAAAAGGTATTGCAATAGTATTTTGAACTTCAAACTTTTCTGCATCTTTCACTGCTTCAGCATGAATCTCATCTTTTTCAATATTTTAATTACTTGAGACATAGAACTTCTCCCTATCAAGTCATTTTATTTAGTTAAAAACTGCAACTAAATATGCACACAAAGAAAGAAATGCTAAGTTACTATATTTCAGACATTATTTGTCCTAGAGCAGCCTGTTAGCAGAAGAAAGGACAACAGTCCAAACAGATAAGGTCAAAGAACAGGACCATGAGAAATATTTAAAATAAACCTTAGGACGGCAACACCTAGGAAGTTTTCTTTTAGAAACAGACAATGAAAGTGTAAGCACGATACTATATTCAAATAAAACAACGTGCAATCCAAGAACAAGGCTTTCATTCTACAGGAACAAAGTTAACTCTTACGCTAGGTTTCCTTGCACAGTTTCTTCTGTTCTCTATTAAAATTCTAACAGGAAGACTCAAATTAAATTTAAAATTATAAAATGGAGTGTAAAACCATAAATTTTGTTAGGAAAATCCCTTTATGGTTCTATCTAATCTTGCCAAGACAACTAATCGTGCTCATTTGGACAAAAAAGGGCTAAGCAAATGTCGCATCTACATCTGACATGGAAACTCAAACAAACTGTCTTGATCTCCTACATAACATATTCCACGGACTACAAAAAGAGAGATGATGCAGGACCTATTTAAGCTATTGCAGGTCATTTAGCTATAGACCAAGCATGGTTCCAAAGATACAAGCGTAATAGGCGAAGCAGGACCTGCTAAACAAAAAGCAGATTAAGTAGTAGGACTACAAGCTATTTTGTCTTCATCTCATGTCCGTTTTGCTGCATCAATAGACTCCTTTCATGGGGGTATCTTCTATCATGGTCAAACTTCCAGGCTGAAACAAAGGTAGTCGGGGTTCCTTTCCATTTAATGATAATGCTTTTTCCGTCCATATAAAGAGTGGAAGAGCTGCAGAAAGCAAATCCCAATCCATTAAATTATGAGTGGTATAAGGATGAATAGCTCAAGTCTGTTTTGACTAATATGGAACCATGCAAACAAGGTCCTCCATTCCCTTAGCCTTGCAAAGCGAAAAAACCTGGCTTCTCCTTCGGATACGATTACATTATGAACCATTTGTTAGAATCCTGTACTGATTATTTCTCCCATGAAAGTTTCTAAGATAACAAAAATTGCTGCATAAAGTCCTTTATGGAATAAATTTTAATAGATGGAGTTGAACCAATGAAGTGAGGACTAGATAAAATGTTGACCTAAGGCAGGTAGAGAAGCAATGCATGCGATAGAAATGAAAATAAAGAGATATAATGTCTTTGATAACTTGGTTTTTCAGGTTACATCAGTTTATTAAAAGGTTCGCAAAACAGGATGAATTTTTTTCCATATGCTTCTTTACGTTCTACATCGATAGGCTATGTGCTACACTCACCAAGCAGGGGTGTCATTCATTCGTGGTGAAGTTTCCATGCTGAAGCAAATATAATTGGAGTTCCTTTCCATTTAATAATAAGTCCCTTTCCATCCGTACCCAGAGTGCAAAAACCATGAGCAGACCTGTCTGCCATTAGATTTGCCTGGTACAAGGATGATTCGCTCAATTCTGTTTCCTTAATACCAAACTTTTCAAACAAGGCTCTCCATACCTCAAGTCTTACATTGCCGAAAGTCCTCTCATCTCCTTCACAAGTGATCACATTTTGGATGATCTTTCTCAAAAAAATTCCTTCGAATGTTATCCTGTATTGATTGTCTCGTCCCATGCAAACCTCCAAATAGTCAAAGAGTGCAGCATACAGAAAGAGTGCCTCATTAAAACGGTCCATAAAAGTTGGCACGTTAATATTTGCCTCGATGTCAATGACAACCATCACACAAGGATTAAGTCTTTTAATCAATATTAGAACAGCTTCCAGGTGATTAGGTCATGCTAACATGCCCCCAAGACTATACTCTGAGTAAACTGCCACAACTTCATTAGTATCTAACTCAAAGAGATCTTTATTGAGGTCCTTCATTTCTGACACTACTGACTTGAAGGAAAAGGGAAACTTCATGTTTTCAGCAGCAAAAGATGACAATCTCTGCCCTCTTTCTTCAACCATCTGTTTTGATGTTCCAACAGCTGTTATCTTGAGAAGCTCAAGTGGACAATCGCCTATATTAGCAATAGCTTGCATGAGAATTGCCCAGTGTGAACCAATTTTGATTCCTATATCGATCAAATGAACCCTGTTGGCTGACTTGATATTATCTAAGATGGTTTGAATTCCAGCATATTGTCGCACTTGGAAGAAAGGTGATGATTGACAACATACAAATGCAAAAGGCTTTGGAGTCAGCAAAACCTCTTCTAAATCAAATGGTTTCTTTTCCCCACCTTCCGGTCTATTAGGTGGTAATGTTCCCTTCTCCTTTTCAATTCTCTCCAGAAGAGGTTCACCAAAGAAATACACAACTCTTTGAACCGGAGAACCAGTAGGAGAAGCAGACAGGTTACACAAGCTTAGTAACTCCGTTGCACGTTCATAGTGTGTCTTGGAGAACATTTTAGCAGAGTCTTGAAGTAGAAGAGCAAGCTTCAAATCTTCTGAAGGTTTAGGAGACAGACCACAATCTGTGTTAGAACAATGGAGGATCTATCCTCTTTCTTGGAGGGCTGCTGAAGTAATTGTGCTCGTGCCATTTCAAATATGCTTACCATTGATGGTACATAAGATGCACAAGTGTTGCTGCATGGAATATCATGGTGCTTCTCTTTCAGATCTCCTCCACAATAACGCTTCTGCAGAATTGTGCACGATGCTGAAGGCAGACTAGAGCTTTCCTTCTTTTCTTCAGCACAATGCATTTGATCCTTTCCTTTATTTGCAAGACTTGAATCCATGGCTTTTTGTATGATTAGGTCCTTCTCTTCCTCCTGGAAGCAAAATCAAAAAACTTTTCAAGATTCCCCGTGAAAAATCTTAGTATAATGGTTTTTCTGAACCTATTCACTAGAGAATGAAGATCCTTTTATTCAGACGACGAGGACAAAAACTTCTGCTCTTCATATTCTTTTTCCATCTAATTGTATGTAAGGTACCAAACAAAAAAAGACGAGGAAAAAATAGAAGAAAGGACAGAAAAAGCTCAAACTTTTCAAGCCTGATTTGCCAGCAGCCGGCTGGTAGCCGAATAAAAGACTCAACTTCAAATAGATACAGTCCGAAACCACATTACATTAGCTAATCAAAACTTCTGAGTCGCTATACATCTCTATCTGTAAAGAGATTCCAATAAGGTCTTAACCAAGAAATTAGCTTTCTTATTCTACCAATAATATATAGCTCAATGTGATGAATAGAGTTGTGTGTGATTCTTTGCTGAATTTCTCTGAGGTTCATGATTAAACCCATGTTTCTTAGAAAGCTACTTGTAATATTTAATCTATTCCTTATCCTAGGTTATCTTTTTCATTATAAAAGTTCCATGAAAATTTTCTTCATCTATAATTTTGCTAGTTGTTTAGCCAGAATCAAAAACTTGTTTTTCTATTTCCTTCTCTTTCTTTTCCTAAAGAAAAACTAAAAAAAAAAAAGTTAACAAATGGGAGTTTGATATAAAAAATAAAAAAAAAGTTATTCATTTTTCTTTCTAAGTTAATAAAACTACCTTTTTGAATGTAAAACAATTTTAAGAAAGTGTACCATCTTAATCTTCATCTTCTTTTCATGTATTTTATCTTCAAGAGCCAAATATAGTACAAGACTATCCTGTCTCCTAATTAAAATGTTCAAAAGTTCTCTCTCCAGGGTTAATTGACTTATATGTACAAGTTTTGTTCAAATAATACTAGGCATTATATGAATCCATGAAATTTGTTGACCTGTAGAATATTGAAAATTTTAAGTTTATGAATTTACCTTAATCCACAAAATGATCGACAAGTAGAACAATGTTTGCTGAAGTTTTCCTCAGATTCTGCTGACAGAAAAAGAAAAAGAGAAGCTGCAGATTTTAAAATGAAATAATATTTAGTTTCTCACGATAAGTCCTCACTTGGGATCCATAAAAAGTTCCATCCTCCTCCCTCCTTTCAACCCAGAAATTCAAAGAGATGGTCCTCTCTTCCCCTTGAGAAATGGAGAACCTTTTCGGCTTGATGAAACTTCAGGAAAAAATAAAACTTAAATGGAGTTCCTTTCCATTTGATAATTAGGCCTTTAAATCCATAAGAGAGTTTTCAAGCTTCACCAAGCTAAAAATATACATATTCTCCTTTCATACCTCTGGTATCATTTCATACTAGGCAAATAGGCCATGCGACCAACCAACGTATACTATGCTAGCACTTTGCCATTTTGATCATGCTTTGGGCTGATTGGAAATGAGATCCACAATAGCGACTACACCTTTATATTCTCCCAACAGCAATGCTTCTGCAGATTCAGCATGATGCTAGAAGCAACTGCAGAAGCAAGAAAGAACTTCCCTTTTCACTTTGAATTTGATCCATGATTTCTTTCTGGGGTCCAACTTACTCCAAAAAGCTTACTGATGTAACAGCCTAATCCTAGCTATTCTTTACATAAAGCTTGAAATACTTGAAGGTTGTTCCTTCTATTAATGCAAAGAATAAAAACATCTTGTAACTCTCCGTAATAAAACTGTGCAAACATGTTGTAAGTGTTCATGGAACGAGAGAGTTACTACTTCATAAATGGTTCACATTCATTCACATGACGGTTTATTCATTTATTCATTTGTAACTCGGTTACTAAAAGAATTTTTGTTTCAGAAGAGTTGAATTAAGTTACTTGTCTTTATGACAAGTTGTCATTAAAACAAAAGTAATGTTTCATTGCATTAAATCTCTTTAGCTTCTTACGTTCTTCTGATGGATGAAAGAAACCGTAAATGAGGTGCCTATTTAAGGAGTATCATTTGTGAACTAAAGATGTAGAGAAAACATAGAAAACAAAATACTCTCTTCTTCATCAATTCTCTGCCTCAATATTGGCTTCCTATTCTTTGTGAACTTTTGGGCAATTGGTTTGAGCAACCTCCAAACTTCCAGCCACGAGTGCACGTGTTTGGAAGTAGCTGTGGAACCTTGGGGAGCGACCGGCTAGAAGGATTTGCACCGGAGTCGGGCCGAAATCGCTTTCAAGGCAGTGGCTTGCCACGACACAGTGTTTGTGACTATTTTCTTATTATTATTAATTCCAGTTCCATATCAATATTGTAGTATTTTTCCAACAATACTAACACTAACATTTCTGTCTAGATGATTCTTCATTTCGTCTTACTTGTCTTGAATATGAAAGATTTTCTGCTTCTTTCCTCACTTAAGACAAAAGTTCATTATATTTGAAGGCTGACGTTCCATCTAGGAATGACCAAAAAGTATTTCATGTAAAAACGAAAGTTTCCTTCTTTTCTCCATTTTACTGTTGTTTAATCATCAGCAAAAGTTTAACCAACAGAGGATCAGCAAAATAAGGGCAATTCAGATCTTTTGGCACCTCATTTGGTGACAGATGCCTAGTAGCAGAAGATAGGCCTTCAGTCCAAACAAGTCTAGTTTATCATTAAACAAGAAAGTGAAATCTTTCTACCATGGTAACATAAACAAGCTGTTGCCTATTAACAATGGATTTTTGTTCTCTTGTCTACCTTACAATGGCATTGAGACTCACCTATCCTATTTACATTGTTATCTAACTGTACTTAAATTAAACTATTAATTCCAAAGCCACAAGCCCGCTTTGACACACGAAACTCTGTTCCAAAACGTGATAATTCCCTTTTTCTTTCCATTTTTCTTTAGATACAATGAATTGAAAACAAAAAAAAAAAAAAAAAAAAAAAGAAGAGAAGTTCACCGATATATGATGAAATTAATAAATAAATTGTAACAAGGCGATTAAAATAAATGTGAACAACAAACAATTATTATGGCGATTAACGAAAAATATCTTTCCAGCATAACAGACGGATAAGTAATACATGGGATATAGAACTAACAAGGAGAGAGATATAGAATCTAACTACGTTTTTGAGGTTTCTTCAATTTTAATTCACCAGAAGGTCCTCAATATAGGGTATTAATAGGCTTCATGCCACACCGACCCCTGAAACCGTATCTATCAGCCATGGTGAAACTTCCAGGCCGAAGCAAATATGATTGGAGTTCCTTTCCATTTAATAATAAGGCCATTTCCATCCATATCCAGAGTGCAAAAACCATGAGCAGACCTCTCGGCCATTAGATTTGCCTGGTACAAGGATGATTCACTAAATTCTTTTTCCTTAATACCAAACTTTTCAAACAAGGCTCTCCATACTTTCAGCCTTAAATTGCGGAAGATCCTCTCTTCTCCTTCACAAATGATCAAATTGTGAATGATCTTTCTAAGAATAAGTCCTTCAAATGGCATCCTGTACTGATTGTCTCGTCCCATAAAAGTCTCCAAACAATCAAAGAGTGCAGCATACAGAAACAGTGCTTCATTAAAACAATCCATAAAATTTGGCTCGTTAGTATTTGCCTCAGTTTCGATGACCACTATCACACAAGGATTGAGGCTTGTAATGAATCTTAGAACAACTTCCAGGTGATTGGGCCATGCTAACATGCCCTTGAGACAATACTCTGAGTAAACTACCACAGCTTCACTAGTATCTAACACAAAAAGATCTTTACTGAGGTCCTTGATTTCTGACACCACTGCCTTGAAGAAAAAGTGGAACTTCATGTTTTCTGCAGCAAAAGATGACAATCTTTTCCCTGTTTCTTCAACCACTTGTTTAGATGTTCCAACAGCGGTTATCTTGAGAAGCTCAAGTGGACAATCACCTCGATTCGCAAGAGCTTGCATGAGGACTGTCCAGTGAGATCCACTTCTGATTCCAAAATCAATCAAATGAAGCCGTCTTTCTGACTTAACATTATCCAAAATGGCTTGAATACCAGCAAATTGGGCGATTTGGTAGAAAGGAAGTGCGTGATAACATGCAATTACATGAGGCTTTGGACACAAGAAAAGTTGTTCAACATCAATTGGTTCCACTTCAAAATCCCTAGGTCTATTTCGTAGTAATCCTGTTATTGATTTTGTCTCCTTATCAATCCTCTCTCGAAAAGCTTCACCAAAGCAGTACGCAACTCTTTGAACTGGAGTACCTGTAGGAGAAGCAGACAGGTTACACAAGTTGAGTAACACCGTTGCACGTTCATAGTGTCTTTTGGAAAACATTTCAGCAGAAGCTTGAAGTAGAAGAGCAAGATCCAAATCTTCTGAAGCTTCGGGAGACTGACCACTATGTTTAGAAGCAATGGAGGAATCATCATCTTTCTTGGAGGTATGGTGAAGTAATTCTGTTCATGCCATTTCAAATATTCTAACCGTGGACCCAGAATTCTTACTGAGTGGTAAATCACAGCGTTTCGCTTTCAGATTTCCTGTTATGCAACACTAGTGCAAAATTTTGCACGATGCTGAAGGTATGCATGAACTTTCCTTCTGAGAGCTTTTCATTTGATCCTTGCCTTTCTTTGTGGTGTTTGCAAGACTAGAATCCATAGCTTCTAATTGTATGAAGAAAATGTATTACTCCTGCTACTTAATTAATTAAAGCTTTGGGTATAACTCAAAAAACATTTCAAAGAAACCGTCTAATCGTGAGTAAGATACCATAAAATACAAAAAGACAGCAAAATGGTTTATCCTCAGCAGGCTGGTAGCCGAATAAAAGACTTCAAATAGATGCCACCCGAAACCATGTCACATTAGCTAATAATCATCCATTTAGATATCATTATTTTTGCTACAATAATATGGTTTATCTTTATATACTCTGTGTTCTCTCTCAAAAGGCTCCATCTCCCAACCCAAAAGGTAGGCATCTTGCTGTCATGGTGAAGGTTCCAAGGTGAAGCTGCAACCACAATGGGGGTTCCCTTTCCATTTAAAAAAGGCAGTCATCTTGCTGTCCTTATCGGAGTTCGTCCGAACTTAGCAAAAAGCCCCTTCATAATTCAGCCTTACATTACTTAAGTTCCTCTCTTCTCCTTCGCAAGTGAACACAATGTTTGTGATTTTCTTATCATCAAATAGATTCTATTCTTCCATGACCATCCTCTCTTTACACACCATATAAGCACCTCTCAACCATCATGTAAGATATACAAGTCAACTCACGTGACTCTAAAGAAAAAGGATTTCATTTGCATAGACGGCAAAACACTGAATTGGTTACAGGAATATAAATAGGACTACTACATTCGTACAGTTGTGCCTACTAATAACAAACCTAATGCAAATTGGACACCTAGATAAGTTGCCACAACCGACTTAACAAATTAAAAGAGGGATAATTTTAAAAATATATAATTACCTAACTTACATTGCAAAAATATAGCCAAAAACTAATATTATAAATCTTTAGGCAAAACTCAATCTAGTATACAACCATATACATCTGGTATATAAAATAATACCAAAATTTTGTATATATTTTTTACAAAAATACTTTAAAAACTTGATATACAATATTATACACCCAATATATGATATTATACAAAATTATGAGAGTTATTTATACACCCATATAAAATAATATACAAATTTATACACTACTATACAAAAAAAAATGCACTTCGTCTTCTTCCTAAATTCAAGCACCAAATTAATCCAAAAACACCTCAAAAACTACACCAAATCATCCAAAATTTCAAATTTGGACTCCTCAATACATAAATAATCTTTTGTAACCATACCCACTTGAAATCGAGATTATTTACGGAAATTCAATTTTTAAATTTTGAAGCTTCGAGCTTCAATAATGGCTGAAAATCCAAAAATTTTGTGCTACAACTATTTTGGCCCTTTGTTCCTCACTGATGTGGAAAACATTGAAGAATTTCTCATACCTACGCACCCATAATGTACCCTCAGACACAAAAATTTCAAATTTAGTTATTTGTTGATGTCAACCTATTGGGCGATTTCCACAAAACTCCTGAGCTACTTCTGGTGGAGGGACAAGTCATAGACGAGCAATTTTTATTATATCTAGAGAGAGAGATGGAATAGGGATAAAAAGTAACTTTTTGATTCTATAGAAATTGGACAATTTTTTGGTAGCATCTTAAAAGATTGGCAATATTTGGTAATGTAAGTTTGGTGTGTGCTTTTTTATGTAATTTCTCTTAAAAGAAATAGACTTGGGTTTTAGTAACAATGGCTCAATCTCTAAATTTGCTCATACTAGAACCAGACCCCAAAGACAATAAGCCTAGGTGCTAACTCTTCTTCTTCATCATTACATTCCATTTCCCTTTCAGAACCTTGATTGTCTAATCAAGGTTCAAAATTTGGAAACTGGGATTTCACAAAAGCATAGTCTTCCCATGTTGCTTCATCAGGTGAAAATGTCACTGCCAAGTTGCCTTTCTTGATCGTTTGCCTTTCCAGAATTGTTGTGGGCTCTGTCAAAATTTGTCCTTCAATAGTGCAATGGGGAGGATCTTGGGATGCAATAACCTTGTGGCCTATCTTCTTCTTCAATTGCGAGACATAGAATACAGGGTAGAATTTGGAATCAGTAGGGAGGCGGAGCTCATATGCTACTTCCCCCACCTTTTGAGTTACTTCATAAGTGCCAAAGAATCAGTTGGATAACTTCAAACTCTTCCTTATAGCTACTGAAATTTGGAAGTGTGGTTCCAATTTTACGAACACCCGGTCTCCCACTTCGAATTTCCTCTCAGTCTGCTTAGCATAGGGGTAGTACTTCATCCGATTTCGGGCCTTTCTAAGATTATCTTGCAAAACCTTATTCATCAGTTGTCTTACTCTCAACACTTGGTGATAGCATCCACGGTGGCGTACATTCATTAAAAGTTAAGGTGCTTCAATAGAAAATCAAGAAGATATTTATAATTGAAGAAATGTCTAAAAATGACCCAAAACCTATGACAAAGAGTGAGTTAAGTGTTACACATATTTCATGGTCCGAATTCAAGTCAAAGAAGAGGAAGATTGGGACAGGAAATTACATGGAATGTCCCCAATAGTGGGTGGCTTTGTATTTTTGTCCCCTATAAGAAAAGTCTTTAAAGACTAGCCTTCCTTCATTTTTATGTATACAACAAGTACATTTTTGCCCTTCTACTCCTCAAATATTTTTACTCTTTCCATGCTTATTTGTCTCTCAACTTTTTTTTTTCTTCTTTTTTTTTCCTCTTTTTTACTGTTACTTGATTTTTATTTTTTCTTTTCTCTTTTCTCTTTTTTTTCTTGTTTTAATTCATTTGTCTCAACCTTTATTTTTTATTTTTTTCTTCGTTTTTTTTTTATTTCTCAAACATTATTTATTTTTCATTTCTCTTTTTTTTAATTAATTGTCTCAATTTTTTTTTTAATTATTTTCACTTTTTTTAAAAAATTTCTCAAACTTTATTTTTATTTTATTTTTTCTTCTCATTTTTTTCTCAACTTTTATTTTTTTATTTTTTTATTTTTTTATTTTCTTAACCTTTATTTTTATTTTATTTTTTTATTTTTTTTCAATCTTTATTTTTTTCCTACTCTTTTTTTCTTTTTTCACAGCTTCTATTATATTTTGCTAATGAACAGAAAGTTGGATAATCCGCAAAAAGAATCTTCTTTCTTTGACATCAAAGTAAACTTAAGGGCGTGACTTGTCGTTTGAAAGTCCTTTAGGATAAGTCTTGCCTTTAAGGAAAGAGTTATAGAACATTAAATTGTTGTTTTTAAATCCTTGAACTAAGTCTTGCCTCTAGGGCAAGAGTTATGGAGTATTTCATAAATTAAGACATAATGAAATAGTGTTAACTTTTGCCCATGGGGAGTAATTTATTTTTTTGGAAGATTCTAGGGCAAAGTCTAGTTTTAGAGGCAAGACATATAGAGCATCTCATAAATCAAAGACACAATGTAGTAGTGCTAACTTTTGTCCATGGGGGCGTATAACTTGTTTTTTGAAAGTTTATGGGATAAGTCTTGCCTCTAAGGGAAGAGTTATAGAACATCTCAAAATCAAGACACAATGTGGTAGTTTCAACTCTTGCCCATAGGACGTAACTTGTTGTTTGAAAGTCCTTGGGTTAAGTCTTGCCTCTAAGCCAAGAGTTATAGAACATCTCATAAATAAAAACATAATATGGTAGTGTCAACTCTTGATCATGGGGCGTAACTTGTTGTTTGAAAGCCCTTGGTCTAAGTCTTGCCTCTAAGGCAAGAGTTATAGATAATCTCATAAATCAAGACACAATGTGGTAGTGTTAACTCTTGCTCATGGGGCATAACTTGATGTTTGAAAGTCAATGGGCTAAGTCTTGCCTCTAAGGCAAGAGTTATAGAGCATTTCATAAGTCAAAACATAATGTGGTAGTGTCAACTCTTGCCCATGGGGCGTAACTTGCTGTTTGAAAGCCCTTGGTCTAAGTCTTACCTCTAAGGCAAGAGTTATAGAGCATCTCATAAATCAAGACAGAATGTGGTAGTGCCAACTCTTGCCCATGGGGGATAACTTGTTGTTTGAAAGTCATTGGGCTAAGTCTTGCCTCTAAGGCAAGAGTTATAGAGCATTTCATAAGTCAAAACATAATGTGGTGGTGTCAACTCTTGCCCATGGAGCGTAACTTGCTGTTTGAAATTCCTTGGGCTAAGTCTTGCTCTAAGGCAAGAGTTATAGAGCATCTCATAAATCAAGACACAACGTGGTAGTGTTAACTCTTGCCCATCGGGAATAACTTGTTGTTTGAAAGTCCTTGGGCTAAGTCTTGCCTCTAAGGCCAAGTTATAGAGCATCTCATAAATCAAGACTTAATGTGGTAGTGTCAACTCTTGCCCATGGGGCATAACTTGTTATTTAAAAGTCCTTGGGCTAAGTCTTGCCTATAAGGCAAGAGTTATAGAACATCTCATAAATAAAAACACAATATGGTAGTGTCAACTCTTGCCCATGGGACGTAACCTTATTATTTGAAAGCCCTTGGTCTAAGTCTTGCCTCTAAGGCAAGAGTTATAGATAATCTCATAAATCAAGACATAATGTGGTAGTGCGAACTCTTGCTCATGGGGCATAACTTGTTGTTTGAAAGTCATTGGGCTAAGGCTGCATTTGTTTTTATTAAGATTCAGACGTCTGGATCTGAATGCACTTCTGAATGATTAAGATGTTGTCTCTAGATCTGAAAACTGAATGATTAAGACTGTTTTTTTTCACCATCTGAATATGCAAAATTTATTTATTTGTAAATAAAATAAAAATATAATTCAAATAAAAATTAATTATATATTAGAAAAATATTTAATTTAATACAAAAAAATTATTATTTGATTAAAAAAAAGAAATATTTATGTTTGTTAGTGATAGTGGAGATGGTTTGTAATGGTGGTGGTGGTAGTAATAATTGTTGTTAGTGACTAGTAATGTTGGCAGTGATAGTTATGATGGTAGAGATGGTTAGTATTGTAGTGACTGTCATGATGGTGGTGATTGGTAGTGGTGGTGATGGTTGTGATGTGAAGTTGGTTGATGTTAGTAGTTGGAGGTGTTGATCGTGGTGGCTAAAAAAATGTATGCATGATGGTGACGATGTGTTGGTGGTATAGTTGGAGATGATTTTAGCTGGGATGGCGGAGATGGTTGTTAGTAGAGATAGATTATAGCGATGGTAGTGGTTGATAGTGGTGGTAGAGGTGGTAACAATGGTGACAATGGTGGTGGTGATGGTCGAAAAATGTGTGGAGGTTGATGATGTGTTAGTGATAGTTAGTGGTGGTACTAGTTGTGATAGATGAATTGATTGGTAGTAAGGATTGGCCGGTAGTGGTTGATGGTGGCAGTGGCATTGGCGGTGGATATAATTAGAATAATAGAGGTGGTAGGTGTCACGCCCCGAGTTCCAACGAGGCGTACTGGCACCCGAAGCCAATGAGGCCCGAGAGAACCAATCTTTGCTCATGTCTATTCATTTACATGTCATAAGAAACACCACCATCTCGTATAGAGACATAAGATGCTAATAGCGAAAATCATGGAACATGTGATACATACATATGTGAAACTTGGCCGTCAGGGCCATCAAGTCAAAATGGACATACATCGCTTACATTCATATCCCCACATACGTCTACAAAGCCTCTAACAGATGCATACACATAACCATCTTAAAATCGGTACAAGTCCCCGCTTTATACTATATTTACAATACCAAGACAAATGTACAACTGTGACTCGGAAAGCCCCGAACCAAGTGGAGCTCACCAAAGATCAGTAGATGACCCGCAGCTTACTGTGGAGGTCTACTAGTACCTGCACCTGCAGCATGTAAGGTAAGTCCCCCAAGGGACGTCAGTACGAAGAATGTACTGAGTATGTAAGGCTCATATGAAACTGTATGTCACATAAAATACTTCAATGAACTCAAATACAAATAAATAACCAATATGGATAAGTCACCATTCTATATGTTGGGAACCATATGTATTGCTTTCATTACTTTCTTTGCTTCTTTACTTCTATGTTTGCTCATCATCACTTGTGTCACTATGTACCCGGGCCCCGACTCATCAGTAGGTCTTAACATAACATAACGTTATGTTGGGATCGACTCGAGCTAGGCTTATGCCTCTAGAGATACCACCCATAAATCAGTATATCGGGTTCGGCTCGAGCTAGGTTATTACCTCTAGAGCTGCCACCCATCAACCAATCTATCAGGTTCGGCTCGAGCTAGGTTCTTACCTCTAGAGCTACCCCCTGATCCAATAATCTCGGGATCGGCTTGAGCTAGGCTTACGCCCCTAAAGCTACCACCCATACTCAATCATCAACCATATATGCATTACTTCCTTCCTTTACTTTTGAGATTGATACATTGATAGTCATAACATTATTTGAACTTTGGAATATAACATTGTTGGACCTTTGGAACATTAGTCAATGAAAATGAGACATGTGAATCAAACAATGATCAATAAGTAGGGTACATGTGATTAATAACAATTGATAACCAGAAATAGGATACCTTAGAACATTTTGGAATGAAATAAATACAATGACAATGTGAACAATATATGCTGCAGAAGGATACGGTAAGAGTAACCTTACATACCTTCACTTTCAAGTATGAATACACAAGCCTATATATGAACACAATAGTCCAGCTCCTTCCTTACATTTCACTCTACAACACAAGTACATAACGGAGTTTACATTAACTACCAACTACCTTACAAATGCATATGATGACAATGAGTTACATGATTGCCTTAACATGTCATTTTCCCCTTGACAATACCATTTATGAAATTGTCATACCAATAATACCACAACAAGCCATACATTGACCAACACATCATAAATCAATAGCATGTCACACCAAGTTCATACTTTACGCTTCTCCATCGACACAACATCACAATTACTCTATCAAGTCACCTCAATACACTTTATAACAACATATCGACAACAATCCCACAACTTACCCTCATAGCAAAATAACAAGTCAAGGAACATAACCACACCATACATGTTGATATTTTATTCACACCATGCACTTTCATCAAAACCTCAAGTCTCCTTTCAAGTTTAAATCCCATGGATAACACATCTTTTAGCAAAAAGTAAAAATGCATTATTTACACTTTTAGACATAACCATCATGATCTACATACTCTCCCATGCATATAATATATTAATCCATAAGAATAATCACTTACCCAAACTTGCAAATGAGTGATCTTGTCCAAAAAGATGGCTTAGGGTTTGAGAGCTTGAAGAAATATCTTGTAGAAATGTCTAGAAAGGCATGTGTGAGTTGTAGAAATAAAATCTGATTTTTGCCACCTTATATAGCCCCTCAAGTCATACTTATCCACTTCTTGGCATTAAATGCCATGTTCCCTTGGTCAAGGTGGAAGAATGGGTCATCTGCCCTTTTGGGCCATGCATTTTATTCCATTTTGGGCCTCAAATTGAGCCCATTAACACATATTAACTTAGCCCACCAATTTCAATGTGTATTACTCCCACTATCTCATGTGTAAATAATTTCATAAATTTCACGAAAATATTCAACTCACAAGATTCACATTCGTAGCCTCAATCCTCAAGAATACGCGATTTTTGCCACTCATGGCTTAATTTAACATAATTTGATAAAATACTTGTGACGACGAATTAACCCCAAATCGTATGCTAAACTTGCTCGAGAGTAGTCTTACTATGATTGAATAATTATACCATAACCCAAGAGTCCTTTTTACAGACTTAAAATCGTAGAAGAAATCGGGCCAAAAGCACCCCGGCACGCCCCCGGACGCCCCAAAGACTTAGAGAAAATTTCAGCATTTGAAAGGTGTGCAGAGGAGGCCTGGCACGCACTTGGGCGCGCCCCCTTGCTGCCTGTGCCACAAAAATTTCAGGCCAAAGCGGCCTGGCACGCCACCTGCAGCGCCCCACACTTAATTTTTGATTTCGACTTTTCTTTGTGGATTTAGTTGGATCTTTCAAGTCCCAACCTTTTGCTTGTCTCTTATCTTTAAGAATATTTGCTTGGATTTCCCTTAAACCTCAATTTTTCACCCCACAAATGCTCCACAAAGTCACAAACACCACCTACTACAAAGGTCTAATCGCATTTACTAGCACAATATCAAATATTCCATCAATAACAATGCAAAATACGTACTTATTGTTCTCGAACCTAGGGTAAACATGGTTCAAGTAGGTTCGGGAAGGTACGGAGTGTTACATTCTTCCCCCCTTAGGAACATTCGTCCTCTAATGTTAATAACATCGTCTCATGTACACCAAATGCATCTCTATATTAACACAAATTTACATATACATATAATGCTCATAGATACTTACTTGTTATTGCTCCAATCTCGTATCTTGAACGTTCTCTTCCATTTGAAACAGATGAGGGTACTTTGACTTCATCATTTCCTCGGCTTCCCAGGTGATCTCTTCTACTTGTTGATTTCGCCGAAGTACCTTTACGGAAGCTATGTCTTTATTCCTCAACCTCTTTACTTGTCGATCTAGAATAGAAATGGGTAACTCTTCATAAGTAATATCCTCCGTAACTTTGACATCCTCAACAGGAACAATACGAGATGGATCTCTTATGCACTTTCGAAACATCAAAACATGAAACACTGGATGAACTGAGGAGAGTTCTTGGGGTAGTGCCAACTCATACGCAACTTGCCCAAATCTTCTAATAATTTCATATGGGCCTATATAACGTGGACTCAACTTCCCTTTCTTCCCAAATCGCATTACCCCTTTCATCGGTGACACCTTCAAGAATACCCAATCACCTATGGCGAATTCGAGCCCTCTTCTTCTAATATCAGTATATGACTTGTGGCGACTTTGGGCCGTTTGTAGCCACTGTTGTATCACTTTAACTTTTTCCATAGCTTGATAAACAAGATCTGGCCCAAGTAAAGCAGTTTCACCCGCTTCAAACCATCCAATTGGTGATCTACATTTTCTTCCGTATAAAGGCTTCACAATGTGCCATTTTAATACTTGAATGATAGCTATTGTTGTAAGCAAATTCAATGAGAGGGAAATGGTCATATCAACTGCCTTGAAAATCTAACGTGCAAGCTCGTAGCATATCTTCAAGCGTTTGGATAGTACGTTCTGCTTGTCCATCTGTCTGAGGATGAAAAGCCGTACTGAAATTCACTTGTGTACCCAAACTCTGCTGAAAAGATCTCCAAAAGTGCACAGTAAATTGTGCTCCTCTATCTAATATAATGGAGATCGGAATCCCATGTAATCATACTATCTCTTTCACATACAATCTTGCATAATCTTCAGCTGTATAGGTGGTCTTGACTGGTAAAAAATGCGCTGACTTGGTAAGCCTGTCAACTATAACCCATATAGAATCAAATTTCTGCAGTGTACGAGGCAAACCTGTGATGAAATCCATATTAATCATATTCCATTTTCAGACTGGAAGATTGATACATTGCATGTAACCTCCTGGTTTCTGATGCTCTACTTTCACTTGTTGCCAATTTGGGCATTGAGCTACAAATTCTGCAATGTTCTTTTTTATATTTCCCCACCAATACATTTGTTTCAAGTCATGGTACATTTTGGTAGCTCCTGGATGAATAGAATATTGTGAATGATGCGCCTCTGTCATAATTCGTCTCCTCATCTCATCTACGTCCGGTATACATAATCTACCTTGGCATTGAAGCACCCTTTCTTGTGTAAGATCAAAGGCCTTAGTCAAACCCTGTTGTACATGTTATTTTAGCTGCAATAACATAGGATCCGCAAACTGCTTCTCTTTTACCTCAGCTGTCAATAAAAATTCGGCCGCATTTTGTACAATAACCCCTTAATCTGAGGATTCGAGAAGACGAACCGCCAAACTGGCTAATTGATGTAGATCTTTGACTAAATCTTGCTTTCCTGTCAATTGGCCACTAGTGCCTCCTATTGCCTTGCGGCTCAATGCATCAGCTACCACATTTGCTTTTCCTGGATGACATAGGATATCAATATCATAATCTTTCAATAGCTCAAGCCACCTTCGTTGCCTCAAATTGAGTTCATTTTGGTTAAAGATATACTATAAACTTTTGTGATCAGTATAGATGTCAACATGAACTCCATACAAATAATGACGCCATATCCTTAAAGCAAAAACCACCGCTGCTAACTCAAGATCATGTGTGGGATAGTTTCTCTCGTGTGGCCGCAACTGTCGTGAATGACATTACTGTGCTGCATCAATACACACCCTAGGCCAATTTTGGAAGCATCACAATATACTGTGTAACCTTCGGTGCCTTTCGGAAGTACTAACACCGGTGTAGAAGTCAATTTATCTTTCAGCTCTTGAAAACTTTTCTCACATGCATCATTCCATTGAAATTTGACTGCCTTGTGTGTAAGTTTCGTTAAAGGTGCAGCAATGGAAGAAAACCCTTCAACAAATCTTCAATAATAACCTGCCAACCCTAGAAAACTATGAATTTCCGTAGGCGTCGTAGGCCTTGGCCAATTTTTCACCGCATCAATCTTTTGCGTATCAACCTGTATCCCTTCATCTGACACAATATGACCCAAGAATACGATGGATTTCAACCAAAATTCACATTTAGAGAAATTTGCATACAACTTACGCTCACGGAGAATTTGTAATACCTGTCATAAGTGATTAGCATGGTCCTCTTGTGATTTCGAATAAACCAGGATATCATCTATCAACATCGTCACGAACACGTCTAGAAATGGCTTAAACACCCTATTCATCAAATCCATGAAAACAGTTGGTGCATTTGTTAGTCCAAATGACATGACTAAAAATTCGTAGTGACCATACCGTGTTCGAAAAGTTGTCTTGGGTATATCTGTTTCTCTAACTCTGACTTGATGGTAACCCGACCTCATGTCAATCTTTGAAAAACACTTGGCACCCTGTAACTGATCAAACAAATCATCAATTTTGGGGAGGGGATATTTGTTCTTGATCGCTACCTTATTCAGTTGCCGATAGTCAATGCACATTCTCAATGTGCCATCTTTCTTCAGTACAAATAATACCGATGTACCCCACGGGGACATACTCGGTCTTATAAAGCCCTTGTCCAACAAGTCTTTCAATTACTCCTTCAATTCACGTAATTCTGCTGGAGCCATTCTATACGGGGGAATAGAAATAGGCTGAGTGCCTGGATTTATATCAATGCCCAACTTTACTTCCCGTTCTGGAGGCAAACCGGGAAGATCCTCTGGAAATACATCAAGAAATTCATTGACCACTGGAACCGACGAGGAGTTAGTGATTCCACTTCAGTATCTTTCACTCGTACTAAGTGACATATGTACCCCTTGGCAATCATTTTCCTTGCTTTCAGATAAGAAATAAATTTTCCTCTTGGTGCCCCCACATTACCCTGCCATTCAAGACTATTTTCTTGCAGAAAATAAAAATGTACCTTCTTGGCCCGGCAATCTACCGTGGCATAACAAGAAGCCAACCAATCCATTCCCATTATCACATCAAAATCCACCATGTCTAGTTCAATGACATCGGCCAGTGTATCATGACCACACATAGTTACCACACAATTTTGATATACTCTTTTTGCAATAATATAATCACCAATTGGTGTAGCTACTTCAATTGACTTAGCTAATAGCTTCGATGTTCTTGGAAATTTCACAGCAATCAATGGAGTAACATATGACAATGTAGAACCCGGATCAATCAATGCATATACAGTATACGAAAATATGGATAATGTACCTGTGACTATGTCAGGAGATGCCTCCGAATTATGCCGGTCCACTAGAGTATAAGTGCGATTCTGAACCCCACTAGTACTGGCTGCTCATCTGGCACCTCTACCTCAACCAACAGACTGCACACCTCAGCCTGAAGAAGTAACCGATGATGATGACGCAACGGTTGATCCCGTCGGTCATGCTATACCACCCATGTTCCTCTATGGACACTCTCTTATCATGTGTCCCGACATACGGCACCAAAAGCAAGCATTCGTACCTAGCCGGCATGGGCCTGAATGAGTACGCCTGTAGTGCTGACACTACTGACGAGAAAATCCTGCTGCCTGTGATCCGTGAACTCCACTACTCTTCCCAGATGGACTGCCTCTAAACCCTCAGAATTGAGAGTGAGGGCCTGCTGTGGAATAAGAGAATGAGGGTCTAGGTAGTCTAGGAAACATCCGAGGCCTAGATCCTCTCTTGGACACCATAGACTGTACCATAGGTCTAGCTCTTTTGGACTATCCTCTGTCAGATTCATTACCCTCCTTCTCTGTCTCTGATCTTTCATTTTCTGTGCGAAGGCCTGTATTCTGGCTATGTCCATATCTTTGTTCAAGGTAGCAATGGTGCAGTACCTTACCAAATATGGCTCTAACCTGTCCACATAGCGATGGACTCTGTCTGTCATTGTGGCTACTATATTCAGAGCATATCGAGCCAAGGAATTAAACTGAAGACTATATTCTCTAACACTCATGTTCCCTTGACGTAGATTTAGAAACTGATTTGCACGTGCCTCCCGGATCTCATATGGGAGGTAATGATCAAGGAACGCCATTTTAAATTCTTCCAAACCAGCTGGGAGTGCATCAATGTCCCTCGACCTTTTCCAGTCTTCATACCACAATATAGCTTCACCTTTCAATCTATAGGCCGCCAGTTCAACTGTTTCAATACCAGTCACATGCATAACTTCTAGAACCCTTTGAATTTGGTCCACGAAATCCTGTGGATCTGCTTTCGAATCTGACCCCGTAAATATAGGAGGGTCTAATTTCAGAAAATCCTATGTCCTGCGACTCGCCACTCTAGCCGCATCAGCCTCATTTGTCGTTGGACCATCTCATCCTTGAGTTTGTGCAGCAACTATCTGAGTCAACATGTGTACTGCATTTCTTAAATCCTGGTCAGTGGCATTCATTGGCGGTTCTGCACGTACTTCTCTACCTCTTAGCTCTTCCGGAGCTGGAAAAGTAGAAGAAGACCGCGATGTAATTTCAGTGTTCGCTCTATCTTGACTAGCTTGGTCAGGTGGTGATTTACTCATTCCTTCATCGGCGAGCATATCTACCTGCTTACCTTTGCCTCTACCTCTTTTTGTCATCGGCATTTTACTATAAACAAGAAAATAATGTACAATGGTCAGACATGATTCCACTTACAACATTGGCTCTATTGCACGATCTAGAAATGAAGAAAAGAAACAACTCCTAAATATGCCGTAGCTTTCTACTTATAGAGGTGGTGCACAACACATCCATAAGCAAGACTCTACTCAAACACGGCTTTGTAGACACCCTTAGGACGACCTGCTCTGATACCACTTTTGTCACGCCTCGAGTTCCAACGAGGCGGACTGGCACCCGAAGCCGATGAGGCCCGAGAGAACCAATCTTTGCTCATGTCTATTCATTTGCATGTCATAAGAAACACCACCATCCCATATAGAGACATAAGATGCTAATAGCGGAAATCATGGAACATGTGATACATACATATGTGAAACTTGGCCGTCAGGGCCATCAAGTCAAAATGGACATACACCGCTTACATTCATATCCCCACATACGTCTACAAAGCCTCTAACAGATGCATACACATAACCATCTTAAAATTAGGACAAGTCCCCGCTTTATACTACATTTACAATACCAATGTGACTCGAAAAGCCCCGAACCAACTGGAGCTCACCAAAGATCAGTAGATAACCCGCAGCTTACTGTGGAGGTCTACTAGTACCTGCACCTGCAGCATGTAAGGTAAGTCCCCCAAGGGACGTCAGTACGAAGAATGTACTGAGTATGTAAGGCTCATATGAAACTGTATGTCACATAAAATACTTCAATGAACTCAAATACAAATGAATAAACAATATGGATAAGTCACCATTCTATATGTTGGGAACCATATGTATTGCTTTCATTACTTTCTTTGCTTCTTTACTTCTATGTTTGCTCATCATCACTTGTGTCACTATGTACCCGGGCCCCAACTGATCAGTGGGTCTTAACATAACATAACATTATGTTGGGATCGACTCTAGCTAGGCTTATGCCTCTAGAGCTACCACCCATAAATCAGTACATCGGGCTCGGCTCGAGCTAGGTTATTACCTCTAGAGCTGCCATCCATCAACCAATCTATCAGGTTCGGCTCGAGCTAGGTTCTTACCTCTAGAGCTACCCCCTGTCAGGTTTGGTCCGAGCTAGGCTCATGCCTCTAGGACTACCCCCTGATCCAATAATCTCGGGATCGGCTTGAGCTAGGCTTACGCCCCTAAAGCTACCACCCATACTCAATCATCAACCATATATGCATTACTTTCTTCCTTTACTTTTGAGATTGATACATTGATAGTCATAACATTATTTGAACTTTGGAATATAACATTGTTGGACCTTTGGAACATTAGTCAATGAACATGAGACATGTGAATCAAACAATGATCAATGAGTAGGGGACATGTGATTAATAACAATTGATAACCAGAAATAGGATACCTTAGAACATTTTTGAATGAAATAAATACAATGACAATGTGAACAATATGTGCTGCAGAAGGATACGGTAAGAGTAACCTTACATACATTCACTTCTAAGTATGAATACACAAGCCTATATATGAACACAATAGTCCAGCTCCTTCCTTACGTTTCACTCTACAACACAAGTACATAACGGAGTTTACATTAACGACCAACTACCTTATAAATGCATATGATGACAATGAGTTACATGATTGCCTTGACATGTAATTTCCCCCTTGACAATACCATTTATGAAATTGTCATACCAATAATACCACAACAACCCATACATTGACCAACACATCATAAATCAATAGCATGTCACACCAAGTTCATACTTTACGCTTCTCCATCGACACAACATCACAATTACTCTATTAAGTCACCTCAATACACTTCATAACAACATATCGACAACAATCCCACAACTTACCCTCATAGCAAAATAAAAAGTCAAGGAACATAACCACACCATACATGTTGATATTTCATTTACACCATGCACTTTCATCAAAACCTCAAGTCTCCTTTCAAGTTTAAATCCCATGGATAACACATCTTTTAGCAAAAAGTAAAAATGCATTATTTACACTTTTAGACATAACCATCATGATCTACATACTCTCCCATGCATATAATATATTAATCCATAAGAATAATCACTTACCCAAACTTGCAAATGAGTGATCTTGTCCAAAAAGATGGCTTAGGGTTTGAGAGCTTGAAGAAATATCTTGTAGAAATGTCTAGAAAGGCATGTGTGAGTTGTAGAAATAAAATCTGATTTTTGCCACCTTATATAGCCCCTCAAGTCATACTTAGCCACTTCGTGGCATTAAATTCCATGTTCCCTTGGTCAAGGTGGAAGAATGGGTCATTTGCCCTTTTGGGCCATGCATTTTATTCCATTTTGGGCCTCAAATTGAGCCCATTAACACATATTAACTTAGTCCACCAATTTCAATGTGTATTACTCCCACTATCTCATGTGTAAATAATTCCATAAATGTCACGACAATATTCAACTCACAAGATTCAAATTCGTAGCCTCAATCCTCAAGAATACACGATTTTTGCCACTCATGGCTTAATTTAACATAATTTGATAAAATACTTGTGACGATGAATTAATCCCAACTCGGATGCTAAACTTTCTTGAGATTAGTCTTACTATGATGGAATAATTATACCATAACCCAAGAGTCCTTTTTATAGACTTAGAATCGTAGAAGAAATCGGGCCAAAAGCACCCCGGCACGCCCCCGAACGCCCCAAAGACTTAGAGAAAATTTCAGCATTTGAAAGGTGTGTAGGGGAGGCCTGGCACGCCCTTGGGCACGCCCTTGGGCACGCCCCCTTGCTTCCTATGCCACAAAAAATTTAGGCCAAAGCGGCCTGGCACACCACCTGCAGCGCCCCACACTTAATTTTTTATTTCGACTTTTCTTTGTGGATTTAGTTAGATCTTTCAAGTCCCAACCTTTTGCTTGCCTCTTATCTTTAAGAATCTTTGCTTGGATTTCCCTTAAACCTCAATTTTTCACCCCACAAATGCTCCACAAAGTCACAAACACCACCTACTATAAAGGTCTAATCACATTTACTAGCGCAATATCAAATGTTCCATCAATAACAATGCAAAATAAGTACTTATTGTTCTCGAACCTAGGGTAAACATGGTTCAAGTAGGGTCGGAAAGGTAAGGGGTGTTACACTAGGTGTGGTAGCGGCTGACAGTAGTGGTTGGCAGCGATGTTGGCTGTCAATGGTGATTGTGATGGTGGAGGTAGTTGGTGGTGGTGGTTGATAATGGTGGTGGCGGCAGAGGTGGTTAGTGGTGGTGACTGGTGATTGAGGATAGAGTGGTAGTGAATATTATCCAACACAAGAACACCTCTTAATGATATTAAGACTTGGTTCCAGATCTGAATGATTAAGACCTATCCAGACCTATTAAGAGCTAAAATCTTAATAAAAACAAAAGCACTTAATGGTCTGAAGTTTGAACCATTCAGATTCAGACCTCCATTAAGTGCACAAAAATTAGGCATAAGTCTTGCCTCTAAGGCAAGAGTTATAAAGTATTTCATAAGTCAAACCATAATGTGGTAGTGTCAACTCTTGCCCATAGGGCATAACTTGATGTTTGAAAATCCTTGGGCTAAGTCTTACCTCTAAGGCAAGAGTTATAGAGCATTTCATTAATCAAGACACAACGTGGTAGTGCCAACTCTTGTCCATAGGGCATAACTTGTTGTTTGAAAGTCCTTGGGCTAAGTCTTGCCTCTAAGGCAAAGTTATAGAGCATCTCATAAATCAAGACTCAATGTGGTAGTGTCAACTCTTGCCCATGGGGCATAACTTGTTGTTTGAAAGTTCTTGGGCTAAGTCTTGCCTCTAAGGCAAGAGTTATAGAACATCTCATAAATAAAAACACAATATGGTAGTATCAACTCTTGCCCATGAGGTGTAACTTGTTGTTTGAAAGCCCTTGGTCTAAGTCTTGCCTCTAAGGCAAGAGTTATAGAGAATCTCATAAATTAAGACACAATGTGGTAGTGCGAACTCTTGCTCATGGGGCATAACTTGTTGTTTGAAAGTCATTGGGCTAAGTCTTGCATCTAAGACAAGAGTTATAGAGCATTTCATAAGTCAAAACATAATGTGGTAGTGTCAACTCTAGCCCATGGGGCGTAACTTGTTGTTTGAAAGCCCTTGGTCTAAGTTTTGTCTCTAAGGCAAGAATTATAGAACATCTCATAAATCAAGACAAAATATGGTAGTGCCAATTCTTGGTCATGGGGCATAACTTGTTGCTTGAAAGTCATTGGGCTAAGTCTTGCCTCTAAGGCAAGAGTTATAGAGCATTTTTTAAGTCAAAACATAATGTGGTAGTGTCAACTCTTACCCATGGGGCGTAACTTATTGTTTGAAAGTCGTTGGGCTAAGTCTTGGCTCTAAGGCAAGAGTTATAGAGCATTTCATAAGTCAAAACATAATGTGGTAGTGTCAACTCTTGCCCATGGGATGTAACTTGTTGTTTGAATGTCCTTAGGTTAAGTCTTGCCTCTAAGGCAAGAGTAATAGAACATCTCATTAATTGTCACACCCCGAATTCCAATGGGGCGGACTGGCACCCAAAGTCGATGAAGCCCGAGAGAACCAATCTTTGCTCATGTCTATTCATATGCATGTCACTCAATAAGCAGCACCATCACATAGAGATATAAAATGCTAATAGTGGAAGTCATGGAAAAACATGTGATATATGTAGATGAAACTTGGCCGTTGGGGCCACCATGTCAAAATGGGCATACATCTTCTACTTTCACATTCCCATATACGTCTACAAAGCCTCTACAGATACATGTACATAACCAACTTAAAGTCGGGACAAGTCCCCGCTTTATACAACATTTACATAATACCAAAATCAATGTACACATGCGACGCGGAAAGCTCCGAACCAACTGGAGCTCACCAAAGATCTGCAAATGATCCTCAACCTACTGTGGAGGTCTAATAGCACCTGTGCCTGCAGCAAGTAAAGTAAGTCCCCCAAGGGGGTCAGTATGAAGAATGTACTGAGTATGTAAGGTCATAAGCAACTGTATCATACATATGAACATCAATGGAATCAAATATGAGAGAATAATTAATACAAATAATTCACCGGTCTGCATGTGTGGAACCATGTACATTACATTCTTTACTTCTTGTGTCTTCACATTTATTCATCTTTATTTTTCTACCCATGCTAGGCTGTTCTGTCGCCCCTGGGATGAGATTAACCCATGCTAGGTATTTTAACCCCTGGGATGTAATTGTAACCCATGCTAGGTACTTTGACCCCTGGGATGTTATTGTAACCTATGCTAGGCTTTCGTGTCTCCCCTGGGATGTTATATTAACCCATGCTAGGCTTTTGTGTCGCCTCTGGGATGTTATTAACCCATGCTAGGTACTTTGACCCCTGGCATGTTATATTAACCCATGTTAGGCTTTCGTGTCGCCCCTGGGATGTTATTAATATATTGGGATCGACCCATGCTAGGCTTTTCAGTCGCCCCTGGGATACCACCCATGATATTGGGATTGACCCATGCTAGGTGTTTCATTCACCCCTGGGATACCACCCAAAAATACTCATCAATTATAAGTTACTTCTTTCTTTCATTATAAGGGTAATACCTTATTTCATTTCTTTACTTCTGTGAGATTGACACATTGAGGATCATGAAATTATTGGAAGCACACATATATATGCATTATCTTACTTTTGAGAGATTGATACATTCGCTTGTGAGAAATTGATACACTCGTTGTCATAATATGATAGGAACTTTAGAATGTGACCATATTGGAAAATGCTACTCAAGAATGAATAGATCCTCCCTACATCATTACTTCCCTTGAGATAATTATTTTAGTAGTTACTACATTATGAGAGCTTAGGAAATTCAGTCAATGGATAAGAGACATGTGAACCACAATTGGACTAAGAATAGGAAACATGTGAATAATAATAATTGATAACCGGAAATGGGATACCTTAAACCCTTTCGGAATAGAACAAGTACAATGACAATGTGAACAATATGTGCTGCAGAAGGATACGGTAAGAGTAACCTTACATACCTTATCTTCCCAATATGAATATACAATTCTAAATGTGAGCACAATAGTCCAGCTCCTTCCTTACGTTTCACTCTACAACACAAGTACATAACGGAGCTTACGTTAATAACCAACGACCTTACAAGTGCATACGATGACAATGAGTTACATGATTGCCTTAACATGTCATTTTCCCCTTGACAATACCATTTATGAAATTGTCATACCAATAATACCACAACAAGCCATACATTGACCAACACATCATAAATCAATAGCATGTCACACCAAGTTCATACTTTACACTTCTCCATCACCACAACATCACAATTACTCCATCAAGTCACCTCAATACACTTCATAACAACATATCGACAATAATCCCACAATTTATACTCATAGACAAATAACAAAGTAAGGAACATAACCACACCATACATGTTGATATTTCATCCATACCATGAACTTTCATCAAAACCTCAAGTGTCCTTTCAAGTTTAAATCCCATAGATGACACATCTTTTAGCAAGAAGAAAAAATGCATTATTTACACTTTTAGACATAACCATCATGATCCACATACTCTCCCATGCATATAATATATTAATCCATAAGAATAACCACTTACCCAAGCTTGCAAATGAGTGATCTTGTCCAAAGAAATGGCTTAGGGTTTGAGAGCTTGAGAAATATCTTGTAGAATTGTCTAGAATGGCATGTGTATTTTGTGGAAATAAAATCTGATTTTTGCCACCTTATATAGCCACTCAAGTCATACTTATCCACTTCTTGGCATTAAATGTCATGTTCTTTTGGTCAAAGTGGAAGAATGGGTCAATTGCCCCTTTTGGGCCATGTCTTTATTTCATTTTGGGCCTTAAATTGAGCCCAATTTCACATATTAGCTTAGCCCACCAAATTTCATGTCTAATATTCCCATTATCTCATGTTTAAATAATTCCATAAGCGCTAAGACAATATTCAACTCATAAAACTCGTGTTCGTAGCCTCAATCTCAAAAATAAGAAATTCTAGCCACCCCTGGCTTATTTGAGCATAATTTGATAAAACACTTGTGAGGAAGAATCAACCCCAACTCGAATGCCAAACTATCTTAAGAGTAGTCCTACTACGATGTAATAATGATATCATAACCCAAGAGTCCTCTTTATAGACTAATAATCGTAGAAGAAATCGGGCAAAAAGCACCCCGGCACACTCCCGGGCGCCCTAGACACTTAGAGAAATTTCCAACATTTGAAAGGTGTGCAGGGGAGGCCTGGCACGCTGCCTGGCGCGCCCCCTTGCTGCCTGTGGCCTGAAAATTTCAGGCCAGAGCGACCTGGCACGCCCTTGGGCTCGCCCGGCCCAAAAATTTTTAAAAAATTCCTTTCTTCGACTTTTCTTTGCGGATTTGGTTAGATACTTCAAGTTCTAATCTTTAGCTTGCCTCTTGTCTTTAAGATCCTTTATTTAGGAGTCATTCAAGCTTCGTTTATCACTCCTAAAATGTTTCAAAAGTTTCCAACTCCTCATACAAGAGTCTAAACACATTGACTAGTACGATATCAAATGTTTCATCTAAAACCACTACAACATACATACTTAGTGCTCTCGAAGCTAAGGGTTATAACTACACCCTAGGTCACCAATCAATCAAATTAGGGTCGAAAATGTACGGGGTGTTACATTAATCAAGACACAATGTGGTAGTGTCAACTTTTGCCTATGGGGCGTGACTAGTTGTTTGGAAGGCATCGAAAAAAGAAAAGAAAAAAAATAAAGGTTACGGAAAAATAAAGAAAAATAAAAAAGAAAAATAAAAGAAAAATAAAGGTTGATAAAATAAAAAAATCAAAGAAAATTAAAAAGAGAAAAAGAAAAAATAGAAGTTGAGAGAAGAAAAGGAAAAAAAAAAGTTGAGAAAAAATAAAAATATAACGAAAAAAAGTCAAAAGAAAAAATAAAAGAAAAATAAAGGTTGTGAAAAAAAATGAGATAAAAGAAGAAAAGAAAAAATAAAAACTAAAGAAAAATTAAAAAGAGAAGAAAATAGAAGTTGAAAGGAGAAAAGGAAAAAAGGAAAAAGGTAAAGGTTGAGAAAAATTTAAAAAAATAAAAGAGAAAATAAAAATAAAAAATCAAAGTAAAATAAAACAGAAAAAAAAATTGAAGTTGAAAGATAAATGAGCATGGAGAGTTGTTTGAAAATATTTGATATATAGAGGGGCAAATATGTATTTATTCCATACATAAAAAAGAAGGAAGACTAGTTTTGTAGGACTTTTGTTATGGGGGACAAAAAAGCAAAGTCACCCACTATGGGGGCTATTTATGTAGTTTACCCAGATTGGGATCACATGAAGCCCAAAATTAGGCTCACACGAAGCCCCAAAGGGCTGAATGTCAACCCCATATGGAGTCAAAGGTGTCTGAAATTCACACCGACATATTGAAAAAAGTGACATGGGTCTAGAGGCCAAATTTTTTTGCACTTCTTTCCTTATTTTTGTTAGCTAGTTTTTGGAAGTATTTTTACATACTTTTCTAGATTAAAATTTCTTAGTTTAAACTTTCCTATTTTAAAAATTTCCCAGTTTAAAGCTTTCTAGGTAGGCTTTTCTATTTATTTCTATAAAAGTTGGATTTGAATCTCATGCTATTTGAGATAGTTTTTCCTTATATATTGGGGTTAGATTTTGTTATTTTTGAGAAGAGATTGTTATGATTAATATTATTTAAGGGGTTTCTCTTCTTTACACATTTGTGTGTGCTGACTATGGATTTATCTTGCAATCTTATAAGAACGATTCTTTAAGAGGTAAGATTAGTTCTTAACTTGATATCTTTGATTTCTGCTAAAGTAAATAAAAGAAGGTGATTAGTCTTATACTAATTGTTGACCCTAATTTCTTTGAAATAAGGGTCTAGATCACTTTTGATCTAAGTTCTTGAATTGACTCTATTAGTATCATAATTAATATTACTAAGATCAAGTAAGATTTTTTGCACTTAATATCAAAATTTGGGGATTTATTCTCAAATTTTGCCTATCTTTAATTTTTTTAATCTTTAATCTTATTATTTTCGCTTCCGCATTATTTTCTTGTTTATTGAAGTAACCCGATTCTTATCAAGTGGTATCAAAGCGGAAAACCAAGAAAAGGAAAAATTTAGAAATTTTTCTTGCTAAACAAATGGATATTTTCTTGCTAATCAAACCCAATTTGTCTGGGTATTGATAAATTATTTTTCTTTCTGCATCTTACTTTTAAAAGGTTGATACTAGTAGGGTTTATATTTAAATCTTGAAAGATTCTATAATGACTTTTTCCATCGTTATGGTATAGTCTAGCATACCAAAATTTGAGTTAAGATTCTCCCCGGATGAAGTGTTAAAAATTTCAGGCTAGGCTAGTCTTGGACGAATTTCAAGTGTGGTGTGATCTAGATAAATTCGATAATGGATAGGTTGATGACTATGTGATTTGAGACCATAATATTATATCTAGGAGTTTAAGGAGTTCGTAGAAACTTTCAGAATTGAATTTGGATTAGTAGAACTTCGGATATAGCTTTTGACGTACGTAAAGGGGTTAGTTCGGGATGTCAAAATCTGAAAGTGTGTTGCAAAATTGACAAAAATTTGGGACTGTCAGACTTTCTGCCTTGTTTAGGCCCCTATAGCGGGAGGCATAACATTACCACAAGCCCGCTATATCAGAAGTCAATATTGGTCAGTCCTGCCCGCTATAGTGATGCTGCTATAGCAGGGCCGCGATAGTGGACTACGCACAGTTACATGCAGTTTTTAGATTTAAAACATTATTTTCATTCCAAACTCATTCAAGACCAGGAGAGGGTGATTTAGGGTGAATTTCTTCAATTTCCACCTAAATTCGTTCGTTGAGGTAAGTTAATCCACTAATTTAACTAGTTTTCGGTAATTCATCCTTAGAATCACTATGTTTTGATCATGGTGGAGGTTGATTTTATAGTGCAAAGTAGTGAAAACAAGGTGTAATCCTTGGATTTTGGACAAGGGTGGGTGGGTTTTGACTACATAGTTAGAATTCATTCTTGGAAGTATAAAATTGAAAGAATTAAGGTGGAATGAAGGTAGAAAAGCCCTAGAATAAGGGAATGATCATGATTTTGACCTTTGGGTTATGGGATTAGGTTGTAATCCTTGAAATTGTTAGAGCATTGTTTGATTAGTGATTGTATTGTTGTTTTTAGACCACAATCAAGCCGAGGTTGCATGAAAAGGCTTAATTTTTCATTAGAGCTTAATTTTCACTAAAGTTTATTCTTCTATTTTCATTAGAGCTTAATTTTCTATCTCACTTAAATCGTTTTATAGTCTTGTAAAAAAATGATTGTGGATAATTATGTTGAATCAAACCAATTTTTTCTCGGGATTTAGTATATGTATTGCATAGAATTGACAGGAAATACATGTGCAAAACACGTGTCTAAAATTTAGTATATTAAAAGACCAAAATTATGAAAAAGTTAAAGAAATATTTATAAACTATATTATAATAAATATTTTATCTATAAAATATTTATAAAAATTTTACACATATAATGTCGGGTTGGTTACGTTTGATTTTACTTTTTTAGCTAAAACTTAACCAAACCAATTATGGTCAGGTATTTTTTTCAACACCAAATCAAGCTACTAGTAAGATTTTTTGTTCTTGATTTGATTGTGATTATCGATTTAGTTTGATTTTTTGGTTTTCATTATACACCCCTATATTATATTATTATAACAATTGTTGCAAAAAGGGGGGAAAGTGTGACTTGTATTTGGAAGGCCTTATTCAACAAGCATCTGCACTATCCAAATCACGGATTGTGCAGGCACCTACCCAACTCTATCCTAGATAGGAGAACCCTTACCACCCAACCTTTAAAACTACGAAAAATATTGTTAATACGTTAATGATTAGTAAATAATAAATCTTTCATTTAAAACAATACTTATTATAAAATAAATTATTGAATTTAATTGCACAACTTCCCAGAACCTAGTCTAAACAGGTACAATCATAAAATGAGACAAAACAACCACATTTTTATATCAAACAAGATCCATGTTTCCAATCTTATTATGGTCATCAATTCCCAGACTTGCATTCAATAATTAACAAGTTCATCATTCCCGATAAACAACGAATATCCACTAACACATGAAATCACCAGTATGCCCGAAGGCCAATTCACCATTAATTCAATGAGCATTATCAAACCCAATCATCAATCACAAACATGACCGAAGATTAATCAATCAAGTATCCATTTAGGAGTGCACATTCCACCAAGATCGATATCTACACTCTAATTCAACATCCTATTTCATTCATCAATCTAACCCTCTTTTATTCCAATCGAAGCTGATAAATTTAGTTACTAACTAGTAACCCTTACACTCAAGTCATCACTAAATTCAAGACACTATTCCATTAGCCGGTCATTCAACCACTCAGCTCTATTCAACTTACAATTCTAGCTAGAATCATACACCTTTACACATCTTACTTCCTAGCACTTAGCCAAACTTGACTTTAGGTTCTTAAGTTATAACATCACATCCTCTTATCACAATCAATCCTCCTAACTATCTTCCAGCAAGAATATCTCATACTCCAAACATATGCAATATCGGATTCAACCTTTTTAAGGTATTAAAGACTAGTTTTATAGGTTACAAATTCACCTAGTTCCCTTATTGTTACCCACATTCACATATTAAACTTGTAAATCATCAAGAAAGTCATACCAAGACAAACACCCATCAAGGGATCTACACAAAACACAACAACACTCAATTATATCATTATTACATTAGTTTCATGGTTTACCCATCCAAACTCTATTCCCGTAGGCGTAGACATGAAATCTCCTGTCAACTGTAGTTACTACCCGTAACAAATCAAAGTATACTACACATTAAACCATAACCTACCTCGACCAAAGATCTTGAAATAAGCAAGTCACGCCAAGGTTTTTCTTTTCTTTCCTTCATGCCTCCATTAGTCCAATCCTCTGAAAATCAAATAATTATAGGAGTAATTAATCAATTACTCTTCGAATAAATACTTTGGAAATTCAACCCACTAATTCTATCTTTATTTATGGCCTAAAACACTATCCAAGGTCAACTAACTATTAACTAATTCAATCATATTCAACTCATCTCCATTCATGGAGTTTTAAAGCTAAAGATTCTATTTTTAACTAATTCAAGACTCCCAACCATCAATTCATGTTTTAGAATCACCAATTCATGCTAGGAATCGTTAATTAACAACCTAGAAGTAATTCTAGGTTATATTAACCAACCCATGGGTTTTTCCCAAAATTTCATGAACTTAGGGTTCTAATCCCCAAGAATTTCACCATTAAAGATCATTCTAATGATTATAAGGTGTTATTGGATTGAAAGACGAAGAAGATGACGGAAGAACTTACCTCAACGAAGATTTTCACCCAACAACTTGAAAAATCGCCCTCCTAGGGATTTGAGATGAAGTTTTTGAGTTAAAAACCCTAAAACATCAAAAATAACCTTAAGTACTGCCCAGTTACCGCTGCAGCAGCCCAAATGTCATTGCAGCGATCAATTTTTCAGCCGGATAGTCTTCAGTAAAACGGTTATATCATTTTACTCCGAAGGCGGATTAATGAACGGTTGAAGCCGTAGGAAAGAAGACTCAAATATATTTCATTTGGTGGGTATTGGACACCATAAATCCTTATATTTTAGGAGGAATGCTCATTTGAAGTTTACCCTAGTTTAAACTTAGCTCGAAACTCAATCGGTTAGAACTCTTCACTTAACTTTGTGTTGAGGTATGGTATGACCTTAATTCATGTCTAATGCACTTCCGTACTAAAGAATTAATCTTGTAACCTATGATGAATGAGGTTCTTATGAATTTACCATAGATATTTTTAGTAACAATGAAACGGATCATTACAACACCTTTCTTAATAACGTTGCTTGTTTCCACTTATTGAAGATTCTATTAACAAAAGAAGATCAACGGAAAATAATTTTATGGTGTAAATAAGGAAAAATAAAATTTTATTTGTATATATCGAAAAGTTTTTGGAGTAAATAGGATAAAGATAAACTTGTTTATTGCACTGGGCAAAAACAATTAGAGTATATGGCAGCATGATAGGAAGGTACGTGATGCCCAACGAAAAATTTTATTTTTGAGTCACATAACCAATACTACTTATGTGAGGCTACTTTATTTATTGACAAGTGGACACTTTCTTTTTTTAAGCATAAAACAAAAAAGGCAATGTTAAATTCAATATTTTTCTCTCCTAATTAAAATCTTAAGCTAAAAATATTAATTAAAAACTAAAATTATATTCTAAAACAACTATTAAGAGAATTCTAACAATGATATTATTCTCTCTCTCTCTCTCTCTCTCTCTCTCTCTATATATATATATATATATATATATATATATATATATATAAATAATCATCAATCTCTACTATGTAATGAATAAATAACTTTTCTAAATAGTCATTGTTAATTTTCCAGAATTTGGTCTTAGATGTTGATGGTCTTTTGCTTTGTTTTTCAAAAGATTACCACTCAAGCATAATATTGTATGGGTAAACTTCTATTATTAATTAAATTTTAATTGCTTTAGCATTGTTTTTCTTTTGATAAATGTCAAAAGTATATATGATTTTAATTGAATAAAATTATACATATAAGAACATTTACATGAGCAAAAACCAATAAATATATAGCTAGATTTAACTGTCTATAATGATTGTTAATATTTTTCAATTACATATTTAATCAAATAATTAAAATTTTAGAAAAATAGTCTATTTTGATCTTCGATAAAAAATAAATAGTGAAAGCAAAGATTCTTTTCATTGCAATGAAAAAAAAAATTAATGCTAGTTTTCTTTATCATCATCTAGTCGCAGATTTTGAATATATTTTTAATTCTAGTTTTTATAATTGCAGATTCTGAATATATTTTAAATTTTATTTTTTATAATTTGTAATGGCCCTCCAGGTCATTTTCTATGTTTTTGTGTTTTTTATGTGCTTAAAGCCTTCCAATAGCTACCCAAGTCATTTATAACTCATTGGGACTGACAGTTTAGATACCCGATAGTTCGTTTGATTTTTAGAGTCATTTCCCTGTTTTAGAGCTTTTGAAGTTGAGAATATAGTCTCGGGCCAAAACTTCAAGTAAAAGATTTTGGATGCCAAATTCTGACGGTTTTGTTAGCTCCAGAATGTTGATTTTAGGCTAGGGAGACCCTTGGTCCAGGTCCCGAGGCTTCTGGACCATTTTTGGGCTATTGGGTAGATTTTGGTGAAAACCAGAACCTTGGATATGGGACCCACATTCTGTCGAAATGATTTTAGATAGAAGTTTTGATGGTTTCATTGAGTCCGGAATGTTGAATTTGGTAGGATAGTATAGTTCATTTACACGCACGGGATTTCGAAAGAATTTCGAGCTCTCGATCTGAGTCTGTTAGGACTTAACAAACTTGATTGTTGCCAAGTTTACTGGTGTAACCGCTTTAGTGGTTGAGGACTGCTTAAATGGTAGCTGCGTTAGCGGCCAAGCAACCACTTAAGAGGAGGTTGGCTGACTTGGCAGGGTCTGCTAAAACGGCCCTCTTGGCGCTCAAGCAATGACCGCTAAAACGGACATTTGGCTACTTAAGCGGCCATCGTTGGTGTTTTTTGTATATATATGTTTCCCCTTAATTTCAGCTTATGTTCTAAGTGTAAAACCTCCATCAGAGACCTTAGGAGCTTGAAAATAGTGGTATAGTCTTGATTTGGAATTGGAATTGAGTTGGAAACGCTTAAGTGATTAACTCCTCGTCTTAATTTCGTAAGTTCTCGGTTGAAATTCTGCTTAATTTGAAGTTTAAAATTCTTGTTTTCCTCGTCTATTGTGGGACTATTTTAAGCTTTCGTCAAGCCTAATTTTGGGGCAAATGATCCTTGAGCTGAGAGGGACGCTGTGACAGTTTTAATTTTGTAATTCCATAAGAGGGCACCATGGGAAATTTTTAGCTCGATTTCTGACTCGGAGTGTATTTTTATAATATGGGTATTGATATTCTCCTCTTGACTTGTAGAACATTAATTTGATAGTCTGACAGCAGTCAGAGGCTTCTCGGAAGGGAAAAGCCCCATTGTAGAGGTTCTCGCGTGCTTTCAACGGCGTCCAGGTAGGCTAGGCCTACCTTCTCCTAGACTTTGATTTATTATGATATTAGTGTGATATGGTGCTAGCTGTAGGTGGGTTCTTATGGCTCGGATTCTTATTTAGTGTATTTTTGCTTATTTAACCGGTTAGGGGCCTTTTGGGTAGATTTCGGCTTCGGTTTCCCTTACATTAGTTTATGATTATCCTTTAGGACCAAAAATCAGCTCATTTAGTGCCTTGGGATGGGATTGAGAAGTCTTAGCTTAGTTTTGGGTAGGTTATTTCTGTAGAATGGGTTTTCAAGTATAATGGGCCGTACCACCCCTTTTAAGATAGGATACCCAAAATAGCTCTTTTTTTACCCATATAGTCGCTTAACCACTTCTTTAGATTATTATTTGGACTTTGGGTTGAATAAGTTGTTATAATAATCTTAGTTATCTTTATTACCAGGGTAGAGTAGTATTTGACTTTAAACCGCATTTTCTGACGTAATAATCGGAACCTGCTCCTTCTTAAAGGATTTGGCCACCTAAAATTGGAACTTAAGATTAAATGAACTTGATATGGTCTATAAATCTGGGATATTACTACATTTATCTTACTTGGTAGTTCCGGTTCGAGTCAGGAACCTGGCACATCATTAGTATTTATTAGTTTCGATTTGAGTCCAGCATTTACTTTATGGTCATTATCTATTAGTTTCGATTTAAGTTTGGCATTTAATATAATGATATTATTCATCAATTTTGATTTGAGTCTGGTATTTATTATCTTTGTTTTTACTAATCTGGGGTCGGGGTTTTGGAAGGGACCCGTAAGATTTGTGGTTATGACTAGAATAGGAGTATAAGGTACGCGTATTGCACATTTGGCTTGATTTACCTTCTTTATCATTATATTATGTTCTTACTTAAGTATTACTTTTTGTTTGCACCCACCTTACTTATGGGGTTCGTTCAGGTTTTTATTTCTTCTGGTGTGTGCCTCCTAGGCTTATAAAGGTCCAATTAGGTTATAGTTAGAATTTTATTTCTGCTTTCAAATTATTAGCCTCCTTTTTAGTTGTATTAGCCTATTATTTCTATTCCTGACTCTTTATTACTGACTTTAGTTTAATTACTCGCACTTTATTGATACTTTTACTATAATTTAGCTCAGTCGGCCTATGATGCATACTGAGTACCCGTGGTTTGGGTACTCATACTACACTTCTGCATCTTTTCCCTAATACAAATCTGAGTATGACTTACCGGCATTGACAACATCCTCCTATTGTACTGTTGTTAGAAGATTGGGTAAGTTTTTAGAGTCCATAGCTAATCCTTTTCCTTCTGTTGTTATGATAGTATTATTTTGTATATTTTAAGACTATGATGTATATTTTGACATTGTCTAGTACTCTTTTTGGTTTTAGTGGCTCTTGTACTGACCTTACTAGGTTTTAGGGGATTCATTTTGTTATTTTGTCCTCTTTTGCCCTATTGTATAGCATGCATATATGTATATATATTTTCCTTATTCTCATTGCTTATTATCATAGTTGTATCATCATTTCCTTATTTTTCGCCTGTTAGCCCATTACTTACAGTTTCGGGCTATGGTTTGGCTTACCTACAGGTGGGTTAAAGAGGTGTCATCATGGCCTAAAAAATTGGGTCGTGAATGTTTGGTATCAGAGCCTAGGTTCACTGATATTGTTGGTACAAGAGCAAGTGTCAAGTAGAGTCCCACGGATCGGTATGAAGATGCATGCATCCTATCTTCGGGAGGCTACAGGATATTCTTAGGAAAATTTTATTTTTTGGTTCATTATCGTGCATTGTGTCTACATTGGTTTCCAAATTTTCATTTGTTTCACTCTTTCATAGATGGCTAAGACGCGGGCTATGGCTGGGGATGGGGAACCTGATCCTACACTAGGGCACCTATTAGAGGCAGAGATCGACCCCGAGGTTGAGGTCAGGCTAAAGTTGCAGCCCCAGCTCGAGGCTAGGCGAGAGAGTCTTTACCAGATTCAGTTATTGATCAGGCACTTGAGATAGCGCCAGAGGGTCAGCCGCCACTGCAACAGGTTGATTCATATCTTCAGCAGTCCTCTGAGATACCTTGGTGCAGTTACTGGGTATAGTTGATGGTCAGCCCAGGGATGGGGCCAAGACATCTGCACAGAGAGCAGCCCAGGGTAGACTTAGTGTAGGAGCACAGCCTGCAGTTAGGGCTCCCGGAGTAGAGGTTCCACTAACACCGATAGTTCCATAGTTGGCAACAACCCAGCTATCCATGACTTTTGAGGAACAATAGATGTTGGGCTGATTTCTTAGATTGGCTCCACCGATATTTGTAGGGGCCCTAAGCGAGAATGCATTTGAGTTCCTTACTAGTTGTGAGGAAAGGCTGTATAATTTGGGCCTGGTAGAGTCGCATGGTGTGGACTACACCACTTTTTGGTTTGATCGAGAAGCTAAACAGTGGTGGAGGGGATATATTGATTGTAGGCCAGCCGGATATCCTCATATGACTTAGACTCGATTCTCTAAGGCTTTCTTGGAGAAGTATATGCCTCGCAGCTTGTACGGACACCTGAGGGATCAATTTACTGGGTTCCAGTAGGGGTCTATGTTAGTGGCAGAGTATGAGTCAAGATTTTATGAGTTAGCCAGACATGCCACCATGATTCTACCTACTAAGTATGAATGGATTTGGTGTTTTGTCAGAGTGTTGAGACTTTCACTTTGTATGGATACTCAGATTTTGGTAGCTGCGGTAGGTCATTTATGGATATTGCTAACTATGCTCAGACTATGGAGGATATGCATCGCGAGGCCTTAGGGGGCAATGATAAGAGACCTCATAAGCAGGATAATTATAGTGGGAGCCACAACGACTCATAGTTCAGAGGTAGAGACTTTTATGGTAGGTACCCCCAACATTAGCCGTATCAGCATCAGGGTTAGTCTAGTAGGCCTGTTCAGGTAGCGCTGCAGATTTCAGATGGGGGTCAGCCTAGTTATAGTGATTACAGTGGACAAAGCAGTGGTCAGTCTTCGAGGGGTATTCAATCAGGGTCTTCAAATTAAGATGGCTATTTCGGGTCAACCAGACCTTCGCGATAGAGTAGAGTGCCTAGGGCATGTTATGATTATGGTATAGTGGGCCATTTCGCCAAAAAGTGTCCCCGGCGTGGGATGATTGAGCTAGCTATGTAGAGTGTTTAGTCAATCAGATTAGTGTTGCCCCCAGCTAGGGGTGTTTCACAGGGTCACAGGGGTGGTCTCTAGGGTTCTAGAGAAGGTCCTGGTCCTTAGGTAGGTAGGGCAGGTAGTCGGGAAGGCACCCATTCAGAAGGCGGATGAGGTCATTTATATGCTATTCTTGGTAGGCCGAAGGCTGAGGCTTCAGATGCTAATATTACAGGTACGATCTCAGTCTACCATCAGCCAGCTTGTGCTTTATTTGATCCAGGCTCCATGTATTCTTATGTGTCTTCTTATTATGCACCGTGGTTGGGTTTGTCTTGGAGCTATTATCTATGCCTTTGTGTGTAGCCACTCCCATGGGTGATTTTTTAGTAGTGGATCGGGTGAATAGATCATGTATTGTGACCATTTAAGAGTATGACACTTGGGCTAACCTTATTGTGTTGGACATGGTTGATTTCGATGTGATTACAGGCATGGACTGGTTATCCCACTATCATGCGATCTTAGATTGCTTTGCCAAGACTGTTACCTTAACCATGCCTGGCATACCCCAGTTGTGTGGCGGGGTTCTTATAGCTGCATGCCGATGGGGATTATTTCTTATATTCATTCTAGGAGACTAGTATTGAGGGGTTGTATGGCTTATTTGGCTTATGTTCGTGATGTCAGTACTGAGAGTCCTTCGCTTGAATCTGTTCTTATAGTCTGTGAGTTTTCTTATGTCTTTCCTACCAACGTACCCGGCCTTCCTCCTGAGCATAACATTGAGTTTTCTATTGATCACGAGATAGGCACTCGACCTATTTCTATGGCACATTATCGTACGGCTCTTGTCGAGCTAAAGAAGCTAAATATTCAGCTTCAGGATCTTTTTGGGTAAGGGGTTTATTGGATCGAGTATATCACCATGGGGTGCTCCTATTCTTTTTATGAAGAAGAAGGATAGTTCTATGCATATGTGTATCGATTATTGGCAGCTAAATAAGGTGACAGTGAAGAATAAGTATCATATGCCTTGTATCGATGATCTATTTGACCAGCTTCAGGGTGTGGCAGTGTTTCTAAGATTGACTTGAGATCTGGCTACCATCAGTTGAGGATTCGTGCAGAAGACATCCCTAAGACAGCCTTCGAGACTCGTTATGGCCATTACGAGTTTCTGGTAATGTCTTTTGGGTTGACTAATGCCCCAGCAACATTTATGGACTTGATAAAATATGTTTTCAGGCCTTATTTAGACTAATTCATGATTGTGTTTATTGATGACATCCTTGTTTATTCGAGAAGCAGGGAGAAGCACGAGAAATATTTGAGGATTGTCCTCCACACTTTGAGAGATCATCGGCTTTATGCCAAATTCTAAAAGTGAAAGTTCTAGCTTGAGTTTGTAGCATTCTTGGAGCACGTGGTGTCTAAGGATGGGATTATAGTAGACCCGGTGAAAATTGAGGCCATTCGTAATTAGGCTAGGACTATGTCTTTGACCGAGGTTCGCAGCTTTATTGGGTTGGCAGGCTATTATATGAGGTTCATTGTGAGATTTTCCACTATTGAAGCACCTATGACTAGATTGACTAGGGAAAAGGTTCCATTTCAGTAGTCCAATAGTTGTGAGGCAAGCTTTCTAAAGCTCAAAGACTTGCTCACTTCAGCTCCCACTCTAACTCTTTTAGTTGAGGGTGAGGGGTTTACTGTTTATTGTGATACTTTGGGTGTTGGTTTGGGGTGTGTTCTGATGCATCGAGGTTAAGTTATAGCTTATCCTTCGAGACAGCTGAAGGTGCACGAGCGAAACTACCCCACTCATGACTTGGAGTAGGTGGCGGTAGTTTTTGCGCTTAAGATTTAGAGTCATTACTTGTATGGTGTTCGTTGTGAGATATTTACTAACCACCGTAGTCTTCATTACATTATGACTCAGAGGAAGCTTAATTCGAGACAATGCAGGTGGATTGAGTTGCTGAAGGACTATGATCTCTCTATTCTATACCATCCGGGCAAGGTGAATATGGTAGTGGATGCCTTGAGCCAGAAGGTTGTGAGTATGGGTATCTTGTCCTTCCTTTCAATTTTGACGCGACCGTTGGCCTTGGACATCCAATCCTTAGCTAACATAATGGTTCGACTTGTTATTTCAGACCCCAGGAAGATTCTTGCTAGTGTGGAGGCTAGGTCTACCTTGTTGGAGCATATTTGAGGTCGGAAGATCGAGAATAGCAGGTTGCATGGCGTTTGAGATTAGGTAAAAAGGGGTGAGTCCAGGAGGTCTACCTTATACTCTAAGGGTATTTTGAGATTCGATGATTGCATTTGTATTCTGAGGGTAAGAGGTTTGATTCAGTTGATACTTCTAGAGGCTCATAGCTCCAGATATTCCATTCCCCCTTGGAAAGCTAAGATGTATAGAGATTTGAGGTAGCATTATTGGTGGACCGGTATGAGGAGAGACATAGCACATTTTGTAGCTCGGTGTTTGTGTTGTCAGCAGGTGAAGGCAGAGCATTTTAGACTAGGTGGTTTTCTTTAGAGGCTACCCATTCCTAAGTGGAAGTAAGAGCGGGTTACTATGGACTTCGTAGGTGGTTTGCCTCGTACTTCCCATGGCTTTGATAGCATTTGGGTCATTGTAGATCGATTGACGAAGTCTACCTATTTCATCCTTATTCAGACTTCCTACAGTGCCGAGAGGTTGGGTCGGATCTATGTTTGAGAAGTGGTTCACTTTCACAGAGTGCCCATGCCTATTATCTCAGATAGAGGCTCTCAGTTCACTTCTAGCTTTTGGAGGGTATTTCAGGAGGAGTAGGCTACCCAGGTCGATCTTAGCATCGTTTTCCATCCCTAGATTGGCAGAAAGTCTGAGCAAACTATTTAGGATTTGGAGGATATGCTCCGCGCATGTGTGTTGGATTTTGGAGGCTAGTGGGAGTAATTTTTAGCCTTAGTGGAGTTTGCCTATAATAACAACTACCATTCAAGTATTCAGATGGCACCATTTGATGTATTGTATGATAGGCCTTGTCAATCTCTGGTTGGTAGGTTTGAGACTTCATAGGCTAGGCCACGAGGTACCAACTTTCTTCAGGAGTCATTGGATAGAGTTCAAGTGATTCAGGATAGGCTACGGGCTGCTCAGAGTAGGCAGAAGAGTTATACTAACTGTAGACTTTATGCTTTAAAGTTTGGAGTTGGTGATCGGGTTTTCCTACGAGTGTCGCACATGAAAGGTGTATAAGGTTTGGGAAGAGGGGTAAGCTCAGCCCCAGGTATATCAGGCCATTTGAGATCCTTCGGACAGTTGGTGAGGTAGCTTATGAGTTGACCTTGCCCCCAGCCCTTTTATCCATTCATCCAGTTTTTCATGTATCGATGTTATGGCACTATATTCTGAATAAGTCTCACATGCTTCGGTGAGACTCGGCTCAGTTGGATGATAGGATGACCTTTGTAGAGGAGCCAGTTTCTATCCTAGCCAGAAATATCAGAAGGTTGCGTTCCAGAGATATTCCTATGGTTAAGGTTCAGTGAATACATTATCCGATCGAGAAGGCTACCTGGGAGACCAAGCGTGATATACGGACTCAGTATCCTCACCTGTTTGAGCCTTCAGGTATTTCTTAATCCTTTACTTTTGCGGATGAAATTCCTTTTAGTAGTGGATGTTGTAATGATCCTCCAGGTCATTTTCTATGTTTTCATGTTTTTTCTGTATTTAGAGCCTTCCCATAGTTGTCCCAAGTTATTTATGACTTGCTGGGACTGACCGTTTGGCTACCGGGCAGTTCGTTTGGCTTTTAGAGTCATTTCCCTGCTTTGGAGCTTTTGAAGTTGAGAATATGATCTCGTGCCAAAACTTTAGGTAAACGGCCTTGGATGTCAATTCTGACAGTTTTTTTAGCTTTGGAATGTCAATGTTAGGCTAGGAGGACCCTTGATCCGGGTCTCGAGGATTCCAAACTCATTTTGGGCTATTTGATGGATTTTAGTGAAAACCAAAGCCTTGGGTATGGGACCCACATTCTATTGAAACGATCTTGGATGGAAGTTTTGATGGTTCCGTTGAGTCTAGAATGCCAAATTTAGTAGGTTAGCATAGTTTTTTTGCATGTACGGGGTTCTGAACTAATTTCGAGCACCCGGTCGGAGTACGTTAAGACTTAGAAAACTTGGTTGGTGCCAAGTTTGCTGGTGCAGCCGCTTTAGCAGCTGAGGACCGCTTAAGCGGTAGCCGCTTTAGCTGCCAAGCAGCCGCTTAAGAAGAGGTTGGCCTGCTTGGCAAGGTCTGCTAAAGCGGCCCTTTTGGCGCTTAAGTTATGACCACTAAAGCGGTCATTTGGCTGCTTAAGCGGCCATCGCTGGTGTTTTATATATATCAGCTCATGTTCTAAGTGTAAAACCTCCATTAGAGACCTTAGGAGTTCAAAAATAGTGGCAGTCTTTGTTTAGAGGTAAAATTGAGCTGGAAACGCTTAAGTGATCAACTCTTCGTCTTAATTTTGTAAGTTTTCGGTTGAAATTCTGCTTAATTCGTAGTTTAAAATTCTTATTTTCCTCGTCTATTGTGGGACTATTTTGGGATTGTTTTGAGCTCGGATCATGCCCAATTTTGGGATAAATGATCTTTGAGCTGAGAGGGATGCTGTGACGGTTTAAATTTTGTGATTCCGCAAACTTACCCCACGAGGGATTTTTAGCTTGATTTCTGATCCGGATCATATTTTCTCAATATGGGTATCGATATTTTCCTTTTGACGTGTAGAACATTATTTTGATAGTGTGGCAATGATCGGAGGCTTCTCGAAAGGGAAAAGCCCCATTATAGAGGTTCTCATGTGCTTTCGACAGCGTTCAGGTTGGCTAGGCTTACCTTCTCTTAGACATTGCTTTATTATGGTATTAGTGTGATATTGGGCTAGCTGTGGGTAGGTTCTTATGGCTCAGATTATCATTTAGCATATTTCTACTTATTTTAGCCGGTTATGGGCCTTTTGGGTAGATTTTGGGGTCGGGTATCCGCAAGGGACCGGTAAGGTTTGTGGTTATGGCTGGAACAGTAGAATAAGGTGCGTGTATCGTACATTTGGCTCGCTTTACATTTTTTATCATTATATTCTATTCTTAATGTAGTATTACTCTTTATTTGCACCCACCTTGCTTATGGGGGCTCGGTCGGGTTTTTATTTATTCTTGTGTGTGCCTCCTGGGCTTATGGGGGTCCAATTAGATTATAGATAGAATTTTATTTCCATTTTCAAATTATTAGCCTCCTGTTTAGTCGCATTAGCCTATTATTTCTGTTTTTGCCCCTTTATTACCGACTTTAGTTTAATTATTCGCACTTTATTGATACTTATACTGTAATTTAGCTCAGTCGGCCTATGATGCCTACTGAGTACCCGTGGTTTTGGTACTCATACTACACTTCTGCATCTTTTTCCCGATGCAGATTCGCGTACGAGTCACCACCGTTGACGACATCCTCGGGTTGTGCTGTTGTTCGGAGATTGGGTGAGCTTTTAGAATCTGGAGCTGATCCTCCTCCTTCTGTTGTTGTGATAGTCTTATTTTGTATATTCTGAGACTACGATGTATATTTTGACACTGTCTAGTACTCTTTTTGGTCTTAGTGGCTTTTGTACTGACCTTACCAGGTCTTGGAGGATTCATTTTGTTATTTTGTCCTCTTTCTCCCTCTTGTATAGCATGCATATATGTATATATATTTTTTCCTATTCTCGTTGCTTGTTATCGCAGTTGTATCGTTATTTCTTATTTTCCACCTGTCAGCCCGTTACTTGTCGTTCCGGACTATGGTTTGGTTTACCTACTGGTGGGTTAAAGTAGGTGCCATCATGACCTGAGAAATTGAGTCGTGACATAATCGTAGATTTTGAATATATTTTTTATTTTAGCTGAGCATCTTAATTAGGGAAGGATAGTATTGAATTTAGCATTGTCTATTTTTTTTAATGCTTAAAACAAGTAGGATCCACTTGTCAAGAAATAAAATAGTCTCACATAAGTAGTGTTGGTTATGTGACTCACAAAATAAAATTACTAAATGAATATGGGAAAGTGAGGCAATTCGACCCCAAAGAGTTCCCGATGATGTAGGGGAGGTTATCATCGGGAATAATTCAAAAATACAGAAACTGAAGAGTACAAAAGGACTTGTGTCCAAATGACGTGGCAAAAAGGACAAACAGTACAGATAGGTGAATATTATAGTACAGATAGCCTGAGTACTATAGAGGAATATTGGCTGGCACCACTAACGGCATTGCCACGTGGTCAGCTCTCATTAGGTGTCGTATTTTAGGGCTCGAGTGGTGCATTTTTATTGGTTGTCGCTTTACCTTTGTAACTGATAAAAAAATTATTTTTCATACTTTTATGACATTTTGATCCATTGACATTGTTGTGCTCCAAGTTTTCCGTATTCACTAAATCTTTGTTTCATTGCATTTATTCGTCAAAATTACTTTCGGACCTGAAGGTTACAACACTGGATCCAGTGATCGGATACATTATCGAAGCTCAAAAGCTTCATTCGACTTCTCGTTTACTTGCATTATCATTTTTACATCGCTTTATTAGTATCGCAATATTCAATTGCTAATAATCAAGTATTACGAGTTCAACTAAGACGTGTGTTATTGCCCTCATACAAATTACATATGTGTAAAATTTAAATTCTCTTATGAAAAATACATATTCAAATCCTAAATGTGATATTTTTGGATTTTCGTTTTAATTTCCTAATCAAAATTTCTAGCTGTGTCACTACCTTGTATTCAGCATTACACTTGTACTTCTGCAAAAGAGATTGTTTCTACGTATTTCACATGACTACTCACACATAATCAAAAGACGACAGAATGATAATAAAAATAAAAAAACTTAGGAGAGGTGATTAAGGATCACTCGTCTAGTAATCCTACTCATCCTTCTAATCTAATATCTAATTAGTATCGGTAAATAAAAAAGAACTAATGGTAAACAACATACTCAAACTATCACCTTTTCACAAGTTTTATATCTCAATTATATTCATTGCTCCATTAATTACTTATCTAAATTATCACTCTCTTTGTATTATTACGCACCTCAACGCTAAGTTGGCCTACACGGTTGAGAACAAATATTTGGTCAACTCAGCATCGAGCGTGATTTAATACAAAGGGAGTGATAGTTTAGGTAGGTAAAATGAAAAATAGAAATTTGAGATATGAAACTCGCGAAAAGGTGAAGATGGTTTAGGTGTGGTTTGGAGCATTAACTCAATTAGAAATTGTGTAATCTAATTGTCGAGTTGTGAAACAATGGCTAGGCAATTGCTAGTCATTTTAGCCATTCTTTCACCATACGCAGTCATAGGAGAAACGACACCTTCAAAGGCATCTTCACAATCAGAAATGTCAGTAACTGCAGCACTAAGCATAGTGCTCATACGTCCACTGTCATGTGTTGGTCTTTGCCCTGATTTTCTTATCATAATTGGGTTTTCCTTTTAGGAAAAGGAAAACATGAATTCTCCATATTTGGCTAATTCTTGTTCTTGTAGGAAAAGGTTATAGACTCTATAAATAGAGGCTCCTTTCTCCTAGTTTGGTAGCATCCACAATGTAGTCCTAGGGGTTTGAGAGTATTGTTTGGGGGGAGACTTTGTAAGACACAAGTGTTGAGTATCACTTGTGTGAACCTCTTTGTATTCTGAGTGAATTGTGTGAGGTTGTCTCTCTTGACATTTTGTACTCTCGTTTATATAGTGGATTGCTCATCTCCTTTTATGGACGTAGGTCGATTGACCGAACCACGTTAAATTATTGTGTCTCTTTTGGTGTATTTCTTGCATGTCTTCTTATTTGGGTCTTTCGAGGTTTGCTTTGCTAGCTTCCGCATGACACCTGATTATTTCGGTCCTAACAAAGTGGTATCAGAGCGTTGGTTGTTGTTGATTGTTGATTTGAATGATGGAGGCAAATATGAACAAAATGGTGTGTTTGAATGGTAGTAATTATCATACTTGTAAAGGCAAGATGAAAGATCTCCTATTTGTCAAGAAAATGCATTTGCCTGTCTTTGCTTCTAATAAAGCTCAGTCCATGACAGATGGGGATTGGGAATTTGAGCACTTGCAGGTTTGTGGCTATATTAGACAATGGGTTGAAGATAATGTTAGAAACCATATTGTGAATGAGACACATGCCAGAAGTTTGTGGGACAAACTCGAGACACTTTATGCTTCGAAGACTGACAATAACAAGTTGTTCCTGTTGAAATAGTTGATGAATATCAGGTACAAAGAGGGCAGTCCTATTTCTGATCATATTAATAATTTTCAGGGTGTCCTTGACCAGCTGTCCGGAATGGGTGTAAAGTTCGATGAAGAAATTCAGGGACTTTGGCTTCTTAATACTCTGCCAAACTCTTGGGAAACTCTTCGAGTTTCTTTAACTAATTCTGCTCCCAGTGGTGTTGTAACTATGGAATATGCTAAGAGTGGTGTCTTAAATGAAGAGATGAGAAGAAGATCTCAGGCCTCATCTTCTTCAGCTTCATACTCTGATGTTTTGGTTACTGAAGATAGGGGGAGAAACAAGTCCAGAGGTCCGAATGACAGAGGTACAAGTAGAAGCAAATCCAAGTCCAAATACAAGAATATCACATGTGACTATTGCCACAAGAATGGGCATATCATGAAATATTGTTACAAGCATAAAAGAGCTATTAGACGACAAAAAAAAGAAGGCGATAATGAGAATCGTGTTGCTGTTGTTGCTAATGATGATCTTCTTGTTGCTTGTGGTGAAAATGCCATTAATCTTGTTCGTGATGAGTCTAGCTGGTTTGTGGATTCTGGTGCTACTTCTCATATCACGCCCAAAAAGGAATTATTTTCTTCTTAAACTCCAGGTAATTTTGGGATGTTGAAAATGGGCAATAATGATCAGGTTGAAGTACTTGGCATTGGCACAGTTTGTTTGGAAAGTAATAATGGTTCCAAACTTGTTCTCAATAATGTCAAGCATGCTCCAGATGTTCGCCTGAATTTGATTTCTGTAGGGAACCTTTATGATGAGGGTTATATTAATACCCTTGGTGCTGGCCAGTGGAAGCTTACTAGAGGTTCAATGGTTGTGGCTCGTGGTGACAAGTTGTCTAACTTGTATGTATTTCAGGGCTCCACTTCTAGAGGCTCAGTAAACTTGGTGGAGAATGATACTTCATCAGAGTTATGGCATAGAAGGCTGAGTCATATGAGTGAGAGGGGGATTGACAGTTTGGCTAAGAAAAATTTGCTTTCTGGAGTAAAACAAGCAAAGTTGAAGAGATGTGTTCATTGCTTAGCCGGTAAACAGAAAAGAGTTTCTTTTAAAAGTCATCCGCCTTCAAGAAAGCTTGATTTGCTGGAGTTGGTACATTCTGATTTGTGTGGTCCTTTTAAGGTAAGGTCTCATGGTGGTGCACTTTACTTTGTGACTTTTATTGATGATCATTCTCGCAAGCTCTGGGTATTTCCTTTGAAGTCCAAGGATAAAGTACTTGATGTGTTCAAGGGTTTTCAGGACTTGGTTGAGAGACAAACAGGGAAGAAATTGAAATGCATCCGCTCAGATAATGGTGGTGAGTATATTGGTCCTTTTGATAGATATTGCAGAGAGCAGGGTATTCGGCATCAGAAAACTCCTCCAAAGACTCCTCAGTTAAATGGTTTAGCAGAGAGGATGAACAGAACTCTAGTTGAGAGAGTTAGATGCATGCTTTCAGATGCTAAGCTGTCAGATTCCTTTTGGGCAGAAGCACTTAATACTGTTGTTTATGTTATCAATTTATCTCCTACTGTTGCTTTGAATAGTGATGTCCCTGATAGAGTTTGGTCCGGTAAGAATGTTTCTTATGATCATCTTAGAGTCTTTGGGTGTAAAGCCTTTGTGCATGTTCCTAAGGATGAAAGGTCAAAGTTGGATGCTAAAACTAGGCAGTGTATCTTCATTGGTTATGGTCAGGATGAATTTGGCTATCGTTTCTATGATCCAGTTGAGAAGAAACTTGTTAGAAGTCGTGATGTTGTGTTATTTGAAGACCAAACAATTGAAGATTTTGACAAAGCTGAGAAAGTTGTTTCTCAGAGTAGTGAGAGCCTAGTTGATGTTGATCCAGTTCCTTTGACTATTGCACCTGAACAAAATCTTCATAATGATGAAAATCAAGTTGATAATGAAGATGGTAATCATGTTCAGAATAACTTGGATGATGTTGATGCTCCAGTGCAAGCTGATGTGGTTGATCAACAACCAGTTATTATTGATACTCCAGAGAGTTCTCTCAGACGATCTACTAGAGAGAGAATACCTTCATCTCGTTATTCTCCCAATGAGTATGTACTCTTGACTGACGGGGGAGAACCTGAGAGTCTTGATGAGGCCATGAAAAGTGAAGAAAAAGAAAGGTGGTTTGATGCTATGGAAGATGAAATTAAATCTTTGCAAGATAATCACACCTTTGATTTGGTTAAGCTACCTAAAGACAGAAAAGCTTTGAAAAACAGGTGGGTTTTTCGGGTGAAAAATGAAGATGGTAATCCAGTTCCACGGTACAAAGCTAGACCAGTTGTGAAGGTTTTTAACCAGAAAAATGGAGTTGATTTTGATGAGATATTCTCTCCAGTTGTGAAGATGTCATCCATTCGTGTGGTTTTAGGCTTGGCTGCAAGTCTAGATTTAAAGGTTGGGCAAATGGATGTTAAAACTGCTTTTCTCCATGGTGACTTAGATGAAGAAATTTATATGGAGCAGCCGGAAGGTTTTGAAGTCAAGGGAAAAGAGAATTATGTTTACAAATTGAAGAAGAGCTTGTATGGTTTGAAACAAGCTCCCAGGAAGTGGTACAGGAAGTTTGGTTCTTTTATCAGTCAGCAAGGCTTCAAAAAGACTTCTTCAGACCATTGTGTTTTTGTGCAAAAATTCTCTGATGGTGACTTTATTATTGTGTTGCTTTATGTTGATAACATGCTTGTTGTTGGTCATAATGCTTGCAGGATTCAGAAGTTGAAGCAAGAGTTGAGTAAGTCTTTTTCTATGAAAGACTTAGGACCAGCAAGGCAAATTCTTGGCATGCAGATTGTCCGTGACAGAAAGGCCAAGAAGTTGTGGTTATCACAAGAGAAGTACATTCAGAAAGTACTTCGCAGGTTCAACATGGACAAGGCTAAGGTTGCCAGTACACCTTTAGCTATGCACTTCAAATTGAGCACGAAGCAGTGTCCTTCTAGTGATGATGAGAAGGAAGACATGAAGAAAGTTCCTTATGCTTCAGTCGTTGCTAGTTTGATGTATGCAATGGTTTGTACAAGACCAGATATTGCTCATGCTGTTGGTATTGTTAGCCGTTTTCTTTCTAATCCAGGAAGAGAGCATTGGAATGCTGTGAAGTGGATTATGAGATATCTTTGTGGCACTTCTAGTCTGAGTTTGTGTTTTGGTACAGAGAAACCTATTCTTTGTGGTTATACTGATTCAGACATGGCTGGTGATGTTGATACTCTCAAGTACACTTCAGGGTATTTGGTTAATTTTGCAGGGGGAGCTGTGTCTTGGCAATCTAGGTTGCAAAAATGTGTTGCTCTATCTACTACAGAAGCTGAGCTTGTTGCTGCTGTTGAAGCTTGTAAAGAGTTGCTCTGGATGAAGAGGTTCTTGGGGGAACTTGGTTGTGCTCAAGAGAGGTATGTGCTTTATTGCGACAGTCAAAGTGCTATACATCTTGGCAAGAATTCTACATCTCATGGTCGGTCTAAACACATTGATGTGAGATACCATTGGATTCGGGATGTGTTGGATTCTAAGTTGCTTGAACTTGAGAAGATTCACACAGATGATAATGGTTCCGACATGATGACTAAAGCTTTACCAAGAAGGAAGTTTGAAGATTGTTGCATGATCGCCGGGATGGCGGTCTCCTCCACATAGTTGTGAGGGGGAGAATTGTTGGGTTATAGGTCTTTTTCCCTTCCTATGTGGATAAATAAAAGCCCAAATTTGAACCAACCCACTTTGCCCATAGGCCCAATTCTATGGGGCATATATATATAGATCTTTTTAGGTCTTATTTTCTCATCACAAAAGAGAGAAATCAGCAGCCACACATAGAGAGAAAGAGCAGTTTTTTTCGCACCCAATTTCAGCCTAAATTGCCAACTTCAAATTGCGATTCCCGCTTCGTTTCTTATCCGATTGAGCTGATTTTTGGACAGCTTGTTCCTCTCATCTCAACCTTTGATTAGGAACTGACAGAGTTGAATTTGGTGCCCCGCAGCTCCAGTTTTTCACCCGTGAACAGTAGCTGCATTTTTCGGTGCTTTTGCTCCTTTAATTCTCTAGTTTTTGGTGTTGTGCTTTATATATTGTTGTTCGTTGTTTGGCACTTATTTGGTGGCCATTTTGGAGAACATTATTGTAACTCTTGGTGATTATAGTGGAGGTTTTTGGTTCCGTGGTTTTTTACTCTTCACACTGAAGGGTTTTCCACGTAAATCTGGTGTCTCGTGTGATTGGTTTATTTTATCCTTGCTTATCTGTTTTGGTTGATATATTTGCTGCCTTATTATCATTGTGCTTGGATTTGTTTGTCTTCTCTTGGTTCAAATTGAAATGGAAAGTTTAGACTTGGATATTCTTCCGCTGCTACCCTGTCGTGCACTATTGTTGGAGATTGAACTTATTGAAGACTACGTGAAGAAGGTGGAGCAAATTTATTTTGTCAGAAATTCAGGCCAAGGGGGAGAATTGTTGGTGTTTGCCCTGATTTTCTTACCATAATTGAGTTTTCCTTTTAGGAAAAGGAAAACATGAATTCTCCATATTTGGCTAATCCTTATTCTTATAGGAAAAGATTATAGACTCTATAAATAGAGGCTCCTTTCTTCTAGCTTGGTAGCATTCACAATGTAGTCCTAGGGGTTTGAGAGTATTGTTTGGGGGGAGACTTTGTGAGACACAAGTGTTGCGTATCACTTGTTTGAACCTCTTTTTATTCTGAGTGAATTGTGTGAGGTTGTCTCTCTTGACATTTTGTACTCTTGTTTATATAGTGGATTGCTTATCTCCTTTTGTGGACGTAGGTCGATTGACCGAACCACGTTAAATTATTGTGTCTCTTTTTGGTATTTCTCGCATGTCTTCTTATGTGACGTCTTTCGAGGTTTGATTTGCTAGCTTCCGCATGACACCTGATTATTTCGGTCCTAACAAGTGGTATCAAAGCGAGATTAAAACGGGTGTTCATCTTGGCGGATTTAGTTCTAGTCGCAACCTATTTGACGATAATGAAGATTTTGGTTTGAGAAATTTTATCAGAGTGCTACTCTATATAGAGACAAAGATTTAATGGAGGAGATTTTGGAGATGGAGATTGAAATTGTTGAAGACTACGCGAAGAAGATGGAGCAAATTTATTTTGTCAGAAATTCAGGCCAAGGGGGAGAATTGTTGGTATTTGCCCTGATTTTCTTACCATAATTGGGTTTTCCTTTTAGGAAAAGGAAAACATGAATTCTCCATAGTTGGCTAATTCTTGTTCTTGTAGGAAAAGGTTATAGACTCTATAAATAGAGGCTCTTTTCTTCTAGTTTGGTAGCATCCACAATGTAGTCCTAGGGGTTTGAGAGTATTGTTTGGGGGGAGACTTTGTAAGACACAAGTGTTGCGTATCACTTGTGTGAACCTCTTTGTATTCTGAGTGAATTGTGTGAGGTTGTCTCTCTTGACATTTTGTACTCTCGTTTATATAGTGGATTGCTCATCTCCTTTTGTCGACGTAGGTCGATTGACTGAACCACGTTAAATTATTGTGTCTCTTTTGGTGTATTTCTCGCATGTCTTCTTATTTGGATCTTTCGAGGTTTGCTTTGTTAGCTTCCGCATGACAACTGATTATTTCGGTCCTAACATCATGAATACGCAGAGCCTCAATAGCTTGCTTATAATTGTAGGCCACAGTATCCCAACTGTCTAGGCAAGTTTTAAGCATTTTCTTAGTTTTGGGAGGAGTAGCAGGGGATTCTGAAGCTCTTTTAAAAGTTGCAAATGCCAATTTGGCGAACTGATCGCTCGCCTTCATAGCCACTTGAAGAACATTTTATACGTTGACGGCATTTCCTCGCATAAATGGAGCGATGGTTTCGGTGCAAAGATCAGGATAGTCCGTATTGTCGCATATCTCCTTTATCTTATCATGATCACTACTTACACCCTCATCTTTTTGCTTATTAGTGGACATAAGAGAAGAAACGAGGCCTAATTGATTATTAGAGGAAATTAAATCAATGGAGATGGAAGAAAATTCTGATTGTGACTGTGAATTTTCATTTCATATCCAGGCGGGTATGGAGAATAACTGGTGGGTGAATTTGCATTTTGTTTTGAAGAAGAAGAAGCTATGAGTTGCATGCTTGGTGCAACATGTGGGGATGAGTTAATGAGATTATTGTTATCTACGGATTGTGCTGAAGTGAGAGTGAAGAGAAAGAAGAAAGAAAGGAACAGACATTCCATGTTTTATTTGAAGTTTTTAATTAATTGACCAAATGGTGTAGGGGGAAATGAATGGAAAGGAACAACATGAACAAGTAATTGAGGAAGGGAGGAGAGTTGAGTTACCATAGAAAACAGGTTGACATGAATGAAAATAGGAGAACCTTTAAAATGTTTAACAAATTAAAGTTACCAGTGGCACATCTACATTGTCGGCACTCTCTACATAATACTATCTAATTAAGTCTATACTAATCATTGTTATATGTACAGAGATATTACACATCCATTGGCTTAAAAATTTTGGATAGCTTAATACTACTTATTTTCGAGACAAATTCCTAGCCTATATTAAAAAAATGTAGAGCGAAGTGTATCTTGGACATCACTTTCTTACAGTTTCAAATAAAGATCATAAGCATAAGAAAATTGAGCGAGTGAAAAGCTAGTGAAAGATGGTCATTTATATTTGATATATATAAATGCTCGTCCAAGTGTTATTAATATAGTTATGGCAAATTCATATTAGATTTGGGTATAAAAAAGGATAATACTGACTTCTTTTAATCCAAGAGATTTCCAACAGAGAAAAGGCAACTAAATCAATATGGAGTCTCAGACAAGATTTATATTCCTCTAATAGATGAGATTATGGGAGCTAATAATGATCTAAATTTTATGATTCCTTTCTCGCATTTTTTGTCTATTGGTTTTGTGTGCATGGCAGGAGGTGGCCTCTGGGTGGGTGATGAATTAGTATATTTTTCTTGATTGATCATGATATTGGCTTGTGTTCTTCTTCCTCCTCTCCCCTCCTTTCTGGACTAAATTGATATACACTGGATACATGAAATATAATTGTAGTAGATTACTTATCCTCCCTTTCCATTTGATGCGATATTACCAAGCCTTGCAATTAGTTTTCAGCAGTATATATATCATTGGAAGTGAATTACTCCACGCTGTCTATTTTTACAAAGAACTCTTTATCGTTTTCCTTTTTTTGACGACTGTTATGTCCGGGTCAACTCGCGCGCAATGTCAAGTTTCAGCTATTATGAATGAAGTAGTACCATAAAAAGGTTCAGCTACCACATAATGTCGAGTAAAACAGAACACACAAGAGAATTCATAACATCCTTATTTAGTTGATTCTCAAAAACCTTCTCTTCACAGGATTAGTATTTTTACCTGTATCAAAACCATATTTTCCATCTTTCATGTAGATTGTAGAAGGCCCCATGTAAATCATAACAGTTTAACACAATACTGCCTTCTTTAGTGAAGCTACCTTATAATCTAAAAAGATAAAGCATATAAATAGAAAGCACGTAATGATGAAGCCAGATTGAAAGAGTTCGAAAAGTTTATTTACTGCAGCAATCCATAATGACAGGAATTAACAGGCGTTCAACATGAGGGTACACAATACACACATCAACATGTTCAATCTTGATCCGAATCAAGCTTAGAACACAGACAAGATTATTTTTAACATAAGCTTAGATCTCAATGACAATAAATCAGCTCTGCCTGTAAAGGAGTTCAGCACATTGTAAAATTAGTCTTCTGCATTTTTCACAACAGTAACAGGACACGTAGCATTATTCACCACATAGTTGCTTACACTGCCCATAATAGCCCTGTAAAGATATAAAGGAGGAAAAACTATAAGTTAGAATATTCCCTTTATTTCGAGCAGAAGGCAGTAATGCCTATTCCCCTTATTTCGAGCAGAAGGCAGTAATGCCAATTTGCTCAATTCTTATGAGATTTTTGCTGAAATTCCACTCAAGTAATAAAGGTTCCAAGTTTACTCATGCTATTTAAATGCATTTGGAATCAGGTAGCAAGAACATATTGACATCTTTGTCAAGAAGTAACTGCAATCAAAGTTCCAGTTCTCCACAATAGTTGCAAAAGAAAAGGCAGTGAAGTGACTAATTTCCACTTTGACTTGATACACAACATGATATTCAGTCACAAAAGGAATTATAGAAAAGATCAGACCTCTTGATCTTTCCAAGCCCTCTATTCCCTATGACCAGACAACTCAAGGGAGTTTTGTCAATTGCTTCACATAACTTCTCTCGAGCATCTCCCCAGAAAATTTTCATGACTACTGTAATCTGCAAACAAACAAAATCTTGTAAGAATACTTAATCTAGGTATGCTTACTGAGAAACACCAGATCTCATAAAAGAGAAAATATCACCTCCATCTGCCTAGCAGCTAGGGTAATCATTTGCAATGTTTCGGGGTCAGGGTTAACCCCATACCTTTTCATTGTGTGGCCATCACATAACTCGGATAAGGGAATGAAAGCTGTAAAAAGAAAAAACAGAAAGAAAGAGAAGATCTCAAAAGATGTATCAGAAGATAGAATCTCGCTAATCAAATATCAGATATTTTAGCAGTAACAAGCCCAAGGTGACATGATTTCACTACTATGACTCGTAGGAAGCTACTATAGCTCTTGGCTCTTGCACCTAGACACGTCAAAAAGGCATATAAAGGTAGGTGCAAGCATGAACTAGATGATTCCAGATATGCAACGCTGTACCCAGTTAAAGATTAAACAGTTTGAAGGTATACTAATACAAGTAATTGTGGAGACAAAACATCTATACGTACCCTAATGCAATCTAGTTTCCTATCCCCTCTACCAAACCAAGACTAAATTCCCAAAACAAATACTTGTAATGTCTCCATATTTGACACGGATGGGATTCTCTATGAAACTCAAAAAGCATGAGCTGTATCTTCAATACTGATAATGACACTCTGAACGTATATCAAAAATTTCTTTATAGTGAAACATAAAAACTCTCCATACATAGACAAGTGATTTAACCCTATTCCAGTCACCAGAGTTCCCATGTCCATGACATCTAATCAACAAGCACAAAAAAGCAGATATTTTTCTAGGTACATCTACAGAGATAAACCTTATCTGATCTTCTACGTCACTATGAACTAGTAGATCGCCCAAAGCTACAAAAAGTCTGACACTCAAACCATAAGAATATAGTAGGACAGACATAAAAGCTCCAAAATTTTCACCAGCTAGCGCACCATTTCTGTCTGAAAGTAAAGGAATCTATCTAGCTATCAAACTTTCTGCGCGAAAAATATACTCCTTCAATATACAGATAGACAAAAGAAAGCAAGATGTCTTGCAACACCGCCAGTATTTACAGCAAGGATTGTAACCTACAATGTTTTAATTAGTTATTTCACCTTGATACCCATCAGATTAAAAATGACTCAGATGGCCAACATATCAATCAATTCGACTATGTGAATCCTCTTTCTCAATTAGATGATTCATCATCTACTGCCGAGTAGCGGAGCCAAGATTTTTACTAAGGGGTTTATATTCAAAAATATAAAGAGGTAAACACACAAAGAAACCAAGGGGATTCAACATCTACTACATATACAAAAAAAAAATATTTAAAAAATTAATATTGACCAATATAGTGTATTTTTTAAACCCCCCCCCCCCTCTTTAAGGTACCCTGGCTCCGCCCCTGCTACTAAAGCCATTCCTTTACACCTGAGTGCCGATCCTCCTCCTTTATCTAAGTGGAAGACCGGGTATTCTTTGTAAAGCTCACACAGAAGAAGTTGAGATGACCAACATATATATGAGCTTATAAAATCAGTCAACAGGATGGATTAATTTTATTTATTGGGGTTGGATAACTTGGATTAGATAAAAGTAGAGAGACATGAGGAAGAAAAAGGAATTAATTGAAGAGATCATACGAGAACCAGTGGCAACCCAGAGCTGCATCTCGCTTTCTTCATAGTGTCCTTCAGGTCGAACAGTAACGAGAATAAGGGTATCCCCTTTACGAATAATGTTATCAATCGCCCATTTCAAAGCTTTCTTGCTGCATGCTGAGAAATCTACTGCTACCCCAACAAATCTATCACCTCCTTCCATCCCTCTTAAGAATTTTGCTTTGGTTAAGAGTTTTCAACAACAACAATAATGGAGAGAGCAACTGGATCACGACTATTTCAAGATAGAAGAAGAAGAAGAAGAAAAGTACTCAAGTTAGTGCGATGTTGATGTGTCGGATGTCATATTTTCCTACCACATGTAAAGCCAAAACGCTGTTGTTGGGACCCACTTTTCTGGCTCATGAAATTTCCCCTTCTCTTTCTTTCTTACTTAATTGGAAAAATTAATTTAATTAGTACTCCTCCGTTTCAAAATGGTTGGCAGGTTTAGATTTTGTAGAATTTTTAAAATAATTAATTAAGAGTGTGATTTGATTAATATATTCTATATTCATTCATTAATCTTTATCTATTTATATTGAACACAACTGTACATAGGAAAAGAAGGAAACGTTATTTTGTAAATTTGGTAGGCAATATTTCTATATATTTTGTATCCTAGAATAGAATATATTTTGTATCCTAGAATAGATTTATTTGCTGAAAAAACTCTGTATAAATTAGGAAGCTACTCTGTGATTATACCTAGGCTTTTTCAAGATTGTTTTTATCATGGTATTAGAGCAGAACGATCCCTGAGACATACTTTTTTCCCTCTTTTCTTTTCAATCGTGAATTACTCCTTCACAAAACCACTGTTTCTTCATCATCATGACAAACAAAGGTGAAAATTTGCAATCCAATGCCCTGCTTCAACATGACCCGTCATCAGTTTATTATTTGAGTTTGGCAGATGGTTCAGGTATGTCAATCACCAAATATACTTTGACGAGTGAAAATTATGATGTTTGGGTAAAAGCGTCTATCAATGGTCTTGAAGCAAAAGGGAAATTGGGATTTGTTAATGGAGATTATTCTAAATCAGAATTTGAAAACGAAGCCGAACTTCAAGCATAGCGAGTTAATAATTCAGCCATATGTTCTTGATTGTTTAATTCCGTCAAAGACACTATTAAACCAAGTGTTGTTGGTTACAAGGTTGATAAACAGATGTGGAGTGACCTTAAGAAACGTTATTCAGTTGTTAATGGTCCTCGAATTAATCAATTAAAATCTGAACTTTCTTCCCTTAAGCAACAGGGAACCAGCGTTGTTTCGTATTATATGAAAATTAAATCTTTGTGGGAAGAATTGACAGGTTATGAAGATGTAACGTGGGGGTGTTCTTGTACTGTTGAGCCCAAACTAATAAGTCGCGCTGATATAAAACTAACCCATCAATTTCTAATGGGTCTAGATGACTTCCTTTTTGGAACTTTGTGGTCCCAGATCTTGAGCATGGATCCTCTTCCTACTCTCAACAAAGCTTATGCATTGGTAAGCCAAGAAGAAAGGTGTAAAAAGTTGTTCGGGGACACGAGGAACGGGAGGTTTAGTTTTGCAATGCAAGCGCTTGGAGGAGGAGAAAAAGGATGACAAGTTCTTTCTACTGCACAACAACCAGTCCAATTTATGGGAATCATGGATCGCCCCCCTTACACCTATTGTGGAAGATATAATCATGATTATGAACATTTTCATTAGCAACTCGGATGACTCGGGTCAGGCCGTGGTCGAGGACGAGGAAGGGGGCGTGGAACAGGACAACAAAATAACAATTCAGGTCGTGGTAGTGGATTCCAACAACCACAACAGCAACAGCAGCAGCATCAACAAGGCACGCAACAGCAACAACAACAACGAATGCAGCAGCAGCCTGCTGCCATGGCAGTGCATGCTACGGACAGTCCTCGGGACTCAATAAGTGATTTCTTTGCGCTATTGACACCCGAACAGGTGCAATTTTATTTCTTGATTGAAACTTCCCCATCTGGAAAGGACAAACTATCTAGTAAGCCATATATAAGTGTGTTAGAGGCGTGTATCAATACACTAGACACACATATCAATAGATTGGATCATTGGTTTTTCGATAGTGGTGCATCTCATCACGTCACAGGAAATTTGAATTTGTTATTTGATATTGTTGACATCAATCAGCTGCCAGTATACCTTCCCAATGGTACAGAAACACCAGCCATTAAATTCGAACGTGCTAAATTGACAACCAATCTTATATTACAAGATGTTTTATTTGTGTCTAATTTATCTTATAACCTTATTTCTGTTGGGCAATTAACTATAGATCACAAGTGCCATGTGATATTTGCTGACAAGTTATGTGTGATACAGGATCATACTTTGAGGATGTCGATTGGTCTGGGTGAGCGACGAAATAGGGTGTACTATTTTTGATGAGTGACACAAGAGATGCACCAAGTCGTGAATTCAGTGGAAACATACGGATTGTGGCACCGACGCATGGGACATCCTTCAAGTCAGAATTTATCTATGTTGTCAAGCTTAACTAATATACCCTCAAAAAGGATAGATGGTAGTGTTTGTGATGTTTGTTTTTTGGCTAAACAAACTAGAACGCCTTTTCCATTGAGTGATAATAAAGCCCTTGCTATCTTTGATTTAATTCATGTTGATATTTGGGGTCTCTATCACCGTTGTTCATTTACTGGTGCATACTATTTCTTAACTATTGTCGATGACTTCAGTAGAGTTGTCTGGGTCTACTTAATGTTGGATAAAAGAGAAGTTGGAAAATTGTTGAGTGAGTTTTATGTTATGGTTCAGACACAATTTGCTAAAACAGTCAAAACAATCCGTAGTGATAACGGTTTTGAATTTACAAAAGGGAAAATGCCAGAGTTTTATAAAACACATGGAATAACTTTACAAACTAGTTATGTAGGAATTCCTTAACAAAATGGGTGCGTCGAAAGAAAACACAAACACATTCTTGAAGTAGGCAGAGCACTGCGTTTTCAAGCACATCTTTCAATTAAATTTTGAGGAGAATGTGTTTTGACTGCGGTTTTCTTAATTAATCGTACTCCAACTACTCTACTACATTGAAAGTCGCCTTATAAACTTTTGTTTAATAAGCTACATGTGTTTTCTTACATTCGCATTTTTGGTTGTCTTTGCTACGCTTATTCCAAGCCTAGGATCAATGATAAATTTACTTCGAGGAGTCGAAAATGTGTTTTTCTTGGGTATCCCCATGGTCAAAAGGGATGGGAGTTTATGATTTAGACAATAAAGAAATGTTTGTATCTCGGGATGTCATTTTTCATGAACATATTTTTTTGCTTAGCACTAAGATATCCCCTGCTGATGCTACTAAGGTCCTAACTGAGGATGACTCCTTGGAATTTTAATTTATGACACCCCCTTGTTGTCCAGCAGCGACCCTCTTCATATGATAATTTGAATGTACAATAGGAAATTATTATGGACACTGTAAATAGAAGCTCTCATGATAATGTTATGGATAAGGGGAGTGCATCTAAACCTACAGGGGTTCCTTTGTCAGAGACTGAAGTTTTAGGTCGTCATAGGAAAAAACGACCTCCTTCTCACTTACAGGATTATGTTTGTTCCTCTGTTAGCACAACACGTTCTATCTCGCCATAACCAAGCCAAACGGTCTCCTCAGGTACTCCTTATCCTCTAGCTAACTTTGTCAATTGTGAAAAAATTTCTAATGCCCACAGGAATTTTCTTGCTGCTACCGCTTCGGAGAATGAGCCATGTTCCTTTAAGGAAGCAATGAAAGATCCTCATTGGCGGGATGCTATGTAAAAAGAGATTGATGCATTAGAGGAAAATGAAATGTGGTCTCTTGTACCTCTTCCTCATCGTAAAAAGCTTATTCAAAGTAAGTGGGTATACAAAATTAAATACAATTTTGATGGCACAATAGAACGTTACAAGGCTCGCTTAGTAATCCAAGGGAATGAACAAGAAGAGAGCATCAATTTCACAAAGACTTTTTCCCCAGTAGCAAAAATGGTGTTTGTTCGCACTTTTCTTGTCATTGTTGTCTCAAGGAGATGGAAAATTCACCATCTTGATATCAATAATGCTTTTTTACATAGAGATTTACATGAAGATATCTAGATGAAACTTCCTCCAGGTTATGTCTCATCTCAATTGAATTTGGTTTGCAAGTTGCGGAAATTCCTATATGGACTTCGACAGTCTCCACGCAATTGGTTCGCTAAGTTAACAGTAGCTCTTCGAAAGTATGGCTTCGTTCAGTCACATGCAGATCACACTTTGTTCACCTTCAAAAAAGGTGACACTTTTCTCGGAGTTCTAGTGTATGTTGACGATTTGTTGGTTGCTGGAAACAATTCAGGAGCATGCTCTATATTCAAGAAGTATTTGGCAGATTGTTTCTGCCTTAAAGATCTCGAACCCTTGAAATAGTTTTTAGGAGTCGAGTTCTCTCGTAGTAAGCAGGGACTTTTCTTGTGTCAACGAAAATATACTTTTGATATTTTGTCTGAAGCAGGACTTTTGGGAGCTAAACCTGTCTCTACTCTGATGGTTCAAAACCATCGACTTGGTCTTGCTACAGGTGAATTATTTATTAATTCCAGTAGCTAGCGTCGCTTAGTGGGACGTCTGATTTATCTGACAATTACTAGACCAGAGATCTGTTAGTCAGTTCACGTCTTGTCTCAATTCCTTCAGGCTCCAAGAGTTGAACACTATGATGCTGCTTTACAAATCTTAAAATATTTGAAGAGCATCCCGAGCCAAGAAATTTTCTTTCCTGCTGATAGCAATTTGCAGTTGTATGCATTTTGTGACTCTGATTGGGCCAGTGGCCCCTTGACTCGTCGTTCTTTAATCGGGTATTTTTTCTCTTAGACAATTTACCGATCTCTTGGAAAATAAAAAAAAACAACCTGCTGTGTCACGTTTCTCTGTAGAGACCGAGTATAGGTCTATGGAAACCACCACAACTAAGCTCATTTGGCTCAAGTCCTTCTTAGCATCATTGGGGGTATTTCATCAGCAACCCATGCAGTTGTACTGCGACAACCAAGCAGCTCTACACATTGTTGCCAACCCAATTTTCCACAAACGTACCAAGCATATTGAGATTGATTGTCACTATGTTCGCAAGCAGCTTATGGAGAGAAATATTGCTACAGCTTATGTGGGTACACATTTTCAACTCTCTGACATATTCACCAAAGCTTTGGGACATCCTCACTTTTCTTTTCTACTTCGCAAGTTGGGCATTTTTTGTTTGCAAGCTCAAATTTGAGGGGGAGTATTAAACACAACTGTACATAGGAAATGAAAGAAACGTTATTTTGTAAATTTGGTAGGCAATATTTTCATATATTTTGTATCCTAGAATAGAATATATTTTGTATCCTAGAATAGATTTATTTCCTGGAAACTCTGTATAAATTAGGACGCTACTCTGTGAATACAACGAGGCTTTTTCACGACTGTTTTTATCAATTTACGTGTCGCTTAATTCTAGAATAATTAATGTTAAGAGTAAAGTTGGAAAAGAATAATTAATGTTCTCTTGATCTTTTAAACTGACAACTATTTTGAGATAAATATTTTTAATAAATATGTCAACTATTTTGAGACGGGGGAGGAAGTATTGCCTTTACTGAGATTGAACATTATTTTTTAAAAATTTGTCACTCTAAATCTTGAATTGTTTTATTTGAGAGAGGAATTTTAGTAGGTCAATTGGTTGGTCATATGAACTTTCACTTTGTTGTGTGATGGTTCGATTTCTCAGCTTATATGTATATGTGTGATGGTTCGAATTCTCAGCTTGTTGTAATAACGAGAATGATCCCACGTTGCATGTGAAAATGTGGTGCAAACATGGAGACTTACATTTTAGATTTTACTTCGATGATAATTTTAATTTTTAGATTTTAATTCTTTGATGATTTTGCTTTTTAAATAATAATTATTGGTGATTTGGAAACTATTTGAAAGAGCTATGAAGGAAATTATTGGTGGTTGCAGCTATGGAGGAAAGTTGAGTTGAAGAAGAAAGAAAAAAGAAAAGTTAAAAGAGGGGGAAAAAAAAGAAGAAGAAAAGGAAACAAATAGGAAAAATATTACGAATGACACAAATAGGAGGAACAATAGCTAAGAGGACATAGATAGGACTGCTTTGTAGAACACTAGTAATTAGTACTTCCTTACCACCAGCAGGCAACAACTTTTCTTTTCAGGCTTGTAGCTTTCCTTTAACTCTGTCAATCAGCTCTGCATAGTTCTCCCTTCTCTTTCTTGGGTGATTAATAGGGCATCCTAAGTATTTCATAGGAAAAGAGCCCCTTGTAAAACCTGTGCTTTACTCCACCAGAGAAATTGAGTTTCCTGCAACATTCTGATGTATGTAAAAGAAGCTCTTCTCCTTATTAACTTTCTGTCCTGACTGTTTCTTATATTCTTGCAAAACAAACATAATTTTCTGTAAAGAAATTCATTTGCAGCAGTAAAAATAATTGTGTCATCTGCATAGGCTAAATGGTTAAGATTAGAACTCCACTTTGACATCCCATGTCCTACAAATTGATTATCCTCAAACAAATTCTTAAGAGCTCTAGTTAGCACTTCTGCAGAAAGAATGAACAAAGCTGAAGAGATAGAGTCTCCCTGTTTCACCCCTCTGGTAGAGTGAAAAAATCTATAAGATTGTCCATTTAATAACACATAGTAGTAATTATTAGCAACCAATCTCCATATCATATCAACAAACAGATTGAAAAATCCCATCTTCCTAAGCACTTTCATCAGGAGAAACCAGGATACCATATCATAGGCCTTTGCCATATCTAACTTTATCACAACATTATCAAGGTTTCCTTTCTTACCAGTATCAGTGACCAATTCCTGGGCAAGCAAAACATTTTCCATAATACTTCTACCTTTGACAAAACCTGACTGATTAGAAGATATGATGTTAGGCAACATACCTTCTAATTTATCGTGGATAATTTTAGATAGAATCTTATTGACAAAATTACTCAGACCAATAGGACTCATGTCTGAGAAAGAGTGAATGATTTCTTTCTCTGGAATGAGACCAAATTAGTATGGGTGATAGATTTTGGTAGTGAGTTACCAGAGAAAAAACATTGCACCATTCTAACAATGTCTGGACCGACAATATCCAAGCAAATCTGAAAGAAGTTACCAGATAGACCATCAGGGCCACAAGAACTGTCCCCACTAAGATTGAACACAACCTTTTTGCATTCATCACTGTCTGGTAAAGCCCCCAACATATGATTATCCTCTTCATTAATCAATGTAGGAACATGATCTAACAAGGAAAAGTCAGTGGCATCTCTATCCTGCTGTAACTATTTCTAAAAATGGTTTATAGCTTTATCTGATATCTCTGATTCCCTTTCTAACCAAGTACCATATGACTTCTGAATCTTGTTAACTTTAAGCCTCTGCCATTTACCCTTTACCAAGCTGTGAAAAAATCTTATATTCCTATCACCACTTTCAAACCATTCATAGCCTGCTTTCTGTTGCCAAAAGATCTCCTCAAACTTTAAATACCTGGAGTACTCAACTTTAGATTTTTACATCATAACTCTATTCTCAAAAGAAGGAAATTATTCAAAGGGTTTCTCCTTGATTCTTGCAATCTCTTCCCTAATGATTAATTACTTAAAGATATCCTCAAATGTCTATCTGTTCCACAAGGAAAGAACCTGTTTAATCTTCTTCATTATTCTCTTAAAATCCAGAAAGGATTAGAAGAGAATTTTGCATCCTAATTTATCCTCACCACATCTTCAAAGTTATAATTATCAGTCCAGAATTTTAGAAATCTAAAAGATTTCTTAAAATTAGAAATAGTAACATCACATTTTAATAGCAAGGGGGTATGATCAGAACCACTCCTGGGGAGGTGCTCCACTTCTTCTAGGGAAAATAGGTTTGAAAGCCCTAAATTTTCCAAGATTCAGTCTATCCTTTCAAAAATACAATCCTCTCCAACTTTTCCATTCCACCACGTGAAAGGACTTCTCTTAAAAGGTAGTTTATATAAATCACAGGATTCAATGCAAGACTTGAAATCATCAGTATCTGCATTTGTAACTGGGAGACCACCCAACTTTTCTTTCCCTTCAAAACCACATTGAAGTCTTCTCCTATAAGCCAAGCATCCGCCATGCCAGAAGAGAAAGAATAAATTTCATCCCACAAATCCAACCTTTGGCCACTATCACACTTAGCATAAACCACTGTAACACAGAAATAAGTAGTTGTTGATAGGTTCTGGATTCTAAGAGTAACTTATTGATCTGAATTACCAATGATAGTAGCTTGAAACCCATGATTAATAAAAACCTAGATCTGTCCACTGGTATTGTGTCTGACATAAGGCATCTTCAATCTACTCCTATATATATTGATGGTTCTGATATGTTGAAAAGGTACAAATAAAGCCACCAAGGCAAACTTATTAAAGTTGTCCAACATTTGCACTCTTTGAAAAACTTATTGTGTATTTAGTGACCTTATATTCCATTTTAGTGCCTTCATCATTTCTTACCAGATTGAGAGACTATATTCCTCTTTTGTTGCACCCTGATAGGTTGAGAGGAATCCTCATTAACTTGTTTCTTTCCTTTTCTTACTAATTTTATTGCATTCTCCACGCTAGGTGAGATGTCTGCTTCTTTCAAAACTTGATCTTCCTGATAACCTGATGTATAATTGTTAAACACTCTAAAACCACCCTCTATACCTTCTAAAGTCATCTCCACCTTGTGTGTGATAATATCATGAAGAGCTTTATTAAGAGAATCAATAGCATCCATCAACAGTTGAGATTCATATACCTGTACCATAGTAGGAACCTCTATGATAGCCAAAATTAGGGGAAGAGTTCTTAGTCAACTCCAGTGTTGTGACACCATTTTCTTATTCTACTTCAGATGTATTATTGTTATTGGAACTCACTCTTTGTGATTTTTGGCTTGCAGGTGATGAAATTACAATGGCCATTGTTGTATCTGCAAGTACTTTGACCATTGACCCACTACCACCACCATCTAAGGATAATTGTAAGTCAGTTGTTGCTACTTCTCTATTTTCTTTCTCTAATTCAGCAGTATTATTGTCAATGGAACTCACACTTTGTGATTTGAAGCTTGCAGGTGTTGAAATTTCTCTAGGCATGGTTGTACCACTACCCCACCATCTAAAGATAATTGCAAGTCTGTTGTTGTTGTTAACACCAAACTGTTCTCTTCATTATTTGCTTGTGATGTTTTTAGCCCTATTTCAGATATGATGCCCCTTGTTGCATTGTTGATTATTTTTCCATCTTTGTACTCCTGATATTTGTTGTTACAGTCAACTTCTTCCCCATCTATTTTCGTGCCTCCTTTTTTAGACAATTTTTGTGATGGATCTGTTTCATTCCCTTATAGCTGGTTTTGATCTTCTCCTTCCTATTTATGAGCATCTAACTTTGCATCATTGTGTCTAGCAACCCTTCTATTGGTATGTTGTAATATGCCATGATTTCATGGCACTTTCGATGCTTAAAACAAGGAAAATATGCAATACCTTGGGTATGTTTGATAGTTATGATGTGTTTTCTATTCTATCTTGCAGGAAAATAGGTTTTGGAGGAAAAATTGAGAAGACGGGAAGAAGCATGCACTAGAACGAAGTTTGTGAAGACAAAAGAGCGGAGTTGAAATTCACAGAAGTGACACGGTTGTGACTCAGGACCATAGGTCAGGTCCGTGAGTCAACTTCTGTAGTTGTGCATGGAGCCCTGATTCCTATGACCTGGACCCACGATCCGTGGGTTGATTCCATGACCTCAAGTCACGGTCCGTGGAAAGTTGCTGAATTTTTTCTCCTACATATTTTAGGATAGGATTTGTTTTGTATCTATAAATACCCCTAGGTTGTCCTATGTTTAGGGTGTTGATCTATTACATTGTTTTGGATTCTATTACATTGTTTTGAGGTTCATAAACACATTGATCTTGTAATCTCAAACATCGTTTATAGAGTTTTGATTTATATTGAGATTTCAGAGTCTTATTCTTCTTGTGAGTTCATAATTATGTTTTCATCATTAAAATTTTTCTTGTGTTCTTGCAATCATGAGTAGCTAAATCTCTCAACTAGGGTTGTGTGAACCATGAGGAATTAACGAAACGGGTTAAGTACGAAGTAATTCTGAACCAGTGTGACTGCATGTATTGGTATTTCCTTCACTATAATTGATCTTCTAACGGTTGCAAATGTTGGAAACTCGCTTGTATTCTAAACTTTCTCAATAGAGAAGTAGAGATTGGGAAAAGGGAATAACAATAGAGATTTGAACCTATCAACCTTCATCTGATAACTTGAGCCATAACAGGAATAGTTATCTGAGATCAAGAACAAGGGTTAGTAGCGCGACACTCGGAGACCGAGAGGAGAAGAGTGAAATTCATCTAACCAAGGTCGAGAGATGTTTAGATAAACCTATCTTTTTAGATTTTGCATGCAACGCAGTGGGACAGTTTGCCAGCACAAGTATCCAGTGGAGTTAAGGAATCTTGGGGATCACAATCCTAGTGTCTTTCTCGTATTGATCACAAATTCGACAATCAACAATTGTTACTGTTACTATTTATTTACAAAAAAATCCCTTTTGTACTTACTTGCTAATTACTAGGACAAACACTCGATAGAATTTCGTCCTATGCCCTGTGGGATCGACCCCAACCTAGTTGGGTTCTATATTTGATACAGCAATCGCGTTATACTTTTCTGGAGGTATAGTTTGGGCGACATCATGTTGCCCCTCCAAATTATGTGTCGGTATGTCAATGTCCCTTTCTCCATCTTCTTGTGCATCATCTTGTAATAAGTCAAGAATTTATTGTACTAACTCCTTTGTTGGCCAGAGTTGCCTCCTCAGTTACCTCACTCACTAGTTTTGTAGTGCCTTTGTATAACTTGAACCTTCTGCTTGTATGGTTCCACCTTGCAAAAATAACCTTACCATTTATAAATCTTCTTTGAATAGGTACTGTTGATAGTTCATCCCCTTTATTTTGTTCCCCTACTTATTTCTCTTCATCCACTGGCCTTCTTAACTCAGGGTGTAAACTTCTACATTCAACTTCTTGAATCTTATATGTTTGACAATATTTGGGCACCAAGTCATATTGAATATTCACTTTTTGCACTCTTATTTCATTTTTCTTACTATTAAGTACTTCCAACTCCACATAATCAGGAAGCTTAGCCGCCAAGTCCACTTGGAATTTAACCCTTGCACAACTAGATCGATTTTTGTTATAGTGGCCATATCCAAATGGATTGGCTTTCCCATAGCAGATGCTAGAGAATAAAGTGACTCCTTCACAAAAAAAGTAGGTAAAAGATTTGGAAAGGATATCCATGCCATTGCTTGAGTTGTTTCTTCATCCGACTTAAATTTTGCATCATATGCATTTGATATTCCATTCCATCTTTAGCAGTTAAACGTTCTTGGACATCATGTTAACAAAGCCTTCCATCAAATTAAATTTCATTAGAATGTGTCTGTATCTGAGTAAACCAATTTAACAATCACCTTTCATCTTGCATTGTTTTGGAATTTGAATCTTAAGATCCTCCAGATCAGGACATTCGTAGGAAAATTTTCCAATCACTGTAAGTTGTAAGTCCTCAATTACATACATCCATTGTACTTCTTTCTCTGTCCACGTAACTCTTGGGATGCCATTTTTATATTCCACAGACTTCATGGGAATCGATTCAGTCACTGTCCTCATGCCTTGTTGTGAATTATTGTTAGATTCATGAGATCAACATATTTCAACTTGTTTCTATTTAGTTCATCACTAACACCTTGTGCAATTTCAGGATTATCAATGATAGGCAAATTTTTAGGATCGATAGGCAAAGTAGCATTTTTGGGGGATTTGGGATGGTATAATTCTGGGAAGTTTGTAGGTGAGGTGAGGGAGAAATTTTGGCTAGCCACGTCGGACTGACCAGTGACCAGACCGGCCATTTCGATGGTGGAAAGCTAGGGTTTCGGTGGGTTTTAAGGGTTTTTTAAAAAATGTTTGTCATGGATGAGTTTGATTGTTATCTTAGACTTTGGGGATATTTTGGAGCATAATTAGAGAACTGGTGGTGCTCAAATTTTGAGCACAAGCTCCTTGTTCCCCGAGGGATGTTATTATGGGTCCAATTTTCAGATTCCATAAGCAGGCCCCACGGGTAATTTTATCCCAACTTTTGACCTGGAGCACTTTATATCAATGTTGATATCGTTGTTCTTGTCTTGATGAGTCCATCCATATTTTGATAGCGTGGAAACAGTCGGAGGCTTTTCAGAAGGTAAAATCCACGATTTAATGGTTTGTGAGCTTGTTCTTCGGTGTCCAAGTAGGCTACGTCTTACCTTCCTTTAGACTTTTCTCAGTTATTGTATTGGCGTGGTAAATTGCTAATTATTGGTGGGTATTGTGGTTCGAATAATATTTTAGGTATTTTATAATTCTTTTAGCCGGTTAGGGGATTTTAGGGTAGATTTCTACCTTGAATTCCTTAGGCCCAATAGTTGCTTCTCTTTTAGGACTTGGCTTAGCGTACCTAGGGCCCTTGGGATTGGATTTAGATAACTAAGTCTTCGGGTAGTTGTTTTCCTTAGGTTGGATTCTCAGGGCTTGTAGTTAGTATGATCGCTCGTTTAAAGATAAAATACCTTAAGATAGTGTTCAGTCCCGTTATAGATGACTATAAAATACCTAAGATGCATAATAATGGCCTGATTATCGGTATTGTATAAGCTTGCTCACTCTGTTGTAGTTGTTTGATTTGTATCCTTGGCATTTTAGTATTGCTGGCCTAAAAACGTAGTTTTCATCTCGATAAATAGATTTTTAAATACTTTTAAGGAAATTGGTTTTCTAAAAGAAAAATGGATTATTTAGCCCAGGTTTGAGTCCGTGCACTTGATTTTACTGCATATCGCACACTTATTCCCGGTTCGAGTCCGGCATGCATTGTTATTGATCTTTGGTTGGGAATTCAGTTTGAATCTGGTATGATATATGGATATGGCTGGAGGAGGAGTATACGATACGTTCATTGCATATCATGGCTTATTTTCACATTCCTTACCATTGTACTTGGTTTATATTAGTATTACCTGTTGTTTACATCCACCGTGCTTATGGGGACTCGGTTGGGTTTTTTTCATTGTGTGTACCTTCTAGGCTTATGGGGGTATAGTTAGGTTGTAGTTAGACGCTAACTTACGCTTTTTGAGTTATTTCTTTTATTTCTCTTAGTTACCTAGCTTTAGCCTATTATTCTTTTTCTGACCCCCTCCTTTCTTGCCTCTAGCTTAGATTCGCTCTTTATTATGCTTTTACTTTATTTGAGCTTAGTCAGCCTATGATGCATACCGAGTACCACGTGTTTTGATACTCATACTAAACTTTTGCATCTTTTTCCCTGATGCAGATCCTATTATAAGTCATCGTTGTTGATGCCGCCCTTGAGTGGAGCTGTTGATCGGGGATTAGTGTGAGCTTTCAGCATCCAAAGCTGATCCATTTCCTTCTGTTGGGCAATAGTCTTATTTTGTATCTTTTAGAGACTACTTTGTATAAATTGCACTTGTCTAGTACTCATTGTGCTTAGTGGCTCTTGTACTAGCTTTTCTAGGTCTTGGGGGACTCGTTTTGTATATTTTATCCTTTCCCCTCGCTTTGTATGCATGCTTTGTATATTTTCCCCTGTTTCGCTGTTATCCCGTTACTCACTATTTTGGGCTATGATTTTTGCTTACCTACTGGTGAGTTATAGTAAGTGCCCTCATGACCTGAGTTTTTCGATCGTGACAATGAGTTGAGTACATGTAGATTTAGATACGATTTGTGGGTAGAAAGTTGTTCATATTGTAGTTGATACAATTGGGTGATCTAAGGTAGGAGCATGTAAAATTGTTTGAGGTTGCAATTTGTTCTTTTCTAATTATATTGCATTCATTATCATTTGATTGTAGTTGGCACCTGCTTAGCTTATGGGAATCTAGGTAGGTTATTCTTTGATGGGTTAATTGCTTGTTATTTGGTGATTTGCATCAGGAACAAGGGAAGTGGATACGAATTATGCAAGTAATGTGGTTTCAGTAGAATGTTGATTTTGTGCAAATTGTGTCTGTCATGTTGTGGTTTCAGTTTCGGGTTGTGTTGTTTCTGTTATTTTTTTGCCTTGCATGTTTGCTACATTATTCATACTGACATCCTCATTATTTGGGAGGCACTGCATCATATCTGCAGGTTATCACGTAGACAGGAGTCCTCATTGCGTGTGGTCGAGTTCAGTTGATGGTTAGTACACTCTGTTCTTTCCATAGTTGCTAAGTCTAGAGTCTTTTTTTGCTTTGTATAGATAATAGGTATGTCGGGGCCCTATCCTTACTAGGTGCTATGTCGGGGCCCTATCCTTACTAGGTGCTACCAGTTTTTCATCTTAGAGGCTTGTAGACATCTGTTGCGGGTCTCGTATACAATTGTGGTCTTCTTAGCCTTGTTGTCAGTTGTATTCTTAATTTTGATATTGTCGGCCTTGTGTATATATCTATGTGTTGGGTTGGTTTTCGCGCAGTTGTTATATGAAGCAACTTTGTTGGTCTGCTCAGTTATTCTTTTGTCTTTATATTAGGCATACTTGGTATTGTTCAAACCTCATTGGCCCAGACCTGTTGCAAGTTGTGTTATTTGGTTTGTTTTCAGTCGGTTCGCTCGGTCAAGTGAGACACCAACTGTCGGTCGTGCCTCCCCGAATTTGAAGCGTGACATCTACCAATTGAAGAATTTTATCATGGAGGTCATCAAAGATGAATCTAGTCCTCATTCATATCTTCTCTCACATATGCAAAACCATATATGTAAGGAATTAATAATTTGAAAATGCATGTTGGCTATCAACCTCCTAAGTTGCAACAATTTGATGGCAACGAAAACTTCAAATAACATATAGTGCACTTCGTCGAGATGTGCAACAATTTTAGGACTTATGGCGATTATCTCATCAAGCAGTTCATCTAATCTCTCAAAGAAAATGCTTTGTATTGGTACATAGATCTCACACTTGGTTCTATAGATAGTTCGAAGCAGTTGAAGCAAAAATTCCTCAGTCGTTTTCATAGCACATGGTGTATCATTAGTATGATTGAAGTAGAAAAAAATGACACTACACATTGATTGTCTCCTCCCACCCATCCTATGCCCCCAACCCTTGACCATCCCACTCCTCACCACCCCCTTACTCCCACTCCTCACCCTCACCCACTCCTCGTCACCCCCTTACTCCCACTCCTCACCCCCACCCCATCCCATAGTGCTTTGTTAGATTACACAGAAATGCTATTGAAATAATATTTTCTTATTTACTTAACAAACACTAAAAAACAAGTATGAAACACATTTATTTTCCAAAAAAATATTTTCCTCCATACCAAACACACCCTAGATCACCAACAGGTTTCTGAGCAGTTGGTACGCTCTGTTCTTTCCGGAGTTGCTAAGTGTGGAGTCTTCTTTTGTTTTATGTAGATGATGGGTATTTCGGGGCCCTATCCCGACTAGGTGTTAACAACTTTTCATATTAGAGGCTTGTAGACGCCTGTTGTCGGTTTAGTAGGCAGTAATGGTCTTGTTAGCCTTGTTGTCAGTTGTATTCTCAATTTTGGCTTTGCTGGCCTTGTGTATATATTTGTGTTTAGCTGGTTACCTTGCAGTTGTTATATGAAACGACTTCTACCCAACGCAATGACGTCCTTTTTTCCCTTGATCATTAGTTTAGAGAGGAAAGGTGTCCGCGGGGTTTGTCCGGGCCCAAGCAGATACAACCACTTTTGTATGGAATTCTAATTTCCAACAAAGATTCAACCATTAAATGAAGAGGAGTGAGCTATCCAACTGGGTTTGGATTTGAAATTGTTAACTCGAGGGCACTTTGAGGTGTCCTGGGTTTGTATTAGTTATTAGAGGACTGCAAAATTAATTTGGCGACATTCTACTGAAAGTCATAGCATTTGTTGAAGATAGATAATTAATTCCCAGTTTTTAGCCGCCTAAATCCTAATAGAAATGCCGAAAAGAAGATCACTGGTACATTTTAGTACGCATAACTGTTACACAGTAAACGGATAATCAATAGTACGCATAAATGTTATAATGCAAGTTATACTTTAGAGGGTATTTTCAAAATACCCATCTGTTTCTAGCTATAACAAAATTTAGATGACTTAAAGCTGCTACAAGCACCTTGTTTAGGGCATAACACCAAAATGTTGATTTGATTTAAGACTCAGGATTAACATAGATAATAAAGATGAGGGTCAATTGTATTTATTTTGTATGTCTAGATGTTGGCAATAGATTTCTTCAATTACCAAATCTCAACTATGAAGAGGGCTGAACCTCTTCCGACAATCATATTTGTGATGCAATGATTCAAAATTTATTCACACTTCATTGCGCGGGTGATCTCCCATGCAGTTGTGTCATGATGTTGATCCATAAGTCCTTCAACCTTTTTCCTGCCGTTCACCAATGCAACTTTGAATGTTTCATGCTCAAGGGATGATGGGTACATTATCTGCTCTTCCTGATTGTCAAATCCATAAAATGAAAAATAGTAAGAGAAATGAGCACTCCTTCGTGTTATCAAACATCAAACACAAAGTTCCCATCAAAGGTCAATCATTAATGGTTCGTAGAGAAATCGGCTGCAGAAACTTTGTTGAGTATATATATAGCGAAAAGTCTTTGAAAAAGCACGTATATACTATATAGTAATCCTTCTGAAGTGCCAAAGTATACTAAAATTCTGGAGACTACATATGGAATACTTTAATTGCCTGTTTATGGTACTCATAAAATAGAAAAAAAGAAAAATCAAAGTAGTTAAATTTTGTTATGAATCCACTTATTTTGAGTGAGTGGATGTCCATAACAAGTTCTATGGTCATAACAAGTTTTGGATGAGGACAACAAGTTTTATGGTCATAACAAGTTTTGGATGATCACAACAAGGTTTATGGTCATAACAAGTTTTGGATTGTCATAACAAGTTTTGATCTGTTGTAACAAGTTATGTAACGATGTATCTCCTTGTTGGTTTTTAAAAAAGATGGGGCAGCAAAAAGGGGGTTAAAATAACTCTCAATGGATTGAAATGACTTTCAATAAGCTTTTCAATAATTTTACTAAGCATTGGGGGGCTTTAAATAGCCACCTTACAATAGAAAAATCAGCAATATTTAAAATTCAAACTACCTAAAATATCTCAACAAAACAAACAAACTAACAAACATTTAAAATTCAAATTCAACCTAATCTAAACAACTTATTAAGCTAAAAATTACTGCAGTAACTAAAAGCAATTTTCAACACTCCTCCTTTGCTTTAGTTACTGCAATATAAAAAACTGCTCCTCCTCAATTTTAGCTCTAGCAGTTGATTCTGAATTTTTCTTGATTGTCTTTGAACTTGCACATTTTTTGCTTATTGATCTTTCTCTTCTTTCTTTTTATTCTTTTGGTTTTGTGCTTAAAAAACACCATCAATGATCTTATCTTATTTGAAAGCTCTTTTGAAAGTGCTTCCATGTGGACAATTGTAGGATTTGCAAAATGTTGTTGTAAGTATTTTTCTTCCATCAAAACAACACATATGACATAGGTTATAAAATATGATTTCATTTTCACTGACCAAATCTGATAGTTTTTGTCAGTGAAATTTTTTTGGGCATTCAAAGAGAGACTGTTGCTTGACATCTGTATTTATTGAAAATAGCCCTACGCTTTGAAATTAAGCTTGGGTTGAAAATGATAGCCCTGACGGGTTAAAAAGGTAGCCCTTAAGGGTTAAAAAATGGTTTGGTAGCGCTTTGGAAGAACTCACAGATCCCGTAAGATCAATGAGGCTCTTGATACCACTGTTGGTTTTTAAAAAAAGATGGTCCAGCAAAAAGGGAGTTAAAATAACTCTCAATGGATTGAAATGACTTTCAATAAGCTTTTCAATAATTTTACTAAGCATTGGGGGGCTTTAAATAGTCACCTTACAATAGAAAAATCAGCAATATTTAAAATTCAAACTACCTAAAATGTCTCAACAAAACAAACAAACTAACAAACATTTAAAATTCAAATTCAACCTAATCTAAACAACTTATTAAGCTAAAAATTACTGCAGTAACTAAAAGCAATTTTCAACACTCCTGCTATAAATAGGGTCTTCTATATGACCTATGATATATACTGAAAATAAGAAGAATTCTCTATAAGTTCCTTATCTAATTCTCTTGTTTTGCCTTTATTTTATAGCATTTTATAACAAATTTCACCTTTTTCTTAAAATTCATGACAAGTGAAACAATTTTGCTCCTGGAGAAATCAGCTGGTATGTATATATATATATATTGGAATTTGTTCAGAAAATTGTCGAATTTATTATCCAAATTCCAGTTTTCATGTCAGGTAGTTGGGCTTTACCTCTGGTAGTTCGCAGAATTCATCAGGAGTTATTTGCAGCAACTCCACAGCAGTTTGACCAGTACACCAGGCAAAGAGTTTTCCACTCTCATCTGCAAGAGTTATTTTTAAATGGAAATTCCGTGCCAGTTCTGCATTGCATTTACGTTGACAGAAGTTGCATTTGAGGTCTTCACTGGAACCATCATCAAGAAAATAACCACAAGATGTATGTGATAGTCTCGTAGTCACGTGACAATGTTCAATTTGATCCAACCAGACTCTACATACCTGGAATACAAACAACACCACAACCATAATTAGAAGTGCAGATTCTCCAATCACTTCAGTTCTGCGTAAGTAGTATGATGACAACAGAAAAGAGAATCAATGAGACTCTAATAAGGTGACAATATTCTCTGTATCTCCAGCATTGTACCAGAGGGGCTTAATAGGAAACTCATACTTCAAAAGCTCAATTCTTTAACTTCATTACGCTTTTTAATATTTGGAAAATTAAATACATATGTGATCAAGCAGCTGAATAGACCCCAATTATATAGAAAGTTGCAGAATCTGTAAAGCTTGAGCAAGAAGCAATACCTAAGTTGCTTGTTCTAAGAGACAACCCGTTGAAATTTGCTTTTAGTTACTGCAGTAATTTTTAGCAAAATAAGTTGTTTAGTTTAGGATAAATTTGAATTTTATTGTTGAGATATTTTAGGCTTTTTTGAATTTCAAATTATGCATATTGTGTGTTTTATGTTGGCTATTTAAAGCCCTCCAATGCTTAATAAAATCATTGAGAGAACCTTTTTTAAGCTGCCCCATCTTTTAAAAAAAAAAAACAGAACTTAAAAAAATAGTTTTGTTAAATTGTCATGAAGCTTGTCTGTTTTCTCCAGATGCAATCATTGGAAGTCAACACTAGCATAAGAGCAATAAACCCAGATCTTATAAACCAGTTCTCAAAAAAAGTAAATACCCCTTTGACATCATGGGAGGCCAGAACCCTAGCCCTTTGCACAGAGATCTTGAACATGAATGACGCTGTTCAAAGCAAGAGAACATACCTGAGTACCAGTCGGCTCAGCTGATAAATCAGACAGGCAGGATAACTTGTGAAGACAAGATGAGTTAAGCAGCGCCGGTAAGCTACTAATATTAATAAATGAAGCTCCAATGTCATTCTCAACCCACCGTAATTCTAGGCTGTCAAAGCAGAAAGAGTGACACAGTAAGATGATCAAGCTGTAAAAATAGATGGTTACCTTTTTCCCATTTTTTTCTTTATATAAAATCCGTGGAAGATGAAGTTATATATACAAGTTATCATCTATGAAGATTGCATATAATCAGAATATTCACCTATTTCTTGTCCCCACAGAGCATGTCAAACCAGTTATGTAAATAGTATGCCCCAGTTCTAACCTCCCCAATGACCTGCAAGGGATATATTTCAGTGAAGTATGTCTTTCACACTGATTGATCAAAGAGAATGCATGTAAGTTATAGGTTTGAGAAATATCTTTTTTCCAAATTGATTGATCAAAGAGAATAGCATGTAACTTCATTGGTTTAAGAAAAATCTTCCTACCAGGATCGAGCAAAATGTAGTCTCGCCCAAGCGGCACCAGTTACATCTTGAATCATAACAGAAAGTACTGGCTCTTGATTACTTATGATGTCAGCAACAAAACCATAGAGGCTTATTCCAGTCATCTTCTCCCGAAGATCAACAACAAATGACTGCAGACTTTAGAGTTGTAAGACGTCAATAACAAATGCAACTGATAATGGTGAGCAACGGTGTTCTCCAACAAAAAACCTTTCCAGATTATTTTATCACCAACCGACATGATTACAGACTATTCAGACTGTTTTTTCTTTAGAGATTTGTAGGAATCAGGGTAAAGATAAAAAGCTCTAAAACTTTATTTACAATTTTATGCAGTGCGTCAAAAAGCATATAATGCCCTATGTATGAGAAACAGACATCAAGTGATTTGTTTGTGAAATCTAAATAGGAACAGAAAAGTAGCTTGCCATCAAGAACAGATACATAGTCAAGCCAGAAGCAGTGGCATCACCGTAAGGATGTAAGAACCCTATATTGAAAACCAAAAGCATGTAAACGAAACATTTTATGGTGGAAGTGAATGAACTAGCACGTCAATCAATATGTGATAAAAAGTCAGAAACACCTCAAAACAGAGCGTTTATTCTACTTCTTTTCTGAAATTCAGAGCTAAATGCAAGGAAGATAGAAATCCCAAAAGTCTCTCTATATATAGCATCTGATAACAGAAAGTTTTAAGGAGCGCAGGCTTACTCGGAAAGGACAATTACTGAAGTCAATAGAACCTTGAGAATTACAAGGCAGGGAGACCTGGGAGACTACAACTCCCTGACTTGGATCCAAAGCTCTTGATAGTTTTGATCCTTTATGATGGTTTTGTGTCAATGCTACAGATACCTGAGAAGCCCCTGATCTAAGTTTTCAAGCAGTAATAAAAATTAACATCTTTACATAAATTATCCAGGACTTACTTGCTCCTCATGCCTAATAAAAGGCACCAGATACAGCTGTGTTGCGCTGCCATATTCGAGGCAAAATTCTTCAGATGTTTCAAGAGCACTATCAGTGGAACTCGAGATAAATGGTCTATCCAGGGCAAGCGTACTTCCCACGCTGAAGAGATCAAAGTTACAGCCAGGTACAGAAGCAGGAAAAAGAGAAAAGCAAACAAAGCAAAAACAAATTAAAAGGAGTACGTATGGTATTGTACCTGAATAGGTTTGCAAGCAGAACCTGCTCACCCCACAAAATAAATTTTGAACTGACATCATCATCATCAACAAGATTAATTTGCTTCCTCTGCAAACTACCATACTTTCCTTGAACCTCCAGAGAAGTAATAGATTCAATCCTATAGCCATTTGGGACTAGGGTACATCAATGATGTAGCAAAATGCACAATACAAATGCCAGATATGGAAGTAAAAGCTTGAACCTATATTTGAATTGTTAATAGTCATATGACAGGATAATGCACCTTCCACGTAATGAATAGGAGACCCCCTGATAAACTCGATCAAGTGAAATGGAAGAGAAGCAATCTGCACAAAATTGTGCTAAAAGCAACATTGCATCATCATTTTGGTCCTACATTTGGAATAAGAATCACGTGTTTGCCTGTAAATTAGGACATGGGTTCATCATAGAAATTGAAATGCAAGAATACTATTAAAAGAGGCTCCAGGGAGTAAGGACATATCAGCTCATGACTTAATTTTATCTAGCTGATGTCATTCACCAAAAACCTACTTCAAAAGGTTAATATAGGAAAAACAATAGTGGTAGAAGAAAAAATATATCAATGCAAGTTTTGTAGTTTATATATAAACTGCAAATATTAGTGGTGAAGAAAGCATTACATTAAAACAGAGTTTCAATTTAAGGTCGTAAGTCATAACTGTACTTATGGAAATTGAATTTGCTAAACTTATGAATGGTATATAACTTCTTTGTTTTGTCGACGTTGAAGATTTGGGCCATCAAGAAACATCGACACTAATTTGTAGTAAAAAGATTGTTTTATAACAATAACAGATGATGGAGACAGAACTACATTTGTTATGTAATTGAAAATGAATGTATATACACTTCGAATAATTTACATATATAATCCAAATTATTCTAGTTAATTCTTTTTTCGTTTCTCATAAGGAAACCCTGTATATATAGTATAAAAAGAAAAGAAAACTTGTACTTTATACTCTCTTTTCTTCCTCCTATGCTATCGATTGTCACAAAAACAAAGCCTGAAGGGGGTTTGAATAAATCAAATTTCACATTCTTCTTCATTCTTTCTTGAGTTGTTTGCATCAAGCAAACACAATCAATTCCCAAAAAATATAAATTTGTACAAAGCAATGACATTTTGTTTTAACATCAAGTTACAGCTTCTAGAATCAGGTTTTATCGCTCTAATTTCCTATTCTCTTTTCTCTTTTCTTTTTTACTTTGAAATTTGTTATTTATTTTTATATTCTTACTGTATAGGTCTATATTGCTTTTTATATGATTTATTAGAATTTAAATATGTCAACTAGAAAGTATGAACCAGATTAATTACTCAAAACTAAAAAAAAGCCCAATACTTTAATACAATCTCATAATGGATTTCTTGATAAATTTTTAACAGACAATAAAAAACAAATTGAAAGTATTAGAGAGTGCTCTTTGGAATATGAACAAGTCACAATCTAAGTTGATTGTAAGTGCATACTCGAAGGAATAATTTAACATTTGAAAGCTTTTCATCTAAAAAACGAGAAGGATAGACTTCAAATAATGCATGAAATTCTTTTTCTAGAACAAAAGTTTAAAGCCTCGTAGTACAGTTTGGCTTTAAGGCACCAATTAAATTGAGCCGCCTCTGATGCTGTGTGTGTTTCCTTTATCACTGGTTTTTGCAAAAAGTGGGCAGGGGAAGGCAGAGTTGTTGTCCTTGATTAAATCCGCAAGCCTGGAATCTCTCATGTTATTATATTCCCACAATGGAATGATTGACGCAGTTGGCAGGAGCCATAAATCATTCCGATGTAAAAGTTCTTGTGGAGGCATTCCTAAAATTAAATTATAGTTCACTGGAAAGCTGCCTCAACTAATCATCTATCATTGTCCTTTATAGATCTTATATTTTTTCATTGAAGTATTCAATAATTTTTTAAAAAGACCTACTTTTTATAATTAATGGGGCCTAAAGCAGCCGCTTCATTTGCTTGGCCCTTGAGCCAGCAATCATAGAACCAGCAGTAATCCAGCAAAAGATCTGCTAAGTCATCAGATAAAGAGATAGTTACTGAGGTGCTGCTCTTTTGCAACAGTTTGTAGTTAAAGACGATAAAAGACATAATATGCCTACAATGTCTAGAATATTAGTAAATCTTTGGTAGCATCGAAAACATGAAATCAACTTCCATTAAATGTTGAAGCACAGAAACGAACAGATTTTGGTACTACCTCGTCTAACAGTATCACAAGATATTCAGTTGGCAAAAGCCGTGCATGACCTGAACCTCCAGTGACAGTTCGGAGGCGGCATCCTGTGAGGAAAACTTCGCGACCTTTCTTCAAAATACCATTCTTTGGATCTGCTAAGCTGTAGAATCTATTCTACCACAAATAAGAGCTCTGAAGAAGTCGAGAAGTACAATATCTAGAAACAAATCATGCAGCAACTGTTAAGTGGAACAAGGGACATGAAGGACAATTTGCAGAAACAAAACATTATTAGCTATCGCCGAAGTCTAAAACATCTTTCTTCCTTCATATACAGCTTAAGTTCTTATGATATGGACATCAGATCACGTAAGCAATATAGCGTTGCTGTTAATATTTGAGCTTAGGTGCTTATAATATATCAATATTGAGCCAAGTAAGACCAAACACTACATTGATATTACATCAAATCATCGTTACCACTTGAAGACTAACAATCTTATATTGAAAATGGATAAATTTTTAATACATACAACATCCATAAACCACTGCAGGTTAACTGCATTAATAAAGCTCGAGTTACACAACAGCATAATTTTTATGCAATCTTATTTACAAATGTTACACATCTACACTGTAAAAGAGAGAGACAGAGAGAAACAAGAGGGTCTAAGTAAGAAATTTGAGCTAGTCAATGAAATATAGTAGACAAGGAAACGTTAAATTTGGTATGAAGCCCATTTAAGCTAGCAAAATAAATTTTAGTCAATGACCATCATATTCCACTCTATCAGACAAAAACACCAATTTACCTGCGGTGAAGATACAGATCTATTGTATTAGAACTCCAAAAATCACCTAGATGAAGCATGTAAATGTTTGTTCCTGGAAGAAAATCAACATATAATTCATAAATTTCAATCTTAAGAGTGAGCCAAATCACAAGAAAGCCCAGGTATCGAAAATGAACTGGATCAAAAGCTCCATGTAGAAAAAGAAACTTTCTGTAATTCAATGTTTCCAAACAATACACAGATAAAATTTGGCATATGTTTTCTTCTTATCGAAGGGGAGCCTTGGAGTAACTGGTAAAGTTGTTGCCATGTGACCAGGAGGTCACCGGTTCAAGCCTTGGAAACAGCCTCTGGCAGAAATGCAAGGTAAGGCTGCGTACAATACACCCTTGTGGTGGGGCCCTTCCCCGGACACCGCGCATAGCGGTAGCTTTAGTGCTCCGGGCTGCCCTTATGTGTTCTTCTTATCATTATATAATTAATAAAAGAACTGATATTAAAAATTTAACACAATGCAAGTGATGCTGAAAGGATTCTCCATGAAATAAATACTTTTTAAATGCAAAGAGTTTAAGCATCATTTGCATAACACAAGTTTCATAATACTACAACAACATACAGGTTGGGTCTGGGGAGGGCAGAATATATGCAAACCTTACCCCAACCTCGTGGAGATAGAGAAGTTGTTTCCGAAAGACCCTCGGCTCAAGTAACGCATATACAAGTTTCATGATAGAGATATAAAACAAAACCATAGACAATCGAAAGACATTGGAAGATGCAATGACTTATCAATCAAGTTACAACAGATATACAGTTTATTCAAAATAGTAGAAATGTAATATCCATGCATTATCACCTCATGACAACTGTACCTGGAAGAATGTATGTGTCTATAATAACAGCTTCAATTACACTGTTCAATGATAAAAACTTTTTCTCATATATGGAGTCAATGGTGACAGTGTTAGGAAGCTTTGGCCTCTTATGTTTCTTCTGCATCTGCGAAATACATTCCGACTGTTTCTTTGGAGCTCCGCTCCTATTCAATTCATTCCAAGCCTGCATATCATTATTATTAAATCACAAAAATATTCCAACTCCAAGCGTGCAACTTTAACCTAGCATATTACTTGAAGAATGGAAAAAAGAAAGAAGAAAACAGCATCCCCCCCCCCCAAAAAAAAAAATGTCAATGTCCAGGGTACGAGCACAACAACATTCAATTTCCGGTGTGTATTCAGAGATCATTTTCTTACACCCGTTGTCCGATTTATGTGATGCATTTTCCTTTTTAGTTTGGCCCAAAAGATGTATACTTTTCTATATTTAAAAACAATTTAATTTTAAACTTTTCATTGTACCCGTACCGAAATATTTATAACCATTCCTTTGAGAAGTAAGGAGCGATCAACTAAGACTGTTATTCTAGTATATGCATACAAATTGTATTGGGTTTATGAAAAGATTCCTTTGTTTATAGTCTTTATCTATTGTATTGAACCTGAAAGAGATCAGAGAGGAGAATGGCGGAGGTAACTCCAGAGGAATAAGCAATGCAAGTCTTGAGAATCCTTGAAGCAATCCAGCTCCAACTAGGTCCCTTTCGATCATCTCCGTTATCTTTATCGGGAGATAGTACGGACTTAGCGTAGTCAATGAATTGAAGAAATGGATCTTCTTCCTCTTCTACTACTACTACTTCTCTCTCCACTTCCATGGCTGACGTCTCATGGTCCGGCATGCCTGATTTCAAAGTCAGCTTAATTTTGATTTTTGGACTCGAAACCCTAATCTTTGATGGGGAAATGGTGGGCTGTTTTATATGGGGATAACTTTAGCGCGGGAAAGTTCGGCAGAGAATAGTTTTGTCTTGTGTGGATCCACGCTGTCGTTGCCTACCTACGAGTATTTTGAGAGTTAATTCCTAAATTGTTATTGAATTTGTATAAATATTTCATTAAAGTAACTTGTGTTTTTTTAGAACAATATTGTTATTGAATTATGTATATTTTTAAAATAATGTAAAATTAAGAAATAGTTAGAGGCATGTTTGGAAAGCCACAAGAGAATTGGAATTTGATGTAATTACATAGTTTGGCATGACATGCAATATGAAATGACAAGTCAATACTACTAAAGCAAATAAATTAAAACATAAATTCAACATTCAAAAAAAAAAATATTATATCAAATTCCAACATAAAATAAAATAAATTTCACCATAAGCTAGGTAAAAATATAATTCAAATAGAAAAAAACATAAGTCCATAATCTCATTCAATAATGAATTTTTACTTTAATTCAGATATAGAATAATGATGTAGTTATGTGCTAAATGAAGAAAATAAAAAATACAAGCAATTATATTGAATCATAAGAATAAGAAGTAAAGGTTGGGAAAATGAGAAGAAAAGAGATGAAAGATAAATGATGTAAAATTTTAAAAAGTAAAAAATTTCAAAAATTTCAAAAAGAAAAAATATAAAAAGAGTATTATGTTTTTTTATTTTTTATTTTTGAATTTATGTTTCAATTTATTTGCTTTAGTAGTATTGATTTGTTAATTTATATTGCATGTCATGTCAAACTGTGTAACTACATCCAATTTCAATTCTCTTGTTGCTTTCCAAACACTCCTTTAATTATTTCTTAATTTCACCTTATTTTGGAAAAACATATATAGTTCAATGACAATATTGTCCTAAAAAAAACAAAAATGACTTTAGTGGGATGTTTACACAAGTTCAGTGACAATTTAGAGAATTAACTTGTCTTTTTGGCCAAAGTGGTTTAGAGACCAAACCACTTCTTTAGGGGGAAAAACACACACTTCAAAATTTGAAGGGTTTGGGTAATCTATAATCTCTAATATCTAATATCTAATTTCTATCTCTAATATATTAAAAGTGTGAACGGCTTAGAAATGTTGATTGAACTTTTTGTCTTTCGTTAAAAGATTCCACTTTAGACGAAATCGTCTTTTCACTTTCTCCTTTAATTATTATTACTTTAATAAATATTCAAAACAACACTTTTTCCTTCAATTATTTTGACTTCCATAAATATAGTAAAAAAGAATACATGACTTTTCCCAAAAAAATAGGTCGACTGTTTGGGGGTTTTACGTTGGGTACGTGACCTTTTTCCCAAAAAAAGGTCTCTTGAATAAGTTCGATTACGTGGCTTTTCATAACTAATGTTATTTTTGGCAAAGTAAAACAATCAGCGCATAGGAGTCCTTTTTTGGTTATGACAGATGTTATTTTAGGTGAAGTAAAATAATCACGGTTGTAGTTATAACAAAGAGTCCCTAAGACAAATCATATAGGAGTCCAAAATCAAGTCCTTATGACTCATGCTTTTGTCTATTTTAAAACACTTCTATAAAAAGCGTTTACAAGTTCAAGGCTTTCTTCACTAGCTTTGTCGTAGCTTTGTCTCAATCTCCAGCTTTGTTAGTTTTCAGGTCTACTTCAGGTAATAATGAAATTTTGAGCTTTGATTGTTTCCAAGTTTTCCTCAACAACTTTGTCTAATATTCTCCTTTTAGCTTCTTTTAAATTTAATTTTCTTGAACTCCAGCTCTGTGCTGTTGAAACTAAAAATATATGGCTAATCATATTAAACTGTGATGAAAAGTACTATAATAATAAGGACTAACAACTAAAAAAATAATATTATCCAAAGAAGACGAAGAGGAAAAAGAGGATGAGAATAAGGAAGAAGAAAGACACACCTGAAAAAGAGCCAGTAAAGTCGCACTCGTACAAGATCAATAATTAGTCGAATTACTGTTGGTAAGGCATCCAACACTAACACTTAATATTTATATATGTTTAAAATTTTATTTATTTATTCTCTTTTCTTTAATGTCACAGCTAACCTAAGAGAAGGCAAAAGGTACTATTTGAGATTATAAGTGGTCTGCCTCCACACACGTACATATAAACCAGTTTGACTCCACAGAGTAGTACATTCTTGTATCTTTAATAATATGGTCAATTATGAAATAAGTTGAGATCTAATTATAGAAAACTTAGTATTGTTCCCAACATAACAAACTTATTTCTCAGACAATTCGAAGGAGCAAACCAAATCAATACATGAATACAAGCAACAATAAATAGGTTATCTTTATATCATCAAAAGAAATTTTTTTACCAGACTGTGAAACATCCTGTAGGTCTCAATTTTATCAAATATGTTCTGCAATATTTAACAGGTTTTATGTGAATTTGAAATATTTATTATACCAAGTATTAAGAGTTGTAAAGTCTTACCCTAATTTGTTTGTTGCTATTGCAATAATTCGTCCGAGTTACTTGCATATGTAAAAATTGCAGAGGAAACATTGACTCGGTTGTAACAGAAATAGTTAGACTCTTTCAGGTTCTTTTCAACTTCAATCCTTGTTCCTATGCTCAGATCACCCAAAGTTGCATGAATTTAAAAATACAGAATTCGAAAGATATAAGACACCTGACAGGTCTTTGTTACAGTCAGTTTTGATAACAATAAATCTTAAAAAAAGATACGTTTCTAAGACTAATTTAGGCACGTAAAAGTTGCATGTTAACTATTTTTGGCTCATACTTGCTAATACCTAAATTCCAAGCCTATTAATAATATAACAATATTTTTTTTTTCCTTACTATGTCCCATTCCAACACATTCTACTTCTATGTTGATTCTTCTTGCTTCTGCTTCTTCCCTGTATCTTCAGATTCATCCCCATGAGTTGATACACGATTTTCATGATTATGCTTTGGTGTAATTAGTATGGTTCTGGTAGGGGATATAGCTCTATTAGAGTAGTATTCTTGGTTCTTTAGTAAGTTGAGTTTTTGGGAAAATCAAATTTCAGAACATATGAAATTGGCTATGATTCAACTAATACTATTGACTGTTTTAAGTTTCACATCTTTTGTAAGAATATTACGTAGAATATTGCGTATTAGTGACCCACATATTTTTGGTAATATTACCTTATCTCCCAAAAAAGTGATAAATCAGTCAATTACTTTTTCTCCAAGTTATGCATAAATGGTATTTCTTTGATGACAAGAAATAACTATGAAAGTTCCTAGGGTTAAAGTTATTTGCCTAGGAGTCCCTAGCCTACCTATAAATACGCGTGTGACTCCATCAGTCTGGCATACTGATAGGCATAGGTTAGAAGACTCTATAGGTTTATTCTTCTCTACCTCTTTCTTATTAAAGTTTTGACAAAGGATTCTCCATAACACTTGAACAACGATGACTGAAGGTACGTTCCTGTTTATTTTCCGCTACGTTTTGACTCTGTGTATGTGTTGAAATTCAACATGTGGTATCAAGAGCCTACTTTAGCCGTGTTGTTCAGTATATGTTACGATTATCACAACTATGATTATCAAGTTTCGGCAACTCCAATTCTGTAGACTCAAATTAAATTGTGTTCGAAACATAAATCCATAATATTAAGGACTGGTCTATTATGAGATTCTTAGCATAGTGATTGTTGTGTCTATTGCCTGTGTCGTTTCTTTATTATGTTGGTTTAAAGCATTTGTTTTCTTATTCTTTGTAAACCAAGACTAAGTAATTGAACTTGGCAGACCATAAAAGTTTTGGATATTATAATATTTCTTTAAGTATGTTCTACTTGGCTGTGTGGGTTAAATTTTATTTCATTTTAAGTCATGTTAAGATTTAAAGAATATTATGATTTTGAGAATTACCGTTCTAACGAAGGATATGTAGACTCAACCTATTTCTTTGTTGTACGATTTTTCTTCGATTAATATGAGGTGTTTCATACACTGGATTGCTTTGATGTAGGCTATGCCTATTCAATCCAGTTTTAGCATTGTGATTAATTAACTATATGTTTAAGTTGATTATTAAAGTTAAATACCTTGAGATGCTTTATACAACGGATTGCTTTGATGTAGGCTCTGCCTATTCAATCCGTTTTAGCATTTTAAGAATTAACGCTTTGTTTAAGTTAATTATTAAATTTAACTATTGTGAGATGTCATTCTGAGTTCTTTTATCATATGCTTGGGTTAGCCACAACATCCTGAGTATATGATATAAAGAAAAGCTAAATTCTTTAATCACATAAAGTTAAGTGATTGAGATATAATAATGACATCTAATAAAGTCCGATTATCTTTTCAAAATAGTAGCCTTACCCCACAGAGAGGTAACTAGTTTGGTTAGATTAATTGGAATGAGATAGTAAACCTTTATGTTCAAAAATTATCCTATGCCCACAGGTATGAATTATTTTCTTGTTTTATTTGGTTTACTAGTCTAATAAAGTTAAGTAATTCTATGCATGGGTTGCAACCTCTGCCCACAGGAAGATTTAGAATTTACTTAAGAATAGGTATTTACGCGATTCACTTTGATGGTTATGTATTTCATAGCTTATGTATGTGTATCCTTGTTTTGCAGTTAACACAACTTTTTCTAATACTCTATTTAGCGAAAATGCTCGAATTCCAATGTTTTCTGGTGACAACTTTACTGAATGGAAGGAGAAAGTCCTTCTCACTTTAGGGTGTTCGGATCTGGATCTGGCACTCTGTGTGGAAGAACCACCTAAGCCCACGGAATCAAGTACGCCAGATGCTAAGTCTTCTTATGAGTAGTGGGAGAAATCTAATCGCTTGAGCTTAATGCTCATAAAAGCTCATATAAGCCAAAGCATTAGGGGTTCCATCCCTAACAATGACAATGTCAAAGCTTACATGAAGGCAATTGATGAACAAATTGTAAGCTCTGACAAGGCGTTAGCCAGCACCCTTATGAAGAGGCTCTCAAGTATGACATTTGATAGAAGTCATACAGTGCGTGAGCACATTATGGAGATGAGAGATATTGCTGCTAAACTCAAGTCCCTTGAGGTTGATATGTCTGCCCATTTCTTGTGCATTTTATTCTTAACTCTCTTCCTACGGAATATGGTTCGTTCAAGATATCTTACAACACACATAAAGATAAATGGTCAATCAATGAACTTTTGACCATGTGTGTGCAAAAAGAGGAGAGGTTGAAGCATGAGATACCTGAAAGTGCTAATTTGGTGACTCATGATAAGAAAAATGCAATGAAAGGCAAAAGTGTTCCTATGAAGAAGAAAGACAATCTTGACAAAGACACTTGCCGTTTCTGCAGAAAGAAGGGACACTGGAAGAAAGATTGTCTGAAATACAAGAAGTTGCTTCAGAAGAAAGGTAATTTTACCTTTGTATGTTATGAATCTAATTTCATTAAAGTTTCTGATAATACATGGTAGATCGATTCTGGTTCCTCAACTCATATTGCCAAAACCATGCAGGCTTTTCTAACTCTAAGGAAGCCAACGGAAAGTGAACAAAATGTTTATTCTGGCAATAAGACGGCATCACATGTGGAAGGCGTAGGGACTTATAGGCTCATTTTAAAAGATGGTTTTCAATTAGATTTAGAAAACACTTTTTATGTTCGATCGTATTCTAGGAATTTAATTTCTCTTTCTAGACTATCAATAGTTGGTTATGATTTCAATTTCATTTGTCTACAATGAAACTTTTGAAAGGTAATAAAGTTGTTGCTTTTGGAAATTTGTATGGAAAGTTATTTAAATTTGAGCTAGTCCCCACGACTGAATGTAATGTCTTAACTCTGCATGATAAAGAAATTGGCACTAAGCGATGTATTGTCAATGAGAACTCATTAAGTCTTTGTCATAAGAGATTGGGACATATCTATATTGAAAGAATCAAAAGGTTAGTTAATGATGAAGTTCTTGAAGCTCTTGATTTTTCTGACTTTGGGACTTGTGTGGACTACATAAAGGGTAAGCAGACCAACAAATCCACTAAACGTGCCAAAAGGAGTTCTCATTTGCTTGAGATCATACATACAGATATTTGTGGACCTTTTCCTACCCCTTGCTTGAATGGTGAGAGATATTTTATCTCATTTATTGATGACTATTCAAGATATATCTATCTCTATTTTCTGTTTAATAAATCAAAAGCACTTGATGTTTTTAAAGCTTTTAAACAGAAGTAGAGAAACAAATTGGAGCTCAGATCAAAATTGTAAGATCTGATAGGGGTGGAGAATATTATGGTAGGTACATAGAAAAGGGAGAAGTTAAAGGTCCATTTGCTGAGTTCCTTCAAAAGGAAGGTATAATTGCTCAAATACCATGCCAGGAACACCACAACAAAATGGTGTGGCAGAAAGAAGGAACCGAACATTAATGGACATGGTAAGAAGCATGATTAGTAGATCAAGTTTATCTCTATCCTTATGGAGTGAAGCCTTAAAAACTGCGGTGTATATTTTAAATAGGGTTCCATCTAAGGCTATCTCCAAGGCACCTTTTGAATTATTTAAAGGATGGAAACCTAGTTTAAGCCATTTACACGTTTGGGGATGTCCAACTGAAGTGAGGGTTTATAACCCACAGTTAAAAAAGTTGGATGAACGAACAATAAGCGGTTTCTTTATAGGCTATGTGGTTAGCTCTAAAAGATTTAGATTTTATTGTCCTTCTCATTCTCCTACAATTATTGAGGCTAGAAATGCTAAATTTCTTGAGGAACATGAAGTAAGTGGGAGTGGTTCAACTCAAGTGGTGGAACTAAAAGAGATAAGGGAACCACTTATGGTGCCTTTATATACTGAAAACTTGAATGAAAATCAGTTAAATTCTCATGAATTATCTGACTAGCAACAAGTTCAAGAGCCACCACCACTTGATAAGCCACATGAAGAGCAACCCGCTTTACCTAAACCCATTGTTGAAAGAGCACCTAAACAAGTGGAAGTAAGAAAATCCTCAAGAGTTCGTAAACCAGCAATTTCTAGTGACTATGTTGTATATCTCCAAGAGTCTGACTATGATATTAGACTAAAAGATGATCCATGTTCTTTTTCACAAGCCATGAGTGGAGAAAACTCCACATTTTGGTATGATGCCATGAAAGAAGAGATGGAATCTATGGCTAAATATAAAGTCTGGAATCTCGTTGAATTACCTAAAGGAGTCTCTACTATAGGATCCAAATGGATTTATAAAACCAAAAGAGACTTATCTGGTAATGTTGAACGATATAAAGCTAGACTTGTAGCCAAGGGTTTCACTCAAAAGGAAGGTATTGATTACCATGAAACTTTCTCTCCTGTATCAAAGATGGATTCATTAAGGATAATCATGACATTGGTAGCTCACTTTGATTTAGAGCTACATCAAATGGATGTGAAAATGACTTTCTTGAATGGAGCTCTTGAAGAAGAGGTATACATGCGTCAGCCTGAAGGATTTTGTGATAAGGATGAAAGTCACCTTGTTTGCAAGTTGAATAAATCTATTTATGGACTAAAACAGGCTTCCCGCCAATGATATATTAAATTTCATAATGTTGTTTCTTCATTCGGATTTACAGAGAACATCATTGATCAATGTATATACCTTAAGATAAATGGGAGCAAATATATATTCCTAGTCCTATATGTGGATGACATTTTACTTGCGAGTAGTGATTTAGGGTTGTTGCATGAGACGAAAAAGTTTCTTATCCAGAATTTTGAATTGAAGGATATGGGTGAAGACTCATATGTCATTGGCATAGAAATTCACAGAGATAGATCTCAACGACTGTTTGGACTATCTCAAAAAGCCTAAATTGAAAGAATTCTGGAAAGATACGAAATGAAAAATTATTCACCGATAGCAACACCTATCATTAAAGGTGAGAAATTCTCATTGAATCAATGTCCACAAATGCATTAGAACAAGAGCAAATGAAAGGCATTCCATATGCTTCACTTGTTGGAAGCCTTATGTATGCACAGGTCTGTCTGCACTAGACCTGATATTGCCTTTGTAGTAGGAATGCTTGGTAGATATCAAAGTAACCCTGGTCTTGATCATTGGAAAGCTGGTAAAAGGGTTTTGAGATATTTGCAAGAAACTAACTATCTTAAGCTAACATACAACTATTCTGACTTATTGGAAGTCATCGGCTATTCAGACTCTGATTTGGGTGGATGTAAAGATAGTGGTAAATCTACTTCTGGATACATTTTCCTTCTTGCTGGAGGTGCTGTATCTCGGAGAAGTGTCAAGCAAACCATTGTTGCAATATCCACGATGGATGCTGAATTTACAGCATGCTATGAAGCTACATCACAGATTTTGTGGTTGAAGAATTTTACTTCAGGCCTTAAAGTTGTCGATTTTATTGCTTTACCATTGAAAATATTTGTGATAATTCAGCTGCGACATTCTTTTCAAAGAATAATAAGAGTGGTAGCCGAAGTAAGCACATCGACATAAAGTATTTGATAGTTAGAGATCATGTCAAGAAGCAAGATGTGAGTTTTGAACATGTTAGTACTACTTTGATGATTGTTGATCCTATGACTAAAGGTTTACCAGCTAATATTTTCAAGGATCATGTAACCCGTATAGGACTTAGTAACTCATTGTAGTCTTGCTCTATTCTCTAACAGTTTGTCTAGACATTGTCGTTTTTGTTATACATGAACATGCACATTTTAATTTTCATGTATTATAAAGTGATCATCGGATCAAATAAAGTTGGACTCTGAATGACTTATATTAAGCTCATTTATAAAGTTGTTGGATACTTTATTTAGGACATATTGTACGTTGTAATACATGGAAGGAAGTGCTTGATTAAGAGCATGACCACCATGATTCTTGTATTAATATATTCTTGATAAAAGTGATTGTTGCATAACTATTAGGTTGAGTGAATATGTGTTTATGGTCGTACTGTTTATTTTCACTCATAAAGGATTGTCTGATTTTAATATGTGGGTCAAGTGGGAGAATGTAAGAATATTACGTAGAATATTACATATTAGTGACCCACATATTTTTGGTAATAAATTTACCTTGTCTCCCAAGAAAAGTAATAAATCAGTCAATTACTTTTTCTCCAAGTTATGCATATATGGTATATCTTTGATGGCGAGAAATAACTATGAAAGTCCCTAGGGTTAAAGTTATTTTCCTAAGAGTCCCTAGCCTACCTATAAATACGCCTGTGACTCCATCAGTCTGACATACCTTTGATAGGCATAGGCTAGAAGACTCTATAGGTTTCTTCTTCTCTACCTCTTTCTTTTAAAGTTTTGACAAAGGATTCTCCACAACACTTGAACAACGATGACTGAAGGTACGTTCCTGTTTATTTTCCGCTGCGTTTTGGCTCTGTGTATGTGTTGAAATTGAACACTTTTTTCTTATTTTTAGTTTGTGTTGATATTGGTCTGATTGTGTATTTATCCTTGCCAGTAACATTAAAGGGCACATATAAACTAAGAGATAAAATTATGTAAGAATATTGTTAAAATTGTCTGATTTAGTGCCTTAACATACAAGCAGATATCAAGATTTAACTGATGGCTAGCACCAAAAAAATCTTCTTGGTTAGTCCTATGTCGGAAAAGGAACTTCATGATCAAGGTGATCTCTTTGTAGAAATCAAATAGCGTGTGATGTTTGGATTAGCAGATGTCATTTTGATTAAAAAAAAATTCTCTATTATTGCCATCTAAAAGATTGAAGAACCAAATTAGTTCTATCTGTAGACATCCCACAAGTATGGTAACTATCAAAATCACTGAACAAACTACATCAACCACTAGCGGAAAAGGTAGGGAAATTTTTTGACCAAGCCTAAGAATAGTAATTTCAAGCTAAACGGGGATAGTTATAAGAAATAAATGAGTAAATTTATTTCTTGAAAGAATAAGCATGCACAAAAATCACATTCACTCTCAAATGAATAAGTATACTCAAAGATGATATCCACACTCTCCAGCCCAGGTAAATCCTTCAGAGGGTAATTGGTGACTAAATATTTGATGTTGTACACATATAAAGAGAGACATATAGATTACCTACAACTTCCATAGAAAGAGTCCCAGGTGCTACTCTAATATCAACCTGACAAGACAACAAGGATATGTTATAAACAAGCAGGTTGTATACTTGCAAACAGGAAAACAATTTAAAGTCATAGGTAGCTATCAACAAAAAACTTCAATGTTGAAATGTTTGGAGGTAAAAACAGATGTGAGTTTTCAATTTCTGACAAATTTATAGTGAAAGATTTCATCTTTGTTGTTGATTATCGAGTCTATTAGTAATTTCATCTTTTCTGTGTGTGGGATTAAAGTTTACAATGACTTATTATTAGATTGGGCTACTCACCATCCCTCACTCTAAATAGACAGATAGAGAACATAGTTGTTCATGTAAAATGTATAACCTTGTCGGAGATTTAAGATGTGGCTTTATACATGCAAGCTAAATTGCATTACTTGCTAAAATGTTAAAATATAGCTTTGAAAGGAGTTGCCCTCATTTAAAGTGTTTAGTTGCCCAGCTTTGACGTATCTTTGATAAGTGAGGTTAAGCTGACCAGACGCCCATGAATGAGCAAAACTTGCTCACCTACAGCCCCGTTCAAGCAAAATTTTAGATTTCAGTAAGAGGGGGTATGACTAGATTTTTCTTATGTCTTACATGCGGGATCAAATTCTTGTGTTGTATTGAGAGACATGAACTTCTAAACAGATGACCTCTTCACTAACAAACTTCCTCTGCCTTTGGCAACCATAGAAATGTAAGTCCCAGCAAAACCAAGCAGATACGAACAGGTTAGGAGAAAAGCAGAAAGAAGTTTTGGTGGTCCCTCAAATTTTTATTTTGTGACAACGGGTGAAAGAGAAAGAAGAATATATTATTTTTCACATCATATTAAAAGTTCAAAAGCTATCATTATTTCTAAGAGATGGCAAACAACCTTAGATCAAAATTAACTCGAAAGGAGAGGTACTACATATTACCAGTCCTTCCAAAACAAGTAGAAAAATATAAAGAATATAGGTAAACAAATCATTTTACAATCACAAAAACAACATAAGTAACAAACACAAGCGAACTCATACTCTAACTCAAAAATATATTGTTCTTAAAAGCATAATCCGAATAAACTAGAAAATCTACACACATTAAGTTATAATATTGCTGACAAGCAGTTTCTTAAATTTAAAGTTTCGTCTTTTTACTAAGTAAAAAACCAAAGTTGGCACATTGCTTGGATTTGGATTCACATGACGAACAACATAAATACTCCAAGTGTATGTCAATTCTTCAAAAAGAATTCAAAATCTTGTGTGTCATTTCTTCAAAGAAAACTCAAAAGCTGCATAGGGAGATGAATGTGTCTTAATTATAATAACAATAACAGTAATAACCCTAACATCCCTACAAGATAAACAACTTGTAATGACCCTTCCGGTCATTTCCCATATTTTCATGTATTTTCGGCATTTAGAGCTTTTCTATATCTGCCCAAAGTTATTTATAACTTGCTAGGACTGTCAGTTCCATTTCTGGGCAGTTTGTTTGAGAATTTTTTTAATACTGAACATATTATGGAATATTTTATTAAGTTAGAATTTGGTGGAGGTATAATTTATTATCTTTCTAAATTTTTTTAGATGTATATGAAAAACTTTTAGTTGCGGTACATTTATATTATTTTATAACTTATTAATATTTAAAGAGGAGATAGTGAATCTAGATATGTTAAAATATTATTATTATATCATAGAGGCTTTATTCGAAATAATTTTCTATTAATTATGGTATATTCAAAATATTGTATTTATTTTATCACGGACCTATGCAATACCCAAATATTTACATAAAGGGATAAAAATACTTTTCAGTGTTGCCACCTCCACTCCACGTGGAGGTTAAGAAGGTGGACACCACTTTGCTTAAACAATGGGGAAACTGCCACTAGGCCATTAACATGACACTTAATCAATTTATGCAGTAGGCTAATTTAATTATTCTCAATACCCTTCTCTTATTTTTATTCTTGAATATTAAAAGTTGAATGTTTTCTTTCCCAAATATGTCATACACATTTCCAAACTCACGTAGAAAGAAAGTTTTACGGAGAAAAATATTTGACGTTATAATTTGATTACAAAAAGGAAAATTAATTATCTACATCAAGTTATTCAAGCTCGGATTCTAGTGAGACACTACTCGGAGGCTTCTCGGAGAGATTTTTAGCTTTGGCATTCAGGTAGGCTAGGCTTGCCCTATCCCTAGATTGAATTTATTTATGATTATTGTGTGCTATTATGCTAGTTGTGGGGCAGGTAGTTGCAGCCTGGGTATCGTTTGAAATATTTCATGCCTTATTTATTCGTTTAGGGCCCTGTTCTGATAGATTTTGGACTCGTTATCCCTTAGTATGGTGTAGTATTTATAAGCTTAGGGTGTGGTATTAAGCTGGAAAACCTTGGATTCGCTTATATGAATGCGTTTCAGTTCTAGTTCAGGGCCTGCGTATACTTTATTTTTATTATTTATTATGAGTTATGGCACAACTTTGGCATCGATTACGGTATGGTTTGGGTTTCAGTTTTACAGTTGAGTTTGATTACTTATGGGTTCACTGAATTCTGGTTATGTTATGGTTACTATGAGTTTCGGTTCGAGTTCGGCATCTGGATATGATATGATCTGGGAGTTCTGGTACTGGTTACTATTGTTTTGGGAGTTGTGGTCCCTCTGAGTTTTGGTTTGAGTCTGCCATCTGATTATGAATTCTGTTGGAATTCAACGTATGGCCTCTTGTTATCATCCACTACTACCGGTTTGAGCCCCGCGTCTGGCCTCTCGTTATTACCCATTGGTGCCGTTTCAAGCCCGGTGCACACCTAAATGGTTACTATGATTACTTGGGACTGGTTCCGTTATGGATTGTCTGCGCCTTTCTTTTACTTGTTTCTTTTGTGTCCCACCGGCTTATGGGGGTACGGTCTGGTTAATTGTCTTTTTCAGTGTGCCTTTTGGGCTTATGGGGGCCCAGTTAGGTTATGTTTGGTTTGCCTTATGATTATTGCGTTATTTACTTTCCCGTATTGCTTTTACTTATTCCTTTATTGCATTTGCATAACTCAGTAGCTAGTTACTTTTCTGTCCCTATAAACTGCTAACTTAGTTATACCCTCACATTTTAGTTTTACTTTTCCTATATTTGAGCTAAGTCGACCGATGATGCCTACTTAGTACCCGTTGCTTTGGTACTCATACTGCACTTCTGCATTTTTTTCTTGATGCAGATCCGAGTATGAGCCACTAGCGTTAACGTAATTCTCTGTCCTAGTACTGATCCGGAGCAGGGTGAGTTTTCTAGAGTCCGAGGCTGATCCTCCTCCATCTGTTCCAGTATAGTCTTTTGCCTTCGAGACTACTGTGTATATGTTATGTATATTTTGGATACGGTCTAGTACTTTTATTTTGTTAGTACTGGCTCTAGTACCGACCTTACCAGGTCTTGGGAGGGATCATCTTGTATATTTTGTCCTCTTCCTTCCCCCGATACGGTATATTATATATGTATGTTTCTTAACTTCCGCTTGTTGACACTCAATTTTGACCTCCCGATATTTCTCCCAGGCTGTTATTTTACAAAAATAATTAGTTTCGAATATTAATTATTTCTTTACTTAAAATTTTAGTATCAAATAAACCTTGACGTTTCGCATTTATAATTTTATGCCATTTATTTTTATATTATACATAGTACATATAATTTATTAATATAAATATAATATTTTATATAATTTTTTGTTAATATTTATTAAATTATTTTTGCAAATATGCACACTCATAATTTACAAGTGCGTAGTGAGAAAAAAAATAGAAAAAAGGTCAAAAAAAGGGGGGAAAAGATAAATAGGAATGGAGGCTATAGAGAGGTGTCATATCACCTTATCTATGACCTTCTTTTATATTATATATAGATTATTATTATTATTATTACAGCATTTCTCATAATTCGCATTTTATGGGTACATAACTTATTGCCAAATTATCATTATTACTGCCATAATAATTTTTTTTATGTAACATTAATTTTGATATACATAATTTATTTTTAAACAATGATTTTTATGACGTTGATTAATTTTTACTATTATTTTTATTATATATTTATTAAATAGCGACCTTATTAATTTTCCTAATTTATTTAAATTCTAGCCATTTTGTATCCAATTTTGTGTCAATTTTAGCCTAAATTAATTTTAATTTGACCCCAAATTGAACTCCCCAAATCCAATTCCAATTGACCCAATTTAAACTCATCAAATTGACCCATAACCCGACCCAATTCAATGTTGAATCTCATTCGTCCATCAATTCAATCGTACGATCCATATTTAATTCCATGTTTATTTCCTTTTTAATAACTTAACCCCCCAAAATCCCAAAACCCTAATCATTTTCACCTCTTTTAGCCGCCACCCTCTTCCCTAATTCTCTCTTCTTCGTTCCTCACACCAGCCGCTGTCGGTCATCACTGGCTGGTGAACTTCTCCTCCTCCAGCCTCTCTATACTTTCTCCTCTCTCTCATCGGAAAACCCCACCATCACCGCCGCACTTCTGTCCCTCCGTTTCTTTCCCCTTTTCTCCGTCGTCTCTTTTCCCCATTTCCTATCAATAATCACCTCACCAGAGGTGATAACCGGTGAGACACCGTTAACAACAGCAACACCAAGCAAATGCCCAACTTAAATTGGAATTCGAAGACCCAAAAGGGATTCTTTAATAGTGTGAAACCCGTGTGGGTGTCAAGGGTTTAATTTCAAGGTTATTCTATTGATCTTATGATGAACTCCTTTCCGTTATGACCTTACATGAACCCATTATGTGTTCAATTGGTGCGAATTTCTATTTGTTATCTTAGCCGATTCTCAGATTCAAAATTCGTGCATTTTTGTTGTTAATTTAGGCTCAATTCTTCTGAATTTATGTTTATTTACACCTTTTAATTGAAATATGTGAAAAGCCCCAAATTTCATGGACTGATTTTTAAAATCTTCGAAGCTTGGATTACTTTGTTTTCTTGCTGCTCCTCTCCACTCAATTCAATTCATATTGACAGCTCTCGTACGTTTGTATATGGTAACAGTTTATCTTGTTGATTGATTTTTACCTCCCCCTTGATTTAAACGAATTTTTTCTTAATAGCATGTGTCGAATTCTCACAATTGTTGATCTGCTTTCCTTTTAAATAATGTTGGACTACTTTAGCATTTAAGTTATTAGGGTAATTAATTTGGTGTTGATTGATTCTCCTAAATATTTTTCACTTACCCTTTATCTCCTTGACTAATTTCCTGGCATTTTCCTTAATAATAATTGGAACAGTCTTGTTACCAGTTTATTTTTTGGTAGTGTTAACATAATTTGTGATAAGTAATTGATTTAGGACATCTCTTTAAGGAAACGAATTCCCCTAATTGATTTACTGAATATTTTTTCTTCCTTTATTCTGGTGATTGCTCACAACCCTTGGACTATATAAATAGTCCTCTTCTCATTACGGACTGGACAAGCATCTACTCTCCACGAAATAAAATAAAAATACTTTATAGTTCTATTTTGGTTTTGGCTTTGAAAGAGGTGGACTCTTGGTTTCATACTATTGTTTCACTCTTCTATTGTTGCAGCTTAAAGTTTTCTATTATTTTCTATTTTCTGTTAACTGGTGAGTCTCTATCGATGCAATTTTTGATATCTATGTGGTAGTTTTTCCTGTAACCCAGAGAGCATTCCTACGTATGTAGTGTTAAAACGGTGTCTTGTTTCCTTCATGTGTTTGTTTCTCCTTGGTCACTGCATATTTTTGGGGCATTTGGCTTCGGTTTTGTGTTTAACAGGTTCTGTTAGAAGATAGATGTTTGGGACTTGAAGAGTTGCCCGAGGGTTTGGGGGTGCCTAGTTCGTTTTCTTTTAGTCTTATTTCTTTCTTTCCTATTCATTTTTTTTGGTTTGTAATATTTATTGTATAAACACTACTATATATAATGAAATTATGGGGTGCTTATGGGGGTGGGGGATTCTGTGACTTGATTGTTTTATCACTTAGGCGAAACATTTTAGGATTGCTAATTGCTTTTCAGCATGTTAATTAATTGATTTATCGCCTAGAAATCATGTTTTAGGATTATTTATTGACTTTCAACTTCTCAAAAGTATTTTTTTTCGTGTTTAATTAATTTTCAACATATTAATTAATTTCCGGCATAACAATTCAATCTAAAACATGTTTAATTAATTCCCCGCGTGTTTAATTAATTTCCATCATATTATAACTATTTTCAGAATGTTTTATTAATTTTCAACACAGTAAAATTGAGTTTTCAGCACTTTTAATTAATTTCCTACAAAGTTAATTAATTTTCAGCATTTTCAATTTATTTCTAGCATTTTAAATTAATTTCCTGCAAATTTAAACTATTTTTCAGCACCTTAAACTAATTTTCAGCACCTTACTTTAATTTCCAGCATTTTAAAATTAAGTTCCAACACTTTTAATTAATTTCAGCATATTAAAACCATTTTAAGCACCTTAATTTAATTTCCAGCATGCTTATAATCAATTTCAGCATGCACATGATAAATTCCCGCCTACCCGGATCAACTTTCGGAATATTCATAAATCATTTTAATCATATCGTGTTAGCCTTTCAACATCCTTTATCACTTAGAAAGCATGCCTATAGGATGAGTCACGTAAATCAGTTGGTTATTTAAAGTATGTTAATCACCCTAATGGACTTTAATAAAATAAGAGGCATATTTGAAATCGTTACGTGCTAAATGCTAGTCTTATTTGTTTTGATTGACGTAAATCCCGAGTCTAATTAGGAAGCCTAAGATTTTCTTTGCGTGTAGATCCTTACCCAAAATAGGTCGTCCAACGCCTCTTGGACATGAAGTAGGGACGGATAGGCATTTTTAGGAAACGCTAGTTTTGTCGTTTTCTTTAGAACGCTTTTACGTTTAATAACCAATTAGGTGGGGTGGGTAGAACAATCGGACATGATGGAAGTTGACCCGAGCAGAATACGATAATGCGATATGCGACATTGTCATCAGTTAATAAGCCGGGCGCTGATCCGAATTGGATAAAATTAACTCCTTTTCCTAGTCTTCTAAATCGTCTTTGCTTTTTTTTTTATTTTTGAGTGTTTTAATTATTTGGGGTAGTTTAGGCTTACCATTTAAGTGAATCTTTCGGTTATATCATTGTGTCTCTTCTATCTTCTCGCTCATCCGATTAATAGTCTCTTTATATATTTTACTACTTTATCAATTAGATAATTACTAATAACTGAGTTGCATGTTAAGTTTATTTATTATTTTCATGTTTAAACACTTAGTTAATCTTAAGTTAATAAAAATGATTGACCTTTGCTTATCACGTAAGATCCCCACGTAATATATGAGTTCGGTCAGGACCCACATTTGTGGACCTCGAAAGGTGCCTAACACCTTCTTTTCGAGGTAACCTGAACCCTTACCCGAATTTCTGGTTGACGTAGAATAAATAATTAAAATAAGCTCGTAATTAGCTTAGAATGGTGCCCTAACACACCTTAATTCGTTAGGTGGCGACTCTTCTCTCTTAAACAATCTTAAAAGAGAGTTGTCACGTCGAATCCCGCTTTTCTTGAGAAAAATGGGGCGCGACAACATGACGACTCTGCTGGGGATAATTAGGTTCTAACCATTACGAATTTGTATGTTATGTGGGATTTATTTTCATTTGTGTTTGTTCTTTTCCTGATTGCCCTATTCCTTTTTCCTTTATTTGTTTCTCTAAATAATTATTTTGAAATCTCGATTGGTCGTTGTTACATGTTAATCCTTTTGCCTTTCCCCTTCATTCGTTCTTTAAATAGTTGTTTTGAGTTGTTGTTATTACATGTCAATCCCCTTCCTTTTCCTTTATTTGTTTTCCTAAATAGTGTCCGTATTTTTCATCCATTTTCATTTCCCTATTTCTTGTCTATATTACTTTACTTGCGAATTTATTTACTTTCCTTATTTTTTACCATTTTTTTTATATATATATATATATCGTTCAATATGTTATTGCTTTTCATTATGTGCTATATGTTACTGCTTTATGTATAACTGGCGTTCCGCTCATATCTTCTTCCAGTTGGAACCTCGTTTACTTTTTTTTAAAGAACGGTTGAATGGTTGTACGGACGTTCATATTCTAAAACACCTTATGGGAAATGTCTCGTGAGTCAGTCGATCAGCGGTGTGTCGATAGTCATGAGCTTTCCCACTCTCAAGTTGTCTGCTTGAGAGAACCATGTCAAAAAATCACTCTTATTCTTAGATCCTAACCGTCTATTCCTTTACTAAGGAATATGCATCTCAAAACCTAGGTTCCCTTGTTAAGAAAACTTTGCCTAAGTTCTAAGAGATTTCATAATCTCGAAAAGAATGCTTTCATAATTTATGTGCATATGCCTAATTTGTTATTTCTTTAAATTTTTCTTATATTTGTACTTGACTGCTCTCCTTAAGTATTTTATCCATCATACATTTTCATCCACTATTCGAAGTTCCATAAATCTCATATTTCGAACTACGTCTGACCTGATTCTTGTCCAACAAGATACGTAGGCAATCCTTTATAAGGATACGGTCCTCCTTTTTCCATTCTTTACAAAATATCCTCGTATTTTAAAAGTGTAAAACAATCTTTATCATTCAAATAATTTTTCCATCAAATCTTATATTCTCCCTTTCTTTCACCTTTCCATAATGTCATAAGGGTGAAAACTAGAATATTTTTGAGGTTATTCAAATGATTTTCATGATCTTTTAAATTCTCAAATGTTTCAAAATAAATGTCTCAGTTAAATTTACTCTTTAAAAACTTTTCAAATTTTTCGCCCTCCTGCTTTTTCAAAATAAAATACTTTTAAATATTCTATGCCTATCTTTTAAATATGTTATTACTATTTACTTGATCACCTAATCAGCGTAGTATTTAGGTCTTGCTTAGAACCTATATTCTACCTTTAGATATCGATGTACTTCTAAAGCTTAAGTTCTAGCCCATCCATTCGTCCTAAAGTCCTCTTTGACAAGATAACTCATATTTTTATACTATCTTTTTTATTTAGGTACACTAACTCTTATTTTGTTCGATTTATTGTTTTTGACTTAAAGGTTGTCTAGCATTTGAATATCGGCTCGATTGAAAATCTGCAATATGACAAATATGCTCAATATTCGAAAAAAATCCAGCCTTCTTTCTTCTCGCCCGATGCAAACCACTGTTTGGTCTGTATCTCCTTATTCTCGCCTTACTCACACACCTTCTCAATAGTTGCCTTCAGCATATACAATTTTTGAAAGTGAGAGAGTCGATTCTGATGCACGGCAGCAAAAGCTTCGTCACCTAGAAAAGAGGTTGGATGAGAATCTACACTCCAAAGGTATTCATGACTTGAGGTAAGAGAAACTGTGTCTACATCCAAGCATTGAGTTGCCTCAAGGATACAAAGTTCAACATGCTTAATGGGCATGGAGATCCATTCACACATATAAAGGACTATAGCGGCAGATTAGTCGGCATAGGGCATAATGAGGCTCTCCTAATGTGATTATTTATTCAAAGTTTGTCAGGGATAGCACTCACCTAGTTCACCAAACAAGACTTTGACAAATGGCGTACATGGGAAGACATGGCTCAAGACTTTGTGGGGCAATATAAGTTTAACATCAAGATTGATCAGACAATCTGGGATTTGCTCGAAGTAAAGAAAATGACTCATGAATCTTTTGAGGAATATCCAATTCGATGGAGACTGGAAGCTTTTAAGATACGTTCTTCTGTGCCTGAAGAAGAATTGGTCCAAACTTTCATCAGGTCGCTAGATGGAATATACTACCAAAAATTATCCTTCTTGAGCATTCACAGTTTCGAGAGCTTGATTTTAATAGGAAAAAAGTTAGAATATGGTATCTGAACAGGTAGAATAATTGATGTGTCTGCAATGCCAACCACTTTCCAAGCACCAAAGAGTCTATCCGAGGAAGGGGAAGAGGATTTATCACCTCAGACACCATTCGAGAGATGGGTTTTCTATATTGAGACAGGGTTTCATATCGGTGGCTGAGTGTGAGGCGAGATTTCATGAGTTAGCTAAACACACCACTATGATTCTGCCTACAGAGTATGAGCGTGTTCGATGCTTTATTAGGTGTTTGAGATTACCACTTCGCAGGGCTACATCTGGTTTGGTGACTTCAGGAAAGTCTTTTATGATATTGTTGAGCACTTCTATTCTATAGAGGAGACGGATCACGAGGCCCAAGGGGGCAGCTATAAGAGACCCATTATCAGGGCAGGTACAATGGAAGCCACATTGGCTTACAGTTTGGAGGCCGCATATTTCAGGGTAGGTACCCCAGTAGCAGCCTTATCAGTTCAGGGTCAGCCTAGTAGGCCAGTTCAGGTAGTGCTTCAAATATCAGATGGGGGTCAGCCTATTAATAGTAGTTCTGGTGGTTAGAGTAGTAGCCAGCCTCAGAGGGGTGTTCAGTCAGGATCATCGAGTAGAGGTGGTCATACCAGATCAGCCAGACCTTTTAGATAGAGCAAGATGCCAGGGGCATATTTTGAGTGTGGGGTTATTGGTCATTTTACCCGTGAGTGTCCCCGACATGGAATGATTGAGCCTTCAGTTTAGACTGCACAGCCGATCATATCAGTGCCACCACTAGTTAGGGGTGGTGCTCAAGGTCACAGGGGTGGTCCCCAGGGTTTTCGAAGTGATTCTCAAGCAGGTAGGACAGGTGGTAGGACAGAAACCCAGTTCGGAAGCGGGACAAGTCTATTTATGTGCTGACCGGGTAGGCCGGAGGCTGAGGCTTCGGATACTGTGATCACAGGTATAATTTTTGTATGCCATCAGCCAGCTTCTGCCTTGTTTGATCCCAATTCCCTATTTTTGTATGTTTCTACTTATTATACACCATGGTTGGGTTTTTCTTCAGATTCTTTATCTGTGTCATTACATATCGCTAACCCTGTGGGTAATCCCTTAGTAGTGGATTGGGTATATAGACCGTGTTTGGTGACTGTTCGAGGGTATGATACTTGGGTTGATCTGATTGTGTTGGACATGGTAGATTTTGATTTAATTCTGGGCATGGACTCGTTGTCTTCCTATCATGCGGTCTTGGATTACTTTTCTAAGACACTTACCTTAGCCATGCCTGGTGTTCCCCCGATTGTGTGGTAGGGTTCTGTTAGCCGCGCGCTGATGGGGATTATTTCTTACATTCGGGCTCATAGACTGATATTGAGGGGTTGTGAGTCATTTCTTGCTTATGTTCGGGATGTTAGAGCTTAGAGTCTGTCGCTTGACTCCGTTTTTATTATTTGTGAGTTTCCCGATGTTTTTCCTACCGACCTACCTAGCCTTCCTCTTGAGTGTGACATTGAGTTTGTTTTTGACCTCGAATCGGGTGCCCAACTTATTTTTATGGCTCCTTATCGCATGACTCCTGCCGAGCTAAAGGAGCTAAGCAGTTAGCTTCAGGATCTTCTAGCTAAGGGTTTCATCAGACTGAGGTGTCGCCGTAGGGTGCTCCAATTCTGTTTGTGAATAAGAAAGATAGTTCTATGTGTATGTGTATCGACTACAGACAGCTGAATAATGTGACAGTGAAGAATAAGTATCCTATGCCACGTATCGAGGATGTTTAACCAGCTTCTGGGCACAACAGTGTTTTCTAAAATTGATTTGAGGTTTGGTTACCATCAGTTGAGGCTTAGGGCTGTGGATATCTCTAAGACAACCTTCAGGACTCGTTATAGTCATTATGAGTTCCTATTGATGTCTTTTGATTGACTAATGCCCTAGCAACATTTATGAACTTGATGAACCGTGTCTTCAGGCCTTATTTGAACTCTTTCGTGATAGTGGTCATTAATGACATTCTGGTGTATTTGAGGAGTAGGGAGGAGCACAAGCAGCATTTGAGGACTGTACTCCACACTTTGAGAGATCATAGGCTTTATGCCAAATTCTCAAAGTGTGAGTTCTGTCTTGAGTCTGTAGCTTTCTTAGGGCACGTGGTGTCCACGGATGGTATTTTGGTGGATCCAACAAAGATTGAGGCTATTCGTGGTTGAGCTAGGCCTACGTCGCCTATCGAGGTTCACAGTTTTGTTGGGTTGGCAGGATACTATAGGCGATTCGTTGAGAATTTTTCTTCTATTGCATCCCCTATGACTAGATTGACCAGGAAAAAGGTTCCGTTTCAGTGGTCTGCCAGTTTTGAGGCGAGCTTTTTAAAGCTCAAGGACTTGCTCACTTCAGCTCCTGTTCTAACTCTTCCAGTTGAGGGCAAGGGTTTTGCCATCTATTGTGATGCTTTTGGTGTTAGTTTATGGTGTGTTCTGATGCATCGGGGCTGTGTTATTACATATGCATCGAGGCAACTAAAGGTGCATGAGTGTAACTACCCCACTCATAATTTGGAGTTGGCAGCAGTAGTGTTTACACTTAATATTTGGAGGCATTACTTGTATGGGGTTTCCTGCGAGATCTTCACTAACCACCATAGTCTTCGGTATATTATGACCCAGAGGGAGCTTAACTCGAGGCAGCATAGATGGATTGAGTTGCTGAAGAACTATGATATCTTTATTCTATACCATCCGGGCAAGGCGAACGTGGTAGCGGACGCCTTGAGCCGGAAGACAGTGAGTATGGGTAGCTTGGCCTTTATTTCAGTTTTGCAGCGGTTGTTGGCTTTGGACATTCAGTCTTTAGCTAGCTTGATAGTTCGTCTTGATATCTCTGATCCAAGGAGGATTATTACTAGTGTTAAGGCTAGATCTACCTTATTGAACTAGATTTGGGGTCGTCAGTTTAAGGATAGTAGGCTTCGTAGCATTCGAGGGTAGGTGCTGAGAGGTGAGTTCAGGGGGGCTACCTTAGATTCTAAGGGTGTTTTGAGGTTTGACAACCGTTTTTGTGTTCTAAGGGTTGGAGATTTGATTCAGTTGATTCCTCATAAGGCTCATACCTTTAGGTATTCTATTTACCCTGAGACAACTAAGATGTATAGGGATTTGAGTTAGCATTACTGGTGGAGTGGTATGCAAAGAGATATAGCAGGGTTTATGGCTCGATGCCTTCGTTGTCAGTAGGTAAAGGATGAGCACCAGAGACCTGGTGGATTACTTCAATAGCTACCCATTCTCGAATGAAAATGGGAGCGAGTTACTATGGATTTCGTAGGTGGTTTGCCTCGTACTTCTCGTGGGTTTGAGAGCATTCGGGTCATTGTGGATCGATTGACCAAGTTTGCTCATTTCATCCCTATTCAGATCTCCTATAGTGCTGAAAGGTTTGCCAAAGTCTATAATCGAGAGGTGGTTAGCCTTCATGGGGTACCTGTGTCCATCATTTTATACCGAGGCTCTCAGTTCACTTCTAGCTTCTGGAGGACAATTCTGGAGGAGTTGGGTACTCAGGTTGACATTAACACCGCCTTTGACCCCCAGGATGATGGGCAGCCGGAGCGGACTATTCAGGTCTTGGAGGATATGCTCCACACTTATGTGTTGGATTTTGGGGGACAGTAGGACCAGTTTTTACCTTTGGCAGATTTTGTGTATAGTAACAGCTTCCATTCTAGCATTCAGATGGCCCCATTCTAGGAGTTGTATGGTAGGTGATGTCGATCTCCTCTTGGTTGGTTTGAGACTTCTGAGGTTAGGCCTCATGGCACAAATTTGTTTCTGAGTCATTGGACCGGGTACGGGTGATTCAAGACTGGCTACGAACATCTCAGCGCAGGCAAAAGAGTTATGCTGATCGTAGGCATCGTCCATTGAGGTTCAGAGTTGGTGATAAGGTTTTTCTGCTAGTATCACCCATGAAGGGCGTGATGAGGTTCGGGAAGAGGGGCAAGCTCAGCCCCAGATATATTGGACCATTTGAGATCCTGCAGACAGCTGGGGAGGTACCATATGTTTTAGCACTGCCTCCTACCTTTTTAGCCATCCACCCGGGGTTTCATATGTCTATGCTGCGGTAGTATATCCCAGATGAGTCACACGTGCTTCAGTGGGACTCGGTTCAGTTGGACGAGAGGTTGGCATTTGTAGAGGAGCCTGTGTCCATTTCAGCTAGAGATGTCAGACGGTTGCGCTCCAGGGACATTCCAGTAGTTAAGGTTCAGTGGCATCAACGACCAGTAGAGGAGGCTACCTAGGAGACCGAGCGTGATATGCGCGCCCAATATCCCTACCTGTTAGAGACTTCAGGTACTTCCTTATCCTTTACTTTCGCGGACGAAAGTCCTTTTTGTAGTGGATGCTGTAATGACACTCCCGGTCATTTCCCTTGTTTTCATTCATTTTCGGCCTTTAGAGCTTTCTTATAACTGCCTCAAGTTATTTATGACTTGCTGGGACTGACAGTTCGATTTTTGGCCAATTCGTTTGAGATTTTTATTAATACTGAACATATTGTGGAATATTTTTATTAAATTAGAATTTGGTGCAGATATATTTTATTACCTTTATAAAATATTTTAGATGTTTATGAAAAACTTTTAGCTACGGTACATTTATATTATTTTATAGCTTATTAATATTTTAAGAGGATATAGTGAATCTAGATATGTTAAAATATTATTATTACATTATAGAGACTTTATTCGAAATAGTTTTCTATTAATTATGGTATATTCATAATGTTGTATTAATTTTACCACGGACATATGCAATGCCCAAATATTTACATAAAGGGATAAAAATACTTTTCAGTGTTGCCACCTCCTCTCCACGTGGAGGTTAAGAAGGCGGACAACACTTTGCTTAAACAATAGGGAGGTTGCCACTTGGCCATTAACATGACACTTAATCAATTTATGTAGTAGGCTAATTTAATTCTGCCTAATACCCTTCTCTTATTTTCATTCTTGAATATTAAAAGTTGAATGTTTTCTTTCCCAAATATGTCGTACACATTTCCAAATTCACGTTGGAAGAAAGTTTTGCGGAGAAAAATATTTGACGTTATAATTTGATTACAAAAAGGAAATTAATTATCTACATCACGTTATTCAAGCTCGGGGTTTAGTGGGACTCTACTCGGAGGTTTTTCAGAGAGATTTTTAGCTTTGACGTCCAGGTAGGCTAGACTTACCCTCTCCCTAGATTGAGTTTATTTATGGTTATTGTGTGTTATTATGCTAGTTGTGGGGCAAGTAGTTGTAGCCTGGGTATCGTTTGAAATATTTCATCCTACCTTATTTATCCGGTTAGGGCCTTGTTCTGATAGGTTTCTGACCCGTTATCCCTTAGTATGGTGTATTATTTATGAGCTTAGGGTGTGGTATTAAGCTGGAAAATCTTGGATTTCTCCCTTTTATCTAGTTATGCGTATGTTTATATAAATGCGTTTCAGTTTCGATTCAGGGCCTGCGTATACTTTATTTTTGTTATTTATTATGAGTTCTGGCCCAACTTTGGCATCGGTTACGGTATGGTTTGGGTTTCAGTTTTACAGTTGAGTTTTATTACTTATGGGTTCATTGAATTCTGGTTATGTTATGGTTACTATAAGTTCTGGTTCTAGTCCGGCATCTGGATATGATATGATCTGGGAGTTCTGGTACTGATTACTGTTGTTATCGGAGTTATGGTCCCTCTGAGTTTTGGTTCGAGTCTGGCATCTTATTATGAGTTCTGTTGTATATCATATATGTGGCCTCTCGTTATTACCCATAATTTTCTGTTCGAATCCGGCGTATGGCCTCTTATTATTATCCACTACTACCAGTACGAGTCTGGTGTCTGGCCTCTCGTTATTACCCATTGGTGTCGGTTCAAGCCCGGTGCACGTGCACACCTGGATAGTTACTATGGTTATTTGGGACTGGTTCAGTTAGGGATTATCTACGCCTTTCTTTTACTTATTTCTTGTGTGTCCCACCATCTTATGGTGGCACGATCGGGTTAATTGTCTTCTTCAGTGTGCCTTCTGGGCTTATGGTAGTCCAGTTAGGTTAATTTTTGTTTTCCTTATGATTATTGCATTATTTACTTTTCCTTATTACTTTTACTTATTCCTTTATCGCATTTGCATAGCTCAGTAGCTAGTTACTTTTCTGTCCCTATTTACTGCTGACTTAGTTATACCCTCACAGTTTGGTTATACTTTCCCTATATTTTAGCTCAGGTAGCCGATGATGCCTACTGAGTACCTGTTGGTTTGGTACTCATACTATACTTCTGCATCTTTTCCCTAATGCAGATCCAAGTATGAGCAGCCGACGTTGATGTGATTCTCTGACCCAGTACTGATCCGGAGCAGGGTGAACTTTCTAGAATCCGAGGTTGATCCTCCTCCATCTGTTCCAATATAGTCTTTTGACTTCGAGACTACTGCGTATATGTTATGTATATTTTGGATACGGTTTAGTACTCTTATTTTGTTAGTAGTGGATCTAGTACCTGCCTTATCTGGTCTTGGGAGAGATCATCTTGTATAATTTGTCCTCTTCCTTCCCCCCGGTACGGTATATTATATATGTATGTTTCTTCACTTCTGATTATGTCTTTATAGTTGGTGTTGATTATTCTTGTCTTTCCTTGGTTTCCGCCCGTTAGCCCGTTACTCACCGTTTCAAGCAATGGCTTGACTTGTCTACTGGTGGGATAGAGTAGGCGTCATCATTACTTGATAAATCGGGTCATGACACAACTATAGTATATTGTGAACAGATTATGATAATTTGACATGGAAAATACTTTATGTATCACTCAAACTTTGACTTTTTCCTTAATTGTTCTCGCCCATTCCTGCCTTTTTCCTCTCAAATAACCTTTGGAAAAATACTTTATGAATTTATAGTTAAACCCTACTCGTATCAAGCCTTTAGTAGTAAATAAGGAATTTTGGTACACAAGAAAAAAAGTGAAGAATCAATCCTAGAAAGAATAGGATTTAGTTGAAACAAGACTCAAACAAAAGGAAAGGATTTTAGAACAAGATAAAGATCTAGGATCCCATCTTCTTGTGTTCTATCAAAACCTCCTTTGTAGAAACAATTAAATAAAGAAAATTTCTTGAAGAGCAACAAGTCTTTTTTTTTGAATGTTACTATTCACTACAAAAGTATCTTTTTTACTTTTTTTTAAACGTATTATTCACTGCTACAGTACTTTTTAAGATTTTTTTTTTACTTTTTTTCTGCTCTTTTGTTCAAGAAATTCTCACGATTATCAAGAATGGAATCTTGATAGACCCACTCTGATACTACTTGATAACACGAAGGTTGAAAATCCAAAACTAGAGTATTAACTTAAAAGAAATGCGAAAGCAAAATTAGAAAATGAACTGAAAATACTAAATAAGAATTAAAAGATATGAAAAATTCAAGAAAATAGTTTCAGAAACTTCCATGAACATAAGTTTTTAGGATTTGACAAGATCCAAGTAACAACGAGTTGGTATTGAATAAACCAAACACCTTTACATGAGAAACTAATCAAGTTTGGAAAATGGATCTTGACCGCTTCGTGAGTAACGTTAGACAACAATAAGTATGAGTACTAATCGCCTTCTAAGAATACCAAGAAGAAATCAAAGATATCAAAGAAAAAAATTATCTTACTACCTTAAACTATGAACTAGTTAGGTTGAAAGATATATCTCAAGGTAATCTACCTCATAGGTTCAAAAGAACTCTCAATATATTAATCTTCAAAATCTGATTTACAATAGAATAAAGCACCTCCTTTATATAGTAGTAAAGAAGGGGTTGGTCAAAATAACATTAAATAAAAATGATACTTCCTAGGGCCTAAAAAATTACCATACACATTATCTTATAAAGTCAACATAGAATAAAATAACTATTAAATGACATAGAAGGTTGCCACACACAAAGTCCTAGGAAGTCAACATAGAATAAAACAACTATTAAATGTAGTATCTAGAAACTAATTAAAAGAAGACTAATTTTGGGCTGCTGCATTTTTGCCAATTTTAGAGCAGATTTGGGCCCAATTCCACCTCATCTTGGACTTTAATTTGAGCCTCCAAATAGATGTAAGACTTGGGCAAAATATCTTCATTGGGCCAAAGCTCTTCTTCTATCACAAGATACTTTTTAATATTTAAATGCAGCCCATTAAAATGACTTAATATTCTATGTCCTTTAATGATATTGAGCTTCCATGGATGCTATCATTCTCCCCTTCTTAAAAAAGATTTGTCCTCAAATCTTGACATTGATTTTAGCTGCTCCTTCTTTGGATTCGAGACTCCATGGTTGCTATCATTCTCCCTACTTAAAGAAGATTTGTCCTCAAAGCTTGACCAAACTAATATTATAATCCCAATCAGTAGGAGGTAAATAAAGAAGTAGAACAAGCGTTTGATAAAAATAACACTAGGTAGTGATCATGAAACCGCTTAACCCATTTAGTTCTATTATGCACAAACACCCATTTTAAATATCCATTCACTGCATTATCCAATAGAACAATTTAATCACCAACATAAGAACTAAAAACACAAATTCATAAGCTCCTTAAATAAGTGGGGATCATTACCTAGACCAGAAGCATATGAATACCAAACAAACATATCACATTTGCTCTTGATAAACAACTTAACCTCACTATTGGATATACCATTGTCAAGGTATGAATCAAAAGCAATTTTCTTGAGGAGTGTCTTAGATTGAACTTGATATTCACTGGGAAGATCAAATTTGTAAGCATTGTCTCCAATCCTTTCAAGGCCTTCAAATGGCCCATCTCCTCTTGCAAAGAACTTGGATCTTCTTTTGGTAGGAGACCGTTGAATCCTAAACAACACACTCTTATGATACAGCCAAGAATCATATAATCTTATAAAGATTACTCATAAAGATTATCTCTCCAAACAAAGTTACTTGGCGTATAATAATTTCCCAGATATTGAGTGAGTATAAGAAGCTAACAGAACTAATGATCTTTAATTTCATATCATAGTTGGCTTTTGGGGTTTGTTCCTTCTCAAGAATACCTACAAAATAAAACACAATACCAAAAGAAGAAAAAAAAGAAGAAACATTAGTGTTAAGCTCACTCAAACTCTCTTGCCTTTCTTTTTCCTCAACTTCTTTTCTCTCTTTCTTTTCATTCTTGTTGCTTTCTTTCTCTCCTCTCTTATCTTTTGGCAACTCACTCACTTTTCTTAACTGAAATTCCCCTTTTTTCTCTCTCGAGTTGCTGTTTTTCTCTCCCTTACTTCTCTCAATTTTGTATCTCTCTTTCATGTCATTTTGTTTTCCATTCAATTCTTTTATTCTCTCATCTTTTCTTTTTTCTGGAGTAGGAACTTCAATAGGAGAAGTTGCACATAAGGAAGAGCTACTCTCTTGTTCACAATTGGACTCCTCCCCTTGGAAGATTGCATACTTCACAATCTTATTAGAAAAAGTAGAATGATCACTTTTGGAATTAACTTTCTGTTGGGACTATGTTATAGAATGAACATGCCTCAATTCCTCTTTCAAATCACCCCAAGTCAAAAGTGTCGATTAAATTTCACCCAATGGGGGTTACTATAATCATCCACTACTTTTTGTAATTTCTGGGACAAGGCTCTTGTGGCAAACTCTAATTTTTCAAACTCCCAAATATAATTACATGCAAATATATGTTCCATGTGATATTCTCATTGAAGGTAAGTTTCTTTATCAACATACATGCATAATTTTGGTAGTATCATATGTCTACTACCCCACCTGGTCAATCTTTCATAATCATATATTCTTGCAAAAGATAGTTATTTAAAATAAAGACTGTAATGATGTACCACTCGAACTTTGGCTTTTCCCTCAATTGTTCTCACCCACTCTCGCCTCTTTCCTCTTAAATAACCTTTGGGAAAATACTTTGTGGATTTATAGTTAAACCCTACTCGTATAAAGCCCTTAGTAGTAAAATAAGTAATTTTGGGGCACAAGAAAAAAAGTAAAGAACCAATTCTAGAAAGAATAGAATTTAGTTGAAACAAGACTCGAACAAAAGGAAAGGATTTTATAACAAGATAAAAATCTAGGATCCGCTCTTTTTGTGTTCTATCAAAACCTCCTTTGTAGAAACAATTAAATGAAGGAAATTTCTTGAAGAGCAACAATTCTTTTTTTCTCTTGTTTTTTCAATGTTACTATTCACTACAAAAGTATTTTTTTTTACTTTTTTTTTCGAAACATACTATTCACTGGTATCGTACTTTTTAAATTTTTTTAAAAACTTTTTTTCTGCTCTTTTGTTCAAGAAACTCCGAAGATTATCAAGAATGGAATCTTGATAGAACCAATCTAATACCACTTGATAACACAAAGGTTGGGAATCCAAAAACTAGAGTATTAACTTAAAAGAAATACGGAAGCAAAATTAGAAAACGAACTAAAAATACTAAACAAGAATTAAAAGATATGGAAATTTCAAGAAATTGTTTCAGAAACTTCCAAGAACGTAAGTTCTTAGGATTTGACAAGATCCAAGTAACAACGAGTTAATATTGAATAATCCAAATGTCTTTACTTGAGAAACTAATCAAGTTTGAAAAACGGATCTTGACTATTTCGTGAGTAATGTTAGACAATAATTAGGATGAGTACTAATCGCCTTCTAAGAATATCAAGTAGAAACCAAAGATATCAAATAAAGAAATTATCTTACTACCTTAAACTATGAACTAGTTAGGTTGAAAGATAAATCTCAAGGTAATCTACTTCAGAGGTTCAAAAGAACTCTCAATATATTAATCTTCAAAATCTGATTTATAGTGGAATAAAGCACAAGCTTCATTAAAGAGACTTGATATGGATTATGTAGATCTGATTTACTGTCATAGGCTGGATACAAGTACACCTATTGACCCCTTTATATAGTAATAAAGAAGGGGTTGGTCAACATAACATTAAATAAAAATGATACTTCCTAGGGTCTAGAAAACTACCACACACATTATCCTATAAAGTCAACATAGAACAAAACAACTATTAAATGGCATAAAATGCTGCTATACACAAAGTCCTAGGAAGTCAACATAGAATAAAACAACTATTATATTATTCCACCTCATCTTGGACTTTAATTTGGGCCTCCAAATAAATGTAAGACTTGTGCAAAATATCTTCATTGGGCCGGAGCTCTTCTTCTATCACAAGACACTTTTAAATATTTAAATGCAGCCCTTTAAAATGACTTGATATTCTCTGTCCTTTAATGATATTGAGCTTCCATGGATGCTATCATTGGGTATGCTGTCTTTGTTGAATAGTATGTAGTGGAGGGATAATGCGAAAATCACATGGAAGTACCTTTAAGTGCTGGAGTTGGGAATTATAAACTCTCTTTGCATATTCAGGGAAGAGTTGAGTAATGCCATCATACACTGATTAGACTGGCGGGGTTGGAGGTACTCCTTTATGACACAAGACCCTAGGCTAACTTCACATCCAAAACTATAAAATTTATAAGGTACATGTGAAATCAAGCACATAAATTATTGATAAATAGCAAACGAACAAATAGACAAGTTATGACAAAAAGTTCATGCATGAAACTCCAAATAACATATAAGCCTAGGCCAATTTCCATATTTGTACCAGCTGAATTGAAAAATGGAAGAACAGAGTAAGAGACCATTAAAATGAGGCAGAATCAACAACCTTTTCCTTGGTTTACCACCAGAAAGTAAATAACCTATCAGTAGGTAAGCCAACCCTTAGTCTGGAATAACTAGTAGTGGACTAATAAGAAAAGCGGAAGTCAAGACTAATAAGGTGAGAAGAAGATAAGAAAAAAGTAGACTTTTCCCCCCAAAACCTGGTAAGGTTAGTACAAGAGCCGCTATCAATCAATAGTACAAGGTGAACACAATATATATATATATATATACAGAACCATCTTTGAAATACATAGTAAAGAATCAGTCCAGTAAAAGAGGGAGAGTAGGAACAACTCCGGACGCTAGGAGCTCACCCCGAATCTCTGATCTATGAAAGCTCCATACGATGCACACATCAACGACTAGAACTCATACTATGATTTGCAGGGTACAGAAGTATAGTAGGAGTATTAACACGAGGTACTCAGTAGGCATCGACAGACTGAGCTCCAAAAATAATGTAAGTATAAATAACATGTAAAGAAGGAATATACATAAATGGTAACTATCTAAGAAATGGAACACAATAAGGGAAACAAAGAGGTACAGGTAACCTACGATACTCCACCAGTAATCAGGACGATGGTGCTTTACAATAAGTAGTTGAACAAGATACTATAGTAGTACAAAGGAAGAGATATATAATACTAGTACGAAGGAAGAGATATACAAAGGATATATAATAGTAATATGTAAAAAAGGTATATATATAATAATATTATGAAGGAAAACAATCATATAGCATAAGAATAGCTAAACCTAAAAGTTCTAACCTGAGGGAACTGACCTAACATCTCGAGGATCATAACTAACTTGGGGAGCTAACTCTAGCATAATCAGAGACTTTAAATAAAATGTGAATAACCATAAGATGGTCTATTAATAATAAAGCTCATCATAATAAGGGAAAAGGAATCAGAAGCGTACCAACAACCTTCGGTACCAGTCCATAAGTAACCTGTCACAAACTATACAGTAATAACCAAATAATAGTGTAACCAGCTAGCCCGAACAAATAATAACCTAACCGGGACCCTATAAGCACTGAAGGTACAATTAATCACTCAGCAAACAACAAACATAACCTATACCTATGCATCCCCTATAAGATTGATAGATATAAGTGTCAAACAATTATACTGGTGTTAGGCTATACATATGAATGAAAGAAAGTCATGAAATGAATTAGATGATGCAATATAAACCAAGTACCATATCCAACACAAGTGTATACACCTCCTCCAGCTCAGTAGCTCAGAAAGACAGGACCTACAGCGACCATCCTTCTCCTGTACAATGGCTCATCTGATGAAGGGGCCCATAGGGGACTCAGGATATCCGTATACATTGCCTGATCCTGAACCAGGACTTCCATAATCCATATCCATAACAATAACAATAACAAGAACCAGAATCAAATCAGAACCAGTGGATAATAACAAGAGGCCCGATGATCCATTTACAACCGTTGGAACTCCAGACGAGACCTACATACAACTTCCAAAAATCCCAAACCATAACCATAAACAGATGCCAGACTCGAACCAAAACTCGAAAGCATGACAAAACTAGCGGTAATCTAGCAGTCTTAAGCCTATAACCAATCCCTTTATGCATAAAATTCAATCTCGGGAGGTAAAATCCTCTAAGTCTAGGTGGGTTCCAATTAATAGATCAAGATATGCAATCAAAGATCAGTTACTATCTTTCTCGGGGAAAAAAATGAAGCTAAATAGGCGTACAACCAAGTCTAAGTTAACCCAAACCCAAGGTAATAGCCTAAGGAAGCAGTCATAAGACCAACTAAGCCTAAAGAAATTTTATTCAAGGTCTTTTATCTAAAAAGGGTGGTAGGGCCCACTACTGGACCCCAATAAACTTAAGGCAAGCACCTCTACGAACCTAGGCTAAGGTTTCTTAATCCCGTACCAAGGCGCTTAAAGAGCTAAGGCTAGTCCTAAAGGCAGATCATATACTAACCTAAGGGAAAACATGCCCAAATTCTGGCAAAAAAGGGCCTTAATTGGCTAAAATAAGCGTGAGAATGCGGATAATGAATGCATGCTATCACCAGTATCCAAACAAAGTAAATGTAAGCGCCGAAACGTCTATAAACTAAGACACAACTCTTTTAAGGCATAAAGAACTAACTTGATGTCCATGGTCTCGTAACCAAGGCCTCGGGCCCAATAATGTAATATACAGAACAATAAAAGTATATAAGTATATGTAGAAAGTCAAAAGCGGGATTAACAAGAAGTACAATCTATCAGGTGAACTTAATCGAGGAATATCATCGAAATGGATAAGTACTACCCCATCTCCTACTCTAAGAATTACCAGTGTCAACCTAAGATCGTGTATATAACTAATCAGGGTTGACAATATAATAAAGCTATGGTGGGTATTCTAGGCTAAGGCTAAATTTACAATTTTATACTAAATCCTCTAAATAGGCCAAATATTAATAGAACTAGCCCTAACTCTATCCTTAAAACCCTACCTAACATGTAATCCATACAATCTCACAGACAAGGGTAGACCATAGCCTACCTTGATACCGACTCACAGTCCTGAATCATCCATGAATTGCTCGTTTCCACTCCACGATCTATGAACGACATTGAATTATCAAAATCTTAATTTACACGTTAACACGAGTAAAATGAGACCCATATTATAATATAAAGCTCCGGGCTAAAAATTGGGTCAAGAATCAGCCCGTGGAGCCCGCCAAAGGAATTCCAAAATTGAATCAGTCATGAGGTCCCTCGAAGGACAAGGAACTCAGGCCTAAAAATTGAGCACAATTGGAGTCTCAATTGGGGCTTAAAACAACCCCAATAGCAAGAAAAATAAGAGTGAAATCAAGAATTTAAATGGAAATTTGATGTCACACTCCGAATCCCAACGGGGCGGACTGGCACCCGAAGCCGATAAGGCCCGAGAGAACCAATCGTTGCTCATGTCCATTCATATGCATGTCATAAGACACATCACCATCACGTGTAGAGATATAAGATACCACTAGCAGAAGTCATGGAAACATGTGATATACACGTATAAGAAACTTGGCCGTTAGGGCCATCAAGTCAGAATGGACATATATATATCTTTCAGTCATATTCCCACATACGTCTACAAAAGCCTCTAACATATGCATATATACATAACCAACTTAAGGTCGGGACAAATCCCCGCTTTATACAATGTTATAGTGCCAAAAAAAATGTACAACTGTGCCCCGAAAAGCCCTGAACCAACTGGAGCTCACCAAAGATCTGCAAATGACCGGTAACCTACTGTGGAGGTCTACTAGCACATGCGCCAGCAGCAAGTAAAGTAAGTCCCCCAAGGGACGTCAGTACGAAGAATGTACTGAGTATGTAAGGCTCATATAAAACTGCATGATATATAAGGCTTCAATGAATTCAAATACAAGAGAATCGTCAATATGGATAAACCATCGTTCTGTATGTTTGGAACCATGTCCATTACATCCTTTTCTTCTTTTGCCTTTACATTTATTCATCTTTATCGTGCTACCCATGCTAGGCTTTTCTGTCTCCCCTGGGATGAGATTAACCCATGCTAGGTATTTTAACCCCTGGATCGCCCCTGGGATGTTACTGTGATAACCCATGCTAGGTTTTGATATCGCCCCTGAGATGTTACTCAACCAAACAATTATACATTACTTCATATCTTTACTTCTATGAGATTGATACATTGGTGATTGTACATTATTGGAACTTTGGAACATAACATTATTGGAAAAATGGGATCTTTGGGGCCATTAGTCAATGCACATGAGACATGTGAATCACAATTTATCAATGCATAAGGAACATGTGATGCACCATGATTGATAACCGGAAATAGGATACCCTAGAACATTTTGAAATGGAACAAGTACAATGTCAATGTGAATACTATGTGCTGCAGAAGGATACGGATAGGGTAACCTTACATACCTTCACTTCCAAGTATGAATACACAAGTCTATATAATAATACAATAGTCCAGCTCCTTCCTTACGTTTCACTCTACAATACAAGTACATAACAGAACTCTCGTTAACAACTACTTACCGTACAAGTGTACAAGACGACAATGAGTTATATGACTGCCATATAACGTCATTTCACCCTTTATAATACAATCCACTGCGTTACCATACCAACAATACCATAACATTTCACACATTGACCAAGACATCATAAACCAATAGCATTTCACACCAAGTTTACCCTTTACGCTTCCTCATTATCATTACGTCACAATTACTCCATCAATTCTCCTCATAACAACATATTAACAACAATACATAATTGATATAGTCCAACATGCCTCCATACGACTCCTTAAAGTCATTAAAAAGGTATCATAAGTTGATAATTACATCCAAAAAGGGTATAGGGGCCTTCGGGGATCAAAGAGAGACAAAAACATACAAAACGAGACTCTGGGTTGACCTGCGAAGCCACCTGCGCCCACAGGTGGTTGACATGCAGCCGGAGGTGCCCTCTGGCCTTGTCCAGAGCCACCTGCATTGGCATCTGCGGCCGCAGGTGCTCCAGACACGAGGGCGGATGCCCGTTTTGGCCAAAAGGGGTCTCTTTTAGGTCTTTTTTTGTAATAAATGGTCCATGGCCATGAATAAACTTCCCTTTACATAATTTAGGTCAACTTGGATGCCAAAAATCAACCATGGTTTCACAACACACATGAACATCACCAAAACCACATTTTTCCTTCAATACACCACCAAGTCCATGCACAACTTTGCGATAACAATTCCAAACGTTATGTACAAGGATAAAACAAGTTAAGGCTATAATAACATCTCACATGTCAATATTGAATCCATCAAGTTCACTTCCTTCAATACCACAAGTCCATTTTCAAGTTTATAAGGCAAAACCCTTTTCCGATTGCAAAAATAGACAGTTCTACACATAGTAAACTGTCCAACACTTTGCCAACATAACCAACATGATTTATACACCATCTTAAGCATATGATATAATAAACCATGAGAATACATACTTACCAAAGCTTGAAAGATGATGATCTTGGCCAAAAAAGTGATGGCTTAGGGTTTGGAAGAGAAATAAAATATCTTGTAAAAGTCTAGACTTGGCATGTGAGTCTTTGTGAATAAAAATCTGATTTTTGGTCCCTTTTACAGTACCATTGAGCCTCATCCTTAGCCACACATCAGTCATAAATGCTAGGCTTACTTGGTCAATTTGAAGAATGGGTCAAATTCCATTTGGGCCATGTCTTTGGCTCCATCTTTGGGCCTCAATTGAGCCCAATGGCACAAGACTAATTTAAGCCCAAAAAATTAATGTATAATTCACCAACCCTCTCATGTTCAAATAATTCCATGAATGTTATGGTAATTAACTAGGTTCGAAAATATAAGGGGTGTTACATTTGAGGTGAAACTTACGGAATAATGATGGAAAAAGGATCACTAGAATGCTACCCACTCGAACCAGGTTCCAATTGATCATTTCCCACAAATTTCTTGAGCTCACATGAACAAATATAGAGGAAAAGGCTTGGGGAAAATGACTGAAAAATTTGTGGAGGAGAGAGTTTTAAAGACCCATCAGTAACAGCTAAAGCGGCCAATTAGCCGCTAAAGCTGTCATGACCCAATTTCTGAGTCATGATGGCACCTAGTTTAACCCGCCAGTAGGTAAGCCAAACCATAGCTCGAAACAACAAGTAATGGGCTGATTGGCAGAAGGTAACATAAATACCAGAAATCAACCATACAGTAATGTTGTAAGCAAGAGAAAATAATGTAATGGTACTAGAAGTCAAATAAGAGAGAGAGAACAAAAGAATATCCCACGACCTTGTAAGGTTGGTACAAAAGCCACTAATTATAAAAGAGAGTACTGAATAGTATCAATATACAGAAGGTCTCGGTAACTAAAGACTGTCCAAAAGTAAAGAAAAGAGAGGGGATCAGCTCCGGATCTGAAAGCTCACCCTATCTCCAAATCGTGAGAGCAAGCTGGATAGAATGTCAACAGCGGAAGCTAGTACTTGAATCTGCATCAGAAAAGATGTGAAAGTGTAGTATGAGTACCAAAACAACGGTTACTTAGTAGACGTCATTGGCCGACTGAGCGAAGGGATAAAGGGGCAAACCAGAATAATGCTCCAGCCGACAGATAATAAATAACAAGGTAATTAATATTGAAAGTAAGACAACTAACTACAGCCTGACTGGACCCCCATAAGCCCAGTAGGCACATACAGGAGAAAATCAACCCAAATGAGCTCCCATAAGCCCAATGGATGCAATCAGGAGAAGAACCAATGACAAAAATGAATATAAAATAACCGACCACCGAAGCCATATTCGAAAACCCCGTAGTACCAGGAAATACCAGACTCGAATCAGATCCCCAATATCATAAGTGAACCATAATGTGCCAGACACGAACTGGGTTCTTAACATCATAACCATATCATAGATGCGGGACTCGAACCTGTAATATAGTATCATAAGTGAATAGTAAATATCAGACTCGAACCGGTCTTTAAAGTAAATACAAGATATCAAATCTAACCACAGACTAGAAAGATGTACAAATCAACCTAAGGCTCAAGAATGTAAGCTAATTAGGATATTTGACCTAATAAAGGACCGGCGGGGACCGCTACTAACCCCGAAAGTCCATACTAAGGTAATTTCTACCAAAACTAGACTAAGGCTTCAAGGTTCCTTTACAAGGTTTTAATTATGTCTAAATAAACCTTATGTTAACAATTTAATTTGAGGAGACGATGAATGGGTCAATTACTACCTAAAAACGAGTCTCTAATCGGCTAATTATTCCAAATTCCACTAAACATCCGACCAAGCCATAAATTCCAACCCAAATCTAGCATAATACTATACTAATATCATAATAAAGCTCAATCTATGAGAAAGGTAAGCCTAGCCTACCTGGACGACGACGAGTGCTCGAGAAAGTCCACTAAACCGGAGCTTTTCCCTTCCAAGAAGCCTCCGCACGATGCCACACTATCAAAATAATAATCTATACATTAATATGAGAATAACAATACACATATTGCATATAGATGCTCTGGGTCCAAAATTGAGCTAAAAATCCCACGTGGGGTCCATTTACAGATTCACAACTTTAAAACTGTCAAAATGTCCCTCTAGGCTCAAGGATCATTTACCCTAAAAAATGAGTGAAATTTGAGCACAAGTACACCCTCAAATCAGTCCGCAAAGAATCTAGGCATTTAAGTATAAACCGAAGAATTAACTAAGAAATTAAAGGAAGCTTACGGAATAAACGATGGGGGATTGATTACAACTAGGTCTCCAATTCACTCCCGACACCCAAAGATCAAGCTCCGCTAGTTTCTAAGTCTCTTAGGGTTTAATGGACTTGGGGCTTGCAAAAATGAGAGAGAAAATTGGGTTTCCCCCATTAATAGCAGTGGTAGCCGCTTTAGCGGTAAAATGACCGCTTAAGCAATCACCGCTAAAGGGGAAAAGTACAGCTAAAGTGGTCCACTCACTACTGGACCCTACCGCTAAAGTGGTCAAACGTCGCTTAAGCACTGAATGCTGAAGTGGTAATCGGGTTGCTTTAGCGACATTGGGGGACATCTGGTGTAACACCCCGTACCTTTTCGACCCTACGTGGTTGCCTTAACATTTATGGAATCATGTAGACATGATATGTTTGAAGAATTATGCATTAAAGGTGATGGGCTGAATTTAGCCTAATGAATTGGGCTCAAATGAGGCCCAAAAATCATATAAAGACATGACCCAAAAATGGGAAAAATGACCCATTCATAAAATGGATCAAGTGAGCATGTTATCTTTGACCAAGAGGGACTAAGAATGACTTTGTGGGTTTATATAAAGGCCCCAAAAATCAGATTTTAATCACACAACTACACATGCCATATTCTAGAATTTTCAAGAAAACATTCTTATCTTCTCTTTCAAACCCTAAGCCTTTATTCCTTTGAACAAGATCATCCATTTCCAAGCTTTGGTAAGTATTTATTCTCATGGTTTAAATATTATATGCATGGAATATGGTGTAGATGATGTTGTTTATGTTGATAAAGTATTGAGAAATTCACTATGTGTAAAATAGGCTAGTTTTGCTAAATCGGTAAAGGGTTTTGCCTTGTAACTTGAAAGGAGACTTGTGATCTTGAAGAAAATGAACTTTATGGATTTAATATTGACCTGTGAGATGTAATAATAGCCTCAACTTGTTTTATTCTTGTACATAATGATTGGAATTTTTATTTCAAAATTGGGCATGGAATTGGTGACGTATTGAAAAAAACATGTAGTTTGGTGATGTTTATGTGCGTTGTGAATCCATGGCTGTTATTTGGAATCTAAGATGATCTAAAATATATTATGAGAAGTTTAATTATGATCATGGATCATTCATGGCAAAAAGGGACCCTAAAATGACCCCCGAAGGCTGAAACGGGCATCCGCCCTCGAGACTGGAGCACCTGCGGGCGCAAGTGCCAATGCAGGTGCCTCTGTCTACTGCCAAAGGGAACCTGCGGACACAGGTCAGCCACCTACGGGCGCAGGTGGCTTAGCGGGTTGGCCCAGAACTCCGAATTTATTGTTTTCGCATCCCTTTGACCCCCCGAAACCCCTATACCCTTCATGGATGCAATTATCAACTTGTGATACCTTTTGAATGACTTTAAAGGAGTATACCGAAGGTATTTGGGATGGTATCAAGTATGGATTGTTGTTCATGTGTTGTTACGGAAGGTATTGAGATGACTTGAAGGAGTAATTGTGACGTAGTGTTAATATGGGAGTATAAAGGGTAAAGTTGGTGTGAAATGTTATTGGTTTGTGATGCCTTGGTCGATGTGTGACATGTTATGGTATTGTTGGTTTGGTGATGCAATAATGGTAATATAAGAGGGTGAAATGACGTTATATGGTAGTCATGTAATCCATTGTCGTTTTATGCATTTGTAACATGGTTAATGGTTGATTTGAGCTTCGTTATGAACTTGTATTGTAGAGTGAAACGTAAGGAAGAAGTTGGACTATTGTGTTTATACATAGGCTTGTGTATTCATACTTGGAAGTGAAGGTATGTAAGGTTACTCTTTCCGTATCCTTCTACAGCATATAGTATTCACCTTGTTATGGTACTTACTCATTTCCGAAATGTCCTAAGGCATCTCATTTCAGGTTATCATCTATTGTTAATCATATATACCTTATTCTTGATCTATGGTCATTCATGTATCACATAATTATGGACATGATTCCAAGTTCCAATAATGTTATGTTCCAAAGCTTCCAATAATGTTACAACTTCAAAGTATCAATCTCATGAACTTAAAAGACTGGAGTAATGCATTTATGTGTTTCCAATAAGGTTATGATCCCCAATGTATCAATCTCATAAAAGTAAAAGGGAGAAGTAATCCAATGAACTAATGAAAGAAGTAATTCCCGTATGGTTACTTTATATTTTCCTTATGGTTACTTCATATTTTCCTTATGGTTACTTTATATTTTCTTTATACTTATTGAGTACGGGTGATAGCTTTGTGGGGGCGCAAGCCTAACTCAAGCCGATCCCGATATGGTTGGATCAGGGGGAAAGCTCAGTGAAGCCAAAGCCAAACTTGATGCCGAACCTGCTTCACTGATTTCCGAGTGCTAGCAGGGGGAAGCTCAGTGAGGCAAAAGCCCAGCTTGATGCTGAACCTGACAGGGGATAGCCCTAAGGGCCGAACCTGATTTATTTATTTATTGACGGTTGCATATTGATGGTTACTTTTATTGACGGTTGCATTTTGACGGTTATACATTATTGACGATTATATATTGACGGTTCTAACTACTAACGGTAATGGACATAAAGGCAAATGGAATAATGAACGTAAGGTACATATTTCCACACATACTGATCGATGATGATTTATCCACATTGACTATTCTCTTGCAATCAAGTTCATCGAGGTTTTTAGGTTTCATGAAGTTTCTTATAGCCTTGCATACTCAATACATTCTTCGTAGTGACCCCTTAAGGGGACTTACTTTATTTGTTGCAGGCCCAGGTGTTAGTAGACCTCCACAATAGGCTACGGGTTATCCGCGGATCATTGGTGAGCTCCAGTTGGTTCGGAGCATTCCGAGTCACATGTGTACATTGTTTTGGTATTGTAATTATTGTATAAAGCGGGGACTTGTCCCGACTATAGGTTGTTGTGTTTATGTATCGGCTAGAGGCTTTGTAGACATATGTGGGAAGGTGAATGTATGAGATGTGTGTTCTGTTTGACTTAATGGCCCTAACGGCCAAGTTTCATATATTGTATAAGTTTTCCATGATTTCCGCATAATTGCATGAGGTGTAATAAGATTCATACTAAAATAGGCTTGCGAATGAACATAAGCAAGGATTGGTTCTCTCGGGCCATGTCGGCTTTGGGTGCCAGTCCGCCTCCTTGGGATATGAGGTGTGACACCTGGGCTTCTGCTAAAGCGGTCCATTGGCCAGTTTAGCGACCAAATGGCCGCTTAACCAGTCACACCAGCTGATGCCTACACCAGCACTTAGCAAAATTTGCTAAGTCCCTATCTGACCCTCGGGATCCGTTCGAAATCCAGTAAATACAAACGAACTATGCTACCCTACCAAATTCGACATTCCGGACTCAACGACGCTATTGAAATTTCCATCTGAGGTCATTTCGATCAAATATGGGTCCCATACCCAACGACTATTTTAACTAAAATCCACCCAATAGCCCAAAATGAGTCTGAAAGCCTCGAGACCCGAACCAAAGGTCCCCCTAGCCTAAAGTCGACGTTCCAGATCTAACAGAACTGTCAGAATTGGCATTCGAGGTTGTTTACCTAAAATTTAGGCCCGATACCCAATCCTTAACAACGAGAACTTCAAAACATGGAATTGACTCTAAAATCAAACGAACTATCCGGTAACCGAACTATCGGCTCCAACAAGTCATGATTGACTTGGGGCATCTAAAGAAAAGCTCAAAACATCAAAATAGTGTGGAAATGTAGAAAATGACCTGGAGGGTCATTACAACATCCACTACTAAAAGAACTTTCATCCGCGAAAGCAAATGGTCTAGATATACCTAAGGAATCGAACAAGTGGGGATATTGTGCTCACATCTCACTCTCGATCTCCCAGGTAGCCTCTTCGATTGGGCGGTGCCTCCCCTGGACCTTAACTATGGGAATCTCCCTAGAGCGCAACCGCCTGACATCCTTGGCTAATAGAGGACTGGCTCCTCTACGAAGGTCAACCTCTCATCCAACTGAATTGAGTCCCATCAAAGCACGTGAGACTCAGTTGGGATATAACACCATAACATAGAAACATGGAAAACCAGATGAACAACTGCAAAGTCTGGGGGCAAGGCCAACTCATAAGCTACCTCTCCAACCATCCGTTGTATCTCAAATGGACCGATATACTTGGGGTTGAGCTTTCCTCTCTTCCCGAACCTTATCACACCCTTCATGGGCAATACTCGAAGGAATACTCGGTCACCTACTCCAAACTTCAAGGCGCGAAGTCTATGATCAGTATAAATCTTTTGCCTACTCTGCGCTGCCTTTAACCTATCCTGAAGCACCCAAACCCTGTCTAACTACTCACGAAGCAAGTTAGTACCACGGGGCCTAACCTCGGAGGTCTCAAACCAACCTATCAGAGATCGACAATGCCTACTATATAAAGCCTCAAATGGTGTCGTCTCAATACTCAAATGGTGGCTATTATTATAAGCAAACTCTGCTAAAGCTAAGTGCTGCTCTTACTGAACTCCAGAGTCCATAACACATGCATAGAGCATATCTTCCAAAACCTGAATAGTCTGCTCTGACTGACCGTCAGTATGGGGATGGAATGCGGTGCTAAGATCAACCTTAGTATCCATCTCCTCCTGAAAAGTCCTCCAGAAGCTAAAAGTCAACACTGAACCCCTATCTGAAATAATGGACACAGGTACTCCATGAAGGCAAACTATCTCACGAATAAATATACGGGCTAACCTCTCGGCACTAAAGGAAATTTGAATGGGGATGAAATAAGCCGATTTGGTCAACCAATCTACTATGACCCAAATACTATCGGAACCACGAGAGGTATGAGGCAAACCACTCACGAAATCCATAATAATCCACTCCCACTTTGACTCAGGAATGGGTAGCCTCTGAAGCAATCCACTTGGTCTCTGATGCTCGACCTTTACCTGCTGACAACTATAACAATGAGCTACAAAGTCTGCTACATCTCTCTTCATGCCACTCCACCAGTAATGCTGCCTCAAATCTCTATTCATCTTAGTAGTCCCAGGGTGAATAGAATATCTAGAGCTACGACCTCTTACAATATCAACTGAATCAGGTCTCCAACCTTTGAAACACAAACACGACCATCAAATCTCAAAATACCCTCTGAATCTAAGGTAGCTCGACTGGACTCACCTCTCATCACCTGATCGCGAATGCCACAAAGTTTACTATCCTCAAATTGGTGACCCTGAATCTGCTCAATTAAGGTAGATCTAGCCTCAACACTTGCAAGGATCTTCCTGGAGTCTGAAATATCAAGAAAACCATCAGGTTGGCTAAGAAATGAATGTCCAAAGTCAACGACCACTCTGAAGTTGAAAGAAAAGCCAAGCTACCTATACTCACCTCCTTTTGGCTCAAGGCATTCGCTACCACATTCGCCTTACCCGAATGGTATAGAATAGAGATATCATAGTCCTTCAGCAACTCAATCCATCTGTGGTGTCTCGAATTAAGCTCCCTCTAAGTCATAATGTGCTGAAGACTATAGTGATCAATACAGATCTCACAACAAACACCATACAAGTAATGCCTCCAAATCTTAAGCACAAAAACTATCGCCGCCAACTCCAAATCATGGGTGGAGTAGTTGCGCTCATGAACCTTCGGTTGCCTTAATGCATAAGCAATGACTCAGCCCTGCTGCTTTAGAATACAACCCAAATCAACACCAGAAGCATCATAATATACGGTAAACCCTTTGCCCTCTATAGGAAGAGTCAAAATACGAGCAAAAGTAAGAAAGTCCTTGAGCTTCCGAAGGCTTGACTTGCACTCATTGGATCACTGAAATGGAACCCTCTTCCTAGTAAATCTAGTATTAGACGGTGCATTAGTAGCAAAACCCTCAACGAACCGTCTGTAGTAACCAGCCAAACCAATAAAACTACAAACTTCAATCGGAGGTATAGGTCTGGCCCAATCTTGAATAGCCTCAATCATCACTGGATCTACCATAATCCTATCCTTAGACACCACATGCCCTAGGAATATAATAGAATCGAGCCAAAACTCACACTTTGAGAACTTGGCAAAAAGCCTATGGTCTCTTAAAGTCTGGAGCGCAATCCTCAAATATTGCTCGTGCTCCTCCCTACTCCTCGAATACACCAGGATGTCATCAATGAAGACAATCACAAAGGAGTCCAAATAAGGCTTAAAAATATGGTTCGTCAAATCCACGAACGTTACTCGGGCATTAGTCAACCCAAAAGACATCACCAGGAACTCATAATGTCCATAGCGAATCTTGAAGGCTATCTTAGGGATGTTCGCAGCCCGAATCCTCAACTGATGGTAATCAAATCTCAAGTCAATCTTAGAAAACACTGTCGCTCCTTGAATCTGGTCGAAAAAATCATCAATACTAGGCATAAGATTCTTATTCTTCACTGTCACCTTATTTAGCTGCCTGTAGTCAATACACATACGCATAGAACTATCCTTTTTCTTCATGAATATGATAGGAACACCCCAAGGTATTACACTCGGCCTAATGAAACCTTTCCCTAAAAGATCCTAAAGCTGAGAATTTAGCTCCTTAATCTCTGCTTGATCCATACGGTAAAGTACCATAAAGATAATTCGGGTGCCCAACTCAAAATCAATAGCAAACTCAATATCATGCTCAGGAGGAAGGCCAGGTAGATCGACAGGGAAAACACCAGGAAAGTCTCATACTATAGGAATAAAATTAAGCAAAGGACTCTTCATCCTAACATCATGAATATAAGCAAGATAAGTCTCGAAACCTCTCGATATCAGTTTCCTAGCCCGAACATAAGAAATAATTCCTTTCGGCGCACAACCAAAAGAACACTGCCACACAATCTGGGGAATGCCAGGCATGGCTAAGGTAATGATCTTGGAAAAACAATCCAAAACTGCATGACAAGGGGATAACCAGTCCATGCCTAGAATCACATCAAAATCCACCATATCTAACACAATGAGATCAACTTGAGTATCAAACTCTCGGACGGTCACAACACATGATATATAAACCCTATGCACTACTAAAGAATCACCCATGGGAGTAGATACATGCAATGACACAGATATAAGCTCCCAAGACAACTTTAACTGTGGTGCATAATAAGCAGACACATAAGAATAAGTGGATCCCGGATCAAATAAAGCCGTAGTGAGCTGATGACATACTAAAATTGTACTTGTAATAACAGCATCCAAAGACTCTGCCTCCGCTCTAGTAGGTACAACATACAAATGACCCCGTCCAACCCCGGACTGGTACCTGACTGACCACCTATCCTACCTGGCTGAGGACCTTCTCGAGAACCTTGGGGACCACCTCTACGACTCTGAGCACCACCTCTAGCTGGAGGTAGCACTAATTTGATCGGCTGAACACTCTGCGTTGTAGGCATAACTATCCCATACCAGGGACACTCTCTGAAGTAATGACCAGCAACCCCATAATCATAGCAAGCCCCGGGCACTCTACCCTGTCCAGAAGATCCGAAATAACCACTATGACTAGAAGACCCAGAATGTGCACCCTTCAAAGGTTGGCCGCTGCTCAGGCCCTGGTAATTACTGTAGTTGGGGCTAACCCCCATCAGAAGCCTGAAGTACTACCTGGACGGGTCTTTAAGGCTGACCCTGGTGTGAATAAGACTGGCGTAGAGAGTACCTACCCTGTGAACCTCTACCTCTGAACCGTGAGCTGCTCTGACTCCCACTAAAACTACCCTGTTGATGCGACCTCTTATCGCTGCCCCCTTGGGCCTCGTGATACATCTCCTTCTTAGTCTGGTCATTATTAGAAATATCAACGAAAGACCTGATAGCAGAAACTAAACTCTGAGTAGCCATACGAAGAGTAAGTCTCAGTCCCCTAACAAAGCACCGAATCCGGTCATACTTGGTAGGTAAGATCACAGTAGCATGTCTGGCCAACTCATGAAATCTCGCCTTATACTCAACAACCGACATAGAACCCTGTTGTAAACTGGTGAACTGATCTCTCAGGCGCTCATAAAGACTATGAGGCATATACTTCTCTAAGAAAGCCTCAGAGAACTGAGTCCATATCATAGAGGGAGATCCAGCTGGTCTAGAATTAATATAACCTCTCCACCAATGTTTAACTACAAAGTCCAACTGAAAAGTAGTGTAGTCTACCCCACGTACATCAACCAGGCCCAAATTATGGAGCCTATCCTCGCATGCTATCAAGAACTTAAATGCATCCTCACCTAGAGCCCCAGAAAACCTAAGTGGAGTCAATCTCAGGAATCTGCCCAATATCTTCTACTCCTCAACAGACATAGCTGGCTGGGCGACTGCCGGCCAAATAACTACCGATGCTGGAGGGATCTCAACTCTGGAAGCTGCAGCTACAGGCTGCACCCCTACATCTGTTCCACCTTGGTCCGCAAACTGTGCACCATCAGATGGTGCACCACAAACTAATCTCAATAATTGGACCAAGGTATCTCTAATCAATGACGAAGAAATAAACCCCTGTGGAGCCTGGGCTGCCTCCTAGCCCCCCAATGGCTCAGGTTGCGGAATCTCTGGCTCAGGATTAATAACAGGATCTGGTGAAGGCTCCCTATCCTGACCCCTAACTGGGGTTGTAGCTCTATCCGAGCCTCGACCTCTAGGTCCGCCACAGACTTTGGCGGGTGCCCTAGCTGCAAACTCGGGATCCTCGTTGCCAGTCGTATTAGCGCGCGTCCTGACTATTTGCAAAAGAGTGAAATAATGAGACCTTTTAGAAACCAACATAGACTCGATGTAAGAAAGTGAATAAAGAAAGTGAGATTTTCCTAAGAATGCCCTATAGCCTCTCGAAGATAAGATACTGACGTCATCATTCTGATCTACGGGACACTACTAGACACTTGCTCTTGTACCAACATTACCAGTGAACCTAGGCACTCTGATACTAATTTGTCATAACCCAATTTCTAAGTCATGATGACACCTACTTTAACCAGCCAGTAGGTAAGCCAAATCGTAGCCCGGAATGACAGGTAATGGGCTAATTTGTCAAGCCTCGAATTCCAACGGGGCGGACTGGCACCCGAAGCCGTTAAGGCCCGAGAGAACCAATCTTCATTCATGTACACTCATATGCATGTCACTAAAATAACAACACTCTACCTCATTTAGATACAAATTTCTAATGGCGGAAGTCATGGAAAACATATGATATGTATGAAACTTGGCCGTTAGGGCCACCATGTAAAAAACATACATTCTTTCATTCATCTTCCCACGTACATCTACAAAGCCCCTAACAGATACATGTACATAACCACCCTAAAGTCAGGACAAGTCCCCGCTTTATACAATATTTACATAGTACCAAAACCAATGTACACATGTAACTCGGAAAGCCCCGAACCAACTGGAGCTCACCAATGATCTGCAAATGACCCGCAACCTACTGTGGAGGTCTACTAGCACCCGCGCCTGCAACAAGTAAGGTAAGTCCCCCAAGGGACGTCAGTACAAAGAATGTACTGAGTATGTAAGGCCATAAGAAACTGCATCATACATAAGAACATCATTGGAATCAAATATAAGAGAATAGTCAATATGGATAAACCATCGTTCTGTATGTGTTTGGAACCATGTATGTTACATTCATTACTTTCTTTGCCTTTACGTTCGTTCATCATTATCATCCATTGCTTAACGTTATCCTTCTTTGCGTTAAGAAATTATAAAACATATGATAAACAAATGACCAACTGATTAGTGGTAAAAGAGGATAACCCATGCTAGGCTTTTTTATCGCTCCTGAGATGTTACTGTGATATTGGGATCGACCCGTGCTAGGTATTTTAACCCCTGGGATACCACCTATGATATTAGGATTGACCCAAACTAGGTGTTTATTCCACTCTTGGGATGCCACTCAAGAATATACAAACAATTATACATTACTTCATTCTTTCATTATAACAGTGATACATTGGTGATTGTACATTATTAGAACTTTGAAACATTAGTCAATGAACATGAGACATGTGAATCACAATTGGTCCTGTGAGTAATACTATATGACAACCTGAAATGAGATACCTTTGGACATTTTGAAATGGAACAAGTACAATTGCAATGTGAACAATATGTGCTGCAGGAGGATACGGAAAGAGTAACCTTACATACCTTATCTTCCCAATATGAATACACAGTTCTATATGTGAATACAATAATCCAGCTCCTTCCTTACATTTTACTCTACAACACAAGTACATAACGGAGCTCATGTTAACAACTAACTACGTTACAAGTGCATAAGACGTCAATGAGTTACATGATTTTCCTATAACGTCATTTCACCCTTTACAATACAATTCACTGTATTGTCATATCAACAATACCACAACATTCCAAACATTGACCAAGACATCATAAACCAATAGCACTTCACACCAAGTTTATCCTTTATGCTTCCTCATTAACACTACGTCACAATTACTCCATCAAGTCACCTCAATACGTTCCATAACAACAATCCCACAAGTTATACACATAGAAAAGGAAAGTTAAGGACATAACCACATCTTACAAGTTGATATTTCATCCACACCATTCACTTCCATCAAAACCTCAAGTCTCCTTTCAAGTTCAAGTCACATAGATGACACATCTTTTAGCAAAAAGCAAAAGTGCACTACCCAACACTTTTAGACATAACCATCATGATCTACACAATCTCTCATGCATATAATATATTAAATCACAAGAATAAACACTTACCCAAGCTTGCAAAGAGATGATCTTGTCCACAAGAGATGGTTGCCTTAGGGTTTGAGAGTAGAGAGAAAAATATCTTTTTGGTGGAAAAGTCTAGAAATTGCATGTGAGTTGTAATGAATAAAAAATCTGATTTTGTGCTTTTATATAGTCCCTCAAGTCATCCTTAGCCAATTGTTGCTCATTAAATGCCATATTTACTTGGTCAACACAAGAATGGGTCATTTGCCCCATTTGGGCCATGTCTTTTGTTTGATTTTTGGGCCTCAATTGAGCCCAATTGCACAAGATTAATTTAGCCCAACAAATTTAATGCATGATCCACCAACTATCTCATGCTTAAAGAATTCCATGAATGTTAAGACAATATTCAACTCATGAGATTCATGGTAGTAGCCTCAACCCCAAGAATAAGCGATTTTAGCCACTCATGGCTTAATTTAACAAAAATTATAAAAAAGAAATAAAATAAAAAGAAAGAAGAATTAACCCTAATTTGGATGCCAAAATCGCCCAAGAGTAGTCCTACCAAGATGGATTAATGATACAATAACCCAAGAGCCCTATTTATAGACTGGTGGTCGGAGAAAATTTTTGGCAAAAAGTAGCCCGGCACGCTGCCTGGCGCGTCCCTCTGCTGCCCATGCCATAAAAATTTCTGTCAAAAGCGGCCCGGCACGCTGCCTGGCGCGCCTGACACTTAATCTCTGATTTTCTTCATTTCTTCGACTTTTCTTTGCGGATTTGGTTGGATTCTTCAAGTTCACATCTTTAGCTTGCCTCTTAATTTTAAGATCCTTTGCTTGGAAGTCCTTCAAGCCTCACTTTTCACTCCAAAAATGCTCCAAAAAGTCACAAACTCCTCCTACAAGGGTCTAATCACATTTATTAGCACAATATCAAAGATCACTAATCAAGTGTTGGAAATGTACGGGGTGTTACATAATTGGCGGAAGGTAACATAGATACCAGAAATCAAGCATACAGTAAGGATGTAAGCTAGAAAAAATAATGCAATGGTACTAGATATCAAATAAGAGAGAGAACAAAAGAATATCCCATGACCTAGTAAGGCTGGTACAAGAGCCACTAATTATAAAAAAGAGTACTGAATAGTATCAATATACAAAAGGTCTCGATAACTAAAGACTATCCAAATGTAAAAGAAGGAGAGGGGATCAGCTCTGGCTCTGAAAGCTCACCCTATCTCCGAATCCTAAGAGCAAGCTGGATAGAATGTCAACGGCGACAGCTAGTACTCGGATTTGCATCAGAAAAAATGCAGAAGTGTAGTTGAGTACCAAAACAATGGGTACTTAGTAGACATCATCGACCGACTGAGAGAAATCATAATAAAAGCATAATAAGATGCAAGAATGTAAACTAAAGTCAGGGATAAAGGCGCAAACCTAAATAACGCTCCAGCTGACAAATAATAAATGACAAGGTAATTAATATTGAAAGTAAGACAACTAACTACAGCCTGACTGGACCCCCATAAGCCTAGTAGGAACATACAAGAGAAAATCAACCCAAACAAGCCCCCATAAGCTTGATGGATGCAATCAGGAGAAGAACCAATGACAAAAATGAATATAAAATAACTGACCACCGAAGCCATATTGGAGAACCCCGTATTACTAGGAAATATCAGACTCGAATCAGATCCCCAATATCATAAGTGAACTATAAAGTGCCAGAATCAAACCTGGTTCTTAACACCATAACCATATCATAGATGCCAGACTCGAACCGGTAATACAGTATCATAAGTGAATAGTAAATGCCAAACTCGAACTAGTCTTTAAAGTAAATACATGATATCAAATCTAACCACGGACTAGAAGGATGTTCAAATTAACATAAGGCTCAAGAATATAAGTAAGGTTTACGAAAGGAATCCTACTAGGTTTACAAGGAGCTAATTAGGATATTTGACCTAAAAGAGGGCCGACAAGGCCCGCTACTAACTCCAAAAGTCCATACTAAGGTAATTTCCACCAAAAACTAGTCTAAGGCTTCAAGGTTCCTTTACAAGGTGTTAATTATGTTTAAATAAAGCCTACATCAACAATTTAATTTGAGGAGACGATGAATGGGTCCATTACTACCTAAAAACGGCTCTCTAATCGGCTAATTATTCCAAATTCCACTAAACATGTGACCAAGCCATAAATTCCAACCCAAATCTAGAATAATACTATAATAATATCATAATAAAGCTCAATCTATGAAGAAGGTAAGCCTAGCCTACCTGGACGCCGACGAATGCCCGTGAAAGTCCACTAAACCTGAGCTTTTCCCTTCTGAGAAGCCTCCACACGATGCCATGCTATAAAAATAATAATCTACACATTAATACGAGAATAACAATACCCATATTACATATAGATGCTCCGGGTCCAAAATTGAACTAAAAATCCCATGTGGGGCCCACTTACGGATTCACAACTTTGAAACCATCAAAATGTCCCTCTAGGCTCAAGGATCATCTACCCTAAAAAATGAGTGAAATTCGAGCACAGATACACCCTCAAATCAGTCCGCAAAGAATCTAGGCATTTAAGTTTAAACCGGAGAATTAACTAAGAAATTAAAAAAAGCTTTCGGAATAAACGACGGGGGATTGACTACAACGACGTATCCAACTCACTCCCGACACCCAAAGATCAAGCTCCACTAGTTTCTAAGTCTCCTAGGGTTTAATAGACTTGGGACTTGTAAAAATGAGAGAGAAAATTGGGTTCCCCCCATTAATAGCAGCGGTAGCCGCTTTAGCATTCAAATGACCTCTTAAGCGGTCACCGCTAAAGCGGTAAAGTACCGCTAAAGTTGTCCACCCACGACTAGACCCTACCACTAAAGTGGTCAAACGTCGCTTAAGCGACGACCGCTAAAGCGGTAATTGGGTCGCTTTAACGACATTGGGGACACCTGTGATACAAGAAAGAAAATGCGGAATCAAAAAGAACTAATGAAACAAAGAAACAATGAAACAAGATAAACAAAAGATAAAGGGATAGAAAGGTAGAAACAAAAGTGGAATCAAAGACAACCAATTCTATAAAAAGAAAAGACCTCCTTCAAATATCCAAATAAGAACTTAAACCTACGAGAAATACCTCAAGGGAATTAGATTCCCAAGCAACCCTCCTTTCTAAACTCTAAACAATCAAAAGCTTCAACAAGCCCTCAAACTCTAGATAGAGTATTTAATATCCAATATTTATCAAAATAATTTAATATCCAATATTTATCAAAATAATCTTTCTCTAAAATGAGCTATGCTCCACTATTTATAGAATAGGCTACTAATTACAAAAATACCGTTAATGAAATAAGGGTCTTCTTAGTCAATAGGCTTGCATTTAAGGAATCGCCACTTTACGTCCATAGCCTCTTTCTCCCCTTTTAGTCGTTCTTCCTTGTACTTTCACTTTAGCATATTTTCGAGCTTCAACTTTTTATTCCATGATATTTATGAAGCTCGGCTTGCACCATTCTCTCTTTCTTGAAAAGGATTCATCCTCGAATTCAAACCTAGAAAAACCATAAGAAAGACAAACAAAAATAAGGGCCTCATAGCATGAGGGTTAGCAAAAGGGTTAACAAATTCACCGACATGCCAAGGATGCCCAAATTTGTTATATAACCAAACATCAACTAGTCCCATGAAGAATAAATCTTCACATGTAGCACAAAGTACTTGTTAGTCCAAGGATCAAGAAATAAGGATATAATCAAGGAACCAACAGGTTTGAAACACCAACTAGGTACTCACACATTGGTTCTATATACAAAGCGCAAACGATCCTCAATTGAAGAGAAAACCATTTTTGAGATAAATCCATGGTCAACTCCCACATATGCAAAGTATCACCGGGGTCAAAAGAAAAGATTACCCTTGCATCTTGATCAAGAAAACAATCATTTACCCCAAATAAACTCCTACCAACATACGACGTACCCTCCCCACAAGAATGAGCATCATCATATACAAATAGATAGTAAAGAAAGGTATCACGCAAAATAACTTCATCTACGGTGTTCTCACATGTAAGATCACTAAAAGACTTAAGAATATCGAGTATACTATCAATAATTGGAACACTTAAATAAGAAGTAGCAATTGATGAACACACATCATCTTCCTTCTCAACATCCCATAGTGAGTTATCATACAAAGTATAGCTCTCATGAAGAGCTACATTACAATCACCATTCATACCACTAGGCACCAAACTAGGAGTGATCTCATCATCATCAAACAAGACATTATACTTAAAGAGAGAAGAATCAATGAAAGATGGAGAATTAAAGCATGTAATCTCATTCTTAAAAATACAAATGCCATATTTTGAGGCGGTTTCAATCACATGAGTTCTATGAGAAAAACAAGCAATGGGATATTAACAAGAGATATGCTCAAAGAATCTCTCCTTTTCAAATGACCAACTTTAACAATGACATCACTAATTTGAGGCTCACTAATCAACTCACAAAATCCCTTAATTAGTGAACTAGAATTACAAACAAGTTGATCAACGCATGTCTTACATGATATTGTACTATCAATCACATCACAAGTGCCAACACTAGGTGGACACAAATTGATCTTACAAGAAGAATCAATTCAGTCATTGATAAGATCAACTAGTGTATGAACACTCTCAATAAATACATTATCACTATGTGGAAAAGACATATTAAGCCCACACGAAGGCAAGCTATCACTCACACTTTGTTCATTGACAAATTTTAAAGTGTTGCGTTTATCTATTTTACCTTGAAGCTCACAAAAAAATCCTTTTTGCCTGGTATTCCTCCATTTGCCATGCTTGTACCTACACAAGAGTCCTTACAAAGAAACAGAGTATCCAAAGTTTCTTGATGAGGATTAGGGAAGGTAGGTGGAAAGATAAGTTGCAATCAATTTATTCGTGTACTCAATCTATCCAACCGCTCTTCCAATTGGGTAGAGAGAGTGGTGAACAAGTTTAACAATTCACCCAAAGTGGGTTCTCTGATGGGAACTTGGCTTTCATTTTTATGACCCTCCATTGGTACCTATTTAAGTCACTCAAGCAAAGAAAGCAAACACGTTAGGTTAGTTTATCAAAAAGACTCACAATCACAAGAAATCTTACCTTTGTTTGCCTCACAAGTTGTTTTGGCCAATGATTGTAACTCATTTAGTTCTGATAAGTTACAAGGGTCCAATCTCTACTTGAGGTCAAGAATGGATTCTTGTCGACTCAAGAACAAAGGCTCAAAAGCTAAGGACGGGAACCAAGAACTTTCAATGGAAAATAAAGAAGAAAAGCTAAAGAAAAAGTAGCACGAAAAAAAATTAAACTCAAGAACGAAGTAACAAAATTAGAAGGAATTACTTGTCGTTACTTAGTTTGAAGAATCAAAGAAATGATTTGATGTTTAAAAACTAGTTAACAACTGATTAGAGATGTTAATTACTTGTTAAATAGTTGAGAAGTCTAAGAAAGAATTTTGACCCCGGTGACAATTTGCATGTGTGGGAGTTGGCCATGGATCCATCTCAAAAATGGTTTTGTCTTGAAATAGAGGATCATTTGTGCTTTATATGTAGAACCAATGTGTGCGTACCTAGTTGGTGTTTCAAACCTATTGGTTCCTTAATGATATCCTTATTTCTTGATCCTTGGACCGGCCAAGTACTTTGTGATACTTGTAAAGATTTATTCTTCATGAGACTAGTTGATGTTTGATTATATAACAAGTTTGTCCATCCTTGGCATGTTGGTGAATTTGTTAACCCTTTTGCTAACCCTCATGCTATGAAGCCATTGTTTTTGTTTGTCTTCCTTCTGGTTTTTCTAGGTTTGGATTCGAGGATGAATCCATTTTAAGAAAGGGAGAATGGTGCAAGCCGAGCTTCATCAATATCATGGAATGAAGAGTTGAAGCTTGAGAATATGCTAAAGTAGAAGTACAAGGAAGAACGATGAAAAGGGGAGAAGAGGCAGACACAAAAGTGGAATCAAAGGCAACCAATTCTATAAAAAGAAAAGACCTCCTTCGAATATCCAAATAAGCACCTAAACCTATGAGAAAGATCTCAAGGGAATTAGAATCCCAAGAAACCCTCCTTTCTAAACTTGAAACAATCAAAAGCTTCAACAAGCTCTCAAACTCTCAAAAAAGTATTTAATATTCAATATTCATCAAAATAATCTATCTCTAAAATGAGCTATGCTCCACTATTTATAGACTGGGCTACTAATTTCAAAAATAACCTTAATGAAATAAGGGTCTTCTTAGTCAAGAGGCTTGCATTTAAAGAATAGCCACTTACGTCCATAGCCTCTTTCTCCCCTTTTCGTCGTTCTTCCTTGTACTTACACTTTAGCATATTCTCGAGCTTCAACTCTTCATTCCATGATATTAATGAAGCTTGGATTTCACCAACCTGGGCTTCTACTAAAATGGTCTATTGGCCGCTTTAGCGACTTTCGCTTTAGCGATCAAATGACCGCTTAAGCGGTCACACCAGCGCACCAATTCCCTATCCGACCCTTGGGATCCGCTTGGAATCCCGTAAACTCAAATGAACTATGTTACCTTACCATATTCAACATTTTGGATTCAATGAATCTATCAAAATTTCCATCCGAGGTCGTTTTGATTGAATATGGGTCCCACATTTAATGATCATTTTAGCTAAAATCGACCCAATAACCCAAATTGAGTCCGAAAACCTCGGGACCCAAACCAAAGGTCCCCCAGCCTAAAGTTGATGTTTTGGATATAATGAAACTGTCAGAATTGGCATACGAGGCCATTTACCTAAAGTGTAGGCCAATACCCAATCCTTAAAAATGAGAACTTCAAAACAGGGAATTGGCTCTAAAAACCAAATGAACTGCTCGGTAACCAAACTGTCGGCTCCAACAATTCATAATTGACTTGGGGCAGCTATAAGAAAGCTCTAAACGTCGAAATAGTGCAAAATTTAGAAAATAACCTGGAGGGTCATTACAAAAGCGACCATTGACCGCTAAAGCGGGGTGAGAGGGACCGCTTAAGCGTCACCCTGATCGCTAAAGCGTTGTCTGCTAAAGAGGACATAGATCGCAAAAGCGACCCTCAGTTGGGTAGTCATGGGCGCTAAAATGGCACAAGGTCGCTAAAGTGACTCCTAGACCTCTTTAGCGATTGCACCTGATATCAGCAACCAGCAAAATTGCTAAGTCCTAACGGACTCCGATCGGGTAAGCGAGATTCGTTCAGAATCCTGTGCGCACAAATGAACTATGCTACCATATCAAATTTAACATTTCGGACTCAACAAAACCATTAAAATTTCCAACCGAGGTCGTTTCGATAAAAAGTGGGCCCCATATCCACTGTCCATTTTAACTAACTTCCACCCAATAGTCCAAAATGAGTCCGAAAGCCTCGAGACCCGGACCAAGGGTCCTCCCCCATAAAATCCATGTTTTGGAGCTAACAAAATTGTTAGAATTGTCATCCGAGGCCATTTACCTGAAGTTTTGGTCCAAGACCATTTTCTTAACTCTAAAAGCTCCAAAACATGGAAATGGGCTTAAAACCTAAACGAACTGTGCGAAAATCAAACCGACGGTTCCAGCAAATCATAAATGACCTGTAGCCGCTATGGGAAGGCACGAAACATCAAAAATACATGGAAATTGAAAAAATAACTTGAAGGGTCATTACAACTTGTCTTGAATCCATATCCATCTATACAATAGTAGATATATAGCTTATATCCTGAAGCAAACGTTATTGGTAATCTGCACAACTGAACAACAACTAACAATTTTAAAGGCATCTCGGTTAAACTAACACTGGACAAAAGTATATGTCATTTTGCATTTCATAGAGTAACCAGAGACATGAAATTGTACGTTATATTTTTAAAAAAATTTCACTTAATAAAATAAAGTACACACAATAATTTATTTTTTATCTATATTTATTCGTAATTAACGCTTGATACATGTGTAACGCACGAACCCTAAACTAGTATGTAATGAAAAAGAGTGAATACATAATTACTGCTACAACCTTCAACTGGAGCATTTTTTTAAATCACTTTAATTTTGTGGGCATAAAAAATGTACTTCACTCTCCAATGGAGGGTGAAATAAATATAAAAATAGGAGTAATGATTTTTTTATTTCCTTCCACATCTGTTTCATTAAAATTACTTCTTTTTACTTTATTTATTTTAATTTGATTTTTAATTATTCCCCCTCCCACCCCCACCTTCCCCAATTATCTTTCTCTTTTTTTTTTGTGCGCTACTATTTACTCTTTATCTGATTCCTCATCATTCTCACTTCTTCGTTTTCCCCCCCCCTGTTATCTACTACTTTTTTCCTCTTATCTTTTTTCTCCTTTATTTTGTAAAACTCTTTCTTCCTTGATCTTATTTTCTTGATAGGTTATTATTCTTTCTCTATTTTTTCTTTTGATTTATTTGGAGTTATTATTTATCTTTTTGGTTAAGAAAAATTATAAGCCTCCATTTTAATGGATTTTCGTTTCCATTATTAGTATAGTGACTTTGATTTTAAAATTTGAATTTAATGATAATTTGATTTTGATTACGATAATAGAGAATTAGAGTTTATTAGAAAATAAAATTAAGTAGTGATAGCTTTATCGAAAGTTGGCCGACGGCGGAGAATAAGGGGATTGGGCCTGCGACAAGAAGTAAATTAAGGAGATGGAGTAGGAGGAAGAGGAATACAAGAGGAGAGAGAGGGTAAATTGAAAAAGAAAAAGAAATAAAGTACAAAAAACATAAGTAAATAAAATATAAACTTAAAAAATTTGGCATGTGGCAGATAGTTATGTTGGGTTTGTGTTGAGGTGTGAATGGAAAATGAATAGACACCAAGGGAAATGATGTATGTTAAAAGGCACCTCTTCACTTTTAATGGTTGTGACCTTTTCAATGGGTTGTGACTTTTCTAAATAAGTGTGTTTGTTTCCAAATGACACATCTTTTCCGAACAGGTAGGTTTGCACCTGTTAGTGGCTATAAATATTCAGAGGCTTAGCCTCATTTCAACTACTGAAAATATGAAATACTACTTGCAAAATAAAAAGCAGACTGATTTTTTCTTTCATCTTCTGGAGTTTTTCTTTAAAGAAATAATAGTAAGTGTGACTTACTCTGTTTGTTGAGTTCGCTGAAGTTCTGCAATTTCTATTGCATGTATTGTAGAATAGTGTTCTATTCTATCATGGGACGAATTAACCCAAACCTTGGGCAATTGTGAGGGGATTAAATTCTTTAAGGAAATACAATTTTCTGTGGGCTTAGAACTTAATTTTTCTATCAATTTTATGATTTTATAGTTGTAGGAGATAAAAAGCTTAAAGAATTTAACCATCAATTGTTATTTTGTGTCCATTGTGACTGTTGGAAAAAAAATTGGTTGCTTAACAAATGCAACTTTTGGGGAAAAAAAATTGTGGCAATATATAATTCTGCACATTTTGGGTTAATTTTCCTTTGATGAAAAGTTTTGTTCTTTGTAATTAAACTTCATCAAAAAGACAGTAGTGGTATTTCAAACTAATAATTGCAGTTGCAAGAGACTTATCTTACCATTTTTTACTCAATTTATTATTTCAGTTCGAAGAATATAAAAACTTCATTGAGTTAATAAAGTTTTTGTTTCTCTCGATTCGAAGAATATAAAAACTTCATCGAGTGAATTTAATAGTGTTTTGGTTTTACATTTCTACTTCATCTATATTTCTGGTTTGGTTGGAGATTAAAGTCTAACGACTTTCTACTCCACTTTTTATCTTGGTTTGAAAAACATAAAAACTTCATCGAGTTAATAAAGTTTATTTCTACCAATTCGAAGAATCTAAAAACTTCACCGACTGAACAAAAACTATATTGGTTGTTAACCAGTTTATTAAATTTTGTTTGTGTGTGTTCAAACAGAAATGGGAGAACCAACTAATAATGTGATGGCTTCTGCATCTGCGGCAACGAATGTTGTTTCGTCAAGCTGTGTTACTCCAGCTATGACTGCAACAGAAAAGCCCGAAATTTTTTTCGGTAGTGACTTTAAAAGGTGTCAACAGAAGATGCTATTCTATCTGACCACTCTTAGCCTGCAGAATTTTATTGTGGAGAACATTCCAACTTTACCAGATGACACTCCGGAGAAAGATCGATTTATGGTAACCGAGGTATGGAATCATTCAGATTTTTTGTGCAAGAATTATATTCTGAATGGGTTGGAAGATAGCCTGTACAATGTCTATAGTGTCTGCAAAATATTGAAAGAACTTTGGGATGCTTTAGACAAGAAGTACAAGACAGAAGATGCTGGACTAAAGAAGTTTGTAGCAGCCAACTTTCTAGAGTTCAAGATGATTGACAACAATCTGTCATGACTCAAGTACAAGAACTGCAAGTTATCATCCATGATTTACTTGCTGAAGGAATGATCATTAATGAAGCTTTTGAAGTAACATCTTTTATTGAAAAGTTGCCTCCTTTGTGGAGGGACTTTAAGAATTACTTGAAACATAAGCAAAAAGAAATGACGTTGGAGGATTTGATTGTTCACCTGTGGATTGAAAAAGACAACAAAATTGCAGAAAAGAAAGCTAATGCAAAGTCATCAATCGTAGGAGCAAACAACGTTGAAACTCCTCCAAAGAAAAAGAAAAGAAAGAAGTCTGATGAAGAGAAGGATGCACCAAAGAAGAAAAAATTCAAAGAAAATTGCTACAACTGTGGCAATGTTGGCCATATGTCTTTAGTTTGTCATGCTCCTAAGAAAGATAAGAAGGAAGAGTAAGCAAACATGAATGAAGAAGTATACAACCTGTGTGCAATGCTCTTAGAATGTAACTTGGTGGGAAATCCCAAAGAATGGTGGATTGATTCGGGTTTGTTTGTTCCAACAAGGAACTATTTTCATCATATACTTCTTCAGGACAAGGCGAGACTATTTGTATGGCAAATTCAGCAACAAAAAAGATAGAAGGAACGTGCAAGGTTGGATTGAAGATGACTTCGGGCAAGATGGTGACCCTCAGTAATGTCCTTCATGTTCATGAAATGCGGAAGAATTTGGTCTTCACATCACTTCTAGTGAAGAATGGTTTTAAGTGTGTGTTTGTATCTGAAAAAGTTGTAATCAATAAGAATGACATATATGTAGGAAAAGGTTACCTCACTGAGGGCCTCTTCAAACTAAATATAATTTCAGTTGATATGAATAAGATTTCTGCTTCTTCTTACTTGCTTGAGTCAAATCATTTATGGAATGCACGTTTAGGACATGTAAATTATAAAACCATGTGGAAAATGATTAACTTAGAAATATTACCTAAGTTTGAAAGTAATAATTTGAAATGCCAAGTATGTGTGGAATCTAAGTATGTGAAGCATCCTTATAAGTCGATTGAGAGTAACTCAAATCCCATAAACTTAATCCGTACAGATATTTGTGACATGAAGTCAATACCATCTCGTGGTAAAAAAAGATACTTCATAACTTTCATTAATGATAACACTCGATATTGCTATGTTTATCTGGTTAATATCAAAGATGAGGCAATTGACACATTCAAACAATACAAGAATGAAGTTGAAACACAACTTAATAAGAAAATCAAAATGATTAGAAGTGATAGGGGTGGTGAATATGAATCTTCTTTTGAAGAAATATGTTTGGAATATGGCATTATTCATCAAATAACTCCCCATATACTCCACAATCCAATGGAGTTGCAGAAAGAAAGAATAGAACATTAAAGGAAATGATGAATGCCTTGTTGATAAATTCTGGCTTACCGCAGAACTTGTGGGGGGATGCTATTTTAACAACTAGTCGGATACTCAATTGAATACCCCATAGCAAAATAAAGTCCATTCCATATGAACAATGGAAAGGAAGGAAACCCAGCTTGAAATATTTCAAAGTGTCTGGATGTTTGGCTCAAGTACAAGTTCCTAAACCCAAAAAGGTTAAAATAGGACCTAAAACAATTGATTGTGTTTTCATTGGATATGCAACCAATAACAAAGCATATCGTTTTCTGGTTCATAAATCAGAAAATCCTGATATTCATGTGAATATGGTAATTGGATCAGATAATGCTGAATTTTTTGAAAATATTTATCCGTATAAAAATGAATGTGAGTCGTCTAATGAAAAATCTAAACGACCTCGGGAAGAATCAAAGGGAAGTACACCTAATGAGGAAAGTCCAAGACGTAGCAACGACGTTAACTTCCTTTGATCCAGATTTCTTGATATTCTTAGTAGAGAATGAGCCTCAAACATTTAAAGAAGCAATGTCTTCCTCAGAAGTACAATATTGGAAAGAGGCAATCAATAGTGAAATAGAATCCATACTGAACAATCATACATGGGAATTGGTTGATCTTCTTCCAGGAAATAAACCATTGAGTTCTAAATGGATCTTCAAAAAGAAAATGAAAGATGATGGCACTATTCATAAATATAAGGCAAGACTAGTTGTCAAAGGTTTCAGACAAAGAAAAGGTCTTGATTATTTTGACACGTACTCGCCAGTAACAAGAATTACATCTATTTGAGTGTTGATAGCGTTGGTCGCCGTGTACGGTCTTTAAATTCATCAAATGGATGTGAAGACAACTTTCTTAAATGGAGAATTAGAGGAAGAAATATAGATGGATCAACTCGAAGGGTTTGTGATTCCAGGAAGAGAAAAGAAGGTATGTCGACTTGTTAAGTCACTCTATGGACTAAAACAAGCGCCCAAACAATGGCATGCAAAATTTGACCAAACAATGTTGTCAAATGGATTTAAGATCAATGAGTGTGATATATGTGTTTACATCAAGAACACTCCAAATCACATTGTCATTGTTTGTTTGTATATGGATGATATGTTGATAATAAGCAAAGACATTTCCGATATAAATGCTACTAAGCGTATGCTTGTTAGCATGTTTGATATGAAAGGCTTAAGAGTTGCGGATTTGATTTTAGGAATTAAAATTCATAGGACTCCTCAAGGTCTAGCTTTGTCACAAACTTATTACATTAACATGGTAATTAAAAATTCAAGTATTTGGATTTCAAATTTGTGAAGACTCCAATTGATGTGAATCTTGCTCTCACAAAGAACCAAGGTCAAAGCAAGTCACAATTGGACTATGCAAGAGTGTTGGAAAGTTTGATGTATATCATGAATTGTACGCGACCAGATATAACATGTGCTATTAGTAAATTGAGTCGGTACCTAAGTAATCCCGATCAAATTCATTGGATGGATTTGAAAAGAATTTTGGGGTATCTAAAACATACTCAAGATTATGCTTTACATTATAACAAATATCCAGCGGTAATTGAAGGATATAGAGATAAAAATTGGATCACCAAATCAAATGAAGTAAAATCCACGAGTGGATATGTGTTTACCCTTGGTGGAGGAGCAGTCTCTTGGAAATCATCCAAACAAACATGCATTGCTCTCTCTACAATGGAATCTGAGTTTATTGCTTTAGATAAGGACGGTGAAGAAGTAGAATGTCTGCGGAACTTTTTACAAGATATTCCTTTTTGGACAAAATCATTGGCTCCTATATGCATATATTGTGATAGTCAAGCGGTAATAGGAAGAGTTGAAAATGTTATGTATAACGAAAAGTCACGCCACATACGATGAAGACATAATATCGTTAAACAATTACTCTCTAGTGAAATTATCACAATTGACTATGTAAAGTCAAAGGATAATGTGTATCCGCTTACAAAAGGCCTAACTAGAGAGGCAGTTGATAAATCATCAAAGGAAATGGGATTATATGCTAGAACAAGTCATTGTAATGGTAACTCCACCTAGTTAACTGGAGATCCCAAGGTATAGGTTCAAGGAGGTCAAGCAAATTTATGAATGTCGGTTCTATATTGTCACTAAAATTATATCCATTTCCATTATATGACAATGTCTAAGAAATAAGGATAAGGCTTAAGGTTTGAAGCTTTTTAATGGTTTCTAAGTTTGGCAGAAATGACCAAATAGTTTATCTATAGGATTAAACATTTAGGAATCACCTATGTGAGTGAATTGTAAGCTGCTTCAAGGAGAATAAGAGTAAGGCCAGTTCTCTATGCACTCATGAAACCAGGACATGTTCATGGCTGAAACGAACAAAACAATGAGAACCAAGAATGGTTGAGGGTTAATTGTGTGACATATGTCGCCTAGGTATACATTAAAGCTCGACGATTCAAGGATATCAAATCTACCAATTTACCAAGGATACCCGATGTATCTTCACTATGGAAAGTTTAAAGGGAAACCTACTTACCCATATGCGATTGATCCTTACTTGTAGATCACACAGTTTTTCATGAATATTTCATAAAATAGCCATTCCCCATTCATGTGACATTAGGTTTGTGTTGAGGTGTGAATGGAAAATGAATAGACACCAAGGGAAATGGGACATGTTAAAAGGCACCTCTTCACTTTGAATGGTTGTGACCTTTCCAATGGGTTGTGACTTTTCTGAATAAGTGTTTTTTTTCAAATGACACATCTTTTTCGAATAGGTATGTTTGCACCTGTTAGTGGCTGTAAAGATTCAGAGGCTTAGCCTTATTTCAACTACTGAATATATGAAATACTACTTACAAAATAAAAAGTAGATTGATTTTTTCTTTCATCTTCTGTATTTTTTCTTTAAAGAAATAACAATAAGGGTGATTTACTCTATTTGTTGAGTTCACTGAAGTTCTGCAATTTCTATTGCCAGTATTGCAGAATAGTGTTCTATTCTATCCTGGGAGGAATCAATCCAAACCTTGGGCAATTGTGAGGGGATTAAATTCTTTAAGGAAACACAATTTTCTGTGGGCTTAAAACTTAATTTTTTTCTATTAATTTTCTGGTTTTACAGTTGCAGGAGATAACAAGTTATTGGTGTTCGATTTTCCTCTCTTTCTTGTAATTGAAATTGAATGAAAAAAGTTGTATTTATACTATTTTATATTGTTCAAGAGGGTATTAGGACTCCTTCAAAGTTGGAATGTCTTTTTTAAAAAAGTGTTATAGTTGGAGTGGGCTCTCAAAGAAAATTGATATTTGGCACAACTCATTTTGACACAACTTGGTACAAAATTCATCTTTTGGGGGTATTAAAGTAATTTCAGTATCTTTTTTAGGATATATGAGTCACTTCATACTTTTTTCTATACATGAAATACGCTTCTAGATTTTAACTCTCAAAATTTCAAATTTTCAGCCTCTCTCCTCACTAATCATTACACCCATCCCCAGTACATATACTCTATCTCACACAAATATTTTTCTTCCCAAAATATATTTTCTTCTCAATCATCATTTCCCCCCTATTTTTTTTAATCTTGGAATCCTTTATTTTTTTTAGGAAAAAGGGTCAAAAATGCCCCTCTACTTTCATTATTAGCTAAGTTCCCCTAGTTATACTATAGAGTCAAATATGTCCTTACTGTTATCCAAGTTAACAAAAATACCCCTCAAATCGATGAAAATCCCCAAATCAACAAAAAATATCCAATTTTAATTAAATTATCCATTTAATCTGATCCAAACCCATTAAACCAAATCAGCTCCTTTTCCAAAATGCTAAATCTCCTCTACTTTATTTCTTCCACTACAGTATTAACACAATAATGGCTTCCACTACAACCGCCATTTTCCTCCTCCCAAAGCTCTGCAAGTCCTCTATTGTCATGCCTCAAATCCCATCGAGGCGGACTGGCACCCGAAGCCGTTAAGGCCCGAGAGAAACAACCTATGATCGAGTACATTCGTATGCATGTCACTAAGTGAACAACATTCTATCTCATATGGATACAAGATATCAATGACGGAAATGATGGAAAAACATTCAAATAGATATGAGACTTGACCGTTAGGGACACCACGTCAAAAAGAGTAAGACATTCCTTCGTTTAACTTACAACGTCTACAAAGCCTCTAACAGATACATAACCATGCCTAAAGTCGGGACAATTCCTCGCTTTATACAACTATTTCACAGCACCAAAACAAGTGTATACAAGTGACTCGGAAAGCCCCAAATTAATATGGAGTTCACCAATAGTTTGCAGATGACCTGTATCCTACTGTGAAGGTCTACTAGCTCCTGTGCCTGCAGCAAGTAAGGTAGTTCCCCCGAGGGACGTCAGTACAAAAGAATGCACTGAGTATGTAAGGCTGTAAGTAACTGTATGAAATATAAGAACTCCAATGGAATCAAATATAAGTGAATAGATAATACTGATACACCACTGAACTGTATAGGTGGAACCATGTACATTACAGTCATTCCTTTCCTTTTTACGTTCACATCAATCATACAATTCCCGGGACCAACTGATCAGTGGTAAATAACATTGGGATCGGCTCGAGCTAGGCTTATGTCCCCAGAGCTGCCACCCATAAATCAATAAATCAGGTTTGGCTCGAACTAGGTTTTCACCCCCAGAGCTGCCCCCTGTATCCAATAAATCAAGTTTGGTTCGAGCTAGGTTTTCGCCCCCAGAGCTGCCCCCGTACTCAACCAAATATACATTACTTCATTTTTTACTTTTTGTGAGATTGTTACATCGGTGGTTATAACATTATTGGAGCTTTGGAACAATAGTCAACAAATAAGGGACATGTGAATAACAATTGCTAACAACCTGAAATGAGATACTTTAGAACATTTCGGAGTGGAAACAAGTTCGGTAGCGATGTGAACAATAGGTGCTTCCAAAGGATACAGAAAAAGTAACCTTACATACCTTATCCTTCCAACGTGTGACTATAACAGTTTGGCTCTTCCTTAAAGCGTTACTCTATAACATGAATACATAATGGAGCTTACATTAAAAGTCAATTACATTACAAGTTCACAAGGTGATAATAAACTATTGGACTGCCATATAACTTCATTCCATCCTCCTACAATACAATTTACTGCCTCACCATAACAACAACACCAAACCAGTCCATATATCAACCTAGCTATCACAAACCGATAGGAATTCACACCAAGTTTATACTTTACATTTCCTCCTCAACACATTGTCACATTTACTCCATCAAGTCACCTAAATACCTTTTACAACAACACATTAAAAACAATCCACAATTGATACAATCCAAAATGCCTCCGAACTACCCCCTTAGAGTTATCCAAAGGGTACCATGAGTTGGTGAGTGCATCTAAGAAGGGTAGAGGGGCCTTGGAGGGTCAAAGAGAAGCAAAGACAAGCCAAAAGTGGTTCTGGAAGGACTTGCGGAGCAACCTGCGCCTGCAGGTGATGAGGTATGGCCGCAAGTGCCCTTTTTTCCCTGTCTAGGGCCACCTGCGAAGTCACCTGCGCGGGCAAGTGGCTCATCCACGAAGGCAGATGCCCGAATTGGCTGAAATGAGTCATTTTTGGGTCCATCTTTGTAATAAATGGCCCATGGCCATAAGCAAGCTTCTCTTTTCATATTTTAGGTTAACTTTGATGCCAATGAACAATTATGGTTTCAAAATGCACATAAATATCACCAAACTATATTCTCCTTTCACTACACCACAGGTTCCATGCACAATTTCATAACAACATTTCCACAAGTCATACACAAGGAGGAACAAGTTAGGGACATAACCACATCCTAACATTTTGAGATTTCATCCATCTAATTCACTTCCTTCAATATCTTAAGTCCCTTTTCAAGTTTAAACCACATAGAAGGAAAATCCTTTAGTAAAGAAGCAAAAGTGGACTGCTTCACAACAAGTGGACTTCTCAACACCTTTTAAACATAACCAACATGATTTACACAACCCCTCATTCATATAATATATTAAACCATAAGAGTAAACACTTTCCAAGACTTGCAAGGGGAAGATCTTGTCCAAAGAGTGGTTGCTTAGGGTTTGAGAGAAGAGAAAATATCTTTTGCAAAAATCTGAAATTTTGCAAGTGTATTATGATGAATAAGAGCTGATTTTCAGCCTTATATAGTCCCTCCAAACCACCTCTCTTTATGTCATCCTTAGCCAAACTTTTGGTTAAAAATGAGGTGTTTACTTGGTCAAGTTTTGAATGGATCATTTCCCTTTGGGCCATGTCTTATTTGCTTAATTTTTGGGCCTCAATTGAGCCTATTAGCACAATATTAATTTAGCTCAATAAAGTTAGTGGGTAATTCACCAATTATCTCAAGTTTAAATAATTTCATAAATGTTAAGGTAGTCAAATAAGTTCGGAAATGTACGGGGTGTTACATCTATCACTCCAAAATCCATTTCGTTTTGGACATGGCTGAACATTACATTGAAAATATAAAAAAATAAAAGAACTTTTCCGACCGTATATGTGAATCCGAAGATAAATTTTATTAAGATTGCAAAACAAAAAATATATTATAAATTATAGGTGATGAATCAATCTTGATATAACAAGTGTCTTTCTGGAAATTTTAACCTTCATTTTGATTTACTTCTTGATCTTGTGCATAGCAAAGTCTGGGGAAATATAAACTATTCAAACACTGTGGCAATATGAGGATATTCATATTTGTAATTAATTTAGTTTGGTGGGTTTGAGTTGGGTTAAATGGGTAATTTAATTAAAATTGGATAGTTTTTGTTGATTTGGGGGTTTCTATCTATTTGATGCGTATTTTTGTTAACTTTGATAAGAATATACCCATATTTGACACTAAGATATAACTAGGGGTAAACTTAGCTAATAAATGAAAGCAAATAGATAATCTTTTATCCTTTTCCCTTTTTAAATCTCTTTTACTCTTCATTATTTTGTATAATTTTTGAATTTTCTTGTTTGACTATATCATCTAAAACAAAATATTAGTAATTTTATATCATGATAAATTTTACGTTTATTATTTTATCATGCCTAGATCATGAATGATTAAATTAATTGTGTGATCATCATATTTGTGTTCATTACTCCCTCTGTGTAACGACCCTCCAAGTCATTTTTCTTTTTTTCATTTATTTTCTGCATTTAGAGCTTTCCTATAGTTGTCCCAAGTCATTTGTGACTTTCTGGGACTGATAGTTCAATTTTCGGGCAGTTAGTTTGGGTTTTATGCCAGTTTTCCTGTTTTGGAGTTGTTCAAGTTGATAAATAGGTTTTTGGCCTAAACTTTAAGTAAACAACTTCGGATGAGAATTCTGACAGTTCCGTTAGCTCCAAAATTTAGATTTTAGGCTAGGGGACTTTTGGTTTGAGCCTCGAGGCTTTTGAGCTCATTTTGGGCTATTGGTTGGAATTTGATAAAAATGGGATAATGGATATGGGCCCCATATTTTGTCAAAAATAACCTCTATTGAAATTTTTTTCAATTTAGTTGAGTCTAGAATGTCTTTTTTGGTAGGGTAGCATAGTTTATTTGCGTGTACGGGGTTCTGAACAAATCTCGAGCACTCGATCGAAGGTTTTTTGGACTTAGATAATTGCTGATTTTCACCAGCTGGTGCAGGCATGTTTTTGTTCTTCGCATTCATGAGCATTTAGCCGCGTTCATGAAGGTCAAGTATTTTGACCTTTGCATTTGCGGGCTGGTCTTTGTATTCGTGAAGAAGGGGTTGGCTTGGCCGGTCCAAGTTTTTTCTTCTCGTTAACAGTGGACCATCTAAATTCGTGAAGGCCTAGCCTGGTTGGTCTTTATGTTCGCGAAAAAGGTCTCACGCTCGTGAAGAAGGGACCCCTGGCAATACATAAAGCCTCCCCTTTGTTTTTCAAACTATTTTGTTAGTCCAAAACCTCTATTGTTTATATTGAGAGCTTGAAAATAGTGTGGGGTCATAAATTGAAGTTGGGATTAATTAAGGAATTGCTTAGTGATCAATTGTCAATCATTTTATCATAAGTCTCCAGTCCTTTTTTCCGATTAAATTCTTAGTACTTCTTCAATTTATCTTAGACTTTGTGGGCTATTTTGGGGCATGGTTAGAGGGCTGGTGGTGCTCAATATTTTAGCACAAGCTCCTTGTTCCCCGAGGGATTCTATTACAGATCCATTTTTGAATTTTGTAAGTGGGTCCCACGGGATATTTTTAGCTCGATTTTCAACCCGGAGTGCTTTTATATTGATATGAACATTATTGATCTCACCTTGATGAGTAGATTACTATTTTGATAGCGTGGCAGCAGAAAAACCTCGGTTTAGTGGATTGCGAGCGCGTTCTTCAGCGTCCAGGTAGGCTACAACTTACCTACTATGAGACTTTGCTCATTTATTATATTGTCATGATAAATTGCTAATTATTGGTGGGGTATTATAGTTTAAATGATCCTTTAGGTATTTATGTTTCTTATAACCGATTAGGGGGCTTTAGAGTAGATTTCTGCCTTAAAATCCTTAGGCTCGATAGTTGTTTCTCCTTTAGGACTTGGCTTAGGGTACCTAGGACCCTCGGTTTGGTATTTGATTCCTTATCCTAGGTTTGGGTAGTGCTTGCCTTAGGTTGGGTTCTCGCAGCTTGTAATTAGCATGATCATTCTTTTTAAGATAAAATACCTTTGGATAGTGCCCTTCCTTATTGTAGATACTTATAAACACCTAGGTTACGTATTAATGGCTTTATTAATGGTATTGGGTTGGCTTGCTCAATCCATTGTAATTATTTGATTCGGTATCCTTGGTATTTTTGCATGTGGCTTTAGAGCACTATTTTTAACTCAGTAAGTGGGAATTTAATATACTTTAAAGAAACTTGGTTTTTCTAAAAATGAAAATGGACTATTTAGCCCCAGTTTGAGTCTGGGCATTTGAGTTTACCACTTGTTGCATATTTAGTTCCAGTTCGAGTCTGATAGCCAATTTTACTACATTGTTACTGATTTGTGGTTGGGAATCCAGTTCGACTCTTGTATGGTTTGTGGATATGGATGGAGGAGGAGTATGTGGTACGTTCATTGCACATCATGGCTTACTTTCACACTCCTTAATGTTGTAGTTGGTTTATATTATTATTACCTGTTGTTTGCACCCACCATGCTTATGGGGGCTCGGTTGGGTTTGTTTTTCATTATGTGTACCTTCTGGGCTTATGGGGGTCCAGTTAGGTTGTAGTTAGCTGATTATTTAAGCTTTTCAATTTACTTACTTGCATTTTTCGTGGTTGCCTATCTTTATCCTAATATTCTCTATCTGATCCCTCTTTTCTTGCCTTTAGCTTATATTCGCTCTTTAGTAGGCTTTTAGTTTATTAGAGCTCAGTCGACCTATGATGCCTACTGAGTACCGCATGTTTTGGTACTCATACTACACTTCTGCATCTTTTTTCCTGATGTAGATCCTAGTACGAGTCATCGCCATTGACGATACCCTTGGGCTGAACTGTTAATCAGAGATTAGGGTGAGCTTTCAACATTCGAAGCCAATCCATCTCCTTTTATTTTGGGATTTATCTTATTTTGTATTTTCGAAAACTATTTTTTATATATTGCACTTGTCTAGTACTCCTTGTGTTTAGTGGCTCTTGTACTAGGTTTACCAGATTATGGGGGACTCATTTTATTTTTACTATATCCCCTCCATATATATAGATATATACATGCTCCATTTCTTTCGATCAGTAGTCGCTTTATTTAATGTTTTCACCCTATTTTTCTCTCTTTTGCCTATTAGCCCATTTTTTGACATTCTGAGCTATGGCTTGGCTTGGCTTATCTACTGGTGGGTTATAGTAGGTTCCATCATGACCTGAGTTTTTGGGTCATGAATGCTTGGTATCAGAGTCAAGTTCACCGGTATCATTGGTACAAGAGTAAATGTCTAGTAGAGTCTTGCGAATCGGTACAATGACATCCATATCCTATCTTTGGGAGGCTATAGGACATTATTAGGAAAATCTCACCTCTATCTCTTCCCTTAACTAGAGCCTTCCTACGACATAGGTTTAGTTCTTTGAGGTCTTCTTGGAAAAGTATATGCCTCATAGCATCCGTGAGTGACTGAGGGATGAGTTCTCGAGGTTGGAGTAGGGTTCCATGATCGAATCTCAGTACGAGGCTAGGTTTCACGAGTTAGCCAGGCATGCCACTATGATTCTACCTAACAAGCATGAGAGAGTTTGATACTTTGTTAGAGGGTTGAGACTTCAACTTCGTATGGCTACCCATAGCATGGTATCTTCAGACAGATCATTTATAGATGTTGCTGATCATGCTCGTACTATGGAGGATATGCATCACAAGGATTATGGGGGCAACGATAAGAGACCTCGTCATCAAGGTAGTTATTATGGTAGTCATAGTGGGTCTTAGTTCTAAGGTAGGGGTTTTTAGAGCAGGCATCAACACCAGTATCAACAACAATAAAAACAGTACCCACAATATGGTTAGTCTAGTAGGCCTGTTAATGTATCGCTTCATATTGTAGATAAGGGTCAACTTCGTTATAGTGATTTCAGTGGTCAGGGCATCGGTCAGCTATCGTGGGGTTTTCAATCAAGGGCTTCAGGCCATGGTGGCCATTCTAGGTCAGTAGGACCCTCTTGTTAGGGTAGCACGCCCGTTTCCCCGACATGGGGTGATTAGGACATCAACACAGACTGCTCAACCCCTTAGAGCAGTGGTGCCACTGGCTAGAGGTGGTTCCCAGAGTAGTAGGCATGGCTCACGGGGTACTTATGAAGGTGGACAACTATGTAGGATAGGTGGTTGGTCAGGTTCTCAGTCTCATAGTTTTTGTAGATAGTTATATGTCTTTTTTGGTAGGCCAACGGCGGAGGCATCAGACTTGGAAATCGCAGGTATGATTTTAGTTTATCGTCAGCCAGCTTCTATCTTATTTGATCTGGGCTTTACATATTCATAGGTGTCTGCATATTATGTTACTCGTTTGGGGTTGTCTAGCGAGCCTTTATCTTTGCTAATATGTGTACCTACTCTTGTAGGAGATTCTTTAGTAGTTGATCGGGTTTATAGATCGTGTATAGTGACTATTCAGGAGTATGACACTTGGGTTGATCTTATTATGCTTGACATGGTAGATTTTGATGCTATTTTGGGCATGGACTAGTTATCCCCCTACTATGCGATGTTGGATTGATTTGCCATGATCGTTACCTTGGTCATGCCTGGCATATCCCCAGTTGTGTGGCAAGGGTCTGATAGTCACACGTCAACTGGGATTATTTCATACAATTGGTCTAGGAGGTTAGTATCGATGTGATGTCCGTGATACTAGTGTCGACGTCTCTTCACTTTATTCTGTTCTTATGGTCTGCGAGTTTGCTGCTGTCTTTCCTACCAACTTGCCTGGCCTCCCGCCTAAGCGTGATATTAATTTTGCTATTGATATTGAGATGGGCACCAAGCCTTTTTCTATTTCACTTTACCGTATGGCTCTTGCTGAGTTGAGAGATCTTAGTGTTCATCTTTAGGATCTTCTAGGTAAGGGTTTCATCAGACCGAGTGTTTCTTCGTGGGGTACCCCTACCATATTTATGAAGAAAAAAGACTGCACTATCCATATGTGTATCAATTATCATAGCTGAATAAGGTGACTATAAAGAATAAGTATTTGATGACGCATATAGATGATCTATTTGACCAACTTTAGGGTACATTTGTGTTTTCTAAGATTGACTGGAGATCTGGCTACCACAAGTTGAGGATTCGGGCGACAAACATCCCTAAGACAACCTTCAGGACTAGCTATGGCCATTACGAGTTCCTGGTGATGTATTTTGGGTTGACCAATGCCCAACAATGTTCATGGACTTGATGAACCGAGTGTTCATGCCCTATTTGGATTCCTTCGTGATTATGTTTATTGACGACATCCTTGCTTACTCAAGGAGTAGGGAGGAGCAGAAATAATATTTGAGGATTGTGCTCCACACTTTAAGAGATTAGGGCTTTGTGCCAAGTTCTCAAAGTGGGAGTTCTATCTTGAGTCTGTAGCATTCTTGGGGCATGTGGTAACTAAGAATGGGACTATGGTAGACCCAATGAAGATTGAGACAGTCCGTGATTGGGCTAGGCCCACTTCTCCTACCAAGGTTTACAGTTTTATTGGGTTGGCAGGTTACTACAAACAGTTTGTCGAGGGTCTCTCTTCTATAGCAGCGCCACTGACCAAATTGACTTGGAAGGATATTTCATTCTAATGGTTCGATGAGTGTGAGGTGAGCTTTCTGAAGGTCAAGGTCGTACTCACTTCATCTTCTATTTTGACTCTTCCAGTTGAGGGCCAGAATTTTTAGTCTATTATAATGCTTCAGGCATTGGTTTGGGTTGTGCCTGATTCAGCAAGGTTGAGTGATTGCATATGCTCCGAGACAGCTGAAGGTGAACGAGTGCCACTACCCCACCCATGACTTGGAGTTGGCATTGGTAGCTTTTGCACTTAAGATTTGGAGGCATTACCTTTATTGTGTCCATTGGGAGATATTCACCGACCTTCATAGCCTATAGTATATTCTTCATCAGAGGGAGCTTAATTCGAGGCAGCGCAGGTGGCTAGAGTTGCTAAAAGACTGATATTTCTATTTTGTACCATCCGAGTAAGAAAAATGTGGTAGCAGATAACTTGAGCCAGAAGGTGGTGTGTATGAGGAGTTTTGCCTTTCTTTTAATTTCTGAGCGACCATTGGCCTTGGACATTCAGTCGTTAGCCAAAAAGTTGGTTCGACTGGATATTTCAGACCCCAAGAGGATCCTTGCTAGTGTTGAGGCCAAGTCTATATTAATTGAGCAGATTCGAGCGCGACTGTTTGAGGATAGTCATTTATGTGGCATTCGAGATCAGGTGCTGAAGGGCAAGGCCGAGAAGATCGCTTTAGAGTCAGAGGGTCTCTTGAGATTCGAGGGTTGTATTTGTTTCCAAAGGTTGGTGATGTGATTCAGTTGATATTGTAGGAGGCTCATAGTTCTAGATATTCCATTCATCCTGGCACAACTAAGATGTATAAAGATTTGAGGCAGCATTACTAGTAGTGCAGGATGAAGAAAGATTTAGTGAACTTCGTATCTCGATGTCTATGTTGTCAGTAGGTGAAGTCCAAGCATTTGAGACCTCGTGATTTACTTCAGAGGCTACCCATTCCTGAGTGGAAGTGGGAGCGCATTATTATGGATTTCGTTATTGTTTTGCCATGCACTTCTCAAAGTTCTGATAGTATTTGGGTCATTATTGATTGGTAGACCAAATCTGCTCATTTTTTACTTGTTTAGATGTCCTACAGTGCAAAGAGGTTAGCCCAGATTTATGTTCGTGAGATAGTCTATTTGCATAGGGTACTGGTGTCCATTATCTCTGATAGAGGTTCTTAGTTCACCTTTAAGTTTTGGAGGGTTTTTTAGGAGGAGTTGGGTACCGAGGTTGACCTTAGCACAACATTTCAGCCTTAGATCGATGGTCAGTTTGAGCAGACTATTTAGGTCCTGGAGGATATGTTGTGGGCTTGTGTTATTGATTTTGAAGGTCAGTGGGATCGATTTCTTCATTTGGCAGAGTTCTCATATAATAACAACTACTATTTGAGTGTCCAGATGGCTCCATTTGAAGCTTTATATGGTATATGGTGCAGATCTCCAATAGGGTAGTTTGATGCTTTCGAGGATAGGCCTCGGGGTATAGACTTTCTTTGGGATTCTTTAGATTGGGTTTAGATGATTCAGGACAACCTACGGGCAGCTCAGAGTAGGTAGAAAAGTTACGCCAACCATTGGCTTCGAGTGTTAGAGTTTGGAGTTGGTGACCATGTCTTCCTTTGGGTGTCGTCCATGAAGAGCGTGATAAGGTTCGGGAGGAGGGGAAAGCTCAGCCCTAGGTATATTGGGCCATTTGAGATTCTTTAGAAGGTTGGGGATGTAGCTTATGAGTTGGCCTTGCCTCAATAATTTCTGCCATTCACTTTGTTTTCCATGTGTCGGTGCTTTGGCAGTACATTCCAGATGAGTCTTACATGCTCTAGTGGAATTCAGTTCAGTTGGATGATAGGTTGAATTTCATAGAGAATCCAGTTGCTATTCTAGCTAGAGATGTCAGACAGTTGCCTTCTAGGGAGATTTTGGTGGTAAAGGTTCAGTGGAGACACCGTCTAGTCGAGGAGGCTACTTGGGAGGCTGAGTATGATATATGTACCCATCATCCTCACCTATTTAAGCTATTAGGTACTTCCCGACTCTTGACTTTTGTGGACGAAAGTCCTTTTAGTAGTGGATGTTGTAATGACCCTTCAAGTCATTTTCCTCTTTTCTGTATATTTTCTATGTTCAGAGATTTCCTATAGTTGCCCTAGGTCATTTGTGACTTGCTGGGATTGATAGTTTGGTTTTCGGGCAGTTTGTTTGGGTTTTATGCTAGTTTCTGTATTTTGGAGTTGTTGAAGTGGAGAAATAAGTCTTTGGCCTAAACTTCAAGTAAACGGCCTCGGATAAGAATTCCAGCAGCTTCGTTAGCTCCGAAATGTTGATTTTAGGCTAGAGGGACCTTTGGTTTGGTCCTGAGCCTTCCGAACTCATTTTAGGTTATTGGTTGGGATTTGGTAAAAATAGGATAGTGGGTGTGGGGCCCATATTTTGTCAAAATGACCTCTGTTGGAAATTTTGTCGATTTTGTAGAGTCCAAAATATTGTTTTTGGTAAGGTAGCATAGTTCATTTGCATGCACAGGGTTCTGAATGAATCCCGAGCACTCGGTCGAGTCCTTTTGGACTTAGAAAATTACTGGTTTTCACCAACTGGTTCAGGCACCTTTTAGTTCTTCGAGTTCGTTAGCCCTTGGCCAATTTTATAAAAGTAAAGGACTCTATACCTTTGTGTTTGCGGGTAGGTCATCGCGTTTGCAAAGAAGGGGCTGGTCTGGCCAGTCCAGGCTTCTTTTTTGCGTTCACGGTGGACCAGCCGCTTTCATAAAGGCCTGGACCGTTTGGTCTTCGTATTCACAATAGGGGTCCCATATTTGCGAAGAAGGGACCTGTGGCAGTATAAAAAGCCTCCCTTCACTTTTCATCTTATTTTCTTAATCCAGAACCTCCATTGTAGATATTGAGAGCTTGAAAATAGTGTGGGCTTGTAAATTGAAACTGGGATTAGTTAGGGGATTGCTAAGTGATCAATTTCCAATCATTTCATCGTAAGTGTCCAGTCCCCTTTTTTGATTAAATTCTTAGTAATTATTCAATTTATCTTAGACTTTGTGGGCTATTTTGGGGCATGATTAGAGGGCTGGTGCTACTCAACTTTTGAGCATAAGCTCCTTGTCCTCTGAGGGATGCTATTGCAGGTCCAATTTTTGGATTCTGTAAGTGGCCCCACGGGTAATTTTTAGTTTGATTTTTGATTCGGAGTATTTTGTATTGATATGGATATCGTTGTTCTCGTCTTGATGAGTAGATTACTATTTTGATAGCGTGACAATGGTTGGAGATTTCTCATAAGGAAAAAGCCCCGATTTAGTGGATTGAGAGAGCGTTCTTTGGCACTCAGGAAGGCTACGACTTACCTACTTTTGACTTTGCTAATTTATTGTATTGGCATGGTAAATTGTTAATTATTGGTGGGGTATTATAGTTCAAATGATCTTTTATGTATTTATGTTTCTTATAACCGATTAGGGGGACTTTAGAGTAGATTTCTGCCTTGAAATCCATAGGTCCGGTAGTTGTTTCTCCTTCAGGACTTGGCTTAGCATACCTAGGAGCCTCAGGTTTGTATTTTATGCCTTAGCCTAGGTTTGGGTAGTGCTTGCCTTAAGTTGGGTTCTCGTGGCTTGTAATTAGCATGATCACTCTTTTTAAGATAAAATACCTTTGGATAGTGCCCTTCCTTATTGTAGATACTTAAAAACACCTAGGTTATGTATTAGTGGCTTGATTATTGGTATTGGGTTGACTTTCTCATTCTATTATAATTATTTGATTTAGTATCCTTGGCATTTTAGCATTTTGGCTTTAGAGCACTATTTTTAACTTGGTAAGTGGAAATTTGAAATACTTTAAAGGAACTTGGTTTTTCTATAAAGGAAAATGGACTATTTAACCTTGGTTCGAGTCCGGGCACTTGATTTTATCACTTATTGCATTTTTAGTTCCAGTTTGAGTCCAACACTCGATTTTACAACTTATTGCATACTTAGTCCCGGTTCGAGTCCCCATGCATTGTTATTGATTTTTAGTTGGGAATTCGATTCGAGTCTGCTATGGTTTATGGTTATGGCTGGACGAGGAGCATACGGTACGTTCATTGCACATCATGGCTTACTTTCACATTCCTTACTGTTGTACTTAGTTAACGTTAGTATTATATGTTGTTTGCATCCACCGTACTTATGGAGACTCGGTTGAGTTTGTTTTTCATTATGTGTACCTCTGGGCTTATGGGGGTCCAGTTAGATGTTAGTTAGCCACTTAGTTACGCTTTTAGAGTTACTTACTTGCATTTCTCGTGGTTGCTTATCTTTAGCCTAATATTCTCTATTTGACCCCTCTTTTCTTGCCTTTAGCTTGTATTCTCTTTTTAGTATGCTTTTACTTTATTTGAGCTCAGTCGGCCTATGATGCCTACTGAGTGCTGCGTGTTTTGGTACTCATAGTACACTTCTGCATCTTTTTTCCTAATGCAGATCCTAATACGAGTCATCACCGTTGACGACACCCTTGACCTGAGCTGTTGATCAAAGATTAGGGTGAGCTCTCAGCATCCGGAGCTGATCCATCTCCTTCTATTTTAGGATTAGTCTTATTTTGTATTTTCGTAGACTACTCTGTATATGTTGCACTTGTCTAGTACTCGTTGTGTTTAGTGGCTCTTGTACTAGCTTTACCAGGTCTTGGAGGACTCATTTTGTATATTTTACTCTATCCCCTCCCTATATATATATATATATATATATATATATATATATATACTATGCAATCCTCACTTCCTCATCCGACACAAGACTCCGACAAACATTATGGACCTCATCTCCCAAGGAGTCTGCAGAAGCTTCATCCCAAAATTTTCTTTTCTTTAATAGTTGCTTTTACTAACAATTACTCTTATTCATCAATATAAACATTTAAAGAGAAGAAAAAGGAAAACTGGATTACTGCAACCATTTTAGCCATTTTGATGGTGTCTGATTCCTGCAATCAAAATAGTTCAAAATCTAACCATAGATCTGGGTTAATTTGGGAGAATTTTGCTGGGAAATAAATAAACTTGAGCAATAGCCGGAGAAAGAAACAAAGGATAATTCTCCTGCAAAGAAGAAAAATAGAGATGGCTGCTAATTCGGAAGAGAAAGGGATGGTTAATGTGAGGGTTTTCGCAGAAGTTCTAATGGATGTATTAGATGGTTAATGTCACAGTTTTCTTGCATCTCAAACAATTAATTTTTGATTTTTTAATTTATTTAATCTTTTCGTATTGAATTGTGAACATTTAAGGATTGAATTATATGGAGAAACCTTGGTGTTAAGATGAATATGGCAGAAGGAATAACTGAAGAAGAGAGAATGAAGGAGAATTGGGTATAAATGGTGTAAAGACAAAAAGGTCCCTCACTTGTACATATTTTTTACTTGATATTAAGGACATTTAAGGAAATTAAAAAATGGGTACATTGCTAGCATACTACCTTCATGTAGTATGTTTGCAAAACCCATATATATATATATATATATATATATATGCATGCTCCGTTTTCTTCGATCATTGGTCGCTTTATTTACCATTTTCTCCCTGTTTTTCTCTCTTCCGCATGTTAGCCCGTTACTTGCCGTTCCAGACTATGGCTTGGCCTACCTACTGGTGGGTTATAATAAGTGCCATCATGACGTGGGTTTTTGGGTCGTGACACCCGATTCCTAAATAAGTGGTTCTTTAGCATTTTCATTTTGTTTCTAAATAAGTGGTTGTTTTAAATAATCAAGAAGACATCAATGATATTATTTCCATTTTACCCTTCTTTAAATAAAGAGAGTTTTACATAACCAATAAATTATTAAATAGTTACATCTTTTTCAAGATATTTATTAAAGGCAAGTTGGTTAAAATAATTTTTGTTTTTAGAAAGTGGTAATTTCTTAAGGGACGCGTCCAAGCTAAAACAACCATTTATTTAGGAATAGAGGGAGTAAAAAAGGAGGACTTGGTTGATTATTTTCCTTTAAAATATCATGTCTAATTCAAGATTATATTAAAAGCATTGTCTTGAACAAGGGTTTAAAATTTAGCCGTTATCATATTGTGATATTGATTAATTGGTCTCATTTCAATATTATTATACTGTGAGTTATATAAATTGAAGCAATTCAATTTTTCAATTGAAGTCAAACATTTGTGTTGACTAATTGTTACTTCCACAAATTGAGTCTCAATTCAATCTTATAATACTTAAAGTTGTATAAATTGAAGCAATTAAAATTTTCAATTGAAGTCAAATATTTGTGTTGACTAATTGTTACATGCACAAATTGAGTCTCAATTCATTCTTATAATACTTAGGTCTGTTGTGTAAATTGAATAAATTGAAGTGATTCAGTTTTTTAATTGAAGCTAAATATTTGTACTGACTGATATTTACATCCACAAATTGAGACCCAATTCAATATTATAATTCTTACAGCAATTCAATTTTCAACCGAAGCCAAACATCTGTATTGCCTAATTGTTGTATCCACAATTCGATTCTCAATTCAATATTATAATACATAGAGTCATATAAATTTAAACAATTCAAATTTTCAATTGAAGTCGAATATTTGTGCCAATGTTCGATCTACAATTATCATGCTCTTACATCTTCCTCACTTTTGTATAATTAGTTTACTATTTATATGTATTTTACATTATTTTAATATTTTTAATGTTATATTTTTTTTACACAAATATGTACCCAATTATTAGTTTTAAGGTTATTTCATATGTTGGAAACTTTTTACTAATCTTTTTTTATATATATGTTGTTAAAATCCTTTTATTATTTATTTACAATTTATTTTAGATTTTAATAATTTATGTGACATTATTTATATAAATATGTACTCAATTGCTAGTTTCAAGGTTATTTCATGTGTTAATTTTTTTCTAATATTTTTTTTTACATTTTTCTTATTTTTTATTTATCTATTATTTATTTTTTGATTTTTCGTAATTAATATTTGTCACAACCCAAAACTCAAGTCGTGACGATACCCATCACATCCCCCATGATAGGTAAGCCAACCCAATAATTGCCACGACCCAAAAATTGAGGTCATGATGGTATCTACCCCGACCCAACCTTAGTAGATAAGCCAAACACCTAAAGAGGAAAGAAGATCGAATTAATACACAAAATGAGGCAAAATGAGACTTCTAGAACGAAGTCTGGTCAACACTTATACAAATATAGAGGAAGTCTGAAATAAATACCATAAAACCCCCAATATCTGGTGTCATAAGTACAAGAGCATCTAAAACATAACCGAATCTGAAAATACATAGTCTGTCTCTGAATATGAAATAAAGACATAAAAGGATAGGAGGAGGTCCAAAAATCAGCTCTGAACTCTAGAGAGTGCCAGTACCTCGAATCAACTACCAAATAGCATGATCAGCTGTCGCGTCTCGTACTCAAACTAGGATCTTCACCGAAAGGACACAGTAGGGGTGAGTACGATCCACTTGTACTCAGTAGGTATCATAGGCTGATTGAGCAAAGTAGAAAATAATACAAGTAAAGAAAGTACTATGAGCACGTCACCTGCTAACAAAAAAGTTCCCAAACGATAGCTCACACTGTCTCCACTAACTGTTCTAATATATACACAAAAATCAAATAGAAGCAGGTATTCACATAGGTACATAGGAACTAATTACACGTCAAGAAAATATATAAACGAAACACAAAATATGCATATGCATATGCAATGCAATGAATGATGAAGTGAATAGTTTTGAAAGTCATCGCATGACTTTCTGTATACACCTATCGAGCCTCACTGATCCCAAAATAGGACCCATGGGGGGTTCGTAACTCGTATACTATCTCAAAATCTCAACCCACCTCTCCGATTTGTGTTCACGGATCAAGGTTTTAACAAAAATATCTCATTTTCTTTCCAAAACATTATTCCTCAATGGTACCGATATCTCATGAATCTGTATGTATGAAATGAGGATATAATGCTCACAATCAAATCAGTATGAAGATAACAAATCCATTCAATACGTGTATAGGTGAGCTCAGGAATCAACTCAATATGTCAAAAATTCATTATATCAGTTCTAGTATGGTACCATTGGAATGAATACGCATGTAAGACATCATTAATATCATATTAACCCATAACCTGGGCATTTTTATCATGATAAAGGTAAACAATGCTCAATAAGACCTATAATATTTATTCAAGCCCTCGCACGGGCATCAAATTAAGAATAAAGCATATAAATGCACAAATAAGGCCAATGATGTCAAGTAAAGCCCCCGCATGGGCAACACGCAATATATGATTTTTCAAGTCAACAACAACAAAAATATAAGCCCCCACACGGGCACACAATAATAAGTAATAATCTCAAAATACAATTCCCATAGTTATTTTCCCAAATCCATAGCATGCTTTACTTATTTATTAACTACCCTGCCCAGTCTGAAGAAAGTTAAGCCATAACCTATCTCAAAGCATCGAAATTCAAGCCTAAAGTCCTTCAACATGGAGCCTTTCCTCTCGAACGGTCTTGAAATCAACTAACATGTACAAATATCACATCTACGCGTTAAAAGAAAGCTAATGATACCCATATCAACTATATTTAAGATAGGTCCAAAATGGGTTCAAAAATGAAAGCGGCAAACCCAGAATTTTATTTTAGTAATACATTCCCCAAGGTTATAGGAGTCTACAGTTGAAAACCTACGCAAAAAAGAGTTAAAAATAAGGTCCAAATCGAAGAAAAACCATTTTCAAGTTTTACGGGTAAACCCCCAAAAATTCATTTCAAAATCGAGGTTAAAAGGTGTTTTCGAAGACATAATCAATAGGAAATACTTAAAAGATGAGTTTAGAGGTTACCCACATGAAAAATGATGAAGAACCCCTAGAAAATTGCCTTTCCCGAAGCTTGGAGGTCCAAAAATGGAGGAAAAACACTAGATTGAAGTATTTGTACTGTTCTGTGAACAGAACCTCGCGAACGTGGTCAACCCTTTGCGTTCTCGAGGGTCAACATTGACCAAGACAAATAAATGGCCTTCGCATTCCCGGCCAGGGCTTCGCGTTAGCGAAGGTCCATGACCCGGACCCTCACATTCACAATAGCCCTATTGTGTTTGTGAAGAAGGCATGACCCAACTCGAATCCTAATTGTGCTTCGTGATCGCGGTTCCATCCTCGCAATCAAGATGAAAGAAGATATATTTCTCCACGTTGTGGCCAGAGGCCCACGTTCGCAAAGAAGAAAATGGGCCTGTACAAGATTCAGCAAACCAACTGATTTTTCAGTTTGAAATGTCTACGAACGGACACTCGAAATTCATTCGAGCATAGAAATAAACCATATATGCTACTAGGCTATTTTCAACATTCCAGACTAAATAGAAATGTCAAATTTTCGAAAAAGGATCATTTTCAACAAATTAGCCCCCTGGAGCCCTTTAGGCAATTTCCACTAGTTTTGAAATAGAGGATCGAAATGCAATCTGAACCCGAACCAACCTCACTACTAACCAAAATTTGACATTTCGGATCTAATGGAACTGTACAATTCTCCATCCGGTACTCAGAACATCAAATATTGACCGAAGTAAATTATAGAACTTTTAAAGCCTCTAAAAATGTCAAACTCTCTCAAAACCCTCCCAAAGGCATTGGGAACAGTGTCAACCATCCCCCTACCCCAAAATCCACATGTAGCAGCTATGAGGAAGGGCAAAATAGTCAAATCACATAAAAAGGAAAATTTCTCAAATCTGGTCATTACAATTATAAACAACCAGGTACACAATAATAACGCAGAAACAATTAATGAAAGATAAATCGCAATGCCAATATCCAAGAAAACCATCCCAAAATCTTGAAGTCACAAAGTACAAGCAGTTCTAATAGAAGTATGAATACAACAAAGAATCTGAAATGCTCAAAATACAAGAGAGAGAGAGAGAGACGACATAACAAGAAAATATAAATGAAATCTAAAGAAGCCAAAAATCAGCAGTAGCCACCTCGGGTTTCAAAAACATGATCTAAGCACGAAGGGTAATCAATGACCCAGAGCTTCGAACTCAGAACCTACATATAAAAGTGTAGAGGAAATAAGTGTTAGTACCAAAACACACATACTCAACAATATCATCGGCCGAACATAATTTAAAATGATGGCAAGAACTACCCAAACTCTCAACTACTCAGTACAATCTACACAAACCTGCAAACAGAAAGGCCACACCTAGGCAAACATATAAAAATAATTGCAACTTCTATGCATATGTATATGTATATATCACAGTACAAGTAACATCGCAAAAAAGTCCAACCAGGATAAGGAATTAAATCACTCATTACACTCCTAAACCCAACATCGGTACAATTCAAGGGATTCAACTATCAAATAGGGTCAAATAGTCAGTTACCATGTTTTCTCAGCAAGAAATATACATATACATCAAACAACACCTTGTAAAGATCGAGTAAAGAGAAATGAATGGATGAATATAATTTATATGTTGTGCATACATCCATTGCTTTGTATAGTTAAATGGGACCCATGAGGACTCACAAGGTCCATATACTGGGCAGGTGTGCCACTCCATTCCCAATATAGTATTGTGTATAGGCGTGCACCTTCGATCCAAATATGTATATAATGTGCAAGCGTGCAACTCCAGTCCCAATAAAATATAATGTATGATGTGTAGGCATGCCATTTTGATCCCCAAATAACAAGTACAATATCACATACAACATTTCATATCATAAGTCAATTCAACCCACAGTTTAAGTTCACCTTTTTCGAATTCCACAATCCATATAAACTTTATTTTTAATACTCAAATAATAAGAATCTCAATTTTTCCCTAAATATCACCATAATCCGACTCAAACTCTCAAAGAGGAGTAAAATCACCAACTAGCATACTCAATAATTCACTTTTAGATACAATACATAATAATCATGCTAGCAAATAGGGGAAAACAACCCAAACAAGTCAATTAATTGCTTTTTGTCCTTCACATATCATCGGTACCTACATAGATGCTTGTCATCTCATCTTTATGGGACTCTCAAATATCCATAACCCCTATACATACAACTATCATATAAACACTTTGAAAAAAGAGTCAAAGAAATCTTAACTTGCCTTAAAAGAAGACCCGCAAAGTCAAAATGAAGCCTTTCCCTTAGAAAAATTCTCCGAACAAGTCAAATCTGATCAAATATATATTTTACAAAAGAAAATAAATCCATAGGCACCGATATTGCTATACTTAAATTTTGGGTCTAAAAAGTCAATCTGTAAGAACCCATTCCATTGTTACTAAAATCACCGCGTCCGAAGGGCACGAGCTCGTACAATCTTTAAAAAAAAGGTTCGTAAAAGACTTTGTTAAATAAATTTGGAGGAGAATAATTTGGAAGGGACTGAAGTCATCTTGCTATAGTGGTGTCGTGGTAGCGGCCTGTAGGCGCTATAGCGGGGAACCGAAAACAGTCCACCCGACTTTTTAAACCCCTTTTTTTAGTTGTAAACCAAAAGGAGGCTTCATTCTGAAAACCCCTTACACTTTGTTTGGATGGTGGTTTTCCATGGTTTCATAATGTACGGTACTGTATGGTATGGTATTGTACTGTACAATATAGTACAATACAATATTTGGATGGACTGTATCGTTTGCTGTTGTTTAATAACAGTTTTATTGTTTGGTTTGACGGTATTGTAATGACCCTCCAGGTCATTTTTTAATTTTCAAGTGTTTCTGGCATTTCGAGCTTTCCGATATTTGCTACTCGTTATTTATGACCTTCCAGGATAGGTGGTTCGGTTTTTGGGTAATTCAATTAAGAATTTCATTAATACCGAGTTTATTCTGAAGTGTTTAATTTAAATTAGAGTCTAAAAAATGTAGAATTTTTATTTTTATTGTTTTTCTAAAATATTTTTGATATTTATGAGAATCTTTAGTTATGATATATTTATATTATTTTATAATAGTTTTATAATTTATTACTATTTTAAACGGAGATAGTGAGTCTAGTTATATTAAAAATTCTTATTATATGATATAGGCTTTATTCGAAATAATTTTCTATTAATTATGGAATATTCAAAATGTCATATTTATTTTACCACAAACCTATGCAATACCAGAATAAATAAATAAAGTGATAATCAAGAGTGGTAGGAGGGGACATCTCTACTTCCACGTGGAAGTGGAGGGAGGGCTCATCACCCATTAATGTTATAGGTGGCAGCAAGAAAGGTTTAATATATGTATAAATTTTTACATTTCATTTACCTAACTTTTCATTACTAACCAAATATTATATGTTCTCCTCAATATACTAGCAGATCTATTTGCCTAAGAAAAGTACTTTTTCATCCATTTTTATTCCTTTAAAAACTATGTTTTCTATTTGGTTCAAACGTGCATACATGACCACGTTGAAGGAGTAATGCTTCAGGAAAATATTATGGCATTATATTTTATCTATAAAGGAAAATCAATTATCTACATCTAGTTATTCAGGCTCGGGTCCTAGTGGGACATCATTTGGAGACTTCTCGATAAGGCTAGGCTTCGGTGCAGTGTTCGTGAGCTTAATATTTGGACTCCAGATAGGCTACGGTCTACTCTTCTCTATGAGATTGTGTATTGTATAGATTGCAATCTAGGTAAGGGATTATAGGATGGCTTTATAGCTAGTTGTATCATGATTTGACCGGTGTAGGAGATTTAGAATTGAATTGTAAATTGAACCTTGATCTAAGGATACTCGCTATAGCTATAGGATACCATTAAGTTTGATTATTTATCTACATGACCTTAGGTTGACATTAATAACCCTTAGTAAAAGATTTACAGTATTACTTAGTGATTTGGACGACATCCCTTGATTGGATTCTCCCAGTAGCTTGATGGTCATATTTACCTTAGTCCTGCTAAATTTTATTATTGTTATCCTGATAAATTGTATATTGTTGGGCCCAAGGCCATGGTTACGAGACCAGTTGGACACCAGATTAGTACACCATTCTTTGAAAGGATGTGGTTTAGTTCATAGATGCTTACGTTTGTATTGTTTGGATACTGGTGATGGTATGCATATATTTAGACGCATTGTTGCTTATTTAGTGGTATGATTAAAACTAAACCTTGGTTTTCTCTACTATTTTCCAAAAGGGATTTAAGCCCGCTTTTCACGTTTAAAATGGAATTCTAAAAAGAGGACGTACCACCATTATTATTGGTTTATGATCTTTTAAACTGAGCATCCTACTTTGAAAACTCAGACCGAGGTAGATTTTGGTCCATGCAATTGTCACTATTTACTTACTTCGATCAAGAGAGATTCTGACCCTTTCTATACTATTTTACCAATTTAGTCCCGGATTCAATCTCGAGCTTTGGACTTTATAGATTTTTACTTTTTTTAGTCTCGGTTCAATTTCAAGCACTTATTACTCATATTTACCTCTGGTACTGGCTAGAGTGGATTGGTTATGGATTATAAAAGTCCTAGTTTGGGGCCAGGCAGGGTATACGGATATCCCGAGTCCCCTATGGGCCCCTTCGTTCGATGAGCCATAGTACCGGAGAAGGATAGTCATTGTAGGTCCTGCATTTATAAGCTACTGAGCTGAAGGAGATGTATACACTTGTGTTGGATATGGTACTTGGTTTATCTTGCATCATCTGGTTTTTTGCATTACTGTCATTTATTCATATGCATCGCCTATCACCAGTATAATTGTTTCACCTGTATCAATCAGTCTTATAGGGGCTAGATAGGTATAGGTTATGGTTGTTATTTGCTGAGTGATTGCTTGTACCTTCTAGTCTTATGGGGGACAGTTAGGTTATTATTTATTCGGGCTAGCCGGTTATATATTTACTAATTATTATTATATAGTTCATGGCAGGTTGGTTACGGATTGGTACCCGAGGTTGTAGGTTCGCTTCTGAGTTCCCTTATTCTTTATTACGATAAGAATTGATTATCGTTAGACTATCTCATGCCTATTCATATTTCAGTTAGAGACCCTGATTATGCTAGTATTAGACCCCTCATTTCTTATGACCCCGGTGATGTTAAATTAGCTCTCTCAGAGTAGTATCTTCGTATTTGGTTATCCATATATCACGGTTATATATATTCTTCTTCGACTACTATTTGTATATCATTCCTTGCCTTCCTACTACAATTGTATATTGTATATCTCTTTCTTTATTATACTATCGTATAAGGACTAGTTACTCATGGATTCGTGCTTCGTCCCTGATTACTGGTAGTACCTGATAGTTTACCTTTACTTTCCCATTAGCACTTTTATGTTTCATTGCCAGTTGCCTGTAGTTATATTCCTGGTTTACATGTTCTTTATACATGTATAATCTTTGGATCTCGATCGGCTAATGCCTACTGAGTTCCTCGTGTTTGGTACTCATACTACACTTCTGCATCCTACAGATCATAGTATGAGTTCTCGTCGTTGATGTGTGCATTATGCGAAGCATCCATGGATTAGAGATTTGAGATGAGATCCTGACGTTCAGAGTTATCCCTGCTCTCCCTCTTACTGTTAGACTGATCTTTATTTTTGTATTTCAGAGACGGCTTTGTATATATTTACTCTGTAATCTACTTTATACTCCTGTTGTATTAGAAGCTTTTGTACTGACCTCACCAGGTTTTGGAGTTGTATTCACTTCCTTCTTATCTCTTTTTCTCTTTTATTTAGTTTTACTTCCATTTTTTATTAGTTCATTACTAGCTGCTCCGGACTATGGGTTGGCTTACCTATTGGTGGGTTATGGTAGGTGACATCATGACTTGAGAAAATTGGGTCGTGATAAATTGGTATTAGAGCATAGGTTCACCTGTGTTATTCGTAGAAGAGCTAAGTGCCTAGTAGAGTCCTGTGGATCGGTACGGAGACGTCTGTATCCTATCTTCGGGAGGCTATAGGGCATTCTTAGGAAATTCTATTCCTTGACCCCTTGTCGTGTGTTCGTACTTTTATGAACCTCTAAGTATTTCTGTGACTTCACTCTATCCCAGATGGATAGCAATTGGTTATCGATAGAAATGGATGGGACTTCTGCGTGTGTTACCAAAGTTTTAGCTCAGCGTCAGGCTACAGAGTTAAAGATTAAAATCGCGGATCTTCAGCGTCAACCAGAGGGTTTGGGGCCAGCCCAGGCTCCTGCTAAGTTTGCGACCGCCTCAGTTTTGGGGGATACCATTTTGGGGATTCCATCTTTTTGTGGGTACTTAACAGTCAGTGGTGGTGCCCTGTACATCGAGTGGTTTTCAGGCCAGAGTTGGATTTATTGGTGTTCAGCAAGGCTCCTTATTAGTTCTAGAGTATGAGATAGGGTTTCTCGCATGGGCCAAGCATACTTCTATGTTATATCCGACAGAGCACGAGATGGTGTGTGGGTTTATTGGGGGACTAGCATTACCACTTTATTTGGCATCGGAGCATTTGATAATAATTGAATCTAATTTTCTTCAGGTTATTGATCATGCGAGGACTACAGAGAGGGTATGTATTGAGACATATATAGGTTGAAATAAGATACCATATCAGCAGTACAATGTTAGTAGTATTCCGTCTAGAGGTAGGGCTACTCCTAGTAGAGGTCAACATCACTTATAGCCTACCAGTTCCGTTCAGCTAGTGCCTTAGATTATCGATGACTTTCAGATAGATCGTGGTGGTCTCAGTGGACAGAGTTCTAGTCAGGTATTATCGAATTCTCGGTCTAGGTCTTTAGGCCATGACGGCCATTCTAGGTCAGCAGGTACATTGTATCAGACAGTTCCAGGGGTATGTTATGATTGTATAAAGGTTGTTCATTGGTCTAAGGATTGTCCCAGGCTTGAGTTGGTCAGATAGTTAAGGTCAGCTCATGTTTCTTGCCAGATTAGAGCTTCAGGGGTTTGTTACGACTGCAGAGAGAACCGTCATTGGTCCATAGAGTGTCCTCAGCATGGGATTATTGAGCAATCAATGCTGCTAGATCATTCTTTTAGGGATGTGGAACCTTCGATCAGAAGTGGTGCCCTTGGTATTTTAGTTGATCATTCAGATACTCAGCTAGAGGTCAGTCACATTCAAATACGTACTTCTTCAGACAGGTCAGGGACCATGGCTTTAGATTCCATCGTATATATGCAATTTAATTTACTATCCGTTAGTTTCTATTTGAGTTGAGTTGGGGTTTTCATACCCATCTGTAACAGCCCAAAAATTTTGACTAGGATTTGAACTATTCTTTGTACGAGTAAAGGTCCTAAACCCAATGTTTCCAATTAAATATAAGTGTTACGATCAATTCCCTTGTGTAATGAGTTCTTTTCATGTAAATTATGGTCATAAGAAACATTTAACGCATAGTTGAGTTGAGAGCATTTCGATCAATCGAGTTTCAGTATGTGATTTTACTTGGGTCAACTTCAAACGAGAATAAATCTTGCAATATCAAGAATTTTGTGACCCAAGACCTACCAAATGAAATATATTCGAGTCTTCTTTCCAACGCCACCAACCGTTCATCCATCCGAGTCCCGAGCAAAAAGTTATGATCATTTTAATAACATGACGCAGTGCAGTAAACTGGGCAGCGTTTTGGCAGACGAAAATTTATTAAAAAGGTCATTTTTGTCCTTTCCACATCCCATAACCCTAATCACGTCTATAAACTTCCCCTAAAAGCCAAATTCAATCAGATTTCATAAGTCACGATAAACTCTTCTCCTCTCTTATTCTCTCAAGCTTTCAACCTTCAAGTTGCAAGGAAAATCAAGCTAGGGTTCCAAATCATAAGGATTCTTCCCCATCGTTAATCTTAGAGGTACGTAAGAGCAATACCTTTCGTGGTGAACCCTGTTCATCTCCATAAGTGAGTCATAATTCTATGTTAACTCATGATTTCAAGTTAGAATTTTACGATTCAAATATTTTAAGTGTTGTTCTTGAGTTTTGTCATAATTTCCTTCTATATGCTTTAAGTATTGTGAATTATTCCCGGAGTTAAGGTCATTCTTGAACTTGAATTTAATTTCTATAACCAAGAGATTGTTTTCATATAAAGCTTATGACTTGGGAATTTGTATTGAAAGTTGAAATGATGCTCCAATGGGTTTAACTATAGTCTTGTTATAAAGTATAGTCAAAAGTAGTCAATTTATGAAAAGTTAATGAAAAACCCTTATGTATTGTACTATGATTTGAAGGGTGAAAAGATGTTATCGTATCTTGAAAAGAAGAGTAAGTTATAACGATGATGTTATTGTATCTTGAAAAGAAGAGTAAGTTATAACAATTTAGAGCCAAGGCTCGCAGAGAAAGATATGTTTCTTGATATGATATTTTAGATACTAATATGGTTTCAAGAATGTTTTTAAAACTATATTATGAGCAGCTAGTATGTTTTGGGAGGATTATTTAGCACCGAGTTGGGTATGAGTCCGAGGTCACATGCCCCAGAACCACGTTGCCACCGTGGGCCTTCGGGCTAAGTTTTGGATCCATAAGTTATGATTTTGTCTTATACCCTAGCAAGGTAAAAGACGGCTTTTCTCAATGTGGGCAAGACATTGGACTCCATGTTGCTCACATGGTTTATGTCGGTTAAGAGAAACTCCCCAAAAGAAAACTTACTTATGTTGAGAGAATATATGGTTGGCCAAGGCCACTAGTTTAAAGAAAGTTTTATGAAGTATTGTTCTCAAGTTTTTTACAGACTCCAGTCATTTATTTTCTAGTCTCAGTTTTAGTTGATGAATTGTATTAAAGTTATTTTATTACAATATTGTAATTATTTCTGTCGGGTTCATATTTCACAAAGTTTACTATTTAAGTTTTTACGTGTTTTAAATAACTTATTAAATTACACTACTTTAGTCCCGACAGTTTTGCAAGAAAAGGTCAGTAAGTCTTTGGTCCCTTATTTCCTTACTCATGTCATATTTTATGATTTAATTCAAAAGTTTATTTAGTTCAATTTTCATTCAGCTATTATGTACCAATACATTCAAAGTATTGATGCTCTTTTTGTTCCACATCATTGGACGATGTAGTGCCCAGCTTTCAGATATGCAGGTTCGTGCACAGACTCTTCAGTAGGCTATGACATCAACTTGAAGGAGTTCTCATTCTTTCGAGGACTTATCAGTATCCCAGCTTCTTTTGTTACATAAACATTGGCGTATTTGTAATGTAGTAGAGGCTTCATAGACATAGTCAAGTCAAGTCAGTTGTATCAGTTTATAAACAATTTTAATGTTTCAGTTAATGAAAGTTTAAGTTAATTGATTTCATTTTGTTTACAAAAGTTAGCCCATGTTTCTAACTTCTGCATTTTATAAAAAAAAAAAAAGTTTCAGCTTTATTAGTTGTAAGCCAGGGCAAGTGATTCTCTTGGGCCATTCGTGGTTCGGGTGCCAGTTACGTCCAAGGTGTAGGCTCGTGGCGTGACAAACTTGGTATCAGAGCACAGAGTTCAAGTGTCCTAGGGAGTCTATGAAGCCGTGTCGGTAGGATGTTGTTTATGGTTGTGAGGGCCCCACTTCTATAAATGAGGGACTACAGACATTTAAGAAAAGTTTCTCATTCTTTCTTAATCTAGACCGTGTAATAAAGTTGTCCCTTAAGAACGTGTGTAGAATCGCGCATTTCTCTAAGTTCCTATAACTACGCCTCATCTCTGAGGTGGTAGAAGTAGTAAAGTTCAGTCTTCTATCATGGTGGTTTCCTCAAATAGAGCCCGCATAAAGTTAAGAGACTGTACAAGGGCTTGAGGGGAACCCATTAGTGCATTTACGTCTATTGATACAAAAGATTGTGCCCTTGTTATTATGAATCGTGCATTAGAGCCAGAATAAGACAAGTATCCGGACCTTTCTCTTAGCCTTATTTTAGAAAGCACCTTTAAGGAGGGATGAAAGTATGTGTTTACAGTTGTAGGTAGCGATGTAACTCGGGGATGACTAAGTGATATGGTGCTATGTTCTTAAGTATTGGTTGAAGCATAGTAAGTTAGGTGTAGATTTTATGGTAGTATTTAAAATAGGAGTTGCTTGTCATGGTGTTTTAGAACTTGTCACTGTGTTAGTATATATTATATATAGACTCTGAATGGAAGTATAGGGTGATTAAGAAGGGATAGATTAGGCTGCACATTGTAGCTTGAAGAAAGAACCCTTTGTTGTTTATAGAGTTATGAAGCTAGTTTAGACAGATGATCGAATGAGTAGTAGTTTGTGTGAAAGTAAGTTGCACGGCCATCTGATTTGAGTGTTAGGTTATAAGTTTGAGTCATGAATGATCATTGAGGTAGGAAAAACATTGATTTTGGTAATTTAATTTTTGTATGTTGATGTGGCGTTTGTGAGAAGTAAGTTGTTAAGTGTGAATGTGCTGGATGAAACCTTTGTGTAAGGTGTGAAGATCTTGGATAAGTCTATAGGTGAAGAAGAACCTTAGAATGGAAAGAAAGGTAGTGTGTGTTTAAGATAGTTAATATATATGTGGTAGAATGGAATTTGGAAGTTGCAAGTGTCATGTGTGGTTAGCCAATAAACTAATATCTATTAGTGTGAAATAGGCTAAGGTAGTTGTAAGAGGTGTTCCTAAGAAGAAAATTGAGGGATCTATAGGTAGTTAGTGTTGAACTTTTGATATGATGTTGTTTGCGGAGATTTTAGTGAGGATGGCTTTGTAAATGGGGGTAGTTGCAGTCTTAATTTTTACACATTTGGCTACATATCCTGATTTTTTAATTTGAAACATCTTGACTCGTATTTACGGCCTAAGGGTTTAGTAGATTTTAAAATAATTTGGTTCGTTCTTTCATCTTAGCGTTAACCATCATTCGAGGACGAATGATGCCAAGGGGGAGATATTGTAACACCCCAAAAATTTCGACTAGGATTTGAACTATTCATTGTACGAGTAAAGGTCCTAAGCCCAATGTTTCCAATTAAATGTAATTGTTAGGATCAATTCCCTAGTGTAATGAGTTCTTTTGATATAAATTATGGTCACAAGAAACATTTAGCGCAAAGTTGAGTTGAGAGCATTTCGATATATCCAGTTTCAGTATATGATTTTACTTGGGTCAACTTCAAAAGAGCATAACTCTTGAAATATGCATAAATTTTTGACCCAATACCTACCAATTAAAATATCTTTGAGTCTTCTTTCCAACTCCACCAACCGTTCATCCATCCGAGTCCCGAGTAAAAAGTTATGATCATTTTACTAACATGACGCAGTGCAGTAAACTGGGCCGCGTTTTGGCCGAAGGAAATTTATTAAAAAGGTCGCGTTTGTCCTTTCCACATCCCATAACCCTAATCACGTCTATAAACTTCCCCTAAAAGCCAAATTCAATCAGATTTCATAAGTCACGATAAACTCTTCTCCTCTCTTATTCTCTCAAGCTTTCAACCTTCAAGTTGCAAGGAAAATCAAGCTAGGGTTCCAAATCATAAGGATTCTTCCCCATCGTTAATCTTAGAGGTACGTAAGAGCAATACCTTTCGTGGGAAACCCTGTTCATCTCCATAAGTGAGTCATAATTCTATGTTAACTCATGATTTCAAGTTAGAATTTTAAGATTCAAATATTTTAAGTGTTGTTCTTGAGTTTTGTCATAATTCCCTTCTATATGCTTTAAGTATTGTGAATTATTCCCGGAGTTAAGGTCATTCTTGAACTTGAATTTAATTTCTATAACCAAGAGATTGTTTTCATATAAAGTTTATGACTTGGGAATTTGTATTGAAAGTTGATTTGATGCTCCAATGGGGTTAACTATAATCTTGTTATAAAGTATATTCAAAAGCAGTCAATTTATGATAAGTTTATGAAAAACCCTTATGTATTGTACTATGATTTGAAAGGTGAAAAGAAGAGTAAGTAATAACGATTTAGAGCCAAGGCTCGTAGAGAAAGATATGTTTCTTGATACGATATTTTAGATACTAATATGGTTTCAAGAATGTTTTTAAGACTATATTATGGGCAACTAGTATGTTTTGGGAGGAATATTTTGCACCGAGTTGGGTATGAGTCCGAGGTCACATGCCCCAGAACCACGTTGCCATCGTGGGCCTTCGGGCTAAGTTTTGGATCCATAAGTTATGATTTCGTCTTATACCCTTGCAAGGTAGAAGACGGCTCTTCTGAATGTGGGAAAGACATTGGACTCCATGTTGGTCACATGGTTTATGTCAGTTAAGAGAAACTCCCCAAAAGAAAACTTACTTCTTTTTAGAGAATATATGGTTGGCCAAGGCCACTAGTTTTAATTCAAAAGGTTATTTAGTTCAGTTTTCATTCAGCTATTATGTACCAATACATTCAAAGTATTGATGCTCTTTTTGTGATGCATCATTTGACGATGTAGTGCCCAGCTTTCAGATATGCAGGTTCGTGTACAGACTCTTCAGTAGGCTATGACATCAACTTGAGGGAGTTCTCATTCTTTCGAGGACTTATCAGTATCCCAGTTTCTAGTTTCTTTTGTTACATAAACAATGGCGTATTTATAATGTAGTAGAGGCTTCATAGACATAGTAAAGTCAAGTCAGTTGTATCAGTTTATAATCATTTTTAATGTTTTAGTTAATCAAAGTTTAAGTTAATTGATTTCATTTTGTTTACAAAAGTTAGCCCATGTTTCTAACTTCTGCATTTTATAAAAAAAAATGTTCAGCTCTATTAGTTGTAAGCCAGGCCAAGTGGTTCTCTCGGGCCATTTGTGGTTTGGGTGCCAGTTACGTCCAAGGTGTAGGCTCGAGGCGTGAAAAACTTGGTATCAGAGCACAGAGTTCAAGTGTCCTAGGGAGTCTATGAAACCGTGTTGGTAGGATGTTGTTTATGGTTGTGAGGGCCCCACTTCTATAAATGAGGGACTACAGACATTTAAGAAAAGTTTCTCATTCTTTCTTAATCTAGACCGTGTAATAAAGTTGTCCCTTAAGAACGTGTGTAGAATCGCGCATTTCTCTAAGTTCCTATAACTACGCCTCATCTCTGAGGTGGTAGAAGTAGTAAAGTTCAGTCTTCTATCATGGTGGTTTCCTCAAATAGAGCCCGCATAAAGTTAAGAGACTGCACAAGGGCTTGAGGGGAACCCATTAGTGCATTTACGTCTATTGATACAAAAGATTGTGCCCTTGTTATTATGAATCGTGCATTAGAGCCAGAATAAGACAAGTATCCGGACCTTTCTCTTAGCCTTATTTTAGAAAGCACCTTTAAGGAGGGATGAAAGTATGTGTTTACAGTTGTAGGTAGCGATGTAACTCGGGGATAACTAAGTGATATGGTGCTATGTTCTTAAGTATTGGTTGAAGCATAGTAAGTTTGGTGTAGATTTTATGGTAGTATTTAAAATAGGAGTTGCTTGTCATGGTGTTTTAGAACTTGTCACTGTGTTAGTATAGATTATATATAGGCTCTGAATGGAAGTATAGGGTGATTAAGAAGGGATAGAACTAGGCTGCACATTGTAGCTTGAAGAAAGAACCCTTTGATTTTTATAGAGTTATGAAGCTAGTTTAGACAGATGATTGAATAAGTAGTAGTTTTTGTGAAAGTAAGTTGTGCGGCCATCTGATTTGAGTGTTAGGTTATAAGTTTGAGTCATGAATGATCACTGAGGTAGGAAAAATATTGATTTTGGTAATTTATTTATGTATGTTGATGTGGCATTTGTGAGAAGTAAGTTGTTAAGTGTGAATGTGTTAGATGAAAGCTTTATGTAAGATGTGAAGATCTTGAATAAGTCTATAGGTGAAGAAGAACCTTAGAATGAAAAGGAAGGTAGTGTATGTTTAAGATAGTTAATATATAGGTGGTAGAATGGAATTTGGAAGTTTCAAGTGTCATGTGTGGTTAGCCAATAAACTAATATTGATTAGTGTGAAATAGACTAAGGTAGTTGTAAGGGGTGTTCCCAAGAAGAAAATCGAGGGATATATAGGTAGTTAGTGCTGAAATTTTGATATGATGTTGTTTCTGGAGACTTTAGTGAGGATGGTTTAGTAAATGGGGGTAGTTGCAGTCTTAAATTATTGACTTTAGTATAAGCGGGAGATGGTGAATTGTTAAGCAAAGACTAGTCTTAGTTTCATTGAGTTTCCCTTTTAGAGATTTGGGCATGGGTATGTCCGTGTTTTACCCTGCTTGCGTATTTCCTCTTTACATTAGTTTAGATGTTGCTCTAATCCAGCTTTAGTGTGTTAGCACTTCCTCTCCCATTCCACAAATCAGTCCCTAGGGAAAGAAGAGAAAGGCTTACCTATGTTATGCACTCTTAGACACGTTCCATGTCTTCCAAGTCATAGTATTCATGCTCGAAAAGAACTCGGGTTTGTTTTACACATTTGGATACATATCCTGATTTTTTAATTTGAAACATCTTGATTCGTATTTACAGCCTAAGGGTTTAGTAGTGTTGAAAATAATTTGGTTCGTTCTTTCATCTTAGCGTTAACCATCATTCGAGGAAGAATGATTCCAAGGGGGAGATATTGTAACACCCCAAAATTTTTGACTAGGATTTGAACTATTCTTTGTACAAGTAAATGTCCTAAGCCCAATGTTTCCAATTAAATATAAGTGTTAGGATCAATTCCCTAGTGTAATGAGTTCTTTTGATGTAAATTATGGTCATAAGAAACATTTAGCGCAAAGTTGAATTGAGAGCATTTCGATCAATCGAGTTTAGCCCATGTTTCCAGCTTCCGTATTTTATATAAAAAAGGGTTAGCTTTATTAGTTGTATGCCAGGCTAAGTGGTTCTCTCGGGCCATTCGTGGTTTGGGTGCCAGTTATGTCCGAGGTGTGGGATCGGGGCGTGACGCCATCAGTTATTTTATGCCTTGAGATTACTATATTGGTTGTTTTAAGCCTTTGTTTAGATTTATACATATATGACTACCCCCCATAGATACTTTCTTTTAGTAGTGGATTGAGTGGATCGGTATTGTGATTGTCTTGGGATGTAGTGCTTGGGTAAATCTTTTTTTTTCCTTTGGTATATTGGCCTTGATGTGATCCTAGAATGGTACTGGTTATTTTTCATTTTTGTTCAACTTGCATTTTATACTGTTGTTACTATTGGTGATGTTTTAGCTTTGATGGATCCTTATTTGATAGACGACCAGACTAGCGTTATCTAGTTAGTATTTTTTTTCTTGCGATTGTTGTCTGCTTGGCTTAGACACCTACCTTGGTTCTGGTTCCCCTTTTTTCATTGGTAAGTTCAGGTCGGTTTTTGAGGGAGTTGTGTAAATCAAGGTTCTGTCTTTCATGATTATGTTGTAATTTTAGCGTTGTCAATACTTTTCTATGGTTAGTTCCTAAGGTTGGTGAGTCTGAGGTTTGTTCATCCAGTTTGGCTAGTTCACCATTCGGTAGTGGTCATGATCTCGGTGTTGGTGTTGAGTTGGGTACTCAGTTCTTTCTGCAATGACGTTCATGGTCCAGTTGAGTTGAGGGAGGTCTGACTGGGTAATTTCAGTGGCTTCTCATTTAGGGATTTGTTTCACCTAGTGTGATTTTGTGGGATACTTTTGCTTGGTGTAAAAGGATGATTGTGTGTTCTTCTGTATCAATTGTCGGGAACCAAAGGGTGTTACTCTAGGGAGCGAGTATGAGTGACCATATTTCCAAAGTTGCTCAAGATTTGGCTATCATTAGGATTCTTTATAGTCCCCATGGGTTCTTAATTATTCCTTGGTCCTGCCTATGTTCTGCAACAGGTGCAGAGTGTTTGATCGTATGTTTTGTATGTGATATAACTTATTTGTGATTGTGTTCCTTTGCGTCACCTTAACTTCAGCCCTTGTGGGGGCCGTTAGATGACGACTTGAGAGTTGTGTTAGATTTTTTTTGCTTAGACGCTTGTTCGTCAGCGAGATCAGTTGGACAGTTGAGGTCGGGTTGTTCGGATCTATTGATAAGCTTATTGCTATGGATTGTGTATCTAATTTGCAGCTTATATTTTGAGGGTTTGTTTCAGTTGAGACATTTTCGGTAAAAGAACTAGGCCTACCCACTGCTTATTGATTCAGTTCTCTTCAGTTCAGAGAGATTGACTTAGATGATGTACGAAGGGTGGCCTGTTTGCACATGGTGTTGGTGTCTACTACTTCTGACCTTAGTTCTCAGTTTTCATTGGGCTTTTTGGAAGTCTACTCAGCGGGAGATGGGTATCCGAGTTGAGTTTAGAGTAGATTTTCACCATTTGATCAACATTCAGTTAGAGTGGATTGTTCATGTTCTAGAGGTTGTGCTTCGGACGTATGCTATTCATTTCGAGGGTCATCGAAACTAGTTACCATTTATAGCAGAGATTACAGACATTAGTCACCATCATTTGGGTATTCAGGTGGGACCTTATGAGGCATTGTTCATATGCTAGTTCGTACGGATTTCTGGTGGGTCAGATTCATTCGCCCGAGGTTATTTTTGATGTGATTAGGCGGATAGGACTCGGATGATGTTGGAGAGATTCTTTGTAGTTCAGAGTAGACAACATGTTTGGAAAGACAAGAGAATGTTAGACTTGGAGTTTGGAGTTGACGGTATGGTTTATGTGTTGGATTGCATTTAGCCTGGTCGAGTATTTACTCAGTTGTGCTCGTATCGGTGTGACGTCGGTAAACTTTGACTTGGATCTTGCGTACTTCAGTCGAGCTTGGTTCAGTTAGGGGTTAGTCAGCTTCTGAGCTAGTGATTATTCTGAGCAATGGAGTAAGAAAGTTGAAATACAGGGAGTTCCTTTAGCTTATGTTCCGTAGAGGCATTATTCTGTCCAGGAGGGTGTCTGGGGAACCTTGTGGGGCATGCAAACCTAGTACCCTCACCTTCTAGAGCTTTTGGGCTCTTTCTATTCCTTGACTTTAGAGGACGAAAGTCCTTTTAGTAGTGGATATTGTAATGCCCCTCTAGGTCATTTTTCAATTTTCATGCGTTTCCAACATTTTGAGCTTTTCGATAGTTGCTACCCGTTATTTATGACCTTTCAGGACAGGTGGTTTGATTTTTGGGTAATTCAGTTGAGAATTTCATTAATATCGAGTTTATTCTGAAATTTTTAATTTAAATTAGAGTCTAGTAAATGTATAATTTTTATTTTTATTGTTTTTCTAAAATATTTTTGATATTTATGAAAATTCTTTAGTTATGATATATTTATATTATTTTATAATAGTTTTATAATTTTTTACTATTTTAAACGGAGATAGTGAGTTTAGTTATGTTAAAAAATTCTTATTATATGATATAGGCTTTATTCAAAATGATTTTCTATTAATTATGGTATATTCAAAAAGTCATATTTATTTTACTACAAATCTATGCAATACCCGAATAAATAAATACAGAGATAATCAAGAATGGTAGGGGGGGACACCTCCACTTCCATATGAAAGTGGAGGGAGGGCTCATCACCCATTAATGTTATAGGTGGCAGCAAGTAACGTTTAATAGATGTATAAATTCTTACATTTCATTTACCTAACTTTTCACTACTAACCAAATATTATATGTTCTCCTCAATATACTAGCAGATCTATTTGCCTAAGAAAAGTAATTTTTCTTCAATTTTTATTCCTTTACAAACTATGTTTTCTATTTGGTTCAAATGTGTATACATAACCACATTGAAGGAGTAATGCTTCAGGAAAATATTATGGCGTTATATTTTATCTGTAAAGGAAAATCAATTATCTACATCTAGTTATTCAGGCTCAAGTCCTAGTGAGACATCATTTGGAGACTTCTCGATAAGGTCAGGCTTCGGTGCGGTGTTTGCGAGCTTAGCATTTGGACTCCATGTAGGCTATGCTCTACTCTTCTCTACGAGATTGTGCATTGTATAGATTGCATGCTACGTAAGGAATTATAGGATAGGTTTATAGCTAGTTGTATCATGATTTGACCGGTCTAGGGGATTTAGAATAGAATTTTAAATTGAGCCTTGATCTAAGGATACCCGCTATAGCTATAGGATATCGTTAAGTCTGATTATTTATGTACATGACCTTAGGTTGACATTAAGAACCCTTAGTATAAGATTTACAGTATTACTTAGTGATTTGGGTGATATCCCGTGATTGGATCCTCCCAGTAGCTTGATGGTTGTATTTACCTTAATCATGTTGAGTTATAATATTGTTATCCTGCTAAATTGTATATTGCTGGGCCCAAGGCCATGGTTACGAGACCAGTTTGATACCAGGTTAGTACACTATTCTTTGAAAGGATGTGGTTTAGTTCATAGACGCTTACGTTTGTATTGTTTGGATACTGGCGATGGTATGCATATGTTTAGATGCATTGTCGCTTATTTAGTGGTATGATTCCAACTAAACCTTGGTTTTCTCTACTATTTTCCAAAAAGGGGTTTATGCCCGCTTTTCACTTTTAAAATTGATTTCTAAATGGAGGGCGTACCACCCTTATTATTGGCTTATGATCTTTTAAACTGAGCATCTTACTTTGAAAACTCGAACCTAGGTAGATTCTAGTCCATTCTTGATCTATGCAATTTTCACTAGTTACTTACTTCGGTCGAGGGAGATTCTGACCCTTTCTATACTATTTTACCAATTTAGTCTCGGATTCAATCTCGGGCTTTGGACTTTATAGATTTCTACTTGTTTTAGTCTCAGTTCAATTTCGAGCACTTACTACTCATATTTACCTCCGGTACTGGATGTAGTGGATTGGTTATGGATTATGGAAGTCCTGGTTCGGGACCAGGCAGTGTATACGAATATCTTGAGTCCCCTATATGCCCCTTCATCTGATTAGCCACAGTACCCGGAGAAGGATAATAGTCTTTGGTCCTGCCTTTGTGAGCTACTAAGCTGGATGAGGTGGATACACTTGTGTTGGATATAGTATTTAGTTTATCTTGCATCATCTGGTTCTTTGCATGACTTCCATTTATTCATATGCATCGCCTATCACCAGTATAATTGTTTGGCACCTGTATCTATCGGTCTTATGGGGGGCTGGATAGGTATAGGTTATGGTTGATGTTTGCTGAGTGATTGCTTGTACCTTCTGGTCTTATGGGGGGCCCGGTTAGGTTATTGTTTATCCGGGCTAGCCGGTTACATATTTACTGGTTATTATTATATAGTTCAAGGTAGGTTGGTTATGGATTGGTACCTGAGGTTGTAGGTATGCTTCTGAGTTCCCTTATTCTTTATTACAGCAAGAATTGATTATCGTTAGACTATCTCATTCTTATGGACATTTCAGTTAGAGACCCTGATTATGCTAGTATTAGACCCCTTATTACTTATGACCCCGGTGATGTTAGATTAGCTCCCTCAGAGTAGTATCTTCGTATTTTGTTATCCGTATAGCGCGGTTATATATATATTTTTCTTTGGCTACTATTTGTATATCATTCCTTTCCTTCCTACTATAATTGTATATTGTATATCAATATTGTATATCTCTTTCTTCATTATACTATCGTATATCAACCAGTTACTCACAGAATCGTGCTTCGTCCCTGATTACTGGTAGTACCTGATAGTTTACCCTTACTTTTCCATTAGCACTTTTATGTTTTATTGACTGAGTAGTTGCTTATAGTTGTATTCCTTCTTTACATGTTATTTATACCTGCATTATCTTTGGAGCTCAGTTAGTCGATTCCTACTGAGTACCTCTTCTGCAGCCTGCAGATCATAGTACGAGTTTTTGCCGTTGATGTGTCCATTGTCTGGAACAACCATGGATCGGAGATTTGGGGTGAGCTCCTAACGTTCGGAGTTGTCCCTACTCTCCCTCTTACTTTTAGACTCGTCTCTATTTTTGTAGTTCAGAGATGGCTTTGTATATATTTACTCTGTATTTTACTTTGTACTCATGTTATATTAGAAGCTCTTGTACTAACCTCACCAGGTTTTGGGTTGTATTCACTTCCTTCTTATCTTTTCTTCTCTTTTATCTAGTTTTGCTTCCATTTTTTTAATTTGTTCATTACTAGCTATTCTGGACTATGGGTTGACTTACCTACTGGTGGGTTATGGTAGGTGCCATCATGACCTGAGAAAATTGGGTCGTAACTGGTATGGTACTGTATCGTAACTGGTAAGTTTACTAAAATGCCCTTTATTATTATAAATGTTAAATTTATCAGTAATTGTTAATAAAATAATTTAAGATAATTTTCTCCTTGCTAATTTGTCACAAATTATGCCTTGTAAATATATGAAGTTGTTAAATTCATATAAATTTTTTAAAACATCAATAAAAGAGTAGATCAAAATAAATGTAATCGGATTCACTTTTTTGATAGTAGCAAATTTCATTTCTTTTTGGTGTTTTGAGATGTGACCACCACCAACAAGTATAAAGTTTGAATGCATCTGTTGTGTATGCTACGAGTGTGTTTGATTTGGAGGAAAATGTCTTCCATGAAAACATTTCCTAGGAAAACAAGTTGTTTTTTACTTATTTTCTTGTTCGTTACGCAAGTATGAAAATATTTTCTAAAATCATTTATATATATTCAACACAAAACAATGAGAACGAATGGGTAGTGGAGTGGGGGGATTTTTTTGAAATTTTCTAACAAATAAATTTTAAAAATAAAATAAATTTTTTTTGGAGTGGTGGAGGTCGGATAGTAAAAAAGGTTTGAAATTTTTTTAAAAAAACAAATTTAAAATTTTTGTGGTGTGGGTTTCGTAGGGGATGGGGCCGGGGTAGGGGGTGGGATAACAAAAACATTTTGAAATTTTCTAAAAAATAAAATAAAAGAATTTTTTTAGGGGGGTTGGTGGGGTAGGGGTGGGAGTGAGGGTGGGGTAAGATTTTTTTTTTTTGGGAGGGAGGGGGGTTAGTAGGGGGTGGAGTTAAATAATATAGGGTAAAGGGTAAAATAGGATTATGTAATATTAAGTAAGGGCATAATTGGAAAAAGAAAAAAGGAAACAATGGGATACCATCAAATTAGTGGTTACATAAAGTGAGAGTTTTCATGATTACCAAACCATGAAATCAAACCATACCATACCATATATTTGAAGAAAGAATCAAAACAAACATGGTTTTCTTAGTAACCATACCATGGGAAGTCACTATCCAAACAAAGGGTTAGGGTTGCCTCAAGGCTCTGGAGCAATGGAGAAGAAATAGTAAGCCTAGAAGGGGTGAAACCCGATGTTTTCTTGCTGTATTTCCATCAAAGATTGCTAGAACAGAGCAAGGATTGCAAGTTCATGCCTCCGTAGTATCTGCTTGACACCCAGGTATGCTAGGTTTAACTTAGTAGTAGACCTATATTACAAAATGTATGCATAACGTAGATTGATGGGAGTTTTAATGAGTAGGCCTGCGGGCAAGGTGTTTGGATGGATAAAACCCAGTAGCGTAGGGCTATGTGAACAAGATTGATATTCTTGAATGAGATGTTGTACTGTTATTGACGCTGCCTTGTTGTTCTTTATGCCTGTTAAATTGGTTGTTAAGTAAGGCGGGATGATTATACCTATGTGTATTATGGATTAAGTAGATAGCTACTAGTAAAGGTGATGTAGATGCCTGAATTCGTGCTTAGTTAGAGTGATGGAGTGGTACGATGATGACTTAGAGTTAAGATGGAAGTTGGAAAAGTAGCTAAGTTGTAGATTAGATGAGTTGTGTGTATCCTGAGTTTTGGTAACCCGAAGGTTATTCTAAGTTAATGTGTGCTTACTTGCTTTTTACATGTTAATTGACCCCAAATATATTGTTGGCAGGTAGGGGTAGGTGTTGATTGAATTGCAGTTAAAGACTCAATTTGATTTATGTGTGCATGTTAATTGCCTATTTGTCGACTTGTTGCAATGCATGCTATTGAATGTTGACTTGTTGGATAATTTTACAAACTGTTTGATCACTTGAAATGAGATTATGTAACAAGGCTTGTTTTTAAGTGCAAGTATGGTTAAACTATCTCATTATGTGATTGTACATGTTATGACATGGGTTGATATTATGAGATGACCGGTAAAGGTTGATAGTCACGGAATTGGTGGATTTTAGGGAGTATAAGGGTGGGGACGTTGGAATAAGGGTGGTATAAACTCGGGTTGGGGTAAGGGTAGCACACTAGTTGTCTAGGTTATTTGGTGTATAGACTGAGCTCATCCCCTACAGGTCATGGCTAGTGGGGATTTATAAGACCCTTAGCATGTGTGTACACACTATTAGAGAGTTTGACGATTTCATGAGTGAACCAGGTTATATTGTTGTTGTTATTTTGGATTCCTTGAGAGAACCAGATTATATAGTTGTTGTTAATTGGATCCATGAGTGATTCGGGCTATTGATATACTTGAAACTGAGTAATATTGTTGAAATTCATTAAAGAGGTATTTTTGATGAGTTGAGTTGTCTGTTATATAAGTCCTGGTGGTTCACTGGAGTTGAATATTTATACTTGTAATATACTTCCTTGTTTACTTGATTGATTGCTTAAGAAAATCTGTGAAGGAAAAGCCAATTGCAGGGATAATTGTTAATGTTTAAAGGTTGCTCATTGTTACAAATTGTTGGTTGAATGTTGTTATTAAGTGACGTGCTTAGGTTGGTCTTATGGGTTAAGTGGCAGTAGGTGACGTTGGTTTGTATAACAAGTATGTGCAAAATAAACTCATGTGTTGTCCCTGATTTAGGTAGTGTTCGAATAAGTATTGTACGAATGAGTTAAGAATTGAATGGTTGATTAATTACCTTAGTTTTTCGGAATAAATATATGACATTGGATCATAAATTGAGTAGGTGATAGATGTGTAGTTAAGAGTGGGAAGTAATGAGGAGAGTAAGTAGTCAAAAGATATAAGCTGATTTGTTATTTTATAAGTGCATGTTTAATTTCAAATATTTATACTGTGTTTACGTGATTTAGCTTGGGTCGGCTGATGATGCTTACTAGTACGTGTATTTGTACTGATACTACTCTTGCTATACCCTTTCTGGGGTATAGCCTGTTGCAGGATCAATTAAGGTTTCATTGCTTGATGTGCCTAGAGATCTTCAACAACTTCCCGTCTTCTTATTCCTATGGTGGAAGTTGAGTCTTGTATATTGTTCTATTTTTTAGTAGCTCTTGTACCTGTCTAGACTAGATCCTCGGGATAAGGGACTTTCTTGTTGTATTTTTATCAATCAAATTGTAATAAGTTTATCAGTATTTGAAGAGTCTAATGAATTTCTGTTATGACTTCCGCATGTTTTCTAAATGGGTGGTAAGGGTTATCCTATCTAGGTGAATTAGAGTAGGTGCCCGTGCGATCTGGTTAATCCGATCGTGACACAATCTAAAAGTCAATCTCGAGCGCCCAAGGGAAAAACTAGAATTTTATTGAAAAATCAATTTACCCATAACTTAAGTAGTTCAAATCTGAAATGTCAAAGACGAAGTTGAAATCAAAACTGAAATCATCAAAATATCCTTTCTTAACTTTACTGGAAAATCTTCAAATTTTTAAGTTGAAAAATCAAAATTTGAAGATAAAATCATGAAATAATCATTGGAGAATGTTAAAATATTTATTTAGAAACTTACCCAAAAAAGAAATATTGATAATCACCTTTTGAATCTCCTCAATATGAGTTCTCAAGCTTCAAAAATTGAGTTATGAGATTTTCAACTGAAAATGGAGTTTTAATCTGTCCAGATCACTTTTCCTCTGGGCGATCATAGTCAGACCATTGCAATCGCGATCATGACATCGTACATCCCAAACACAAAAAAATGACCCAAACCATCGGGACCTAAACTTCCTTCACGATCGTGGTTCCCATCACGCTATCGCAATGACCAAACGACCCCCTTTTTGGCGATCGCGAGGGCCTCATTGGAAAGTGAAGAAGTTTTTCACCTACACCAAAAATAGCAAAAACTACCAGCAACTCAAGTCTAAAAATTCCACAAATAGACTCTCGAAAATTGTTCGGAACCCTACAAACACAAACAAACTATGCTACTTGACTAAAATCAACATTCCTGACTCAATGGAATCGTCAGATTTACAAGTAAAGGTCGTTATCAATGGATGTTGCCAAAGTCAACTAGACTTACCTTTCAAACATCTTATCTCAATGCTCAAAATCAATCCAAAAGCCTCGGGATTCGAACGAACAGTGCTACTAATCCAAAAATGACATATCAGAGCTAATAAAACTAAGGGAATTCCCATAGGACCTCTAAATCTTTGAATGTTGACCAAAGTCAACCATAATAACTTCAAAATCTTTAAAAATAAAAAAACTCACTTAATACACTACCAACCACCTTGGGAATCATGTCATCTACTCTTGCATATCACAAATACCATAATACAACTACAGGAAGGGGTAAAACAATCAAAACAGACCAAAATAAAAAATCACTACGAGGATTGTTACAATATTAAAAAATATTTAAGCATGTTTAAGTGTAATGATGATTGTCTTGGAGAGATAACTATAATGATGACTATGTCTTAGAGGAAAATTATTAGAGGGTAAATAGGTGGTATATAGTCAATTTTCATTAAGGGCATTGTGGACATTTTACCCAAATTATGACAAGTTGTGCCAGAATGGGTTGTGTTATTTAGTAGTAGTCATAAGTAAAAGCATATTTAGTAACAAGCAGAAGTAGGTTTTTTACGACCTCGTTATCACCAAATGTTGACCAAAGTCAACCATACTAACTCCAAAACCTTCCAAAATAAAAAACTCACATAATACTCAACCAATCACTTCGGGAACTATACCGCCCGCATTCACAAACCACAAATACTATAAAGCAACTACGGAGAGGGGTAAAATAGTTAAAATAAACCAAAAGTAAAAAAATTACTATGAGGGTTATTACATCATCTACCAAACACATGTTCTTCCTCGAGCATAGGGATAATGAAGGTACCTGAACTATAAAAAGATGGGTATATCTACTCCGTATGTCCAACTATGTCTTACAAGTGGCCTCATCAACCAGTCGATGCTTCCACTGAACCTTCATTGATGCTATCTTTTTGGACCTCAACGTCTGAATTTACCTATCTAAAATAGTCACGGTCTCTTCCTTGAATGTCAAATTCTGATCCAAATCTACTGAGTCCCACTGAATCACATAAGAACAATTGGAATAACACTTTTTCAACATCGAGACATAAAAAATGGGATGCAAAACTGAAAGTCTCGAAGGTAAATCTAATTTATAGGCTACCTCCCAAACACATAGAAGGATCTCAAGAGGAACAATAAACCTCGAGCTAATATTTCCCCTTTTCCCATACCTCATTACACCCTTCATGTGTGATAGCTTCAAGAGAACTCGTTCGCTAACCATGAAATCCAAGGCACGAACTCTAGGATTTGCGTAATTTTTCTGCCTACTCTAGGCTGTCAAGAGCCAATCTTGAATCAAATTCATGCTATCCATAGAATCCCTCAACAAGTATATAATGCATGACCTAAACTTAAAATAATCAAACCAACAAACTGGATACCTACACTTCCTCCCATACAAAGCCTTAAATGGTTCCATCTGGATGCTAGAATAGTAACTGTTGTTGTAGCTCCACTAAAGGAAAGAATGGGTCCTACTGACCATCAAAGCCAATCATACAAGCTTAAAGCATATCCTACGAAACTTGAATAGTATGCTTAGACTGACCATCTATATGGGGATGAAAGGTCGTACTCATCTTCAACTAAGTGCCTGACTTCCACTGCATAGCACTCTAGAAATGCAATGTGAATTGAGTACCTCGATCTGAAATGAGTGAAATAGGCCCACCATGCAACTGAACTATCTCTCAAATATATATCTTAGCCAACCTTTTCGTATTGTAGTTAGTTTTCTGTAATGACCTATTCCGTCGTTACTAAAGGCACCTCGTCTATAGGCATGAGGTATGAAGATTTTAGGAAATACGATTCCAAACTAGTATGGATTAACTTGGCTAAAAATTTCAGAATTTAAAATTTTGGGTCAAACTAACGTCATTCTGTTATGTCCTTTGGGTTGACAACTGCTCCGATAGCATTTATGAAGTTGATAAATGGAGTATTTTGGCCTTATCTTGATTATTTTGTGATTCTATTCATTGAAGACAACTTGGTGTATTTTAAAAGTGAGGTGGATCATGTGCATTTGAGGATTGTGCTTTAGAGGTTAGGGGATGAGAAGTTGTATGCTATATTCTTGAAGTGTGAGTTTTGGCTTAATTCTATGGCAAACTTGGAGCATGTGGTAACTAAGGATGGTATTATGGTCGATCCAACCAAGGTTGATGTGGTTTGGGATTAGGCTAGGTCTACTTCACCTGATGAAATTTGGAGCTTTTTTGATTTGGCTGGCTACTACATAAGATTTGTGCAGTGCTTTTCTACTATCGCAGCTCCTTTGACTAGATTGACTCAAAAAATGTTGCTTTTTAGTAGCCTATGCTTTGAGGCAGTTGAAGACTCATGAGAAGAACTATCCCACTCATGATTTGGAGTTGGCAGTTGTAGTATTTGTATTGAAGTTGTGACAGCATTACTTATGTTGTAGGATAGTTGGTTACGAAAGGATCATAGGCCATTTTTTAATAAAGTCTACTTTAATCCCAAATGACCTACCAAATGATGAAATAATCCCTAGATCCCTATTTTGAGTCTAACATAACCTTTTGTTTGATTAGCCTATTCACCTTCCCAATTTTACTTTGAATCTCTATTTTGGCCCTGGTCCCTCCTTAGAAACTAAGCCGCAACTCAGGTAAATCACCTAAGTAGAGAGTGGCTACCATAGGGGTGTAGGAAAAATAGAATTGGGTATGAAAATAAAGGACTTGTTATCAAAAGGAAAATGGGAGTGGTATGTGTTGAAGAATTTTAAATAAAGAATTGAAAGTTGCAAAAGAAAAAGAAAAAGAAAGAAAGAAGAAAAGAAAAGTCGAGTTAGAAATAAAGCCACGACCATAGTTAAAAATAACAATTGGAGAAATTGGAGGAAAAGATAAAGGTCAAAGTGAAATAAAGTAAGTGTAGTGCCAAGAAGGGTTGAGTCACTGTAATGCCCCGAGACTACCCCCTGGACATAACACGGTGCTTAGAACCACAAGTGGTCCCAAGCTAACCCTTGGTACTGACATAATTCATGAGCAACTGAACAAAAACATATAAAATTAGAAATACTATGCAGAAGTAAATATCATGAGTTAAACTTCTCCAATAAAATACAATAATTAGGATTTACAACAATTGTACTAAGGTAAATTGGAACTAAATACATTACACTTACTGACTATATGTTTATGAAGCCTCTACTAATACTGACTACAGTTAGTCGGGACATGACCCCCAACTATCTCTAATCAACGTATAAGAACAAAAATAAAATGGTGTGACTACTAAAGTCTGACTGGAGTTCTCAAATAAGTAGAAATTATCACCTATGGACTGCAAGCTATGATCTTCCTGACTATGATCCTGATAATGAATACCTGAATCTATATCACATGAAAAATATAGGTATAAGAGGTACACGGTCAGTACTTTAAATGTACTGAGCATGTGAGATATGCACTAATCATAAAAACACTTAAAACATACTTTAAAACTGAGGACATAAACTAATTACTGAAGTATGCATTTAAATCATCTCTGTACTGAAAAGCTGTGAGACATAATGAAATCTCTGAGTCATGATCTAAAACATTTTAAAAAACTGAAAAGCTGCAGAAGCATAAATATTTTATATGATTTAAAACTAGTTCTGAACATGTTGTAAAACTGATTTAATTGAGGATGCATAACTTATAAATATACTGAGTTAAAGTACAAGACCCAAAATAAAGATTCATCATCTGCATATCTGAAGTAAAACTGAAATCACATAAGAAATCTCAAAATCAGTAAAAATAGGGGTCAAGCACAATAAATATGTAAAACTATTTTTGTGAGAGTTTCTCTTAACCGACATAAACCATGTAAGAAAACATGGATTCCAACGTCTAACCCACGTTGGAGAGGGTTGCTCAATACCTTGCCATTAGTATAGAACTTAAGCTGATGTGATCACTAACTGATGCCCAAATTGGGAGGGCAAGATAAACCTATACTAGCAACGTAGTTCTGGGACTTGGATACGCTGAACCCCAGTCCACTCGGTGCTAAATACTACTCCCAAAAATATACTGACTGCTCATACCATAGGAAATTATCATGAAAATAAGCATGAAACTAGTTTTAAATTAAACTTGTGACCGTGGTCCTGACATGCTGAAAACTAGTCATGCTTCTTTACTGTTTCATAGATTATTGATGGCATATATGGATGTCATACAAAATAAGCATTGATGGCATACCTGACTGTCATGCTAATCATGAATCATATACTTGAAAATTTATGATATCATAATTTTTCAACATAAGGTAAATAATACTTTATAGGGAAAATCTTATAACAAAGACTTGATACTTAGGTGAAAATCTTACTTGAAAATTATGGGTTCATGATAAACTGAGACCATAAGGTTAAATTGTGTCAAAATCATGTAGTTCATGCTATATCTTGGGAACTCATGTAAGTAATGTAATTTGTGTCTAATCATGGGAATTCATGCTAAATCATGTATTGCATGCCAAAATATGAGATTTCTTGCGGAATCATATAATTGAAGTTCAAATCATACAAATCATGTAATTTCATGTAAGTCATGGATTCATGGGTCTAAATTGTGAGACATATTCTAGAAATCATAAAATTCATAAGTCTTGCCCATGGATTGTAGTCATAATATCATGAGAAATCATATAGGTGGAAAATCATGAGAATTGGGTATGAACCCTAGTTTATCAAATCATAGATATTTAATTAACACTGAATTTTTGGACACAAGGGTGAAAGAAAACCCTTGTTGAAATCTTACATACCTAAACTTAAGGATTTCTTTAGGAGGAACCTTGAACTAGAGCCTTGGAATTTGAGTTTTGGGAAGAAAACCCTTTTTTGAGTTTCTTGAGAGTTGAGAGGAGAAAGAACGGTGGTTTAATCTTAAAGTATTGAGGTAAATAGGGTTATAATCAGTTATAGGAGTGTTTGGGGGTCAAATTTACCCTTGCAAAATGGATGAAAAATGAAGTTGGGACACCTGGGGGACCCTGTGGTGGCACGGGACCATCGTGGAGCTTAAACTCTGTGGTACGGTGGCTATCACGGAGCCTAAACTCCATGGCATGGGGATATCATGGACCCCTACTATTTTGGGGTCCTCAGCTTATGCCACTAGACATGGCACAGACCCTCTCTGGTAAATTGGTCATAACATTTTAATCCGGTACTGGATTGATAAATGGTTAGTGGCATTGAAAAGAAGACTCAAAGCCTTTAATTTGATGGATCTTGAGATACAAAAATCTTTATATTTTAGGATTAATTCTCATTTGAAGTTGACCCTAGTAAAATCTCATACTAAAATTCAATCGGTATGAAAGCTTTCAACTCAACTTTAAAGGTTCCTTATGACCATGATTCGCATCGAAATCACTCACCACACTAGGAAAATGATCATGACACTTATATATGGTTATAAATCATTAATTTTAGGCCTATACACATATGATGAACGGTTTGAATCTTAGCTAAGAGTTTGTGTGTGTTACAGTCACATATCCCAAATTTACCATACCCATCTCCAAGCCTACATTACACCCCGAATAAAGTCCTATAGTGATCTTAATCCGACTGTCTAAAAGCATAAGTATAGAACATAAGTTCAAGACTATGGTATGTGTACATGCATTGTTTGGACCTCTTTGTGAGAGTGAGCGCATTTGTTTTGGTCCCGATGTAATTGAATAATGTGTGTTTGGGACTTCTTTATTGTGAGGGCATTAGGGTAACATTGTCTGACTAATAGTTATGGGGTTGTGTGTTTTTTGTATATGTATGGTTGTACAATGGTAGCGTGATGTCATTCATAGATCCTTTTGTGTCAATTTGAAGAGCTTTTGATTTTGCACACCTATTTTGTTTTGAAAACAAGGGTAGTTTGGAACTTATGAAATATGTGTTGCCTAATGCCATGTGACTGTCGTGAATCTCCTGGGTTTCTTTTCCTTAAACATTGTGTTAGTATGATTTTGTTTTTTTTTTGCTTGAGGACAAGCAAACATTCCAAGTTGAGGGTATTGATGTACCAAAATTTCATGGCACTTTTGACTCATAAAACATGGAAATTTTATACATTCTTAAGTATGTTTTAGTAGACTAGCTTGTCAAAATGTGCGTTGCATGTTGTATTCTGTGTTAGTTATATTAAATAGTTTGCCTAAATTGTTGCAAACCAGCAAAAAATAAAAATTAAAAAGGGGTTTGCCCAAAGGAGGGCAAACACATTAATTTTTTTTAAAACACAATTAACAAACTAAGAAACAAACGGGGGACGTTAACACAACATCGGGTTCGCCCAATGACTGGCGAAAAACTCCTTTTTGTACATGTTCTTTGGGACATGTCATATTGGTACAAGGTGTTGAAAGAATGCCATTTTGACTCCAGCCTTGGATCATTGGGCTAATTTTCTTGAAGTTCTGTTGAGCTTATCCCCAAAATTCCAATGTAGCATCCATTAAAGTACTATTTCCAGAGGTAGTTGAAGATCCATTCCTGTTATCAGTATCTTCATTCGTAGAATGATGAATGCAACAATCCCTTCCAGAGGTAGTTGAAAATTTGTTTCAGTTATCATTATCTTCATTCACATATTCTGAGTGAAACGATCCCTTCATAAGTCAATGTCAAAATCAAATATTGATAGGACTACACAAAAGCAAACATCTAACACCAACAACACCTAAGAATAATGTTTGTATCCAAAGATTTCTTGGTGTACCCACTTGCGGTCAATGTATGAACAACATCAGTAAGACGAACACCTTCATTTACTTCTCCATATAGTGATGATAGAAGAACATATAAATTTTAGGCTATTGAATTGAACTAGTAGTGTTAATCTCAGCCAAATAGAAATTTTACGAAAGAAGAAAGTTATCAAATAGAAATTTTGACATTGTTTTGACAATATTTTCTAGCTCGATAGTAAGTAGAAGAATACTCTACTTGCATACATCTGATTTGAAAATTTAATATTTTGATTAGCAAAGAACAGATCAATATTAGGACTCTGATTAGTGAAGAGTCAATAATTTTGATATAGATGCCGAAATATAATACGACAATAGTTTAAAGCCATTGGTTTCAAAGTTGCAGTGCAAGAGCTTAGCACCAAAAGAAAAAAAATATCATCTTCTTAGATAATAGGATTATACCCAAATTACAACATGTACCTATTATATGATTATGCATTCTCAAATATCATGTATACTGGGAAAAAAAGAAGAAGCTAAAAATGTGGTATTCAAGTCTAAAAGTGTTTTCGTCTTCCATGCTAATTAGAAGCAAATTTAGATGAGAGTTTGTTTTAAAATCTTGTAGTTCCAAACAATGTAATATCCCCTACCACCAAGAAAATTTGTTCCATTTGCATGCGAGAATAAATGATTTGTTGTTGAAGTTAAATTTATAGTAGAACAATTGAGAAACTAACATCCAAATGTATGAGTATTTTACTACATAGTTGAAGTTTATATCTGGCAAAATCATTGCATTTCTCCTAGTAATAATAGGAGAGGACATATACAAATAATCTAAACTATAATAACCATTAACATTCTCTTATTTTAAAGCCCTCTGTGTTCTTTCTTTTAATCATGAATTTAGACTTTGAAAGCACACATATTCAATTATAGCTAGATTCTTTCTCAGAGTTGTTTATTCAAACAACTTTACAACTTTTTTGATAGTATAAAATGTGAACCTAAACAGACTCTAGGTCTGGTCACAATTGTCATTCTTTCTTTTCCATTTTTTGAGTTCATCTCTTCTCAGAATGACTCCTATTGACTTTCCTGAACTGTCATTTTTGTTCTTTTTTTTTCTTAACAGCTTTCTGATATCCATGATTGTCAATTTTTTATTCTAGTAATGTTATTTTATATTTGTGTTATCATTTTTTTTATGTTTTATATTACTAACTACGTGACTGAATATTATGTTAGAAGAATGCAAAATAGAAAATATTGAATGCAACATTAAATAATAAAGGAAACAAATTGAAAATATTTAAATAAAAAATGGTCCAAACTTTAACAACAAATACGATACTTTGTAAATAGTCAATTACTTTTTCCCCAAGTTCGATGATATAGATAAAAAAAAATGCACAAAAAGGTGATGGACTTTAATATACCTGAAAAATAAATAAATACTCTATTCATATTATTGCCATATGAAGGATGTGAATACTATTGAAGAAAATAAAATAAATAAATATACTATCTATGGCATTGAAAAATGAAGAATTTAAACTTACTCACTTTGCCAATGTCATGGACGTATGCAACTAAAGTATCATATATTTGTTAAAATGAAATTCAGAAAGGAAATACCTTACAATCTTATTTGATCCCCAAACTGAAGGAGCCATGATGTGAACGTACACATTCTTGTTTTGCCGAGATCATTGGATATAGTCTAAACCTATAAAGATGAACTATCAAAGTTAAATTAGATATATGTGACGTTCTTACTTATTTTTATTTTATGAAGTACAAACATGTATTAAGTGTGTTTCACCTTATACTCTTTTTTGGACGATATTTCTAATATATGTTCCTTTCATCGGTTCTGTTAATCTGTTATAGACATTGATATCCCTCTTAGAAATGCAACAGTTAGATCATTTTGTATATAAAAAAAAAAAGAATACAATGAAAAAGTAAGAATGGTACCAATATCTTTGGCTTTCTTGAACTTCTCCATCTAGTTTAAAATCTGTCAATTTTTATTTTTTTGGTACCATCATCTTTTTATGAATTCTTGGAGCATTTCTTTCCAATTTCCTCTTCAGTCCTCTGTTAATAATTTGTAGGAGCTACAAGATTCCAACTCAACACAAGATCGGATGTGTAATGACACCAACTAATACATCAACATTTAAAATAGTAGAGTAGTATATTAATTTAATACATTAAATATCAAACAAGACGCTTGTGCACCTTTTTATGAATGTGAACATCATTTTATTCAGGTATACCACAAAAATTTCTTGCCTAACTGGACAACATCACAGAAATGAAAATTAGTTATGCCAATACATAGCTAGCTCTTAGCCTCAAAAGGAATACCATTATATGAAAATAGTATGTTGTTAAAGATTAAAATGAAAGACTGCATACCTTCACTAAAGCACTGAATCTTCTGTCCAATTTAGTAGTCATGTGGAGAGCCATGGAATGGAAGTAAGAACGATCCACAGACATAAGGGTTCGACGTTGTAGTTATATCAATCCTATTTATTTAAGCAAATGCACTAATTAAGGATGTCACATCATTTTTCAGGGGTAAGTTTTATGAAATTTGGTCAAAAGTGCTTTTTGTGATAACAAGCAAACTAAAATGACTTTTATGCAACATAAAAAGTGACTTTTGTTTAATGAACACAAAGCTAAATGGTCATACGTAAAATTTACTCTTAAGTTTGCAACTATTCAAAGTAACATACTGCTAGTTATATTTTATGTCATGGGATAAATTTTCATACCTGTCAATAGCTCGTGAAAACCATAAAATGTTTTTGCTATGCCTCTAATCTAACAATTGATAAGATAAGAAAAACACCATATACAATACTTATAAAAATCAAGATCTGCAAAGAAATATTCTAAATTAGTAAAAGAAGAGGAGTCAAATTGAGTTACATCTGCAGTCTAACTACCAGAGGACACATGCACTAACTCTTCTGTATGCTTACTATATCTGGTTGTGGAATATTTGCAGTGCCCCCAACTTTCTGATCAGTAGGAGAAAACAATTGAAATGAGGAAAAAAACAAATAGTAGACCACAACATGTAACCCTGCTGAAGTGTATCTTTAAATTTGCGCACTTGTTGAACATTACATAGTGACAGATCTATGAGTACGCCTTTTTGTTAAATGGCAACAAGATGCTTATTTCATTCACCTCTAACAATTATTAATGAATAACATGCACAAATATTACTCCAACTTCAGGTTAAGAAAATTAATTTTACAAATCAAATATTTTTTCAACAAATCTTATCTTCCTTCAAACAAAAACCTTCTAAACATGACACAACTAATCTTATTCAATTTTTATGATATGTTAATCAAATTCGAGATACTACACTATTTAAAAGACTATATTTTTAAGAGATGAAATACAATGACATTAAATTCAAACAGAGTTGTATAAAAAAATCACATATGCTTAGCTTGATAAGTAGGTATTTATGAGCAACTTCTTGAATTGTCTAGTTAAAAAAGGGAAAAAATGAAATTTAGAATAGTTTATAATACATACATTGGCGCAATACTTTTGTAAATTGAGACTATTAACATAACAAAACATTGTAATTAAGTTCATGTTGTGTTTGAGAATTAAATTATATGGTAAAATTCTATGCTTTTATATTCTAGATAGAAACTTTTCCAACCAAGTAACCAAAAAAGAGAATGTTTGCCATGACATTGTTAGGTTACAACATATAATTATGTTCATACCTAATTGTTAATGCAAATTATCAAAAAGATTGTATGAGTTAGTTACAATTGTTCCATGCGTGTTTAATTTGTGCAATAGTTTTACAACCTCTATTGACTCTGAACGGAACCATCTCTTTGAATGCCCCAATTTGTAATAGAATATGGAAAATCTAACTCTAAAAATTAGCAAAATTGATAATCCAAGAAGAAATAGTAAAATTTGATAATTTAAGGGGAAAAGTGAAGTGGTTGAATAAGGAGCTTTTCATTGAATAGTTAATATAAATCCACAATTTGGATTCGGTGTGATCAAGATTAATTAGTAGCACTTTTGAAAAAGCACACCTGTTTAGAAAGCATGAGTTAGAATGGTTCGTTCGCGCCTTTTTTTTTGGGTAGCTAGTAGGGTAATTAGATTTTAGGAAGGGTATTTTAGTAATTTCACTTTAAATTTTTGGAGTTCATGCTTTTAAGGTAGCATAGATATGATTTGTTTTTGTGTGTTTGTGCAAGAAAACAGGTTCCAAAAGTAAAAGTGGAAAAATATGCTGAAAACAGCTAAGTGAGACTCGTGAAAACCTATCCACGACTCATGAATTGAAGTACGAGTCATACTAAGACTCTTGGAGGGTGATCAGAGAAAGTGCAAACTCAAATTGATACTATGACTCATTCAACGACTTGTGAACTTAGACTACGAGTCGTACTATTGTCTGTAGATGGAGATCTAAGGATGTGCAAGTAGCTCAATTCTCACGAGTCAATCTATGACTCGTGAAGTGAAACCACGAGCCGTTCAATCCTTATCTAAAAGTGTGCAAATTAAGCCTCAAGACCACTAGTCATAGTCCAAGACCACGAATCATGCAATGAGACGTGAGAACCTGGAGATTTGTTGCTAAATTTTTCAAGCTACGAGTCTTGATCCAAAAACCACGAGTCGTACACTCAAACCATAACTCGTGGACTACTGATGAGCCTGCAATCCTTTTTTGTTTAGGACAGAATTTATTTTGTCTACAAATACTTTTCTTAGGTTTTTATTTACAATTTACACACTCTTACCTTATTGTTATGTATTGTGTTACTTAGAGATGAGATACTCTTTGATTTTTGAGCAATAAACGTACTTTGATTCTTGGTTGTTTACTTTGTTCTCATAATTCAAGATTTCAGTTTTCGTTTCTTCATCTCGTAAGTTCATGATCATGTCTTTTACAATAAATTTTGATTTTGTTCTTACAAACATGATTAGCTAAATTCCATAACTAGGATTGTGGGAACCATGATGAATAAACGAAATAGGTCAAAGTACTTAGTGATGCTTGAACTATGTTCATGCATGTATTGATATTCTATTTGCTTTGATTGTTGTTTTTACTGTTGCGAACGTTAGAACTCCATAATTTTTCACTTTCTTGATAAAAGAGGTGGAGAATAGGAAAAGCAATTAACATCAGAAATTTGAGGCTACTAATCCTCATCTAATAACTTGAGCCTTAACAGGTAAAGTTAATTCGAGACTAAGGGTAAGGGTCAAGATTCAAATACTCAAAGACCAAGAGGTATTTAGAGTGATATTCATCTAATTAGGGCTGAAAGAAGTTTAGGTGAACCAATCTTATCAGTTTTGCATGCTAAGTACCGAGATATATCGCTAGTACACCACTGACCATACTTATCGAGTTATAAAATCATGGTGGAACACAGTCCTAGTCTATTCTCACTGATTGATTACAAATAATGATTTCTAATACTTTCTTACTTGTTTTACTTGATACTGCAAGCTGTTACTTGTTACTTTACAACCCCTCTTCAAAAATAACCGACTACTAATTTAAATAATTGTAACACCCCGTACATTTCTGACCCTACTTGATTGGTGCTCTAGGGCATAGTTATATGCCTTATTTGAACCATGTTTACCTTAGTTTTGAGAGCAATAAGTATGTATTCTGTATTGTTTTTAATGGACTATTGATATTGTGCTAATGTCCGCAAAGTAAAGTCAAAGAAAGGAAGAAAATCGAAGTTTAGGTGTCAGGCGCGCCAGACAGCGTGTCAGGCCGCTTTTGACCAAGATTTTTATGGCATAGACAGCAGAGGGGTGCGCTAGGTAGCGTACCAGGCCTCTCATGCTCACCCTTTCAGGAGAAGAAATTTGGCTAAGTCCCAGGCGCGCCCAGGGTCGTGCCGGGTTGCTTTTTGCCAAATTTCTTCTCCGACCATTAGTCTATAAATAGGACTCTTGGGTTATGGTATAATTATTCCATCTTGGTAGGATTACTCTTGGGCGAGTTTGGCATCCAAGTTGTGGTTAATTCTTCTTCATAATTATTTTATCAAATTATGTTAAATTAAGCCATGAGTGGCTAAAATCGCTTATTCTTGGGATTGAGGTTACGAACATGAATCTCATGAGTTGAATATTGTCTAAACATTTATGGAATTATTTAAACATGAGATAGTTGGTGGATCATGCATTGAATTTGGTGGGCTAAGTTAACATGTGTTAATGGGCTCAATTCAAGGCCCAAAATGATGCACTATGCATGGCCCAAAGATGGAAAATGACCCATTCTTGTGTTGACCAAGTAAACATGGCATTTAATGACCAAGAATTGGCTAAGGATGACTTGAGGGCCTATATAAAGGCACAAAAATCAGATTTTTATTCCACAAAACACACATGCCATTCTAGACAATTTCAAGATTTTTTTTTAGCTCTCAAATCCTAAACCATCTCTTTGGATAAGATCATCATTTTGTAAGCTTGGGTAAGTATTTAATCTTATGGTTTCATATATTATATGCATGAGAGATTGTGTAGATCATGATGGTTATGTCTAAAAGTTTTGAGTAGTGCACTTTTGTTTTTTTTGCTAAAAGATGTGTCATCTATGTGACTTGAACTTGAAAGGAGACTTGAGGTTTGGATGGAAGTGAAGGGTGTAGATGAAATATAAACATGTATGATGTGGTTATGTTCATTAACTTGTTTTTTTTCTATGTATATAACTTGTGGGATTGTTGTTATGAAACGTATTGGGGTGACTTGATGGAGTAATTATGACGTAGTGTTAGTGAGGAAGCGTAAAGGATACACAGGGTGTGAAGTGCTATTGGTTTATGATGTCTTGGTCAATTTGTGGAATGTTGTGGTATTGTGGGTATGACAATGTCGTGAATTGTATTGTAAAGGGTGAAATGACGTTATAGGGCAATCATGTAACTCATTGTCATCTTATGCAATTGTAAGGTAGTTAGTTGTTAACGTGAGCCCCGTTATGTACTTGTGTTGTAGAGTAAAATGTAAGGAAGAAGCTGGATTATTTTATTCACATATAGGTCTGTATATTCATATTGGGAATATAAGGTATGTAAGGTTACTCTTTACGTATCCTTCTGCAGCACAATGTCCAAAGGTATTGTCATAAAGTATTACTCACAGAACCAATTGTGATTCACATGTCTCATGTTCATTCACTAACGTTTCAAAGTTCCAATAAGGTACAATCACCAATGTATCACTCTTCTAATGAATGAATGAAGTAATGTATAATTGTTTGTATATTCTTGGGTGGCATCCCAGGGGTGGAATAACCACCTAGCATGGGTCGATTCCTATATCATGGGTGGTACCCCAGGGGCGATAGAAAAGCCTAGCATGGGTCGATCCCAATATCATAGTAATATCCCAGGGGCGATAGAAAAGCCTAGCATGGGTTATCACAGTAACATCCCAGGGGCGACAGAAAAGCCTAGCATGGGTTAATCACATCCCAGGGGTTAAAATACCTGGCATGGGTTATCCTCTTTTACCACTGATCAGTTGGTCATTTGTTTATCATATGCTTTATAATTTCTTAACGCAAAGAAGGATAAAGTTAAGTAATGAACGAGAATGATGAAGGAACGTAAAGGCAAAGGAAGTAATGAGTATAATGTACATGGTTCCTCACATACAGAACGATGGTTTATCCATATTGACTATTCTCTTATATTTGATTCCATTGATGTTCTTATGTATGATGCAGTTTCTTATAGCCTTGCATACTCAGTACATTCTTCGTACTGACGTCCCTTGGGGGACTTACCTTACTTGCTACATGAACAGGGGCTAGTAGACCTCCACAGTAGGCTGCGAGTTATCTACTGATCATTGGTGAGTTCTAGTTCGATTCGGGGCTTTCGAGTCACTATGTACATATGTTTTGGTTTTGGTATTATGTAAATGTTGTATAAAGAGGGGACTTGTCCAGAATTTAGGATGGTTATGTACAGGTATCCGTTAGAGGCTTTGTAGACGTACGTGGGAAGATGAATGAAAGAATGTATTCTTTTGACTTGATGGCCCTAACGGCCAAGTTTCGTATATATATCATATATTTTCCATGACTTCTGCCATTGGCAATTTGTATCTGAATGAGGTAGAATGTTGGTCTCTTAGTGACATGCATATGAGTGTACATGAATGAAAATTGGTTCTCACGGGCCTTAACGGCTTCGGGTGCCAGTCCGCCCTGTTGGAATTCGAGGCGTGATAAAAGTGGTATCAGAGCAGGTCGTCTTAAGGGTGTCTACAAAGCCGTGTCTGAGTAGAGTCTTGCTTATGGATGTGTTGTGCACCACCTTTATAAGTAGGAGGCTACAGGACATTTAGGATTTGTTTCTTTTCTTCATTTCTAGATCGTGGAATAGAGCCAAAAGTTATAGGTGCAATCATATCTGACCATTGTAATTGGTTTTCTTTGTTATAGTAAAATGTCGATGACAAGACGATGTAGGGGAAAAGGTAAGCAGGTAGATATACTTGTTGGAGAAGGAACGATTAAATCACCACCTGACCAAGCTAGTCAAGGTGGAGTTGACACTGAATTTGCATCGCGGGCTTCCTCTACTTATCCTGCTCCAGAAGAGCCGAGAGGTAGAGACGTACCTGTAGAACCACCTATGAATGCCACTAACCAGGATTTAAGAAATGCAGTGCATATGTTAACTCAGATAGTTGCGGCACAAACTCAGGGATGAGCTGGTCCAACGACAAGTGAGGATGACGCGGCTAGAGTAGATAGTCGGCGGACACAGGATTTTCTGAAATTAGACCCTCCCTTATTCACTGGGTCAGATCCTAAAGCAGATCCACAGGACTTTGTGGACCAAATTCAAAGGGCTCTAGATGTTATGCACGTGACTGGTGTAGAAACAGTTGAACTTGCGGCCTATAGATTGAAAGGTGAAGCTATATTATGGTATGAAGACTGGAAAAGATCGAGTGGTATTGATGTACTTCCAGCTGGTTGGGAGGAATTCAAAATGGACTTTCTTAATCATTACCTCCCATATGAGATTTGGGAGGCACGTGCAGACCAGTTTCTAAATCTTCGTCAAGGGAATATGAGTGTCAGAGAATACAGTCTGCAGTTTAATTTCTTGGCTCGATACGCTCCGAATGTAGTAGCCACAATGACAGACAGAGTCCATCGATATATGGACAGATTGGAGCTATATTTGGTAAGGGACTGCACTATTGCTGCTTTGAACAGAGATATGGATATAGCCAAAATACAGGCTTTCTCACAGAAGATGGAGGACCAGAGGCAAAGAAGAAGGGTACACGAATTTGAACGAGGGTCGTCAAAGAGGGTTAGACCTATGGGACAGTCTATGGTATCCCAAGGAGATTCTAGGCCTCAGATTTTTCCTAGACCACCTAGACCATCATTTTCTTCCCCTACAGCAGGTACTTCATCCTAATTCCGGGGATTTAGAGGCAGTCATTTTGGGTAGAGTAGTGGGATGCAAGGTTCACAGAAAGCAGGATTTTCTCGTCCTCCGTGTCAGCACTGTGGAAGGTATCATTTAGGTGAATATCGGTTGGGGACAAATGTGTGTTTTTGGTGTGGTACGATGGGGCACATAATGAGAGAATGCCTATAAAGGGGCACGGGTGGTATAGCACGACCTACGGGATCAACTGTTGCATCATCATCATCGGTTCCTTCCCTAGGCAGAGGTGTACAGCCTGCTGGTCGTGGTAGAGGTGCTAGATGAGCAGCTAGTTCCAATGGAGCCCAGAATCGCACCTATGCTCTAGTGGACCGGCAGAATTCGGAGGCTTCTCCTGATGTAGTCACAGGTACATTATCCATATTTTCATATAATGTATATGCATTGATTGACCCGGGTTCTACATTATCATATGTTACTCCATTGATTGCTGTGAAATTTGAAAGAACACCGAAATTATTAATTAAGTCAATTGAAGTATCTACATCAGTTAGTGAACCTATTGTTGGAAAAAGAGTATATCGTAATTGTGTGGTAACTGTGTGTGGTCATGATACACTGGCTGATCTTATTGAACTAGAAATGGTGGATTTTGATGTTATAATGGGTATGGATTGGTTGGCCTCTTGTTATGCCACGATGGATTGTCGGGCTAAGAAAGTACATTTTCATTTTCCACAAATGAATGTTCTAGGATGGACGGGTGATGTGGGGGCACCGAGAGGTAAATTTATTTCCTACCTTAAGGCAAGGAAAATGATAGCCAAGGGGTACATATGTCACTTAGTGAGAGTGAAAGATACTGACTTGGAACCACTAACTCCTCAATTGGTTCCAGTGGTCAATGAATTCCTTGATGTTTTTCCTGAGGATCTTCCAGGTTTACCTCCAGAACGGGAAGTAGAGTTTGGTATTGATGTGATTTCAGGCACTCAGCCTATCTGTATTCCTCTGTATAGAATGTATCCAACAGAATTGCGTGAATTGAAGGAGCAATTAAAAGACTTGCTGGACAAGGGCTTCATCAGGCCTAGTATGTCCCCGTGGGGTGCACCAGTATTATTTGTACGGAAGAAATATGGCACATTGAGAATGTACATTGACTATCGGCAATTGAATAAGGTAATGATCAAAAACAAATATCCCCTCCCTAGAATTGATGATTTGTTTGATCAGTTACAGGGTGCCAAATGTTTTTCAAAGATTGACTTGAGATCAGGTTACCATCAAGTCAGAGTTAGAGAAAAAGATATACCCAAGACAGCTTTTCGAACACGGTATGACCATTATGAATTTTTAGTTATGTCGTTTGGACTAACAAATGCACCAGCTGTTTTCATGGATTTGATGAATAGGATGTTTAAGCCATTTCTAGACGTGTTCTTGATGGTGTTTATAGATGACATCCTAGTTTATTCAAGATCACAAGAGGACCACGCTAATCACTTACGGCAGGTGTTAGAAATTCTTCGTGAGCGTAAGTTGTATGCAAAGTTCTCTAGATGTGAATTTTTGTTAAAATCCGTAGCATTCTTGGGTCACTTTGTGTCAGATGAAGGAATTTAGGTTGATACGCAAAAGATTGAAGCGGTGAAAAATTGGCCAAGGCCTACGACGCCCACGGAAATTCATAGTTTTCTTGGGTTGGCAGGTTATTATCGAAGGTTTGTTGAAGGGTTTTCTTCCATTGCTGCACCTTTAACAAAGCTTACACACAAGACAATCAAGTTTCAGTGGAATGATGCATGTGAGAAAAGTTTCCAAGAGTTGAAAGATAAATTAATTTCCACACCCGTATTAGTACTTCCGGAAGGCACAGAAGGGTATGTAGTATATTGTGATGCGTCCGAAGTTGGCCTAGGATGTGTATTGATGCAGCACAATAATGTAATAGTATATGCCTCACGACAGTTGCGGCCACATGAGAGAAACTATCCCACACATGATCTTGAGTTAGCAGCTGTGGTATTTGCTTTAAAGATATGGCGCCATTATTTGTATGGAGTTCATGTTGAGATCTACAATGATCACAAAAGTTTGCAATATATCTTTAAGCAGAAGGATTTAAATCTGAGGTAGCAGAGGTGGCTTGAACTATTGAAGGACTATGATATTGATATCCTATATCATCCAGGAAAGGCAAATATGATAGCTGATGCACAAAGTTGCAAAGCAGTAGGAAGCACTAATGGCCAATTGACGGAGAAGCAATGTATAATCAAGGATCTACATTAACTAGCCAGCTTGGGAGTTTGCCTTCTTGAATTTACAGATGAAGGGGTTATTGTGCAAAATACAGCAGAATCTTCATTAGTAGCTGAGGTGAAAGAGAAGCAGTATGCAGATCCTATGTTATTGCAGCTGAAAGAAAATGTACAACAGGGTCTGACAAAGGCATTTGATCTTACGCAAGAGGGAGTACTTAAATGCCAAGGTAGATTATGTGTATTGGATGTAGATGAGCTGATGAGATGAATTATGACAGAGGCGCATCATTCACGATATTCTATTCATCCGGGAGCTATCAAAATGTACCATGATTTGAAAGAAATGTATTGGTGGGGAAACATGAAGAAGAACATTGCAGAATTTGTAGCTCAATGCCCGAATTGTCAACAAGTAAAAGTAGAGCATCAGAAACCAGGAGGTTACATGCAATGTATCAATCTTCCAGTCTGGAAATGGGACATGATTAACATGGATTTCATCACAGGTTTGCCTCGTACACTGCAAAAATTTGATTCCATATGGGTAATAGTTGACAGGCTTACCAAGTCAGCGCATTTCCTACTAGTCAAGACCACCTATATAGCTGAGGAGTATGCAAGGTTGTATGTTAAAGAGATAGTGCGGTTACATGGAATTCCAATTTCCATTATATCAGACAGGGGAGCTCAATTTACTGCACATTTTTGGAGTTCTTTTAAGAAGAGCTTAGGTACACAAGTGAATTTGAGTACGGCTTTTCATCCTCAGACAAATGGACAAGAAGAACGTACTATCCAAACACTTGAAGGTATGCTACGAGCTTGCACATTGGACTTTAAAGGCAGCTGGGATGATCATCTACCCCTTATTGAATTTGCCTACAACAATAGCTATCATTCAAGTATCAAAATGGCACCTTATGAAGCTTTATATGAAAGAAAGTGTAGATCGCCAATTGGATGGTTTGAAGCGGGTGAAACTGCTTTACTTGGGCCAGATCTTTTTCATCAATCCATGGAGAAAGTTAAAGTGATCCAACAGCAGCTGCAAAACGGCCCAAAGTCGACACAAGTCATATGCTGATGTTAGAAGAGAAGGGCTCAAATTTACTATAGGTGATTGGGTATTCTTGAAGGTGTCACCGATGAAAGGGGTAATGAGATTTGGAAAGAAAGGAAAGTTGAGTCCACGTTATTTAAGGCCATATGAAATTATTCGAAGATTTGGGAAAGTTGCATATGAATTAGCATTACCCCAAGAACTCTCCACAGTTCATCCAGTGTTTCATGTTTCGATGCTACGAAAGTGCATAGGAGATCCATCTCGTATTACTCCCATTGAAGATGTACAAGTTACGGAGGATCTCACCTATGAAGAGATATCTATTGCTATTCTGGATAGACAAGTGAAGAGGTTAAGGAATAAAGACATAGCTTCCGTAAAGGTACTTTGGAGAAATCAGTAAGTAGAAGAGATCACATGAGAAGCTGAAGAAATGATGAAGTCAAAGTACCCGTATTTGTTTCACATGGAAGAAAAAGTTCAAAGTGCGGAAGGAGAGCAATAACAAGTAAGTATCTATAAGCATTATGTGTATATGTATATATGCTAACATAAAGGTGCATTTGTTGTAAGTGGGAAGATGTTATTAACATTTGAGGACGAATGTTTGTAAGGGGGGAAGGATGTAACACCCCGTACATTTTCGACCCTACTTGATTGGTGCTCTAGGGCGTAGTTATATGCCTTATTTGAACCATGTTTACCTTAGTTTTGAAAGCAATAAGTACGTATTTTGTATTGTTTTTGATGGACTATTGATATTGTGCTAATGTCCGCAAAGAAAAGTTGAAGAAAGGAAGAAAATCGAAGTTTAGGTGTTAGGCACGCCAGGCAGCGTGTCGGGCCTCTTTTGACCAAAATTTTTATGGAATGGACAGTAGAGGGGCACGCCAGGCAGCGTGCCAGGCCGCTCATGCTCACCCTTTCAGGAGCAGAAATTTGGCTAAGTCCCAGGCACGCCCAGGGTCGTGCCGGGTTGCTTTTTGCCAAATTTCTTCTCCGACCATTAGTCTATAAATAGGACTCTTGGGTTATGGTATCATTATTCCATCTTGGTAGGATTACTCTTGGGCGAGTTTGGAATCCAAGTTGTGGTTAATTCTTCTTCATAATTATTTTATCAAATTATGTTAAATTAAGCCATGAGTGGCTAAAATCGCTTATTCTTGGGATTGAGGTTACGAACATGAATCTCTTGAGTTGAATATTGTCTTAAAATTTATGGAATTAGTTAAACATGAGATATTTGGTGGATCATGCATTGAATTTGGTGGGCTAAGTTAACATGTGTTAATGGGCTCAATTCAAGGCCCAAAATGATGCACAATGCATGGCCCAAAGATGGCAAATGACCCATTCTTGTGTTGACCAAGTAAACATGACATTTAATGACCAAGAATTGGCTAAGGATGACTTGAGGGCCTATATAAAGGCACAAAAATCAGATTTTTATTCCACAAAACACACATGCCATTCTAGGCAATTTCAAGTTTTTTTTTTAGCTCTCAAACCCTAAACCATCTCTTTGGACAAGATCATCATTTTGTAAGCTTGGGTAAGTGTTTAATCTTATGGTTTCATATATTATATGCATGAGAGATTGTGTAGATCATGATGGTTATGTCTAAAAGTTTTGAGTAGTGCACTTTTGTTTTTTTTGCTAAAAGATGTGTCATCTATGTGACTTGAACTTGAAAGGAGACTTGAGGTTTGGATGGAAGTGAAGGGTGTAGATGAAATATCAACATGTATGATGTGGTTATTTTCATTAACTTGTTTTTTTTCTATGTATATAACTTGTGGGATTGTTGTTATGAAACGTATTGGGGTGACTTGGTAGAGTAATTGTGACGTAGTGTTAATGAGGAAGCGTAAAGGATACACTGGGTGTGAAGTGCTATTGGTTTATGATGTCTTGGTCAATGTGTGGAATTTTGTGGTATTGTGGGTATGACAATGTCGTGAATTGTATTGTAAAGGGTGAAATGACGTTATAGGGCAATCATGTAACTCATTGTCGTCTTATGCAATTGTACGGTAGTTAGTTGTTAACGTGAGCTCCGTTATGTACTTGTGTTGTAGAGTAAAATGTAAGGAAGGATATGGATTATTGTATTCACATATAGGACTCTGTATTCATATTGGGAAGATAAGGTATGTAAGGTTACTCTTTCCGTATCCTTCCGCAGCACATATTGTCACATTGACATTGTACTTGTTCCATTCCGAAATATCCAAAGGTATTGTCATGTAGTATTACTCACAGAACCAATTGTGATTCACATGTCTCATGTTCATTGACTAACGTTTCAAAGTTCCAATAAGGTACAATCACCAATGTATCACTCTTCTAATGAATGAATGAAGTAATGTATAATTGTTTGTATATTCTTGGGTGGCATCCCAGGAGTGGAATAACCACCTAGCATGGGTCGATTCCAATATCATGGGTGGTACCCCAGGGGCGATAGAAAAGCCTAGCATGGGTCGATCCCAATAGCATAGTAATATCCCAGGGGCGATAGAAAAGCCTAACATGGGTTATCACAGTAACATCCCAGGGGCGACAGAAAAGCCTAGCATGGGTTAATCACATCCCAGGGGTTAAAATACCTGGCATGGGTTATCCTCTTTTACCACTGATCAGTTGGTCATTTGTTTATCATATGCTTTACAATTTCTTAATGCTAAGAAGGATAAAGTTAAGTAATGAACAAGAATGATGAAGGAACGTAAAGGCAAAGAAAGTAATGAGTATAACGTACATGGTTCCTCACATACAGAACAATGGTTTATCCATATTGACTATTCTCTTATATTTGATTCCATTGATGTTCTTATGTATGATGCAGTTTCTTATAGTCTTGCATACTCAGTACATTCTTCGTACTGACGTCCCTTGGGGGACTTACCTTACTTGCTACAGGCACAGGTGCTAGTAGACCTCCATAGTAGGCTGCGAGTTATCTACTGATCATTGGTGAGCTCTAGTTCGGTTCGGGGCTTTTCGAGTCACTATGTACATATGTTTTGGTTTTGGTATTATGTAAATGTTGTATAAAGCGGGGACTTGTCCCGAATTTAGGATGGTTATGTACAGGTATCCGTTAGAGGCTTTGTAGACGTACGTGGGAAGATGAATGAAAGAATGTATGCTTTTGACTTGATGGCCCTAACGGCCAAGTTTCGTATATATATCATATATTTTCCATGACTTCCGCCATTGGAAATTTGTATCTGAATGAGGTAGAATGTTGGTCTTTTAATGACATGCATATGAGTGTACATGAATGAAAATTGGTTCTCTCGGGCCTTAACGGCTTCGGGTGCTAGTCCGCCCCGTTGGAATTCGAGGCATGACAATAATCTTATTGACTTGGTTTCTAGCCATATTCCCTGTGGAATAGACCCCAATCTAGTTGAGTTCTATATTTGATTAACGACCGCGTTATACTTCATTGCGAGGTGTAATTTTGTCCCTGCACATATAGTGATATACATACAATTTACATATGAAATACAAGGGATATTGTGTATTCATTGTATGTTAAATATAGCGGTGAGCGTTAGGTATTCGGTTCAACATTTTTAAAGTTCGATTTTGGTAATTCAGTAATCAGTAATTGAAAGTAAATATCAAAAATCAAACTTTCATAGTTCAATCCGATACGGTAAATGAAATTTTGGTTCGATAAATTCTAATATGGTAATTCAAGGTTTACCTTAAGTATGTAGAACTGTAAAAAAAGGAAATCACTTGCTATATTTTTCGTGAGATGTGCCTTAGGTAGCACCTGGACGATACAGGAGTCAAGATAGGGTGTGAAGCACTAAAACAACAATTTGGAATGATTCCTCTTTGTAATTCTGGAAAATGACATCCAATAGTCTAAAACAGCAATATGTAAGTATGACTTTTCATTGAAAGTAGATACCAAACAATTCAGCTCTCTTAGCCATAATTCAGAAAAAACATATAAACACTTACAGATGAAAAAGAGATACTTCTTTAAAATAAAAAAAGCAGAAGCTTCATAGACACACCCGAATAAGCCAAAAATGTTCTGAAAAAGTAGTCAAAAATTTGGTATACGGTAGTAAATGTCTTGTACCTCTTACCAAAATTGAATACCGCAATTGTATAATTTTACTCCCAAATATCATACTGATTATCGAATTACTCAATACCAAATTCTTTGGTTTGATTGGATAATTTGGTTTTCGGTGATTTATGCCCAATCCCAGTTAAGTGTATGCTCTATGTATACATTGACATACATATGACATACATTGATATACAATGCATAGAGAGAAAAATATGGAAGCCAATGAGAAAACGCCGGTAATTGAAAAAAGCAACGGTCGTAGTCACTTTGATTTTGTGGTGGAACTTTGACGTTTTGTTGCGTGCAGAGGCTACGGGCGACAGGAATGGGACAATTGAGGCTAGTGTTAAAGAAAAGGTAGAAAAAAAATAGAAAATCTTCAGAATTTCTAATTTCGTGGGATTTGTTAAGAGGTAGTACATGTTTTGTAAATATTTTATTATTATGTTTTGAAGGAACAATATTGTTAGTTTAGGGTGAATATGAATTTATTTTGAAAGACACATTTCTTTGAAGTGAAGTGTCCAATTTGCCAAAAATTTAAAAACTTCGTTGACGCATTAGTTTTGTACATTGATAATCAAATTGCAATTAAAAATAAGCAATTTCAGCATCTACTATGCAATAATGCGGACATTAATCCAATGCCTCAAAGTTGAGATTAAAGAACACACAGTTTTTGTTTGTTGTTATTGTCTGACACAAACATTTCTCTAAAGCACATGACTTCACCCAAAAATACCTTTCACGTATTGAAATTGTCTTTAAAATAGGGGTATTTACATAAATAGTATAAATATATAGTCTTATTTATCAATTATAGTACATGAGTTGAAAGCATAACTTTTTTTACCATAAATAGCAAAATACATATATAATACATTTTTAAACACAATTTTAATATAGTAACACATAAACTAACTTGAATAACATTTAAATGTTTCAAATTTAATTATAATACGTCTTTAACATCATTAATAAGAGAAAAAAATAAACAATAAATTTAATACATTTTGAATTCAATATATTATACATATTAAAGACGTATTTCAATATGTTTGGTGAATATATATAACTACAACATTTTTAATACAAATGTATAATAAGTATTATACGTGAATTTCAAACATTCCGAATTCATTAAAATATATAATATTGAATTCGAATTGTATTACAACGATCCTTTACGTTTAATACATTTTGAATTCAATATATTATACGTATTAAAGGCGTAGTTCAATACGCATGCTGAATATATATAACTAAAATATTTTTAATACAAATGTATTATAAGTATTATACGTGAATTTCAAACATCCCGTTACAATTTAAATTAGTTTACGTTGTTAGAAATGTATTATATTTGTTATGAAATAACAACTATCGAAATCATAAAAATGTATAATATTGAATTCGAATTGTATTACAACGATCCTATATGTCTAACACAATTTTAATACATTTTGGATTCAATATATTATATGTATTAAAGACGTATTACAATATACATGGTGAATATATATAACTAAAACATTTTTAATGCAAATGTACTACAGGTGTTATATGTGAATTTCAAACATCCCGTTACAATTTAAATTAATTTACGTTGTTAGAAATGTATTATATTTATTGTGAAATAACAACTATCGAAATCATAAAAATGTATAATATTAAATTCAAATTGTATGGCACATCAAAAAGGTGTAAAATTTCTCCAAAATTTCAAAAATAATAACATCGAAAATCGCATAATTTTAATCTGTAAATTCTATAAAAAAAAAATAAAAAAAATAACGCTAACATTAGAACAGAAAATCAAATATATCCAAAAAAATCGCATAAAAATACACGAAAAAAGTAGAAAGGAGAAAAATAATATCTCTGTGATTTTTGAAAATTCAAGATTTGTCGAAAAACATCAATAATAAAATAAAGTAAAAAACGTTACATGCAGATACAGAAGAGAATGGAGAATGTACCCGAGGTTAAGAAGCAAAAGAGAAAAGTGAAGTGAAGAAGAAGTGAAGAAGAAAGGAATAAACAAAGAAAACGTGATATTAAAGAGAAAGCCGTTATTAAAGTCAAAGTTAAGCTAAAAGTCATAATTAAAGGCAAAGTTAAGCTAAGAGTCGTAATTAAGTAAATTTTTTACTATTAATGGTAATATAAAGCCTTAAAAGTTATTAATTATGTAAAAAACTGTCTAAAATACCCTCTGTTAACCTATTGGCTCTAAAATACCCCTCCATCTACCTTTATGACCCATTTTTACCCTTACCACTAACGGACCTAATTTAAACATTAATTAAAAATTTCATTTATTACGTGGCAACCAACTATTGGTTGACAATTAAATTAATTAAAATATTATTATCTCTTGTAACCAAATCTGGATCCAACTAAAAAACTCGGCCCAACCTATTAAAAATCGACCCATTTGGAGATTCGAGTGATCTATGAACGTATTCTTCCAGTGATCTACAATGGTTTATGTAACTACTGATCTCTTGATATTGGATTAGATTTATGGATTTTGTTAAGTTTAGCTCTAAAGGTGCATGATACAGCTTGGGAAATTGCCAGCTATGCAGTTACTAGATTTCAAGTATTTTTGTTTGGTGTAAATACTTCTTGCTTATGATATTTTTTTTTTTGAATTAAAGATATGATTCAACAATATATGATTGGAGTTGTTTTGATGACAAAGTGAGGTTGTGGAAAACCTGTTAACCGGGCCGGGTAGGGTCAACCCGTCCCCGGTTCACTAATTTTTATCGGGCTCGGTCCAGATCCGGTCCAGTCGTGACTTTTACTGGTTCAGTCCGTGTCGGACCCAACAGTAACAATTCCCCCAATGGCTCAGCCCCGGTCCCTTTATTATATATGACCGGTCTTAAAGGGCCGGTCCGAGTTAGTCAACCGGTCCAGCTTAATGGACCGGTTTACCAGGTCCCGACTAAAAAAAATAAAATTAATAGTATTTTGAACTTTGATTGTTTCTTAATATACATTCAATATATACTACTTAAAATACTACTTTAAAGAATATACATACGTATATACATTCAATATATACTACTTTAAAGAATATACATACGTATATACATTCAATATGTACTACTTTAAAGAATATACATACATATATACTTTCAATATATACTACTTTAAAGAATATACATACATATATACATTCCATATAGCCTGTCGTATAACGGGGCTAAACCACGTGATAGATTTTTATAAAATGGGAAATATAATTTAAGCTTCCCAAGAACCTCTGTAATTGAGTTCTATTTGTAATAACATCAGGAAATTTGTCAGCAAAATTAATAGCTCGTTGAATAGGAGTTATTTTTCCTTGACAAATATTATGTCCTAGAAATCGGACATCTGTTTGGAATAAACTCATTGTAGGTTTAGATATAACCAAATCATTTTGACTAACAATCTTTTTAAAGATAGGGAGATGCTTAATATGCATTTCTAATGTGTTAGAAAAGACTAAAATGTCATCAATATAAACAATGATGAAATCCATATATGGATTAAAAATATCATTCATGATTTTCTGAAATTCAGAAGGGGCGTTTGTAGACACGTGATTTTTGACCCTCCCCGAGCTTTAACCTATTTTTAGCATTAAATATTTATTTTACATCTAATCTTTATTTTTAGCTTTCATTTTATTTTTAGTAGGTTTTATTTGAAAAAATTGTGAAAAAAAAAGGATTCAAAATAGAGTCACATTTTAAGATAACTTTTACTTTTACTTTTCGTATGAAAAAGAAAATTTTAAAAAAAAATATATTTTTCTTTTAATTTAGATTTTAATAAATAAGCTAGTAATGTTAATTATTATTTTTTTTCTTTCTTAATTATATTTTTAGTCGAACTATTTAACTTTTCTTATATTTATGTTAGTTTAAAATAGTTGGCTAATATTTTAATTATTACATATTACATATTATATATATATATATATATATATATATATATATATATATATATATATGTAAAGTAACCAAAAAGGAAAAGAAAACATTTTTCTAACCTAACTACCCCACTAATCCTAAACTCCCTCACGTTCCATTTTCTTTTCTACCCATGCACACACACATAACCTCCCCTCACTCCCCCACTATTCCTCACAACACACACACGTACTACAACTACACACCAATGCACACACCTACGCCTATATATGCATACACGGATAGAAACATAAAAAAGAAAAAAAAAGAGACACGGATAGAAAGGATAAAAAGAAAAAAAATAGTAACACTTGATAAAAAAGGAAAAAGAAGATAGAGATTAGAGCAAAACAGAGAGTTAGAGAAGGAGGGAAAAAGAAGAAACCGTACAGAGGGAAAAAAAAGAGAGTAACGGACTTAGAAAAAAAAAACCGTAGCAACACTTGGAAAACCCTTAGAGAAAAAGAGCAATACAGAAGGCAAAACAGAGGAGATAAAGAAAGAAAAAGAGTTGTGAGTTGAGTTCGGGTTCCTGTTTGAGTTTTCGGAGGCGGCATTCCTACTCCTTCTTTCGTTTAGTCATCACACAGGCTCTTATGCGATCCTGCACCATTTATTTTATAAATTTTATTATGAACCAAATTATGAACAAAAATGTTTAAATGATTTCATGTGTTATTTACTATATGCGGTTGATTCATTATGTGAGTTTTTTATTGTTACTATTAGTTGTACGTTTAAGTTATCGAGTGCTTATGTGTTTGTACGTAAATTTGGAGTTTAGCGTATTCTTTTGTTGGGTATACATGGCCAATTTTGTTTTAAAATTAAATGCTAACATAGACAATACTCACGATTCATAGAATAAAAGTGGGGAAGAAAATAGATAGGTATATTTCTCACGGGTTATGATGAATGATTTGAAAATATTAGGTTTTGAGGAGGTCAGATTCATAATGTTGATTAGTACTTCATTAGGTAGTTTCTTACAAATATTTTCTTAGTTATTAATTTTATGTTGATTATTTAAAATTATGTTAACAAAAGTACTAGTAGAAGCTTGGCCATTTATTATTTTTAATGTTCATGTGTATGTGCCGTACTCTTGGCGTCTAATACTATAATTAGCTAAGAATTCTTCAATTAATCAATCTTCAACTTAATTGGATAACAACTTCAATTTTCTTTGAGTCTGTGATAAGTTTTCTTTTATGTTGTTGCCGTATAATGTATTTTCTTTGCCATAAACTCATGTCGATCTTCGTGTTTTATATCCCTTTTATTAGTAATTGTCGAGGAATTACAAAAATTAAATTACGGGCCAATTAGTCATTGGCCTGAATGGATTAATATGCACATCCAAAATTGGTTTAAGTTTGTGAGAAAGAGCAAGGCGGAGTACGGATTTATTCTAAATCTCGTTACATTGCCAAAAGAAAAGAGTGAGAAAGAGACTAATAATGAATAAGAAAAAATGGTCTCGATTTACAAGAGACCAACAAATATCTTTAGCGCTAGTTAAGCTTTAGGCTCCCCATAAATTTGGTTTCGATTAAGAATGCAAGTATGCATCTTTCTCGATATGCTTAATAACAAATATGAAATTCGAGGATGCAAAATTGCACCTTGGCAAAGATCGTCCTAAAATTAATTTCTACTAACTAAATGCAAGGGGTATAAACATATATTAGACATTAAAATGAGTGAATCAAGGACTACAAACAAAATTTATCCCAAAATAATTAGAAGCTAAGTAGAAGTCAATAAAGCTACCGTGCTAGAACCACGGGACTCGAGGGATGCCTAACACCTTCCCCTCGGTCAACAGAATTCCTTATCCGGATTTCTAGGTCGCAGACTAATAATAAGAAGAGTCATTCCTTTGAATGGGGATTCAATAAGGTGACTTAGAACACCATAACTCAATTCCAAGTGGCGACTCTGTAGATAAAATAATCCCTATTCAAAACCGTCACTTAAATTGGAAAAACCCTTCGACCTCGAGCGAAAAAGGGGTGTGACATCTCTGGCGACTCTGCTGGGGAATAACCAGAATTTAAGTTTTTGATATTGACTTGTACTTGCTTTAATTATTTAGATATTGTGTTTGTTGGCCTAATGTGCTACTTGTTGCTCATTTATCGCTTTGATATTGTTGAATTGTACTATAAATTATCTTCTCTCGCGCACCACTTCTGAGTCTTTGAAATATAGGGTAGAAGGAATGCAAAGTATGCATCCTACTTTCTTTTTGAGATAAAGCTAGAGTGCCAAGGCACCTGGTGAAGGATTATTAGTCACACATGTTAGGCGGGGTTTGGACAAGCAACGAAGGCAGAATAGCTCTGCTACCAAACAAGTTGCCCCTTTCCGACTCGAGTGTCCGCTCGGGTAAGCCAGTCTAGACACCTATCTCCATCAGGTTAAACCTAGTAGAACTGAAACTCCGACATGGCTATCCCTATAGGCTCTGCTTTATCTGCCTCATATGTATTTGACTTAGCGGGACTCGACACAGAGGCCGGGTCTGTCTAGGACAGGTGTTCCTCTTTATATGACCAACATGTGCATCTTATGTGCTCTTTGACATTTATTTGGAAGGCCCATTTGATTGTTGACCGACTTTAGGCAGCTTAGTGAAACAAAAGATAGTAACTTTTTCTCCAACTTTTATAACAGTTTCTTAGAAAAAAAAGAAGAAATTTTTGGGAATTAAAATATATATATATATAAATATAACTTTTTTTATGGTCTTTACGAACTACGCACACCTGATTCTCACCCAAATGAGATACGTAGGCAGCCTTTTCGGGTTCGGTGATCCTAAAGAAAAAAAATCAAACAAAAAGTTTTTCACTTTATTTAAAAATTCAAAAAAAAAATTCCTTATTCAAAAAATTTCAAAAAAAAAAACAACAACAACAAAGTTTGTTACCTTTTATTTGAAATTTCCCGAATTACGTCTGATCTGATTCTTGTTTCAACAAGATACGTAGGCAACTCTTCTTTTGAGTTCGGTCTCACTTAAAAAATATATATATGTAAAATAATAATCTCTTGATTTGGTTGGTACCAACATACTTAGAAATATGCATGAGAAAAGAATAAGTATTAAATTACTCGGCATAACGGATGGGACAACTTTACTGTGAACCATAATTTCTTTTGGTACCTCTTGATTATACTAAAGTGTCACGTGAGAAATTCTTGCTTAAAATCAGGGTAAAAATAAATCTAACCTCAGTGTTTCATGTGTATTGTGTGGTGAGCTTTAGATAAAAAATTCAATGGCATAGCTTCGTTGATCTAGAACTTGGCCCGAATGTTTGTTGAGGCGAAATTTTGAGAAACACTTGACTTGAGAAAGGATTGTAGGCTTTCTTTGCTCCGATTGTGCCTTTGAAACCTACCAAATGAAATTTAATCCATAGACTTCCCCTTTTGAGCCTAAAGCCTTTTTATTGGACAATCAAATTTTAACCTATATTTTTTTCAGTGCATAAATGCACTAGCCCCCCTTTTAACCCTACCTTCTTGAGTGCACTAACAAAGTTCTAAGTTGGATGAAAAAACAAAAAAGATAGAAATGTGAAGGTTCAAGAAAAATGCAAGACTAGAAGAAAAAAAAGCAAGAAAGAAACTCCAAAAAAAAAAAAAAAAAAAAAAAAAACTCAACAAAAAAGTGAGGTGTAAAGTCAAAGAAAATGAGAAGCATCAAAGCAAATGAATAACAAGTGCGAAATGTAAAATATTGAGCGCATAGTGCAATGCTTAAGGAGGAAATAGTCACTCTATCCCAAATGAATATCCTACCCATTCCCTAAGATTATATTACAAGCCAATAACAAGCCCTACTTGATCTCATTTTTAGTGTGCTCATTTTAGTGGAGACTTACATGACGGCCAAGCATATGGTATCTCTGTTGCATGCATTGAATATCTTTCTGAGTGTGAGTGGCTTCACAATATCCTAAGATTTTAATCGATTCTTTTGTGAGTAAATTAGGACTCTATTTTTGGGAAGGGCATTTGAAACATGAGGATAGAAATAATTCTAAACCCTTGATTAAGGTAAGGTGAACATATCTTGTCAATACTTAAGTATGTTTGAGATACCATTTGAAACTATAGGAGTTACTTCTAAGGTGACCCCGAATTTGACCGAAAGTAACTGGTGGGGATTCCTATGTATAATACTGATTGTTGGTAACAACTGAAGTCAAAAAATGTTTTGTTGTGAACTACGTTTGACCTGATTCTTGCTATGGCAGGATATGTAGGCAGTCCTATAATGGGGTTCAGTCTCATCAAATAAAAATTGTGTCACAAAAAAAAAAAAAAAAAAAAAGAGTCTAGGAAATTTTATTTAAAAAAATAAAATAAAATAAATAAAAATCAAAGTTTTCAAATATCAAAACAGGGGCAATTTTTTTTTCTTTTTTCAAAAAAATAAATAAATATTCTCTCCATGCTTTCACAGGGAACAAACACCCTAGTTGCATTTTTCACTTTAAGGAATAAACATCCCTATGATCGTTCATTTCTAGGGAATCACACATCCTATTTGCATATCTCTCTTGAATTTTGTTTTCTTTGGCATAAGTATTTTGCATCGTACAAGTTATTCACAAAAATAATTTCTGGTGCAAACTGAAAAAAAGTTGTTCGTGTTGTTTTTCTTTAAGAACTTAATTGTAGCAGGACCCTCCTGAAAAATGGGATCAGCAGGACCCTCTTGAAAAAATGGGATCAACAGGACCCTCCTGAATAATGGGACTTTAATTTTCTGTTCAGGACCCGCCTGAAAAATGAGATTTTATAATTCTGTTCAGGACCCGCCTGAAAAATGAGACTTTATAATTCAGTTCAGGACCCTCCTGAAAAATGGGACTTTACTTTCTGCTCAGGACCCTCTTGGATAATGGGACTTTATATTTCAGTTCAGGACCCTCCTGGAAAATGGACTTTACCTTTCTGCTCAGGACCCTCCTGAAAAATGGGATCAACAGGACCCTCCTGAAAAATGGGACTTTACTTTCTGCTCAGGACCCTCCTGGAAAATGGGATCAGCAGGACCCCCCTGGATAATGGGACTTTACCTCTCTGCTCAGGACCCTCCTGAAAAATGGAACTTTATTTTCTACTCAGGACCCTCCTGGAAAATGGGACTTTACTTTTCTGCTCAGGACCCTCCTGAATAATGGGACTTTAATTTTCTATTTAGGACCCGCCTAAAAAATGAGACTTTATATTTCAGTTCAGGACCCTCCTGGAAAATGGGACTTTACTTTCTGCTCAGGACCCTCCTGAAAAATGGGACTTTATTTTTTGCTCAGGACCCTCCTGAATAATGGGACTTTAATTTTCTGTTTAGGACCCGCCTGAAAAATGGGACTTTATATTTCAGTTCAGGACCCTCTTGGAAAATGGGACTTTATTTTCTGCTCAGGACCCTCCTATATAATGGGACTTTAATTTTTTGCTCAGGACCCTCTTGAAAAATGGGACTTTACATTTCAGTTCAGAACCCTCCTGAATAATGGGACTTTACGTTTCAGCTCAGGACCCTCCTAAAAAATGGGACTTTACATTTCAGCTCAGGACCCTCCTGAAAAATGGGACTTTACATTTCAGCTCAGGCCTCACCTGAATAATGGGATTTAGCGTAGCAGGATCCTCCTAAAGTCTGAGAGAGTCATTTCTATTTTCTCCTAGGATGACATTTCCTAGTCCGAGACGTTTATTTTTCCATTCGTCTCCTAGGATAAACATTTCCTAGTAGTAGACATTTATTTTTCTATTCGTCTCCTAGGATGAACATTTCCTAGTAGTAGACAGTTATTTTCCATTCGTCTCCTAGGATAAATATTTCCTAGTAGTAGGCATTTATTTTGCCATTCGTCTCCTAGGATAAATATTTCCTAGTAGTAGACAGTTATTTTGCATTCGTCTCCTAGGATAAACATTTTCTAGTAGTAGACATTTATTTTTCCATTCGTCTCCTAGGATAAACATTTCCTAGTAGTAGACATTTATTATTTCGCACTCGTCTCCTAGGATAAACATTTCCTAGTAGTAGACATTTATTTTTCTATTCGTCTCCTAGGATAAACATTTTCTAGTAGTAGGCAGTTATTTTCTATTTGTCTCCTAGGATAAATATTTTCTAGTAGTAGACATTTATTTTTCCATTCGTCTCCTAGGATAAACATTTCCTAGTAGTAGACATTTATTTTTCTATTCGTCTCCTAGGATGAACATTTCCTAGTAGTAGACATTTATTTTTATATTCGTCTCCTAGGATAAACATTTCCTAGTAGTAGGCAGTTATTTTCCATTTGTCTCCTAGGATAAATATTTTCTAGTAGTAGACATTTATTTTTCCATTCGTCTCCTAGGACAAACATTTCCTAGTAGTAGACATTTATTTTTCTATTCGTCGCCTAGGATAAACATTTCCTAGTAGTAGAGAGTTATTTTGCATTCGTCTCCTAAGATAAACATTTCCTAGTAGCAAACAATTATTTCGCATTCGTCTCCTAGGATAAATATTTTCTAGTCCAAGACAGTCATTTTCATTTTTCTCCTAGACTATACATTTCCTGGTTTGAGTCTATTTATAAAGTTTACAATTGTTAATAACTCACAAAATTTTCCAGTGAAAACTGGGGCAAAAAATTTTGTTTGTTTCTTTTGTTTATGATGTCTTGAAGGTTTTTCCTGGTAGAATATGATCTTGATGTCCGAATACAAAGTCCCAACTCTTACCAGACGTTCAATCTCAATGACAATCAGAATTAGCTTTGAAATGCATGTAGCGGCCCAGCATCCTGACGTTAGTTTATATTCAACTAGTGGTCAAGAAAACAAGCATTCAAGAACTATCTATGACTGTTATTTGAAAGAGCGTTTAAGACTCAATCTAAGTTTCAAGTTCAAGTCTCAAACTTCAGTTTCAAGATCAAGGTACCCACCAAAAGAGGGTGAGACGGTAACTGAAGATCCAAATGGGAGAACTACAGGAAGACTCAAGACAAGTAGAGTAGATAAGATATTGTATTTTTCCTTTATTGTATTTTGTTTATGTAATGACGGGAGCCACGAATCGAAACCTCGACAGGACCTCACTCGACTCTCTATCTCAGTGTGGTCTACCTCACTTCTTACCCATTGAACTACACGTGACCTGATTCCCTTAGAACTCGGGATATGTAAGCTATCCAAAACCAGGACTCGATCACATCTTTTCTTTCTTTTTCTTTTCATTTTAAATAACAGTAGGATCAAAACTTGTCTCGTTGTCTACTTCTTTGTTTGAAAACTCTTCGTGTTCCCAAAAAAAGAGGGGCAAATGTAGACACGTGATTTTTGATCCTCCCCAAGCTTTAACCTATTTTTAGCATTAAATATTTATTTTACATCTAATCTTTATTTTTAGCTTTCATTTTATTTTTAGTAAGTTTTATTTGAAAAAATTGTGAAAAAAAAAAAGATTCAAAATCAAGTCACATTTTAGGATAACTTTTGCTTTTACTTTTCGTATGAAAAAGAAAATTTTTAAAACAATATATTTTTCTTTTAATTTAGATTTTAATAAATAAGCTAGTAATGTTAATTATTTATTTTTTCTTTCTTAATTATATTTTTAGTCGAACTATTTAACTTTTCTTATATTTATGTTAGTTTAAAATAGTTGGCTAATATTTTAATTATTACATATTACATATTATATATATATATATATGTAAAGTAACCAAAAAGGAAAAGAAAACATTTTTCTAACCTAACTACCCCACTAATCCTAAACTCCCTCACGTTCCATTTTCTTTTCTACCCATGCACACACACATAACCTCCCCTCACTCCCCCACTATTCCTCACAACACACACACGTACTACAACTACACACCAATGCACACACCTACGCCTATATATGCATACACGGATAGAAACATAAAAAAGAAAAAAAAAAGACACGGATAGAAAGGATAAAAAGAAAAAAAAATAGTAACACTTGATAAAAAAGGAAAAAGAAGATAGAGATTAGAGCAAAACAGAGAGTTAGAGAAGGAGGGAAAAAGAAGAAAACGTACAGAGGGAAAAAAAAAAAAGAGTAACGGACTTAGAAAAAAAAACCGTAGCAACACTTGGAAAACACTTAGAGAAAAAGAGCAACACAGAAGGCAAAACAGAGGAGATAAAGAAAGAAAAAGAGTTGTGAGTTGAGTTCAGGTTCCTGTTTGAGTTTTCGGAGGCGGCATTCCTACTCCTTCTTTCGTTTAGTCATCATACAGGTTCTTATGCTATCCTGCACCATTTATTTTATAAATTTTATTGTGAACCAAATTATTAACAAAAATGTTTAAATGATTTCATGTGTTATTTACTATGCGCGGTTGATTCATTATGTGAGCTTTTTATTGTTACTATTAGTTGTACGTTTAAGTTATCGAGTGCTTATGTGTTTGTACGTAAATTTGGAGTTTAGCGTATTCTTTTGTTGGGTATACATGGCCAATTTTGTTTTAAAATTAAATGCTAACATAGACAATACTCACGATTCATAGAATAAAAGTGGGGAAGAAAATAGATAGGTATATTTCTCACGGGTTATGATGAATGATTTGAAAATATTAGGTTTTGAGGAGGTCAGATTCATAATGTTGATTAGTACTTCATTAGGTAGTTTCTTACAAATATTTTCTTAGTTATTAATTTTATGTTGATTATTTAAAATTATGTTAACAAAAGTACTAGTAGAAGCTTGGCCATTTATTATTTTTAATGTTCATGTGTATGTGCAGTACTCTTGGCGTCTAATACTATAATTAGCTAAGAATTCTTCAATTAATCAATCTTCAACTTAATTGGATAACAACTTCAATTTTCTTTGAGTCTGTGATAAGTTTTCTTTTATGTTGTTGCCGTATAATATATTTTCTTTGCCATAAACTCATGTCGATCTATGTGTTTTATATCCCTTTTATTAGTAATTGTCGAGGAATTACGAAAATTAAATTGCGGGCCAATTAGTCATTGGCCTAAATGGATTAATATGCACATCCAAAATTGGTTTAAGTTTGTGAGAAAGAGCAAGGCGGAGTACGGATTTATTCTAAATCTCGTTACATTGCCAAAAGAAAAGAGTGAGAAAGAGACTAATAATGAATAAGAAAAAATGGTCTCGAATTTACAAGAGACGAACAAATATCTTTAGCGCTAGTTAAGCTTTAGGCTCCCCATAAATTTGGTTTCGATTAAGAATGCAAGTATGCATCTTTCTCGATATGCTTAATAACAAATATGAAATTCGAGGATGCAAAATTGCACCTTGGCAAAGATCGTCCTAAAATTAATTTCTACTAACTAAATGCAAGGGGTATAAACATATATTAGACATTAAAACGAGTGAATCAAGGCCTACAAACAAAATTTATCCCAAAATAATTAGAAGCTAAGTAGAAGTCAATAAAGCTACCGTGCTAGAACCACGGGACTCGAGGGATGCCTAACACCTTCCCCTCGGTCAACAGAATTCCTTATCCGGATTTCTAGGTCTCAGACTAATAATAAGAAGAGTCATTCCTTTGAATGGGGATTCAATAAGGTGACTTGGAACACCATAACTCAATTCCAAGTGTCGACTCTGTAGATAAAATAATCCCTATTCAAAACCGTCACTTAAATTGAAAAAACCCTTCGACCTCGAACGAAAAAGGAGTGTGACAGCGTTTTTCAAACCAAATGGCATAACATTCCATTCATATTGTCCAAATGGGACATTAAAAGCAGTTCTATAAGTATGCTCTTTTAAGATCTGTTTTTGCCAATAACCTGATTTTAAATCAAATTTTGCAAAGATATTGGCATCGTATAATCTTGACAATAAATCTTTTTTGTTTGGAATCGGATACCGACTCCATTTTAAAAACTTATTAAGAGGCTTATAATTAATGACCAATCTGGGCACACTTCTTTCTTTTTCTGCTGCATTATTAAAATAAAATGCAGTGCAAGACCAAGGAAACTTTGATGGTTTTATCAAACCCTTTTGTAACAAATTATCAATCTCTTTTTTGCAGAATTCTACCAATTCGGTATTCATCTGACAAGGGCGTGATTTTGTAAGAATATCATCCTAGGAAAATTCTTCCTCATATGGAAGATTAATTATATGCTTTTTTCGGTTCCAAAAAGTACTAGGGTGATCAGCGCAAATATCAACGACAATCTATTCGGAAATCAATTTAATTTTTTCCTGTATTTTAGCATGTTTTAATGTATCACAAATATTCATGCTTAACAATTCTAATTGCAGAGAATCAACATGCCTTTGCTTCATATCAATTAAAGCATTTATGTCTCTAGTCATCGGATCTGTGACAAATGTATAACTGATTTCTTTATTATTAAAAGTAGCCTTGAATCCATTAGCATCAATATGAGTATAAGGATAAATGGCATTTATAAAAGGCGTTCCAAGTATAATTGGAGGATATAATTGGTTTTTAACCAAAAAAAAAAAAGAAATGTGGAATGCAGACTTTATTCTGACAAATATGCGCATTAGGCAACTTATACTTTATATCTAAAGCATGACCTGATGCAGATCTAACCATATGAGTTGTTTTCTGAAAATATTTCGTAGGTAAACCTTCTTGAATGCAGCTATTATCCGCTCCACTATCAATCATAGAAACATCATTAACGTAAGAATTGTTATCAATTAATATTGTACATTTAATGTACCATTTATGAGCAGTAACAATTTGCATCATTCCCAAAAACATATCATGTTTAGGACTTACATTAAGTTATTTTGAAATCTCGATTTCATCATTTTTCAAAACATTTTTCTTTTTATCAATAGATGACTCAGCCAAAGAATTATTTTTCTCTATCTGAGTGATTCTATGATCGCAAATCATTTGATTTTATTTAAGAGATTTAATCTCTCTTTTCAAATTTTCAATTTCAATTTTTAAATCATCAAGAGAAGTATCCCGTGTTGGAGCAGGTTTTTCAAAAAGTCTTCTATTGACTTCTGATAATGAATATGGAGCTGAATATATAAATTCATTCTTTTGACTGGCTATGTATGAAGTATTTGAACTTGAACTAGCTACCAAATTAATGATTTTTTCTCGAAGGTTATTATCAGTAACCTCTTTCAAGAGCTCTATAATATTATCAGAGGTAATAATTGTATATTCAAATCTTGAAATTGTGACTGAAGTTTATAAAACTCGTCATTTTCACAAGAACAAACATCACCTTTGCAAGTATTACAAGCATTATTATCATGATTATCACTATCAGAAAAATCAAACAAATCTACTTTTGCTTCGGATTCCGAATGATTAGGTTCATAATCGGATTCTGATCCAGAAGTGTATAACATGTCATAAATTTTATCATGCAAATCATTATCAAGTTCTAAAGCTTTAAGCTTTTCTAACTTACAATTAGGAGCTATATGACCTAATTTTCCACACCTATAACACTTAATTTTTGAAAGATTCCTACCAGACCTATCTTTCACAAATCTTTTGGATTTTTGAGCACTCTTGCGTGCTTCGCGTTCTTCTTTTGATCTATATCTAGATCTTCTTTTCCTATAGGAACCATCTGGGTTAGGGTTTCTATGGTATTTACCCCTTTTCTTCTTGCTATTACTAGAAGGCTGAAATACTCCAAATTGAGCACAGAAATCTCCTAATTGAGTTTTTTCCTTAAGTTTATCTATCTTAAGCTGTCTGGATAATTTTAACTCATTACACAAGTTCAATCCTTCTTGTGTACAAACGCCTATAAGCTTTCCATAAGTATAGTTCTTATAAGGAATTTCACCATAATTACATTAAAGAGTTTTCCTAACTCGTTCGGCAAACAAAGGAGGGAGGCCATCTATAAACTTGGCTTTTTAATGGTTGAATTTATTTTCGGGTAATTCCATAACCTAACTAAAGAAGGTGTCTTTATACCACCGAAATTCACTTAAAGTCCTACGTCTAAGACCATTAAGGAGAGTACGAGTAGCCTCAAAATTATTGGTAAATCTACCACTAAAGTGTTCTAAGATTGTCATAACCAATGTATAAGGTCACGAATTCTGAATATTCTCATATTACGCAGACTCCTGATGGTCAAATTTCTATTCAATTTGATGATAAATCTTCTGTTTATAACTGACAGTCTTAGAACACTTTAGTGGTAGATTTACCAATGATTTTGAGACTACTCGTACTCTCCTTAATGGTCTTAGATGTAGGACTTTAAGTGAATTTCGGTGGTATAAAGACACCTTCCTTAGTCGGGTTATGGAATTACCCAAAAATAAATTTGACCATTGAAAAGGCAAGTTTATAGATGGCCTCCCTCCTTTATTTGCCGAACGAGTTAGGAAAACTCTTCAAGGTAATTATGGTGAAATTCCTTATAAGAACTATTCTTATGGAGAGCTTATAGGCGTTTGTACACAAGAAGGATTGAACTTGTGTAATGAGTTAAAATTATCCAGACAGCTTAAGATAGATAAACTTAAGGAAAAAACTCAATTAGGAGATTTCTGTGCTCAATTTGGAGTATTTCAGCCTTCTAGTAATAGCAAGAAGAAAAGGGGTAAATACCATAGAAACCCTAACCCAGATGGTTCCTATAGGAAAAGAAGATCTAGATATAGATCAAAAGAAGAACGCGAAGCACGCAAGAGTGCTCAAAAATCCAAAAGATTTGTGAAAGATAGGTCTGGTAGGAATCTTTCAAAAATTAAGTGTTATAGGTGTGGAAAATTAGGTCATATAGCTCCTAATTGTAAGTTAGAAAAGCTTAAAGCTTTAGAACTTGATAATGATTTGCATGATAAAATTTATGACATGTTATACACTTTGGATCAGAATCCGATTATGAACCTAATCATTCGGAATCCGAAGCAAAAGTAGATTTGTTTGATTTTTCTGATAGTGATAATCATGATAATAATGCTTGTAATACTTGCAAAGGTGATGTTTGTTCTTGTGAAAATGACGAGTTTTATAAACTTCAGTCACAATTTCAAGATTTGAATATACAAATTATTACCTCTGATAATATTATAGAGCTCTTGAAAGAGGTTACTGATAATAACCTTCAAGAAAAAATCATTAATTTGGCAGCTAGTTCAAGTTCAAATACTTCATACATAGCCAGTCAAAAGAATGAATTTATATATTCAGCTCCATATTCATTATCAGAAGTCAATAGAAGACTTTTTGAAAAACCTGCTCCAACACGGGATACTTCTCTTGATGATTTAAAAATTGAAATTGAAAATTTGAAAAGAGAGATTAAATCTCTTAAATAAAATCAAATGATTTGCGATCATAGAATCACTCAGATAGAGAAAAATAATTCTTTGGCTGAGTCATCTATTGATAAAAAGAAAAATGTTTTGAAAAATGATGAAATCGAGATTTCAAAATAACTTAATGTAAGTCCTAAACATGATATGTTTTTGGGAATGATGCAAATTGTTACTGCTCATAAATGGTACATTAAATGTACAATATTAATTGATAACAATTCTTACGTTAATGATGTTTCTATGATTGATAGTGGAGCGGATAATAGCTGCATTCAAGAAGGTTTACCTAAGAAATATTTTCAGAAAACAACTCATATGGTTAGATCTGCATCAGGTCATGCTTTAGATATAAAGTATAAGTTGCCTAATGCGCATATTTGTCAGAATAAAGTCTGCATTCCGCATTTCTTTTTTTTTTTGGTTAAAAACCAATTATATCCTCCAATTATACTTGGAACGCCTTTTATAAATGCCATTTATCCTTATACTCATATTGATGCTAATGGATTCAAGGTTACTTTTAATAATAAAGAAATCAGTTATACATTTGTCACAGATCCGATGACTAGAGACATAAATGCTTTAATTGATATGAAGCAAAGGCATGTTGATTCTCAGCAATTAGAATTGTTTAGCATGAATATTTGTGATACATTAAAACATGCTAAAATACAGGAAAAAATTAAATTGATTTCCGAATAGATTGTCGTTGATATTTGCGCTGATCACCCTAGTACTTTTTGGAACCGAAAAAAGCATATAATTAATCTTCCATATGAGGAAGAATTTTCCTAGGATGATATTCTTACAAAATCACGCCCTTGTCAGATGAATACCGAATTGGTAGAATTCTGCAAAAAAGAGATTGATAATTTGTTACAAAAGGGTTTGATAAAACCATCAAAGTTTCCTTGGTCTTGCACTGCATTTTATTTTAATAATGCAGCAGAAAAAGAAAGAAGTGTGCCCAGATTGTTCATTAATTATAAGCCTCTTAATAAGTTTTTAAAATGGATTCGGTATCCGATTCCAAACAAAAAAGATTTATTGTCAAGATTATACGATGCCAATATCTTTTCAAAATTTGATTTAAAATCAAGTTATTGGCAAATACAGATTTTAAAAGAGCATACTTATAGAAGTGCTTTTAATGTCCCATTTGGACAATATGAATGGAATGTTATGCCATTTGCTTTGAAAAACGCCCCTTCTGAATTTCAGAAAATCATGAATGATATTTTTAATCCATAAATGGATTTCATCATTGTTTATATTTTTGACATTTTAGTCCTTTCTAAGACATTAGAAATGCATATTAAGCATCTCGATATCTTTAAAAAGATTGTTATTCAAAATGGTTTGGTTATATCTAAACCTAAAATGAGTTTATTCCAAACAGATGTTCGATTTTTAGGACATAATATTTTTCAAGGAAAAATAACTCCTATTCAACGAGCTATTAATTTTGCTGACAAATTTTCTGATATTATTACAGATAGAACTCAATTACAGAGGTTCTTGGGAAGTTTAAATTATATTTCCCCATTTTATAAAAATCTATCACGTGATTTAGCCCCGTTATACGACAGGCTAAAAAAGGGTTATAAAGAGCCGTGGACTAAAAAGCATACGGCTATTGTACAAGATGTTAAAAAAAGTGTTAAGGTTCTACCTTGTTTAACTCTTGCTAATCTTGCTTGGCAAAAAATTATTGAGACAGATGCGTCTAATATTGATTTTGGTGGGATATTAAAATAAATAAATCCCAATGATAATCATGAATATCTGATAAGATTTCATTCAGGTAAATGGACTGAAGCCCAGAGGAAATATGTCACTGTGGCTCATGAAATGCTAACCATTGTTAAATGTGTTTTAAAATTTCAGGATGATTTATATAATCAAAAGTTTTTCATAAAAACTGATGCTCAAGCTGTTAAATATATGTTTAACAAAGATTTTAAACATGATGCCTCGAAAATTATATTCGCAAGATGGCAGGCTCAATTAGCCCCATTTGATTTCGAAATTCAATATAAAAAGGGAATTGATAATTCTTTACCAGACTTCTTATCTCGTGAATATCTACAAGATGGATCCTCCATGGACCAGAGTTATAGGACGAGGAAGAGGAAGATCATCCCAATCTCATAGTCAAGGATCGTCGTACGGATCCTCAACGAATTCCCCAGTAATACAGTTGGGAAGAAGAAGTTTGATAAACAAAAATATCTCAAGGAGAATCCTCCTCTTTAAAAACATTTGTTCATCTGAAAGATATTCCAGAAAGTAGTCCGTTATACGGTCACTTGCAGGCTTATTTGGCTGCTCAAAAGCAAAGTGATACTTTTGCTTCCATTACCAAAGAGGACAACGATGATATCAAGTCCTACGAAAATTCAGCACAACAAGAGATGATATTTCTTGTCGAAAATTCTGAGCTACACAGAAAAAATAAACCTTGGAAGATATTCCAAAGATATTTGATAAATGGATTATATTTCCCGGGTATGTCATACTGTAATGACCCTCCTGGTCATTTTCCTCGTTTTCGTATGTTTTCAGTGTTTAGAGCTTTTTTATAACTGCCCCAAGTTATTTATGATTTGCTGGGACTGACAATTCGGTTTTCGGGCAATTCGTTTGAAAATATTATTTATATCGAGCGTGTTGCAAAATATTTAAATTAAATTAGAATTTGGTAAAATGATATATCTATACTACTTTATAAAAGTTCTATAATTTATGAATATTTTTAAACGGAGATAGTAAATCTAATTTTGTTAAAATGATATTTTTATTTTATAGAGGTTTTGTTCAAAATAATTTTCTATTCATGATGGTATATTTAAAATATTATATTTATTTTACAACGAGCCTATGCAGTATCCGAATATATATATATACGGAGAGCAAAAATGGATAAGACCATGTGCATGTAACATTAATTAGTATTGGACTACAAGATTGCTTTCTTTTTGGGACTTTGTACGTGTAGTGTACATATATATATATATATATACTATAATATTAATTCCTTTTCTTATTTTGTCTTCTTTAAGAAAAAAAAAAACTACATATATTCCACCATTTTTTTAAGCACCTTAAGCTCAACTTTAGGCATTTCTAGAGAGATTCAAGGTTAGGGGTTGGTATATTTGAGTTCGTGTACTCGTTCTCGTCGTTTCTACGGTACGTTTTCTTATTTTTACGGTAGTTTTAGTTACGGTGGTTGTTGGAATTGGTGTTGATATTTGAGCTAGATATTGAGCTCAAATTGAGCGGTGTTAGTTGTGACTATTGGTCACAAGGTGATTTGGGATGCTGTGACGGTTTCGGTTTTGCGATTCCGCAAGTGGGCCCCACATGGACCGTTCGGATATTTTTTTCGAACTAATGCAATATGGGTATCAAAATTCATGTTTTGACATGTAGTTTATTATTTTGCTAGCGTGGCAGAAATCTGAGGTCTCGCGAAAGGGGAAGATTCCTATTTAGCAAGCTTTGGCAGACGTTTGGCGGCGTCCAGGTAGGCTAGGCTTACCATATACCTAGACTGAGTTTATTTATAGTATTTGCATACTATTATGCTAGTGTTGGGCTGGTAGTTGTGCATTGGCATTGGCTTGCTATGATTAGGCCTTTTGGGTCGGTTAGGGCCTTATTCAGATGTGTTTCGGGCCCGTTATCCTCGTGGTGTGCCAGATATTACTTTTATAGGATTGGTTAATGTTGTACTGCTGTTAGTAGGGTTTTGAGGAACCTTAACCCAGACTTGGTTTCGGGACCCCATAGTGGGCCCCGCACTCTTCACAGTCGGTGTAGTTAGCTTTAAACATTGTTAGGCTTAGTTAAGCCCTGAGATGATCTTTTAGGATAAAATTTATATTGAATTACCCTAGTTATGCCCTTTTGACCTGTTTAGCCTTGTCAGTCCCTAATAGCACCGTATTTGACCGGGGTCGGCTAGTTTGATTTAGAATGCGGACCCGCTTTGCCCTGACTTATAATGTATACCCAGACTTATATACACATATTGTTTATAGTAGATAGTTGACCTGGAAGGATCCCGAGATTTACTTGTAGTACGTGGTGGGTTAGCTCCTTTACTTATGTTTCGGGTTCATTTTGGGGCTGGTATGTCCCCGCTTACTTGTATTTGTGTGGATTCTGGCACTACTCTGTCACTTGGTTACTGATTATTATGAGTTCTGGTTCGAGTCCGGCCACTGATTCAAATATGATGGTTACTGATTATTATGAGTTCTGGTTCGAGTCCGACCACTGATTATTATGAGTTCTGGTTCGAGTCCGGCCACTGATTATTATGAGTTCCGGTTCGAGTCCGGCATCTGGCTATGATATGATTGGAGAGTTTTGGTAATGAGTTACGGTTCGAGTCCGGCATTTATGATATATGTGGCCTAGTGTTATTACCCGCAATGTCCGGTTCAATTTCAGCGTCTGGCCTCTTGTTATTACCCATTGGCGTCGGTTCAAGCCCGGTGCATACCCTTGTTGGTTATTGTGGTTACAGGATACTGATACAGCTTCGAGACACTGGTGACTATGCATTTACTTTTCTTGTGTGTCCCGCTTGTTTTATGGGGGCCAGACTGGGTTATTGTTTTCTTCTGTGTGCCTATCGGGTTTATAGGGGCCCAGATAGGTTATGTTTGACTTGTGTGTTTACTTACGCATTTATTTACTCGTTATTCTGTATCGCACTTATTTTCTCCTGAGCAGATCTACTCGTCGCGGCAGTTACTTATGTACTTATTCTTTATACCCCGAACCTAGCATGCACCCTCGCATTTTAGCTTGCTTATATTATATTGAACTTAGTCGGCCGATGATGCCTACTGAGTACCCATTGCCCTGGTACTCATACTGCACTTCTGCATCTTTTTCCCCGATGCAGATCCAGGCACTAGCCGACGGTTTTGACGTGACTCTCTTCTCAGCACTGACTTCGGAGCAGGGTGAGCTTACCGACGTCTGAGGCAGATCTTACTCCATCTCTACTGTATAGTCTTTTTCTCTCGAGACTGTAGTACTTGTTGTATATATTTGGTTTCTGTCTTATATTTTGGACATGTCTAGTAGTGGCTCTTGTACCGACTTCACCAGGTCTTGGGAGGGGTTCTTGACTTTATATATTGTCGTCTTCTTTCTCAGTCTTGGTATGAATATATATTTTGATTTTGTTTTTATATTAGTATGGTTACTTCCACTTTATCTCTGTTTTATGAGATTTCGCCCGTTAGCCTATCGTTTGTCGCTTCGGGCTAAGGTTTGGCTTGCCTATTGGTGGGTTACTGTAGGCGCCATCATGACTCAAAAAATTAGGTCGTGACTGCTTGGTATCAGAGCCTAGATTTCACTGGTATTGCTGGTGCATGAGCCGATGTTTAGTAGAGTCTCGCAGAGCGGTATGGAGACGTCTGTATCCTATCTTCGGGAGGCTATAGAGCTTGTTTAGGGTAAATCTTATTTCTTTGATTCGCCTCCGTGCGTTGGTGTCTATGTTGGTTTCTAATCTCTAGTTGGTTCACTCTTTACACAGATGGTTAGGACGCATAATACGAGAGCCAGGGGTCGAAATCCCGAGCCTGCAGCTAGGGCTCCTGGTTGGGGTCTAGGTCGACCTAGAGGTCAAAGGCAGGGCAGAGTAGCAGCCCCAGGCCCAGATCGTGGTAAGGATCAGTCACCCAATTCTGTTATAGTTTCAGATGCTCCGCCTCCACAGCAGTTGGTGGGCCAAGGAGTAGCCCAGGCTCCACCCGGTTTTATTGATGCTTCTTTGCTCCGAGGTACATTGCTTCAGTTGTTGGGATTAGTTGGAGGTCCGCCTATTGCGGGAGTACAGCCAGCCGCACAGGGAGTTGGTGTTGGGGTGCAGCCTGTAGCTGCGGCACCCAGAGTTGAGGTTCTGCCTGTACCAGTAGCTCCAGAGCCAGTTACAGATCAGCCTGTTATGTCTGTCGATGAGCAGAAGATGTTGGGGCATTTCTTGAGGTTGGCTCCACCGAGATTTGCTGGTACTCCGGGTGAGGATGCATATGAGTTCTTGTCCAGCTACGAGGATAGACTGAGGAATTTGGGATTGGTACAGTCTCGTGGTGTTGATTTTGTGGCATATCAGTTTGATACTGCAACGAGGAGATGGTGGAGGGGATATCTTGATTCCAGGCCAGTGGGATCTCCACCGATTACCTGGACCCAGTTCTCCAAAATTTTCTTGGGAAAGTATATGCCTCGTACTATGCGGGATTGGCTCAGGGATGAGTTCTCCAGATTGACTCAGGGTTCATTATCTGTCGCCGAGTATGAGGCGAGGTTTTATGATCTTGCTAGGCACGCTACTTCTATTTTGCCTGATGAGTATGAGAGAGTTAGATGTTTTGTCAGGGGACAGAGATTGCACTCCGCAGGGCTACCCAGAGTTTAGTGACTTCAGGGAAGTCATTCGCAGAGATTACTGAGCATGTATACTCTATTGAGGAGATGAATCGCGAGGCCCAAGGGGGCAGCGATAAGAGACCTCGTGTCCAAGGTAGTTTCAGTGGGAGCCATAGTGGTTCGCAGTTCAGAGGTCGTGGTTTCCAGTTTCAGGGTAGGTACCCTCATCAGCAGCAACAGTCTTTTCAGCGACAGGGTCAGTCCAGTAGGCCCGTACAGTCAGCCTTGCAGATATCTGATAGGGGTCAGCCCATCTATAGTGGTTTTGTTAGCCAGCCTCAGGGACGTGGTCAGCCCAGTTTATCGGCTAGAGGTGGTCATATCGGATCTTCTAGGCCGAGCAGGGAGCCAGGAGCATGTTATACTTGTGGGGCTGTCGGTCATTTCACGCGTGAGTGTCTTCAGCGCAGGGCTATTGAGCCTTCAGTTCAGACAGCACAGCCCATCAGATCTGTACCGCCAGCAGGCAGAGGTGGTGCACAGGGTCATCAGGGTGGTCCCCAGAGTTTTTGAGGTGAAGCGCAGGGAGTTCAGACTGGTAGTCAGGTTGCTGCTCAGACTAGTAGTAGCCAGCGTCAATTGTATGCCGTGCCGGCTAGGCTGGAGTCTGAGGCTTCAGATGCGGTGATTACAGGTACAATTTCTGTATGCCATCAGCCAGCTTATGCATTATTTGATCCCGGATCCACGTTTTCTTATGTATCTACTTATTATGCACCACGGTTGGGTTTATGTTTTGAGTTGTTATCTGTGCCCTTACGTGTATCTACCCCCGTTGGTGATTCTTTAGTAGTGGATCGGGTATATAGATCATGTCTAGTGACTATTCAGGAGTTTGAGACTCAGGTTGATTTTATTGTATTGGCCATGGTAGACTTTGATGTGATTTTGGGCATGGACTGGTTGTCTTTCCATCATGCAGTCTTGGATTGCTTTGCCAAGACCGTGACCTTAGCCATGCCTGGTGTACCTCCGGTGGTGTGGCAGGGTTCTGTTAGCCGCACACCGACGGGGATTATATCATATGTTCAGGCTTGTAGATTGATGGTGAGGGGTTGTGATTCATTCCTTACTTATGTTCGGGATGCTAGCATTGAGAGTCCGTCACTTGACTCCATCCCGATTATTCATGAGTTTCCTGATGTATTCCCGATTGACCTACCTGGCCTTCCTCCTGAGTGTGATATAGAGTTTATTATTTACCTCGAGCCTGGCACCCGACCTATTTCTATGGCTCCGTATCGTATGGCTCCTGCTGAGTTGAGAGAGCTGAGTAGTCAGCTTAAGGATCTTTTGGGGAAGGGTTTTATTAGGCCGAGTGTGTCGCCGTGGGGTGCTCCAGTTCTTTTTGTAAAGAAGAAGGATGGGTCTATGCGAATGTGTATTGATTACAGGCAGCTAAATAAGGTGACAGTAAAGAATAAGTATCCTATGCCTCGTATTGATGATTTGTTTGATCAGCTTCAGGGTGTCGCGGTGTTCTCATAGATAGATTTAAGATCTGGATATCATCAGTTGAGAGTTAGGGCTGAGGACATCCCAAAGACAGCCATCAGGACTCGGTACGGCCATTATGAGTTCCTGGTGATGTCTTTTGGATTGACTAATGCCCCTGCAGCTTTCATGGATTTGATGAATCGGGTATTCAGACCATACTTGGACTCCTTTGTCATTGTGTTTATTGATGACATCTTAGTTTATTCGAGGAGTAGCGAGGAGCACGGGCAGCATTTGAGGACTGTGCTCCACACTTTGAGAGATTATCGGCTTTATGCCAAATTCTCAAAGTGTGAGTTTTGGCTTGAGTCTGTTGCTTTTTTGGGGCATGTTGTATCCAGACACGGCATCATGGTAGACCCAACGAAGATTGAGGCTATTCGAGGTTGGGATAGGACCATGTCGCCTACCGAGGTTCGCAGTTTTGTTGGGTTGGCAGGTTATTACAGACGGTTTGTTGAGGGTTTCTCATCTATTGCATCTCCTATGACCAGACTGATCAGGAAGGAGGTTCCATTTCAGTGGTCTGAGGATTGTTAGGCAAGCTTCCTGAAGCTCAAGGATCGACTTACTTCTGCCCCTGTGTTGACTCTTCCAGTTGAGGGCGAGGGTTTCACCGTGTATTGTGATGCATCTGGTATCGGTTTGGGGTGTGTTCTGATGCAGCGGGGTCGTGTTATTGCTTATGTATCGAGACAGCTGAAGGTACACGAGCGTAACTATCCCACTCATGATTTGGAGTTAGTGGTGGTTGTGTTTGCACTGCGGATTTGGAGGCATTATCTCTATGGTGTTCATTGTGAGATCTTTACAGACCACCGCAGTCTTCAGCATATTATGACCTAGAGAGATCTTAATTCGAGGAAGCGCAGGTGGATTGAGTTGCTGAAGGACTATGATATCTCTATTCTCTATCATCCGGGCAAGGTGAATGTGGTAGCGGACGCCTTAAGCCGGAAGACAGTGAGTATGGGTACCTTAGCCTTCATTCCAGTCTCTCAGCGGCCATTAGCTTTGGACATTCAGTCCTTAGCTAACTCGATGGTTCGATTGGATATTTTCTGACCCCAGAAGGATTGTTGCTTGTGTTGAGGCCAGATCTACTTTGCTGGAGCAGATTCAGAGTCGTCAGTTTGAGGATAACGGACTCCGTAGCATTCGAGATCAGGTATTGAGGGGTGATTCTGAGAGAGCTACCTTGGGTTCTGATGGTGTTCTGAGGTTTGATGGTCGTATTTGTGTCCCGAGGGTTGGAGATTTGATTCAGTTGATTCTGCACGAGGCACACAGTTCCAGATATTCTATTCACCCTGGGACAGCTAAGATGTATCGGGATCTGAGGCAACACTATTGGTGGAGTGGTATGCGGAGAGACATAGCAGGGTTTGTAGCTCGATGCCTTTGTTGTCAGCAGGTAAAGGCCGAGCACCAGAGACCCGGTGGTCTACTTCAGCAGTTACCCATTCCAGAGTGGAAGTGTGAGCGGATCACGATGGATTTCGTTGGTAGGTTACCTCGCACCTCTCGTGGCTTTGATAGTATTTGGGTTGTTGTAGATCGGTTGACTAATTCCGCGCACTTTATCCCTGTTCGAGTTTCCTACAGTGCTGAGAAGTTAGCTCGAGTATATATTCAGGAGGTAGCTCGCTTACATGGAGTGCCAGTATCTATTATTTTAGACCGAGAGTCTCAGTTTACCTCCAGTTTCTGGCAGACTTTCCAGGAGGAGTTGGGTACTCAAGTAGACCTAAGCACTGCATTTCATCCTCAGACCGACGGGCAGTCTGAGCAGACTATTTAGGTGTTAGAGGATATGCTCCGTGCTTGTGTGTTAGACTTTGGGGGTCAGTGGGATCAGTTCTTGCCTTTAGCGGAATTCGCGTATAATAATAGCTTCCACTCCAGCATTCAGATGGCTCCGTTCGAGACTTTGTATGGTAGACGGTGTCGGTCTCCAGTTGGATGGTTCAAGACTTCAGAAGTCAGTCCTCGTGACACAGATTTGCTCCGAGAGTCTTTGGACCGAGTTTGGGTGATTCAGGACAGGTTGCAGACAGCACAGAGTAGACAAAGGAGTTATGCTGACCGTAGACGTCGTCTGTTGAGATTTAGAGTTAGTGATAGGGTCTTCTTACGAGTATCCCCAATGAAGGGCGTGATGCGATTCGGTAGGAGGGGCAAGCTTAGCCCCAGGTATATTGGGCCCTTTGAGATTCTTCAGACAGTCGGGGATGTAGTATATGTACTGGCCTTACCTCCGACCTTTTCAGCTATCCACCCGGTATTTCATGTTTCTATGTTGCGACAGTATATCCCGGATGAGTCGCGTGTGCTTCAGTGGGACTCGATTCAGTTAGACAAGAAGTTGGCATTTGTGGAGGAGCCTGTGTCCATTTTAGCCAGAGATGTCAGACGATTGCATTCCCGGGACATTCCAGTAGTTAAGGTACAGTGGCGTCACCGTTCGATTGAGGAGGCCACTTGGGAACTTGAACGTGATATGAGAGCCCAGTATCCCTACTTGTTCACGTCTTCAGGTATGCATTTACTGTTGACTTTTGCAGACGAAAGTTCTTTTAGTAGTGGATGTTGTAATGACCCTCCTGGTCATTTTCCTCGTTTTCGTATGTTCTCAGCGTTTAGAGCTTTTCTATAACTGCCCCAAGTTATTTATGATTTGCTGGGACTGGCAGTTTGGTTTTCGGGCAATTTGTTTGAAAATATTATTTATATAGAGCGTGTTGCAAAATATTTAAATTAAAATAGAATTTGGTAAAATGATATATCTATACTACTTTATAAAAGTTCTATAATTTATGAATATTTTTAAACGGAGATAATAAATCTAATTTTGTTAAAATGATATTTTTATTTTATAGAGATTTTGTTCAAAATAATTTTCTATTCATGATGGTATATTTAAAATATTATATTTATTTTACCACGAGCCTATGCAGTATCCGAATATATATATATACGGAGAGCAAAAATGGATAAGACCATGTGCATGTAACATTAATTAGTATTGGACTACAAGATTGCTTTCTTTTTGGGACTTTGTACGTGAGGTGTACATATATATATATACTATAATATTAATTCCTTTTCTTATTTTGTCTTCTTTAAGAAAAAAAAAACTACATATATTCCACCATTTTTTTAAGCACTTTAAGCTCAACTTTAGGCATTTCTAGAGAGATTCAAGGTTAGGGGTTGGTATATTTGAGTACGTGGACTCGTTCTCGTCGTTTCTACGGTACGTTTTCTTATTTTTACGGTAGTTTTAGTTACGGTGGTTGTTGAAATTGGTGTTGATATTTGAGCTAGATATTGAGCTCAAATTGAGCGGTGTTAGTTGTGACTATTGGTCACGAGGTGATTTGGGATGCTGTGACGATTTTGGTTTTGCGATTTCGCAAGTGGGCCCCACATGGACCGTTCGAATATTTTTTTTGAACTAATGCAATATGGGTATCAAAATTCATGTTTTGACATGTAGTTTATTTTTGCTAGCGTGGCAGAAATCTGAGGTCTCGCGAAAGGGGAAGACTCCTATTTAGCAAGCTTTGGCAGGCGTTTGGCGGCGTCTAGGTAGGTTAGGCTTACCATATACCTAGACTGAGTTTATTTATAGTATTTCTATACTAGTATGCTAGTGTTGGGCTGGTAGTTATGGATTGGCATTGGCTTGCTATGATTAGGCCTTTTGGGCCGGTTAGGGCCTTGTTCGAATGTGTTTCGGGCCTGTTATCCTCGTGGTGTGTCAGATATTACTTTTATAGGATTGGTTAATATTGTACTACTGTTAGTAGGGGTTTGGGGAACCTTAACCCAGACTTGGTTCCGGGACCCCATAGTGGGCCCCGCACTCTTCACAGTCGGTGTAGTTAGCTTTAAACATTGTTAGACTTAGTTAAGCCCTGAGATGATCTTTTAGGATAAAATTTGTATTGAACTACCCTAGTTATGCCCTTTTGACCTGTTTAGCCTTGTCAGTCCCTAATAGCACTGTATTTGACCGGGGTCGGCTAGTTTGATTTAGAATGCGGACCCGCTTTGCCCTGACTTATAATGTATACCCAGACTTATATACACATATTGTTTATAGTAGATAGTTGACCTGGAAGAATCCCGAGATTGACTTGTAGTACGTGGTGGGTTAGCTCCTTTACTTATGTTTCGGGTTCATTTTGGGGCTGGTATGTCCCCGTTTACTTGTATTTGTGTGGATTCTGGCACTACTCTGTCACTTGGTTACTGACTATTATGAGTTCCGATTCGAGTCCGGCCACTGATTCAGATATGATGGTTACTGATTATTATAAGTTTCGATTCGAGTCCGGCCACTGATTATTATGAGTTTTGGTTTGGGTCCGGCCACTGATTATTATGAGTTTCGGTTCGAGTCCGGCATCTGGTTATGATATGATTGGAGAGTTTTGGTAATGAGTTCCGGTTCGAGTCCGGCGGTTATGATATATGTGGCCTATTGTTATTACCCACAATGTTTGGTTCAATTTCGGTGTCTGGCCTCTTGTTATTACCCATTGGCGCCAGGTCAAACCCGGTGCATACCCTTGTTGGTTATTGTGGTTACAGGATACTGATACAGCTTCGAGACACTGGTGACTATGCATTTACTTTTCTTGTGTGTCCCGCTGGTTTATGGGGGCCAGACTGGGTTATTGTTTTCTTCCGTGTGCCTATCGGGTTTATGGGGGCCCAGATAGGTTATGTTTGACTTGTGTGTTTACTTACGCATTTATTTACTCGTTATTCTGTATCACACTTATTTTCTCCTGAGCAGATCTACCCGCCTCGGCAGTTATTTATGTACTTATTATTTATACCCCGAACCTAGCATGCACCCTCGCATTTTAGCTTGCTTATATTATATTGAGCTCAGTCGGCCGATGATGCCTACTGATTACCCGTTGCCCTAGTACTCATACTGCACTTCTGCATCTTTTTACCCGATGCAGATCCAGGCACTAGCCGACGGTTTTGACGTGACTCTCTTCTCAGCACTGACTTCGGAGCAGGGTGAGCTTACCGACGTCCGAGGCAGATCCTACTCCATCTCTACTGTATAGTCTTTTACTCTCGAGATTGTAGTACTTGTTGTATATATTTGGTTTCTGTCTTATATTTTGGACATGTCTAGCAGTGGCTCTTGTACCGACTTCACCAGGTCTTGGGAGGGGTTCTTGACTTTATATATTATCATCTTCTTTCTCAGTCTTGGTATGAATATATATTTTGATTTTGTTTTTATATTAGTATGGTTACTTCCACTTTATCTCTGTTTTCTGAGATTCCGCCCGTTAGCCTGTCGCTTGTCGCTTTGAGCTAGGGTTTGGCTTGCCTATTAGTGGGTTACGGTAGGCGCCATCACGACTCAAAAAATTGGGTCGTGACACATACAAAATCCGTTTATATTATGAGACTATTCTCATTAAAACAGGAAGCGCTGAGTTTTCACACTTTGTCGGTTATAACTCCGACGAGAACGTTTATAACTTCTCAAAAATTATCATAAAACAGATTATATCTGTTGAGGACTAGGGTATATCCACGTTGAATGAAAGACAGATAAGTCTTAACAATTCCAGAATGAGTTTCACTTACTGGGATTATATTCAGGCCTTTGATAAAGTGCTATACTATAATAATGATAAACACAACATACTTGGTTTATTAAGGTATGTGCAGAGATATTTGCTGAGTAAAATCCAAATTAGTTTTTGCAATGGTGGTTATACCACGGACCGACAATTAAGATACTATCCGAACCATTCCATCTGTTATACAAAGAATGGAAAAAGGGTTTCTCCAGATTTGAGTGAATTATACCATGCAGATCATATTTGCTACCCAGAAAAATTGATCAGATTTATTTCTTCCTTGAATTCTCTATACCATGGATTCATAAATGGACCCCCCCCCCAGAATTAGGACATACGGAAGACCAAATACCCTGTTTATACAGGACTATTTATAACAATTTTTGGGAGAAATTGATGAAAATTGATCCTAAAACAAAAATGTTAAACGGACAAGAACTCTTGGATACAATCAAAGCCAAAATCCAAGAATACACTGCAGTATCGGAGAAGGGAAAATTTGAAGACCCTTCTTTCAGGCATATTGTCCGAAAATTTTCAATCCAAGATGGGAATAAAGAAGAAATGATTAATGATTATTTGGAAAAAGTTAAACAAAATTTACTACAGTCCCTTAATCAGATAGAAAAATCTGACACTTCTATGAAGAGTGAAAATAGCAATGACAATGATATCATTGAAGATGCCCAGCCAATGCAGCCAGAAGAGATACTCTCTGAAGGAGCTATTGATAATGCGGAAGAATTTGTCCGAAGAATGAAGTAATTGGACAAAATTCAAAGAAAACGGAAAGAATAAAATAGGAGATAACCATCGGGGACCCCACAACACAGTAGATTTACTGTTCATAGGACCAGATAGGGTCCACTATTACTGTACAGATGGAACCTGATATGGGACCCACTTTTTACTTTTTACTGTTCATAGATTCCTTTTCTTTTCTATATATACGTTCATTTGTTAGAAGAGAAGCCAGAGTTTAGACTCCCCTCTCTCTCTCTTACTTTTCTCCTCTCTCTTTGTAAATCTTCTCTCTCTTGTAAAGTTTTAAGTTTTTGTTAATAAAAGAAAACAGAAAAGTCCAACTTTGTACACCAATCCTTGGCCTTGCTCATACGGCCTAGACCCTTTGCAGTCGGGTCCTTGAGGTGATACCTCTTTACCTTCTTCTTCTCCCAGTCGTGACTATGTCTGGCTAAATTCCATATCTATGTTGAATATCTAACTTCTGTTTGCATATTATCCTTAAAGATTTGGCTTTATCAAAATATAAAGAAATTATTGTATAGCTATTTGACTTGGTTCTGAGATGGTGGTACAGTCAGATCTGGTACTATTCTTATTGGCTTTGTTTTAGTGACTACGTCTAGCAAGTCAGTTTCTTAAGCTCGTTAAAAGATGCTGAAAAGGGCGATCTTTTTCGGTTAGAACCGCTAGACACATGGGCTCAATAAGAATATGTATTAGATCCTGACAGACCCCTTGCTCGGGTAAAAGGTAAGAAGATCCTTCCAGACAGTCATCCGCTATATGAAAATTTCCTTATATTTCGGTTCTTATGTCCTAGCATAAGGGTGCTAAATTAGCTAGATCTGTCTGGCCGCGCGGACTACTGCCCGTCTTAGAGATCCTGCCAACTTGGTATCAATATGTACTACTTTAAAGAATATGCATACATATATACATTCAATATATACTACTTTAAAGAATATACATACATATATACATTCCATATATACTACTTTAAAGAATATACATATATATGTACATTCAATATGTACTATTTTAAAGAATATACATACGTATGTACATTCAATATGACTTTGAAGATTATTCATTCAATTTATACTACTTTAAAGAATATACATACATATGTACATTCAATATATACTACTTTAAAGAATATACATATATGTGTACATTCAATATATACTACTTTAAAGAATATACATACATATGTACATTCAATATATACTAGTTTAAAGAATATACATTTAATATATTCAACAACATATACTACTACTTAATAAAATATACATACATACATATATATTCATTATACTACTAATTAAAAGAATATATATACAATATATTCAACAACATATACTACTACTTAATATAATATACATGAAATATATTCAACAACATAAACTACTATTTAAAAGAATATGCATACAATATTCAACAACATATACTTCTTAAAAGAATAATACTTCAATATATTTAAGTATTGACATATACTATTTAAAAGTTAAACTTATATAGAATTTTTATATGTCAATACTTGTTTAAGTAATATTTGCTAATATTATTTTTCAATATATTTTTTTTAAGTTTATGTAAACTTTGATAATAATATATTAAAAGTATTGAATTCATACAAGATATTCAATTTAAATTTTAAACGGAAAAAATATGTAAAGAGTAAATGAACCTAATATTTGATTGATTGCAAAATATTTCAAAACTTACAAGCTACAAGGTTGCAATTACATTTCACTAATTTCACAAAGTTAAATTGAAAAATAAAAATTCAATTGATTAATTGTAAATTCTACAAATTTTTCATCATTTTTTTCAATTCACCCATGTTAACATTAACGGGAATTGGCTGTAGATTATCAAAATCAATGGCACCAAAGCCATGCATTGGACTTGATTGTGCTGAATTCTCTCTTAAAGTCATTATTTCTTCAAGATCTTCTTCGTCTTCCGGCTCCACGAACATTCCTTGATTTCTTCGTTCCGCTCTAATCCAGTCTCTAAGGCAAACTAGAACATTCATGGCATTGCCTCCCAATGAGTGTCAGTTGTCTCCAATCTGCTGTCGTCCTTGACTAAAAGCACTCTCTGATGCAACGATTGACATTGAAACATTTAATATATCTCTAGCTAATCTTGAAAGTACAGGATATTGTCTTTCATTGTCCTTCCACCATTCCAACATGTTGATTCTACCTCTACGATCCTCTGTAGGCTGCATAAGATAATACTTAAGCTCTTACCGACTTACGGTTCTTTGCGATGAAGGCTGCAATCTATTCCAAACAGATAGATCAGAAACACAATAGGCAGACATACTATGTGCCTGTCTTTTAGAAGATGATGGTTCCTCAGAAGGATGGAGAGCAGGGTCGGTGTAATATGTGACGGTAAAGCATTGTCAAGTAAATCAACATAATGATTGTATAATGTGTTCATGTAACTATTCGCATCAGACATAACCGTAAACAAAGAAGGTTCTTCATTAGCTTTTACTTTTAAAGCAGAATAAATAAGAGAAGTAAATTCGGACATGGTATTTTATTTCATACATGGATTTATTATAGCATCAACTAAGTAAATAGGGGGAAGCGGGAAAAAATATTTTTTAAATTTACCAATCATTGCATCAATAGCATCTTTGTAACCTGGTTTAGACTTATATTCGTTAAGCAATAAAAAAATGTCGGCTAAATAAGCTAAAATATTACAAACAGTAAGATAATAAGCACCAGAAAATTCAACTGTAGCTAGATAAAATTTTTGCAAAAAATTAACAATATCATCAATTTTAGCCCAATCGGAATTTTGTAACATACTATCGGGAAAAGCACTAGCAAATTTAGTAAAAGAAACTTTATAAATATTGCAAGTATTTAAGAAATCATAAGTAGAATTCCATCTAACATCTATTTCTTCAGACATTAATCTCGTTCTAAGTCCATTTTCCTTACATTTTCTTTTAAATTCGATAAGTCTAATTTTTCTATTATTTTCTTGAATAAAGCCAACTGCAAGTCTAACTTTTTCAATAGCAGACTCAAAAAAAGCAAGACCATCTTTTACAATTAAATTATATATATGGCAAGCACACTTAACATGAAATATTTCGGGTAACGGTGGAAAAAGTTCAATTTTTAACAAGTCAATAGCAGCGTTGTTGTTAGATGCATTATCAAAAGAAATACATAAAACCTTACTGTCAATACCATAGTATCTTGCAACTTTTGTAATGGATTTAGAAATAAATTTTGCAGTGTGTCTACGGTCTTCATCATACAAAAATGCTAAAATACATTTTTGCATAACAAAATTACTATCTACCCAATGACAAGTAATTGTTAAATAATTATTTTTATTAACAGCACGACTAAGATCAGAAGTTAAAGCAACTCTACATGGAAGATTTTTTAATAATGTAGATAAATATTAAACATATTGTGCATGGAGTCTAAAAATATCGGACCGACAAGTACTTCTAGGAATACCCTCAAACATAGGCTTATAAATTGCCTGAATATAATGAATAAAAGCTTCAGAAGAAGCAAAAGAGAAAGGCAAACAACCCATAGCTATCATTTTTGCTAATTCTTCACGATCCTTCATTTTATTATAATCCTTAACTAATTTACCGATTTTCGGGCTCAATCTAGTTTGTGTTGGGCCCCCAATTGTCCCACCACCAGTTACCTGAGCTAGCTCTATTGGGTGTGTTATCCCGCAAATGTCTCGTCAACTAACCCGTACCTCCTTTATTACCCCCGGTCTTATGCTCGTATTTTAATTGACAAAGATCACATTCAATCTGAGTAGTTCCTTCTATTCGAGTATAAAAGTTTTACACAATACTAGTTTTTTTACGAGATCTTACAGGGGGCCAGGGAGGAAGATTAACCGATTCAGATTGAATATTAACATTACCGGATTCGGGTGTAACATCAACATCATCATCATCATTTTCATCTACATCAGCAGGGTCTACTTCATTCTCTTATTCTATACCATAATTTTCTTGGGCCTCAAAATAATTCATATCGTGAGCACCTACACCTATTTCATTCTCAAAGGGTTCGCTAATTGGTATCAAAGGCACACGAGTATATCGAGTATTTGAACTACCTCTATCGGAGCCAATTTGTTTCTTACTACCACTACCACTTCCGGGACAAAAATTTCTAACACTTTTACCGACTTTCCTTAATTTATCCATATTACAAATTAAACTAACAATTATTCAAAAAAACACAAAAACAATACAAATAAATATTCAACAAATAATACACTAATTAAAAATTAAAAGTAAGAGATGGAACGATAATACCAAATTTCTGAAGTATCTGAACGTTGATCAATTGAGCACTTTTGGAAACTTCCACTTAGTATTTGTAATTGCAAAATAATAAAATATAATAGAACACTTTATGAGATAATTTTAGCAAATTTGAGAGAGAATGAGATTGTAAGAAAATATTTTTGAAATGACATGTATTTATAGGGAAAAAAAATTTGAATATTTTTTTTTTTAAAAAAAAAAAGCCTAAAAGGCTGTTATGGCCATTGGACCAACGTCATTATAGCCGTTAGGGCCTCAACGGTCCAAAACAGCCCACTGGCCCCATGAATATATATATATACAAAAATTAATAACCAGGCCGGTCTGGTCCGATGCATCGGTGGGCCTGGTTCGGTTTTCTAACTGGACCGGTCTACCGGGCTCGTTACCTTGTCCGGCCCATGCCCCTAAATACCCCCCCCCCCCCCCAGCCCACTTCCATGCCGATTTCAGGTCGGGTCCGGTTCAGTCTCCTATTAGGCCGGTCTAACTGGGCCGGAATTGGGTCGACCCGGCCCACTCGACATGTTTAGGTTGTGGTGCATGAGACATATTGAGGGATCAAGTTTTAACTAGGTGTCTAGGATTTCTTATTCGATTACATGGGGTTGAATATTAATGAACCAGTTATTAGAGCAAGCAACCTTCCCTAGAGGGGGATCCAGAATTTGACGGCTGCGCGTGCCAACAATATACTTAACAATGGCGACAAACATTGAATATGAACCATGGTTCGGTTAATTTGTAGTTAACTTAATTAGGTTTTTTTAATCACAAATAGACAAATAAATTGATTATAATTCAATTTTTTACATTTGACTTAAATAATATTAGTGAATGAAATTGCAAAAAAATAAATTATGGAATAGTATCTATAATAAGAAAATCTGCTTAAAAAGTAGCTTAATTACTACTTTTTTTTTGGCTATATTAATTTATCTTTATTGTTCTTAGTTTAATTTTTCTATATTAATTGTTGAGCTATATAATTATTATTCATAATTAAAACAGGTTTAAATTTTTAATATATAAGGACAATTCAAAATGCTTATTAAATCAAGTAACTTAATTTTTAACTAGATCCAATAGAAAATATTAATCAAATTATATTTTGATATTTAAAAACAGAAACGTTTTATATTAATTAAAATCAATTAAATTTTTTATTGAAGAAGTTCTTATGAAATTAACTAATTAAGGCATAAAGGAGGAAAAACTAATCTAAAAAAATTTTGGAAAAGAAGGAGGAAGATAACGTGGTTAATTAAACTAAATAAATTAACCGAACCATGGAAACATACTAAGGAGTAAGGCATGAATACTAAACTAAAGAGTACTCCCTCCGTTCCTATTTACTTGTCACCTTTTTAAGTTGCACACCCCTTACGAAAAATATTAAATAGAAGTTAGTTTCATTAAATTACCATTATTTATTACTCATCTTTATTTAATGTTTTTCTTTATTGCACTACATTAAGATCTCTCCATATTTATTACTAAGGATAAAAAATGGAAACAAACAACTAATTATGCCATAATTTTATGATATGACAAATATTAAGAAATATCTATTTTTAGTAAGGACGACAAGTAAATATGAATGGAGGGTGTAAATTAAATCATGAAAAAATACTAAGGTGTAAGGCATAAGAAGTAAGACATAAATAAGAAAAAACCAAAATAAACAAATTTTGAAAAAGAAGTGAGAGATTTTGCAAATAAAGGAGGAAAGAGAATTAGAGGTGAGAAGGCCTAAGATCCGGAAAAAAAGGAAATATTAAAAAACAAAAAAAGGAAAGGGGCTGTTGAGGGAAAACTAATGGCATTTGTGGGGAATCAAACTCGGATACTTTTCTAGAGTAACAACTTCAAACACGCCACTTAACCGTGGCACCCACGTGCCTTTTGTGCATTCCGGGTGCCATAGTCTTTATATTTAGATATTCACAGATTTATATATTCCTAATACGAATTTTTATCGAAGTTTATGGGTGCCGTGACACCCTCAAGTCACAACATAGATCCGCCACTGGCCTTCCCCTGTATGGGTTAATAACCATGTTTATTCATGGAGTTGATCCATATATATTTGTTCGTTCTGTGCTAATATCGCATCCTTTTATCAGATTAATAACAAATGAATTGTATGAAATGATTAAGCAAAGTATCTAAGTATTATACTGCAGAAAAAGTGTGATCAGAACAGTCAAATGGGTGATCTCACTAAAGCACGCAAACCAATTGTGCAACTCTTTCTTAATTTGCTGAATGTCAAATGGGTGATGTCAAGGTGGCAGAAACCAGTGGCGGAGCCAGAATTTTTTATAGGGGGTTCAAAATCGAAATAAGTAAGCACACAAACTAGCAGAAGGGGGTTCAATATCAACTATATATACATAAAATATAATTTTAATCATGTATAAATAGTATAATTTTCCTCCGAAAGAATTCATCCGAACCCCTAGCCATAAGGTGGCTCCGCCACTGGCAGAAACTATGTGTTGCATCAAATGTGTAGTTGCTGAATGCCAAATGTGTAGTTGGTCGAATCTGCATCACCTCAGTAACCTTGCTTTGCATTAAGGGTTGGGTCGGGTTTTTTAGTTGGATTCGAATTTAATTACAAGGGATAATAATATTTTAATTAATTTAATTATCAATCAATAGTTTATTGCCACGTAATAAATAAAATTTTTAATTAATATTTAAATTAGGTCCGTTAGTGGTAAGGGTAGAAATGAGCCATAAAGATGGATGGAGGGATATTTTAGAACCAATAGGTTAACGGAGGGTATTTTAGAGCTAGTTTCAATACTTGAAGGGTATTTTTGGCCCTTTTCCGATCTCTAACACCTCATATGCCCCATTGCTTCATTTCTTTAAGCGTCGGAAATGATGACTTTCAATAAAACTATATTTGATCGTCCTCCAATGCAAGTGAGAACTTCCTTTTGTTCCCTTGCATGACATTTTATGAAGTTATAACCCTTGCTTCGCATCAATTCATCACTTTACATGCCAAAATGATGGCTTTTAACAAAACTATATTTAACTGTCCTAATCTAATGCCACTGAGAACTTTCTTTGTTTTTGGTTTACCCCTTTTCTCTTACAGAATAATTAACTTGAGATTTACAAATATGTGAATAAATTAAACAGCAAGCAAGTTGCTTTCTTGTGATGAAAAGTATTGAAATATGATGCTTTGAAATCATACTGGTTTCCTTAGAAGTTTGAATTCTTTGATATTTAGACTCATGTTTGGGTTTGACCATACGGGTTAAGTGAGATGATGAATTGACTTGTTTGTAAATAATAATAATAAAACTTTCTTACAATTCTGCTATCATCCACATGCATGTCATATAATCAATTTGAATTCCACCATAAATTTAAATTTCAAAAACAACTGCAAATCAACATGCATATAGACATTATATTATCCTAATTGATTTGTTTACTTTTTCTTTAATAATAATGCATAACGTTAGAGATGCAATCAAAATAAGAGTTATGCTAACCGTAAGCAATTAATGCATCTATAACATTGAACCTGCTTCACTCATGAGGAAGCAAAATTAATGAAGGCACTAAAGATGACAGAAGTACAAGCTACAAGTGTATTTGTTTTTCATCCCCAATCTAGGAGGATTATTAGTACTTCCACTTACCATCCACATGACTCGGACACCCAAACCTACCGGTTTGAGATGGAGGTGCTCTACAAACTAAGAAAGCCTCCTTGTCAACTACTCCCTCCGTCTCATTTTAGTTGGTCATCTTACTAAAAATAAATTTTCATATTAGTTGATCACTTACTAAATCAAGATAAAATGAATTAATTTTTTTCTCATTTTAATCCTACAATTAATTACAATTTCAATGTTTATTCTTATGCCCAATGAATATCATTAATATATATAAAAAGTAAAATAGTAAAAACCATCACTCTATTTATGATTTCTTAATCATCGTGTAACATGAAATGTGCCCAACTAAAATGTAACGGAGGGAGTATAAACTATCTTCAAAATTGCTAACCCTGAAAGGAAACTTCTAAGAAAAAACAAAAGTACAACAGTAGAACTAAGCAACTATCTACCTTGTGGATTCACAATTTGTGAGAAGACTGCCTCCGTGCTGTGATCCTCTGACTCCTGACCTTCTCCGTCTTCTTCTGCAACACTTAACAATTCTGTATGCATAGCATAAGCATCATTCGCTTTTTGTTCTGCAATCATCTTTGGTTAATCAGGATCGCTTTGCAACTGAAGGCAGCACTCGAGATTCCACGACACTGAACCCATTGAAGGACGATCATCAGACAAGCAACTCACTGCTGTATCAACAAATTGCTTCAAACATTCTTGTATAATCTCCCCTTTAATATGTGAATCCACAATTTCCTTGGTAGTATTTCTCCTATGGCAGTGTAATGCCCAATCCGCTAGACTTACTTGTTCCTTTGGAAGACTAGGATTTAGAGCTGGTCTTCCAGACAGTACTTCAAAAAGTACAACTCCAAAAGAGTACACATCAGACGTTTCTGTCAATTGCTGTCTTCTGAAATACACTGGATCTAAGTATCCAAAGCTTTCTTTTACCATTGTACTAACATGAATTTGATGGAGATTAGGTCCCGTTTTTGAGAGACCAAAATCAGAAACCTTTGCCACCCACTTGTCATCCAACAAAATGTTTGTAGTTTTCACATCCCTATGGATGATAGTGTACCTTGCACCAGTTTGAAGATAGTGAAGACCTCTAGCTGCACCAATACAAATATCCAACCTTTGCTTCTATGACAAGGGTGGCTTGTTGTGCTTGTAAAGGTGCTCTCTCAATGTCCCATTAGCCATGTAATCATACACTAATATCATCTCTTCATTCTCTTCACAAGCCCCAATTAGTGAGACTAAGTGCCTATGTCTAAGTTTTGAGAGTAATTCTATCTCAGTTTGAAACTCATGAAGACCTTGTTCAGAAGAAGGGTTTGCTCTCTTATAGCAACGATAGTTCCTCCATCAATCTCTCCTCTGTACACTTTGCCAAATCCCCCAACTCCAATAACTCGTGACTCGTTAAAATTCTTAGTACCATGTTTTATCTCAGCTAAGGTGAAATGCCTACAAAGGCCTCCACCTATGTTGGAAATGTGACTACTGCCACTGCTCTTGCCTGAGATAGTTGTTCTAGTTTCTGTAGACCTACTGCTATAAATTGGTAACCAACCACCTCTACTAGACTTATTCCCTCCATTGTTCATATTCTTCATTCTCTTCACAAAAGCAAGATCACCAAGAGCAATACCAAAGCCAGCTGCCATTCCTACATTTGAACCATCTATTATGCCTTTCTTACTAGTTTTGTTTGACGAGAATGATGGGTTTGGATGAGAATCAGTATCTGGATTTGGGGGTGGTGGTGGCACAGGATTAGGCCCTGCCAAATTCCCTGTTGTGTCATTGAGCCCCATGGAGCGTGCTGTCCTATAAACATCCAATGGAGCAATGTAATTGGGTAAATTAGAAGGATATGATATTTTGACGCTGTTAATAGCTGCAAATGTGATACCAAAGGATGCACCAAACAAATATGGCGCGTCATCATACCATATTCTTTCCAGGCCTGAGTCATTATTTGCTTGAATATACTGTCCACCAACATTTAACCTGAACATGGTTTGCATAGAAGAAGCTTGTGTTTCCGTAGTCTGGTCCGAGAACCCCGCCATAGGTGTGGCTTCAAAGTTTTCTGGCGTTGAAACAATCTCAATTCCATTGATAAAAGCAAATGAGTCCTTGTACGCTGAAGAAGGGCTAAAGGTGATGCTAAGTACGGCAGTTTGGAGAGGGACAAGAGTGAATTCCCTTATGATATAAGCTTGTGTTAGTGCTTGTGCTGTGATTGAGGCACTGAAGTTGTTGAGAAGAGTAAAACCAGCAACAACTACATAAAAGAATGAATTGGAACAGTTGAAATTGTCATAAGAACAAGGGTAAAAATGAAGTCTGATCCAATGGCGAGATTTCGAAGAAACATGGAAGGTATAGGCGGTTTGAGTCTTGAAAATCCTAGCAGTCATGTAAGGAATATTAGAAATCAATGAAGGGTCTTGGTATTTAGCTTTAGATGTGATTGAATTACCAGAAGAAGAAGTGGGAAGATATGTGGAATCTGAACTCCAAATTCTGTCATTTGCATCTGTGGAATTACTTGTAGCCTCACAAGCCAAAACAAAGGAATAAAAATTTGAAACATTTGTAGATGAATACACCTTGCTTACGAGGGAACAAAATGCGGCTATGATAACCAGAAAATTTACACAAATGCAAAATTTCATTGATGCTTCTCAAGTAGAGGCAATTGATCTCAATAAAATGAGGGACATGTGATGGCTTTATTAGCCATTATAAGCTTAAAACCAGGTCTCTCACCTTTGATGAATTTCATCCATAGAAAAAGGATAAAAAGCAAAGAAAAATGGGGATCAAAGATAGAAGATTCAACTGAGGTTTTGTTTTTCCTATATTCTATTGCAGAGTAGTTTCCACTTTTGTTGCTCTTTGTTTTTCCTTGAATGAGTATTAGGATTGAGAAACGTTAGATACGGCAAGTTAGTGGTAAGGGAAGTTTTGGTAACGCACCTCTTTTCCCTCTGTATTCATTGTCTATTAAATAGGAGCCATTAAATTTTATTAATATAGTCAGTGTTCATAGGCACAGATTATGTAACACATTCTCATTGTTTGACAGGTGGATTTGGAGTTATTTCATTAATGGTCAATGAAAATAGGTGAATAAAGATATTATTTTAAACAAAAAAGTTATTTTTTTTTATTTCACTCAAAAAGTCATTTTCATTTTTCTAAAGTCACCATAATCTTTTGCTATTTTATTCAAAATATTATTTTATATTCTTTTATATCAAAAAAATCACTTTCAAGTGTCACTCAAGTCAATATGATATATTCGATTATTTTTTAATGAATTCACACGCCACATGATTTTTTAAGTCAAAAAAACAAAAAAACATTAAACCCAATACATTTTAACCAAAAACCTCTAATTTGATTTAATACATAATTCGTAAAATCTCTTTATATGCTAAACAATTGTGGAAAAGACCCAAAATTACAGGCTTGTTAGAAGCAATTGGTTTTTAGTCATTTAAACTCATTTAGATGCCCTTCATATATATATATATATATATATATATATATATATATATATATATATGTGCTAATTGGAGTAAATGTTTTTAAATACATAATATTAGTTGCATGAAATTTAAAAAGAGGAAAATACAAGCGTGGACCGATGAATGATGAGTCTATTCAATTGATATCTATTGTCATCTCAAAGTACAAATTTATGGAAAATTGGTTTCAGATTATGAATATGAGAATATCCTTTATTTTTTGATGTTGAATTGAATTTGGAGATAAAAAAACGTTTCGCTAATACCCTCTTGTAATAAGTATCTTTTTACTGTGATCATTGAGGCGCACAATTATGTTGCATGTTTTTGCTTACAAATATGTTGGTATTTTATTGTATAGTTGTATTATTATGATAATAATAAAAATTTAATGCAATAAAGTATTGTTAGAACGATTATCTTTATAATATATGAGACATTTAATTTCACAATTTCTTGTCTTTGATATATGTTTCAACAGTATACAAATTATATTTCGTTATAAAAATCGTTGCTATGATTGTAATTAATTCACAACTAAAAAGTTTTTCCTTGTTTTTAAAGAATTATAACTTCCTTTTTACAGACGTATACATATCGAGAAGCTGCACCAATTAACTGCTCTTTTTTAAATACATATCAAGAAGTTGTTCTTGAATAAAGTAACGTAGAAGTCATAAGATTCAATCAATAGATGTCTTTCTTGTGCTAGCTAGTAAATAATCATCAATTTCATAGTATACATCTGCAAAGAAATAGTAACCATTTGTCATAGTGAAAAAATTAATATAAAAACAAATATTAATAAAATCTATTACATAGAAGTAGATAAAAATGCTATTTTTAACACGTACAAATAATGAAAAGAAAATCATTGTAGTATGTTTAACTTTTACAGTAGAAAAGTAAGACTATAAAATTTTTAAAAAATTCTAATACCTTTCTCTTTCTGTAACACTCCAAATTTACCACCAACTATAAGGATTTGGGAAGAACAACTATATTTATAGCTGAAAAATTACACTTAATATTCATTTAAAAGCATAGAGGAAAATAAAAAACCAAAGAGTAATGGGATATTAATGAAAATTATTTATTTACTGAATGTGGTCAATTTGACTTACAAGGCAAAAACCTTAAAACTGAAGCTGTAAGTTACTCTCTTTAGTCCAGAATAATTGAATTGTTGAGTTAATACACACCTATTAAGAAAAAATATTTTAAGTACATAAATTTAAGGCTACTTTCCACTATTACCCTTTTGATTATCCAAACTATTCTCCTAGAAAAATGTAAAGTAGTTAAGAATATCATTAAAAGAAAGGGTAAATATGGAAAAAGGTCCAAGCAATTTTCTTGAACTTTGAACAATTCACTTATTTTGAACTATAAAACAAGTCTCAACAATTCATTTAATATGAAATGGAGGGAGTACCATTTAAGGTCTAATAGTAGCCAACTTTATTTTTTATATAAGTATATTTGTTCAGTGAATGTAGTAGTATAGCGTGTAATAATCTTAGAATGACAATAATTAGTTCTTATTTAAAAGGAGTAATTTAATGATAGGTAAAGGGTAAATTGGTCGTTCAACTTTTAAAGGATATTTTAGTAAACTAACTTTCAACTATGGAGTTTCCCACTTTTAGAATAGTGTATATGAATGTAGGTCTGATAACGTGACGCTCTCTAAGACCTAAAATCATATTTATCTTTTTTTTGTGATTTTTTGGGCATTTGTTAAGTTTTCTCCTTATTTTTAATATTTATATATTAAAAAATAAACTCAAAAGCCACTCCCTTTAACTATACATATTTATTGTGTAAAACTTAAATGCGTCAATTACTACTCCTCTATTCATTCTTATTCTTTAATGCCTATTCTTAATTAATACTCCACTCTTCTTTTCTAAATCCGAAAAAAAGATTTCAAGAATACTCAAACCTTGCATTATAAAATTTAGAGAATATGTTCTTTAATATCTTTGTATTTATTTTTTGTCTCTTTTGTTTGTTTTCAAATTTTCACCTCCATAATTCATAAGTATTAAATTTTTACTCTTAATAATATCATTAACTCCATGACTTTTAAGTTTTCCTATTCATAACCTCCAATATTAGTTATAAAATTTAAGATTAAACCTTATGATATTCCTCCATATTCTTCTATATAAAGTTACAATTTTTCGTTTTGTGAGACTCATACTCAAGTGTATTTTTTTGTTTCATATTTGAAATAGTGTTTTCTAATATTAATATTTATAGTATCAAACTCAAGCTTCTGCTTGACTAGATGAAGAAGGCTCTTGGAGGTTGATCAAAGTTTGTCAGAGCGGGGGTCGAACAAGAGCTCAAAAATTGTGCATTAATTATGTATTTCTTTTTTATCTATTTTTTTTTATAGTTAATAAAGTTTTCCCTGAATTCTTTAGTATGTTGTTTTACAACTTCATTGACTAAGGATTTTTGTGTTGATTCCTAATGCTTCCCTTCTATAGATTTCTTTTTTTGGATGATGAATATTGCTCACGAAATGTAGTCAATTGAAGCTCTTGGAATCTACCTATAACGTAATCTTGAAGAAGAGACAAACTAATGATAATAAATATCGCTAAAATATTCGTTTGTGTTCAATCACTATAAAATATTTGATACTGTTATGTTTTGTTATTGATAGGTGAAATATATTTTTCTATGACCAACATAATTTCGTTAAAATTGTCTAAACATTTTGAAGGAATGAGCACCATATGTATATTGTGCTTATATGATTAACATTTATCAAAAGGTATATTAAAGAGGTTGCGAGTCCTAATTGTCTTTTAAAATATTATTAACTAGGTAAATAATCCGCGCTTCGTATGGTAATGAGCTACCTCATTAAGCGTAAGTATGATCATTAGGTAATATCCGCTTTTTAAAATTATTTTGTACACCATTGATAGTTTGTTGTCATCAGTTCCTATATGTTTGTCCATTTGATTTGCCTCGTGCAAGAAGATAGTACTTTATATATGGAAATCAAAAAACAAATGAGCACAGATCGACATAGCAATAGTTTTTGCTGTCAATTCACTTCTGATTCCTATTTGTTTCCTTTATTAAGTGTAAATGTAACTATCAACTGTGTCCTTCGATAAGAAATTGGAGTGTTTTAATTATTTGGTGGCATTCCAGGAGATATATCTGAATGCATAATTAAGAAGCACAAGACACCTTTGGCATGGTCCGAGTCAATGCCAATTAGTGAATGTATTTGATGTCCGCAATTATTGTAGGTGCAATTTTATTGTCATTTTTTTTTACAGTAGCTGCAATTTTGTTGAGGAACTCTTTGATAGGTTTTACTTCCATGAAAGAGTAGAGATGTTTGTTTTCTTCTCTCCTCCTTATCGATAATACAAAAATATATTTGTAAATTGTGGGTATGTAAGAAACATTATGCAAGATAGTAATAAAAATGTCTATTATCAAAAGGAATACATATGAGAACATTATAGTACATAAACAATATATTAAAAGTCATTCGTTGCATGAAGGCTCTGGCGAAAGTCCCATATATATTTCTTTCTTTAGTTGTTCATGCTTTTTTCGCATATATTGAATTTGTAATTTCAATATGTGCAGATACAACACATCTCTGGGCACCTCGGGTAGTTATATAGCAACTGTATCTGCAAATAAATGAAATGTTAGGTGAGATAAAACAATGAATTTAAGTAGTTAAATTGCTAAAGTGCACATTACAGTTTACCCGGACAGGTCTTAATAAAAAATTGTTGTACATGAGCCTTATTTTTTTTTGTCCATCGTATGAATCCTGGAATACTAAGGACGTCGCAGTTAAATAAATAAATTGCAGCATACATCAAGTCAAATGGCAGTTAGATTATATTGTTGAGAGTGTTTAGTGGTAAAGTTAGGCTTTTAAGTGATGTGAGGTAAAGTAAGATTGTTTACATATAGTATCACAAGTTGAAGAGTCAGAAGCTAAATATATGATTTTAAGGCCTAGTGAAAACAATAGAGACAGATTAAAATGATACAAGTTGTTTGGTACAGTGAATCTAATGGCTGGCCAAAATACCAAATGAATAAGAAGCCAGATTTGTTAACGACAAAGTATACAGAGATTCATTTTTGTTAACATCAAAGTATACATAAAATAAGAAAACGACAAAGTATGTAAAGGGAAACATGTATATATATATATATCTGAGTATTTGAGATTTAATGAATTGATGACGATAGGTCCGTGAACTTCGCTGTGGGAGATTTTCTTTGTGTATAATTTAGTGTAGTGGAAGAAGAATATAGAGAGACATGTAATGAATGGGGAGGTGAACCGGAAAAATTTCAAAGAGAGAGGAAAGGCAGGGAATAGATAGAGTTCAAAAATGACTGGGTTGTCGAAGTGGTGTTTCATACTTAAATGGTTTTTTTTTTCAAGAGAAAATTGCCAACGAAGTGGTAAAAATTAAGAGTATGTAAAGTAATAAGTTAAGAGTGTAATGAGATATTGTAAGTCGTGAAAGAGAATGTGTAAGGAAGATTGAAGAAAGCCCTGAAAGTAAGAGAGGAAAGGTACAACAACAAATGAATAAGCTTGCAAATTTGTTATCGACAGAGGAAACAAAAAATAAGAAAACGGCAGAGTATGTAAAGCAGGCAAAGTCTACACATTACGATTAGAATGAGTGGTGAAATGCTGTGGTATTTGGTGCAAAAGTTTCAATGAATATGCATGTCAAAGGGTAAGTAGTGTACCTTAATTGTTCGGTATGTGAAAGGCTGATCGAAGAAAGCCGTGAAAGTAAGAGGGCACAACAACAAATGAATAAGCATGCAAATTTGTTAGCGATGGAGCATACAATAAAAATAAGAAATCAACAGAGTATGTAAAGTAGGCAAAGACCGAAGTCTAAACATTACGATTACAAAGTGGTGAAGTGTGGTGCTATTTGGTATGAAAGTTTCAATATATAAAAGTTTGTCCCAGTGACGTGGAACATTCTAAACACATGAATTACATATATCTTTTACCACATTTTGTTGGCAATTTCCTCTGGGAAAAAATATCACAAAGAATGAAACACCGCTTCGGTAACGCAGTCATTTTTGAACTCTCTATATTTCCTGCTTTCCTCTCTCTCTGTAATTTTTTTGGTTTGCCTCTACATTAACTCCCCATTTCTTTGTATTCTTCTTCAAATGTACTAAATTTTCCACAAAGAAAACCTCCCACAATGAAGTTCATGAACCAATCGTCACCAATTTCTTATGATCTCAAATACTCAGTTATATTGTTATTTAAATCATGGTTTATACATTGCCTTAACAACAAAATCAATGGCATACCAAAATAACACCCTTAGAAAATAAAATGCAAGTCTTTACATTCTCTCTATTTTTTACTTGTAACTATCCTCTTGGTCGTTATGTAAAAGTCTTACGTTCCAAATTTCGTGTCTAAATTTCTTCCGATTTGAAAGTTACAAATTTCAGGCTAGGCTAGTTTCGCTCCTTTTCGGAGTGAGGGGTAGTCTTATAAAATCTTGGAATACTTTATACCAATTTAGTGGGAACGATATTGATTCCTAGTTAGCTAAGGCAATAAGGAACTCGTAGGATTTTACGAAACTAAATTTGGGTTAGTAGAACTCCCGAAATTGATCTTAGCGTAAAGGGCATTGTTTGGAATATCCCAGGATCAAGGTGTGTTGTAAAAAGAGAGATTTTTGGGTGGGTTTCGCTATAGCGGTAGAAACCGCAGATTAAAGGGATTAAATCCCAGAATAGTTTATTATTTAATAAATTCATTTTGGGGCAAGATGAAGGCGACTTAGGGAAAAAATCACAAGTTTACCTCCGTTTAACTTCGTTAAGGTAAGGAATTCACTCCCTTAAACTTGTAATTACTTTTTAATCCTTAGAAGGCATAAATTACAGAGTTCAGGGTGGGTTTTAGGGTGGATTTTAGTATGTTTGCTAGTACAAGGGTGAAATTGAGCATTAGGTTAATGGCTTTTGTTTATTAACCATGAAATTGACCCAGTATTCCATTAATTCACTAATTATTCCATGAAATTTGTAGTTTTAGGTGAATTACGGGGGAAGTAGCCCTAGAACGGTTAAGGAATAATTATGAACTGACCTTAGGGGGTTGGGGGAGGCTTATAACTCCTGCCATGTTAGGTCATTTCGTTAATACGGTGTTTGTATGCATATTTTAGACCATGAGCCAGCGAAAAAGGTACGAAAGGGCAAAACTCCAATTTAGAGTTGTGCAAGCTTGGTTTGAGGTAGGTGATGGGGTGTAATTAATCCAACTTATGTTATATGTGCATGTTAACTACTTTGTAGTGTGATTGGTTAGTCCGTGTGGTGTGCTTGGTCATTACAATATCTACTTGTTTTATGACTTGGCCTCTTTATATTGTAAATTATGGAATGTTTCGGCATTTGAGACGTTCTTGCAGGTTGTTGGATTAAGGATTACAGACATTCATGTCTGGGTTTTTTAGCACATGGACAGTAATTATCCCCTACAGGTCATAGCTAAAGGGTGGGTATATAACCCTTAACATGTGTGTACGGGTTTCAAGGTATGTATTAGTATGATGGTTCCTTGAGTGAACCAGGGAATTTGTATTGTTGTGCTTGTCCTTGTTGGTTGTCTTGAATTGAGTTGCATATCATTACCTTAATGAAACTTTTTGACTTGTTGGCTTGTCTCTTGAATGCTACTTGTACATATATGTTGAATGTTTGATGCGTAAGCATGTGTTAGCTAATTGTACTATATTTTGGTTAAGTGTTCATATTTCCATCTTATGTTATTCAAATGATCCTACTAGTATACTCTGGTTTATTTGTATACTGATACTACACCTGTATTTACTTCTATGAGTGCAACATATATTTCAGCGAATTCATTGAGACCTTACTTGTGATTTCAACAGTCGATTCCAGATTTCACGGTGAGCAGCACATTCGGGATACCATGAGATCTTTCTCTTATCTAGTCATTGTCCTTTGTTTGGACTTGTTACTTGTTACAGTTTTGGGGTTGCATCCCCACTTGATATTCTAAGTATGTTTTGGTACACCGACTTTTAGGTCCTACGGGATTTTCGTTTGATATTTTGTTTTCGCACCTTCTTAATTTGTTACATTGAATGGTTATTACACTATTTATGGGATAGTTCTCGTACTTTTACTTGAATATTGATCAATGCTTTCGGGGTTATTGGTTCTCCCATCGGGTGAGTAGTGTGGGTGCGACTCACGATGGGTTTGGGTCGTGACAAACTTGGTATCAGAGCCTAGGTTTCGTCGATCTTGTTGTATCAAAATGGAGCCAGTAGAGTCTCGCGGAACTATACAGAGACGTCTGTACTTTTCTTCAGGAGGCTATAGGACTTTAGAAAAAAACTATCTTTCTTGCTTCTTTCGTGCTATGACTTGATTCCAATTGGTATCTGGTGATCCAAATTGGTATCTGATCCTTCACTTTTTTGTCCGTAGATGGTGAATACTAGGTCGAATGGAACCCAAGCAGCAGCCCCAACACCGTCTGCTCTAGTTGAGAAGCCAGCTGTGAAAGAAAGAAGACGAGTGAGAGGGAGAGGAAGGAGAGGATGGGAACGAGCCATACCCACCAGGTATAGAGCTCAAGCAGCTACACGTCGGGCTAATGAAAGGGCAGTATCCCCTCCCCTACCCCAGGATCATTTTGAGGAGAGGGAAGCAGCAAAGGAGCAGGAGATGGAGCCTGAGATGACGACACCAATTGGGGTTGTAGCTCTACCTCCCACGTCTGCTGAGGTAATTCAATAAGTGTTGGCTTTTCTGAGTGGGTTGGATACCGTCTGCTCCAGTTGAAAAGCTAGCTGTGAGGGAAATAGAATGAGTGAGAGAGAGAGAGAGGAAGGAAAGGATGGAAACAAGCCACACCCACCAGGGGTAGAGCTCAAGCAGCTGTGAGTCGGTCTAATGAGGGGGAAGCATCCCCTCCCCTACTCCAAGATCATTTTGAGGAGAGGGAAGCAGCAGAGGAGCAGGAGATGGAGCCTGAGGTGGCGGCACCAATTGGGGTTGCAGCTCTACCTCCCATGTCTACTGAGGTAATTCAGCAAGTGTTGGCTTTTTTGAGTTGGTTGGATGGGACTGGAGCCATCCCTATTGTACCCACTTGTCAGGCTCCAGTTGTATACCCTACTATTGCTATGACTCCTAGGATGGATGAGACTTCGAGCACGAAAGCTTTTCCTCATTCGATTTTGGGTTCTCTGATGACTAGTACTAAACATGACCTACTGAATAAGTTCCTAAAGATGAAACTTCCTAAGTTTTAGGGTACAAAATCTAAGGATGCTTTTGAGTTTATTATTGATTGCTACGAGAGGCTGTATAAGATGGGTATGGTGATGCAACATGGGGTTGCTATTGGGGAAGGATGCTAAGCAGTGGTGGAGAGAATATATTGAGTGCCGTTCACCTATTTTGCCTCCTTTGACTTGGGAGCAGTTTCATGCTTTGTTTTTGGATAAGTATGTACCTCGTGCCCTCCATGATCGCAAGACGGATGAGTTCTTGGCTTTGGAGCAGGGTGATATGTCAGTTGCAACTTATGAGGCTAAATTTCATGCCTTGTCTCGTTATGCCACTCTACTATTGGCTACGAAGGAAGAAAAGATTCATCTCTTTGTTAAGGGGTTGAACTATGACCTTCAGGTGTTGACTGTGCAAATGACTTCTGCGGGAAACGGGTTTAATGATGTGTCAGATTATGAGAAGAAGTTGGAAGGTGTGGCGTAGGTGGGACATGCTAAGATGTTAGCCAAGAAGTCTCAAAATATTGGAAATTTCAGTGGATCCTATTTTAAGGGCCAGCAGGCCTTTTCAGCTCACTCTAATCAGTCAGCTATACCAGCCTCTACTATGGTTCCGGCTAAGGGCCCTTCCCAAACTCAGGTTGTTAGAGTCCAAAAGGCTTCTTATTCTTCTGTCAATTGGCCTGCTATGGAGCGTGGGTGTTATTATTGTGGTGTTGTTGGTCATTTTAAGAGGGAGTGTCTAGTGTGACAAGCGAGTGGCCAGGCATAACAGCAGGTTTGGAAAGTGGTTCCAACAGAGGTCGTCCATGGGATGGATGGGGAAATCAGGTAGGCGGTCATGGTAACAGCGGCGCGGAAGCGTAGCCAGGTAGAGAGTTAGCTCAGATTGATGGTTGGGCTCATTGTTATGCATTTCAGGGGAAGACTGATGCCGAGGCTTCTGATGCAGTGATCACAGGTACTATTTCTGTCTGTGAGCAGATGGCTTCTGTCTTATTTGATCTGGGGTCCACTTATTCTTATGTGTTTGTTTAGTTTTCGGTGGGCCTGAGTTTGGTTTGTGATATTCTTGACTATCCTGTGCATGTGTCTACTCCGATTGGGAAGTCTGTAGTAGTTACCCATGTTTATCGGTCTTGTCCTATTTTGTTTGTGGGTTTTCAGACTTGGGTAGACTTAATTATCTTGGATATGTTAGACTTTGATATAGTCTTGGGTTTTACTTGTTTATCTCCATATTATGCTGTTTTAAATGGTAATACTAAACAGTGACTCTAGCTATGCCTAGGATGAGGGAACTAGAGTGGGAGGGAGTGTATAAGGCCAAACTGGTAAGGATTATATCTTATGTCCGAGCTAGGAGGCTAGTTGGGAAGGGGTGTTCAACATTTTTAGCTCATCTTTGAGATGTGGGTGCAGGATCCCCTTCTATTGAGTCGGTTTTGGTTATTTCTGAGTTCCAGGATGTGTTTTCTTCAGATTTACCAGGTATGCCTCCGGATAGGTATATCGACTACTATATTGACTTAGAGCCGGGCACTCGCCCCATATCTATTCCACCTTATTGAATGGCTCCTCCAGAGTTGAGGGAACTCAAGACTCAGTTGAAGGAACTGCTTGATAAGGGTTTTATTCATCCAAGTTCTTCACCTTGGGGCACTCCGGTTCTTTTTGTTAAGAAGAAAGATGGTAGTATGAGGATGTGCATCGATTACAGACAGTTAAATAAGGTCACCATCCGAAATAAATATCCTTTACCTCGTATAGATGACTTGTTTGATCAGCTATAGGGTGCAATAATTTTCTCAAAGATTGATTTATGGTCAGGTTATCATCAGTTAAAGATTAGACCAGAGGATATTCCAAAGATGACTTTTAGAACTCGGTCGATTACGAGTTTCTGGTAATGTCTTTTGGATTGACTAATGCACCTGAAACTTTCATGAGTTTAATGAATGGCATCTGTAAATCCTCTTTGGATTCTTTCGTTATTGTGTTCATTGATGATATTCTGGTTTACTCCAAAACTAAGGAAAAGCATGTAGGCCGTGTCTATATAGTTTTGGGAATTTTAAGGAAAAAGCAGTTATTTGCTAAGTTCTCCAAATGTGACTTCTAGCTATCTTCTGTTTCCTTTTTGGGGCACGTGGTTTCGAAAAAGGGAGTGATGTTAGACCCTCAAAAAATTATAGCAGTTAAGAGTTGGATTCAGCCTAGTTCAGTGACCGAGGTAAGGAGTTTTGTGGGTCTTGCCAGTTATTATCGTAGGTTCATCAAAAACTTTGCATCCATTGCAACTTACTTGACAAGGTTGACTCAAAAGGAGGTGACGTTTGTTTGGTCAGACCAGTGTCAAGAGAGCTTTCAAAAGCTCAAGACACTGTTGGCTACAACACCTATTCTTTTGTTGCCGGTTGAAGGTAAAGATTCATTGTGTATTGTGATGCTTCACTTTTGGGTTTGGATGCTGTGTTGATGTAGGATAAGAATGTTATTGTGTATTCTTTGAGGCAGTTGAAGCCTCATAAAAGGAATTACCCAAACCATGATTTAGAGTTGGCAGCGGTGATATTTTCATTAAATATTTGGATACACAATCTTTATGGTGTCAATTGTGAGGTCTTCACAGACCATCATAGTCTGCAACATGTGTTTACTCAAAGGGATTTGAATCTAAGGCAGAGACGGTGGATGGAATTATTAAAGGACTATGATGCGACCATTTAGTATAATCCAAGTAAGGCCAATGTGGTGGCTGACACATTAAGCCGAAAGGTCGTAAGTATGGGCATCTTGTCATTCTTGAGAGTGTCCAGGAGACCATTAGCTAGAGAGTTTCAGACTCTAGCATCCTTGAGCATGCAGTTTGGGGTCTCGGACAAGGGTGGAATGTTGGCTAGTGTCCCGGTAAAATCAGCCTTTGTGGAGCAGATTAAGGCCAAACAGTCTGAGGATAAGAAGTTGAATGCGCTCCAAAATAAGGTGGTGAGCAGGGAGGGGGAGAACGCCACCCTCGACGATGGAGAGGTGTTGTGGGTTAGAGAAAGGTTATGTGTTCCTTGGGTTGGTTGCTTGATTAGTGATATACTTTTAGAGGCTCATGATTCTCTCTATTCTATTCATCAAGGCACTACCAAGATGTACCGTGACTTGAGACAACTTTATTGGTGGCCGGGGATGAAGAGGGACATAGTGGATTATGTGTCCAAGTGTCATAACTGTCAACAGGTAAAGTATGAATACCAAAGGTTTGCGGGCTTACTTTAGAGGATGCCTATACCAATGTGGAAGTGGGAGCATATTGCCATGTATTTTGTGGTAGGTATCCCTAAGACATTGGGAAAGTTTGGGTGATAGTTGATCGACTAACGAAATCAGCTCATTTCTTGCCTGTTCGGGTAGATTACATCTCTCGGCAGTTGGCAAAAATATATGTCAAAGAGATCATCAGACTTTATGGGGTGACACTTTCTATCATTTCAGACAAGGATGCAAAGTTTACTTCTAAATTTTAAGACAGATGCATGAGAAGTTGGGCACTAAGCTTACCTTTAGCATGAATTTTCATCCTCAGACTAATGGTCAGTCAGAGTGGACAATTCAGGTGCTAGAGGATATGTTGAGAGCCTGCGTGATTGATTTTGGTGGTCATTGGGACCAATTCCTCTCGTTGTGTGAGTTTTCATACAATAATAGCTACTACTCCAACATTGATATGGCTCCATTTGAGGCACTTTATTGGAGAAAGTACAGGTCACCTATTGGTTGGTTTGAGGCAGGAGATGTCAAACTTTTGGGCATCAATTTAGTGAAAGAGGCGCAAGAAAAGGTAAAATTCATTCAGACTAAGATGTTGGCTATCCAAAGTAGACGGAAAGAGTATGCACACCGAAAGGTGAGGGACATGTACTTCAAGGCTGGGGAGCAAGTGTTGCTCAAGGTGTCTCTTATGAAGGGAGTCATGAGGTTTGGTAAAAGGGGCAAGATCAGCCCTCGATATATTGGTCCCTTTGAGTTTCTTAAGGAAGTGGGTCCAGTTGTGTACAGGTTAGCCCTACCACTAGGTTTGTCAGGGGTTCATTCAGTATTTCATGTTTCTATGTCAAAACTATACTATGGAGATGGAGACTACATTATTAAGTGGGATTCGGTGCTTTTGGATAAGGACTTGACTTACGAGGACGAATCGATGTCGGTACTTGATCGTGACGTTCGTAAGTTGAGGATGAAGGAAATTCATTAGGTGATGGTTCAATGGAAGCATTGTTCAATTGAGGAAGCCACATGGGAAATCGAAAAGGACATGCAGGATAAGTACCCCCAGTTGTTCGAGGATATAGGTACTCTTTTCCTTTCTCATTTTGGCCTGTTTTTCTAGTTTGATCGTTCGGGGATGAACGATGGGTAAGTTGGTATCTATTGTAATGAATCTCTTGATCGTTATGTAAAAGTCTTACGTTCCAAATTTCGTGTCTAAATTCTTTTCGATTTAGAAGTTATAAATTTTAGACTAGGCTAGTTTCGCTCTATTTTGGAGTGAGGGGTAGTATTGGAAAATTTGGGAATAATTTAGACCAGTTTAGTGGGAACGGTGTTGATTCCTAGTTAGCTAAGGTGATAAGGAACCTGTAGGATTTTACGGAACTAAATTTGGGTTAGTAGAACTCCCGAAATTGACCTTAACGTAAAGGGTATTGTTCAGACTGTCCCAGGATCAAGGTGTGTTGCAAAAAGGGGCATTTTTGGATGAAGACAGACATTCTATCCGTCGACACCGCGATAGCGATTGACACACTGCTATAGCAGTGAGCTATAGCAAAATAATTACCGCTATAGCGGTGGTTAAAAGTGGTCAAGGCCGCTATAGCGGTGGCCTACTGCAGATTAAAGGGATTAAACCCCAAAATATTTATTATTTTATAAACTCATTTTGGGGCAAGAGGAAGGCGATTTAGGGCAAAAATCACCGGTTTACGTCCATTTAACTTCGTTAAGGTAAGGAATTCACTCCCTTAAACTTGTAATTACTTCTTAATCTTTAGAAGGCGTAAATTACTGAGTTCGGGAAGGGTTTTAGGGAGATTTTGGTATGTTTACTAGTGCAAGGTGAAATTGAGCATTAGGTTAATGGGTTTTGTTTGTTAACCATGAAATTGGCCCTGCATTTCGTTAATTCACTAATCATTCCATGAAATTGGTAGTTTTAGATGAATTACGGGGAAAATAGCCCTAGAGCGGTTAAGGAATGATTATGAACAGAACTAAGGGGGTTCGGGGCGGCTTATAACTCTTTCCATGTCAGGTCATTTCATTAATGCGGTGTTTGTATGCATGTTTTAGACCACGAGCTAGCAGAAAGGGCACGAAAGGGAAAAACTCCAGCTTTGAGTTGTGCAAACTTGGTTTGAGGTAGGTGATGGGGTGTAATTAATCAAAATTGTGTTATATGTTCATATTAACTACTTTGTAGTGTGATTGGTTAATCCGTGTGGTGTGCTTGGTCATTGTAATGTCTATTTGGTTTATGACTTGGCCTCTTTATATTGTAAATTGTGGAATGTTTCGGCATTTTAGACGTTCTCAAGGGTTGTTGGATTAAGGATTATAGACATTCATGTCTGGGGTTTTTAGTACATGGACGGTAATAATCCCCTGCAGGTCATAGCTAGAGGGTGGGTATATAACCCTTAGCATGTGTGTATGGGTTTCAAGATATGTATTAATAAGACGATTCCTTGAGTGAATCAGAGAATTTGTATTGTTGTGCTTGTCCTTATTGGTTGTCTTGAATTGAGTTGCATATCATTGCCTTAATGACACTTTTTGACTTGTTGGCTTGTCTCTTGAAGGCTACTTGTACATATATGTTGAATGTTTGATATGTAAGCATGTATCAGATAATTGTACTATAGTTTAGTTAAGTGTCCATATTTCCATCTTGGGTTATTCAAATGATCCTATCAGTACACTGTGGTTTATTTGTGTACTGATACTACACATGTATTTACTTCTGTGAGTACAACACATATTCCAGCAAATTCATCGAGACCTTACTTGTGATTTCAGCAGTGGATTCCATATTTCAGGGTGAGCAACACATTCGGGCTACCATGAGATTTTTCTCTTATCTAGACATTGTCTTTTGTTTGGACTTGTTACTTGTTACAGTTTTGGGGTTGCATCCCCACTTGATATTTTTAGTATGTTTTGGTACACCGACTTTTGGATCCTAGGGGATTTCTGTTTGGTATTTTATTCCGCACATTCTTAAGTTGTTGGATTGAATGGTTATTACACTACTTATGGGATAGTTCTCGTACTTTTACTTGAGTGTTGATCAATGCTTCCGGGGTTATTGGTTCTCTCACCGGCTGAGTAGTGTGGGTGTCACTCACGACGAATTTGGGTTGTGACATTACTTCTCCCCCTCTCTCTGTATTTTTTCTTTCTTTCAGCCCAAAATCTTGATACTATGTTCGCCCCTCAAGTTGTCACGCAAGTACCTGCCCAACGCGGTTGCAATAACCAAGATGCTCAGATCTATTGCATCAATTTCGCTCCCAGATTCCCTCCGCCATCCTTCTAGGTTTATTGTTGCCACATTGTTGATTGAAAAGAATTGCCTTATGTTATAATGCACTACTTTGATGAATTTATTGTTACAAAAATCACTTTGTTCAATAATTAAATTGGATCATGAGTAAAGTCACAATGAATTGTTGAATTCTTCTTTTCTTATAAGACCAATTTCAAGTTTTACTTTGACATTCCAATCTCCAAGCTGTTTATTCCCACTTTCAGGTTTCAATTTAAAGAACAAATTAATTGGTGAAAGGGTAAGGAGTGTACCTTGATTGTTCGGTATGTGAAAGGCCGACTGAAAGAAGCCCTGAAAATAAGACAGCACAACAACAAATGAATAATCGTATAGATCTGTTAGCGACAGAGAATAAAAAAATAAGAAATTGGTGGAGTATATAAAGTAGGAAAAGTCTAAACATTACAATTACATAGAGGTGAAGTGCGGTGGTATTTGGTGTTAAAGCTTTGATAAGTTTGAGTGAGAAAGGGTAATTAGTATACCTTGGTTGGGGGGAGGGTTTTACCGCAAAGGGAAGAAGAACATGGAGAGTGTGAGTGATGTAGGTGTTCAATTTCAGTGGATATTAGGGTGAATAGGCTGAAGAGTTGGGAGAGAAGAAGGTGAATAGGTTGAAGAGTTGGGAGAGAGATGGTATATGGAATTGGTCGTGTCCTTTGGTGAGGTGCCGGTTTAGGTTGAAGGCATTTTAATTGATTTAATAAATCAATTTATGAATGAGTATATAAGCGAGTAAATGTTCAGGAAAAAATATTAAAAGGTAGGATGTATTGTAGTTGTGCCACATCATCAGGGCTATGACCCTTTTTTATATATATACAAGACAACCCTGACTTCACTTATAGCGCAGATGATAATATGTCACTTGTCAGAACCACTTTGGGACACTTATTATGTTAGTAAAGAAATATTTAAGCTTAAAAAGGTGAACTAAGTAACTAAGGCAAATCACTTAGGGAAATCATCCACAGAAAACAACTCGAGATAGGTCTACAACAAATAAACATTTAGGCTTTTAATATGAGGCCTATATGATCTATTATAAGATTCACAAAAATACATAGCAATTAGTAACTATGCCAATACAGATTTCACATACAAAAATACATATCCACATATTGAAAAAGGATATGATATCACTTAACTATGTCTCAATTTCAAATTCTTTACAATCAACTATATGAACTCAACCTCATTCGGGTCTGTTTCATTACACACCAGACATATAAGTTATTTGGACGAACGAAATATTTCAAATTCCTTTAATTCCGGTACAACTAAGTATAGTTGCATACAAGTTCTTGTGCTTAAAATTCAAGTGTTTTGGGCTCTTATTGAAAAATTATATTCTTGCACTTTTATCCTATTCATCTTTCCAAAACATATGTCAACTTATTATTGGTTTTACCTTACACCTATAAGTGTATTTTTATTTCATATATTGACTTGCCTTCATTTTCAAGTAGACAGAACACTTATGTCAATTTTCTCTTTTCAATTGTCATAAAAGATCCTATATACTCAAAACAACTTGTATAAATTCAAGAAAATATCAATCCTTCTAAATTTTCAAATCTTCTCCTAAATAATATCGAAACATGACAAGCAATGTACATAGACAATCTGTCATGTCCACATAAAAACTACTATCGAATTAATAAACTGACAATAGTGCATAACCAAGTTTTTTTTACGGTTTTTTTTTATTTTTTTATTGAGACCTGAACATCCTTTTTTGTCAAGTTATTTATTTTCATGATATCTGTCCATGTAAAAGTTCATAAACTTGATTTGGTGAAACGAAGGAAATTTTAGTTGTTTCAATACCTGGAAGAGCAGAGGTTGTCTTCAAGGCCTTATGCTTGTCTCTGACATCTTGCAACTCCAAGTTTTAAAAAAAATCATCCGAGCCAAGTAAAAAAGAAAAAACATAAAATAGTCAACTCTTTGCAAAATCAAAGGTAAAAAAAAAGTATCAAAAATCAAACATAGCACCGTTGAAACATGAAACACCAAGTAAACATGAAAGGAACAACTATATTAATGTTAAGGAAAAAGAGAGATTTACCTAGAAAAAGAGAGATTTACCTATTGAGAAAAATAACAGGAACAAAGATAAATTCTCTTTGAGAGAGCAATTTAGAAAAAATAAAAAATTCAAACAGAAAATTAAAGAAGAAGAAAAAAGGAGGCGTTGAAAAAGCGGTCCTTGGGGTTTTTTCGTTGCGACTCTTCGCGTCCTTCTTTTTTTGGAAAAATTACAAAAAAAAAATGCAACTAGTAATGTTACATTGCAAAAGATAGTCCACTCTATGTTACATTATTAAATATGACCCAATTGTATAGGAAAATAAAGTTACTTTACATCCTTAGCCAAATTATTACTCTCTCTCTCACATCTCACATCTTCATCTTACAAAATAGGAAAATTGTTGTCTCCTTTCATTTTTGTGATGCTCCTTTACTTGATTATTGATATGAAAATGGCTCCGTACATGAGAACTAACTACTACTAATTAAAGTAGCACTGACTAAATTAGTTTATGCTTCTTTTAGCTGGATGTAAGATTACAAAATATGGACTATTTGGTAGTTGTTTCTTCCATTTATGGAAGTTATTTACCAATTTGGTTCATCGTCGTTGATTAGTTTTGTGTTTCTTTGATTATGTACCTGTGAAACAAATGAAAAGGATGCTAAAGTTTTTGCTATTTCATTTTCTCTGTTTTTCTTGTACGTTACCAGGTAACTAAGATTTTGTAGTAATCCGTTAACGCATTTAGTTGGTTATCGGTCATCTTACAGTCTTATTAGTCTCTCTAGAATTGTATATTTAGTGGTTCGTACTTCTATTAGCACGAAATGATTTGGACAGACTTCTTATTTAATGGTTCGTACTTCTATCAGCAGATGAGGTTAAATTCTTTTCGAATCAAGGAAGAAGACAAAGTCAAATTTTTGTATAATATTTGTATAATATTGTATATGAGTCTACTATACGTACACCTCTTATAATTTTGTATAATATATATTAGGTGTGTATATACAATTGCACAATAATATACATAATTATACAAATATATACATACGTTAATATAATGTTTAAACAATGTATCTACATTATATAAGTGTGTATAAAATGGAAGGGAAGAAAAAAATTATCGAAATAAAAAGACTATATTGTATATACAACAATATACAATACAGTATACAAATATCTACACTTTTGTACCAAAAAACAGACTTCGTCTTCTTCCTCAAATCCAAGCATCAAATACATTCAAAAACACCTCAAAACTACACCAAATCATCCAAAATTTCAGATTTGGGCTCCTCAATACATAACTGATCTTTTATAACTATACCCACTTGAAACAGAGCTTATTTACGAAAATGTTGAAATCTCAAATTGTTGAAAAAAACTCAAACCAATGCTAAATTTTTCACCAATTTGTTTGAAGTTTTTTGGGAGAGAATTGAGAAAGAATTGAAGTGAAAATCGTGAAGAAGAAGCTGGGAATTTGGTATGAGAAGTGTTGTTCCCTATATAACTAGAAAGAAAAGTTAGTTTACAATTAATGACCAAATGGGATTTTGGGCTATAAAGTGTAAAGTATATTTTTGGCTAATTAAATGTAAAGTATATTTGTTAGTTGTACTTTTGTGTAATTATCCATTTTTTTTTCATGTCCTTTTTTTCCTCAGGAAAAGTTGTAAAATTTTGTGGAAAAAAGTTAAATAATTCTAAGGGCGCCACGTAGACGGGTCTATGATATATATAGATTATAAAGCTAAATAAAGAGTAACAATCCTTCCTCCCATGTTTAAATTATTATTAATTATATAAAGCTAAATGAAGAGTAACGATCCTTCGTCCCATGTCCTTCAGTGTATGAACATCAAATTAGTTTATTTTCATCATTAACACTGACATTTGTGTCCTCTTTTGAACGATATTGATGATTAAAAAATAATGAAATGTAAATCTTTTTCCTCTTAATAAATTCCAGTAGTGCTTTCTTTGGTGCTTGATACAGATAAGCCTTGTATATACGAAGTAGTATTTAATTTCAAATAAATATAACTTCTAATCGTTTTATTCAACCGGTAAGTTAAAGATTCGAGTTACGTTAGAGGATAAGCGGACACTATTAATTCTCCTAAAGTAGAAAGAAAGAAAAACTATTTTATTCATAACTTGAGGAGAGAAGAACCCAATTTCTTTTTTTTAAAAAAGAGGTGAGAAGAACCCTAATCTTGAAAATCACAATGCTCAAAAGCTAAGTTGCTCGGACTCTCCAAAAATGTTGCCGCACCCCTGTTGGATCCTTTAAAAAGACATTATTTTTGAAGAATCCGACATACACCCATTGACATTTTTGAAAAGTCCAAGCAATATAGCTACAAGGAAGTGACTATGATATCACTATTCTATACCATCCGGGCAAAGTGAATGTGGTAGCGGGTTTCTTGAGCTGAAAGGAAGTGACTATAGGAATCTTAGCCTTCATTTCAGTTTTGTAGTGGTCGTTGGATTTGGATATCCAGCCCTTATCTAACTTGATGGTTTGTCTTGATATTTCTGACCCCAGGAGGATTATTGCTAGTGTTGAGGCCAGATCTACCTTGTTGTAGCAGATTCAGGGTAGCCAGTTTAAGGATAGTAGGCTTCATAGCATTCGAGGTCAGGTGCTGAGAGGTGAGTCTAGAAAGGATACATTAGATTCAGAGAGTGTTCTGAGATTTGATGACCATATTTGTGTTTCAAAGATTAGAGATTTGATTCTGTTGATTCTTTGTGAGGCTCATAGCTCCAGGGATTCTATTCACCCCGAGACAGGTAAAAAGTATAAGGATCTGAGGCAGCATTATTGGTGGAGTGGTATACAGAGAGGTGTAGTGGAGTTTGTGGCTTAATGCCTTTGTTGTCAGTAATAAAGGCTGTGCACCAGAGGCCTGGTGGATTACTTCAGCAACTACCCATTTCAAGTGGAAATGGGGGAGAGTTACTGTAGATTTTGGAGGTGGTTTGCCTCGTACTTCTCGTGGTTGTGATAATATTTGGGTCATCTTGGATCGATTGACCAAGTTTTGCTCATGTCATCCATATTAAGATTTCCTACAGTGTCGAGAGGTTGGCTCATGTCTATATTCGAGAGGTGGTTCGCCTATATGGGGTACCTGTATATACAATCTTAGACCGAGGCTCTCAGTTCACTTCTAGCTTTTGGAGGATATTTTAGGAGGAGTTGGGTACCCAGGTTGACCTTAGTACCACCTTTCACCCTCAGACTAATGGGCAGTCAGAGCAAACTATTCATGTGTTAGAGGACATGCTCCGTGCTTATGTGTTGGATTTTGGGGGTCAGTGGGACCATTTTTTACCTTTGGCGGAGTTGTATATAATAATAACTTTCATTCGAGTATTTAGATAGCTCCATTCGAGCCACTGTACAGTAGGCGATGTCTATCTTCGGTTGGTTGGTTTGAGACTTCTAAGGTTAGGCCTCGTGGTACAGACTTGCTTTGTGAGTCATTGGATCGAGTTCGGGTGATTCAGGATAGGCTGCGGGCATCTCAGAGTAGGCAGAAGATTTATGCTGATCGTAGGCGTCGTACATTGAGGTTCAGAGTTGGTGATAGGGTCTTTTTATGAGTATCGCTCATGAAGGGCATGATAATGTTTGGGAGGAGGGACAAGCTCAACCCCAGATATATTGGGCCATTTGAGATCCTGCGGACTATTAGGGAGGTAGCATATGAGTTGTCATTGCCTCCTGCCATTTCAACCTTTCACCCGGTGTTTCATGTATCTATGTTGTGGCAGTATATCTCAGATGAGTCGCATATACTTTGGTGGGACTTAATTTAGTTGGATGAGAGGTTGGCATTTATAGAGGAGCCTGTGTCCATTTTGGCCAGAGATGTCAGGAGGTTGCGCTCTAGATACATTCCTGTAGTTAAGGTTCAGTGGTATCTTCGTCCAGTTGAGGAGTCCACTACCTAGGAGACCGAGCATGATATGTGGATCCAGTATCCCTACCTATTCGAGCCTTCAGTTATTTCCTTATCCTTTATTTTTGCGGACGAAAGTCCTTTTAGTAGTGGATGTTGTAATGACCCTTCCGGTTATTTCTTTCATTTTTATGTATTTTTTGTGTTTAGAGCTTTCCTATAACTGCCCCAAGTTATTTATGACTTGCTGGGACTAACAGTTCAGTTTTCGGACAGTTTGTTTGAGAATTTTATTAATATCGAACGTGTTATGGAATATTTAAATTAAATTAAAATTTGGTAGAGATATATTTTATTACCTTTCTAAAATATTTTAGATATTTATGACATACTTTTAGTTATGGTACAGTTATATGATTTTATAACTTATTAAGCTTGTAAGCGGATATAGTGAATCTAGATATGTTAAAATATTATTATTATATAATAGAGGCTTTATTCAAAATAATTTTCTATTAATTATGGTATATTCAAAAAGTTATATTTATTTTACCACGAGCATATGCAATACCCGAGTACATATATGTAATAGAACCCACCTAAGATTTAATAGATACGGAAGGATGGGGTGGTTGACACCACCCATCCCACGTGGAAGGAGTTAAAAGAAAACAACAAAATTCATTCGCTATGTCACCTAGGAGCCTTCCATTTTCTTTTCCTTCAATATACTTTATCTAATATTCATATATCCTCCAAAAAGTTTATAAGTGCAGATTGTTTCATATTTTCTCTTTCAATATGCTTTTCTTGGATTTCAGTTCTTGCCAACATAAGGCAAATACATATTCTACTATCTTAGTACATACACACTTTTATATATATCCTTGCAATTTAGAAACTTTGGGCATTTATTTTGTCTGAACTATAAGGAGAATTTCATCACTTCACTTGCTTATTTTGTTAGTAAATGAAGTCATGATTTTTGAATATAGTATCAGCTGCGCACTCTCATCATTAGTACGTTGATGAGTAGTAAATTTTTTTGGGGAAAAATATTTTGCCTCTATATTCGATCCCGGAAGAGAATTGATTATCTACAACACGTTATTCAAGCTCGGGTTCTAGTGGAGCTCTATTCGGAGACTTCTCGGAGGGGCTTTTAACTTTGGTGTTGTATTCGTGAGCGTAGCTTTGGATTCTAGGTAGGCTAGGCTTACCCTATCTTTAGATTGAGCTTATTATGGTATTAGTGTTCTATTATGCTAGTTTTGGGCAGGTGGTTGTAGCACGGTATCGTTTGAAATATTTTTTGCCATATTTTTCAGGTTAGGACCCCATTATTGTAGATTTTGGGCCCGTTATCCCTTAGTATGGTGTAGTATTTATGAGCTTAGGGCGTGATATTAAGCTTGGAAACCTTGGATTTCTTCGTTATAGCCAGTTCTGTATATATTTATATGAATGCATTTCATATTCTAGTTCGGGACCAGCATATACTTTATTTCTGTTATTCATTATGAGTTTTGGCACAACTTTGGCATCGGTTATAGTATGGTTTGGGTTTCAGTTTTACAGTTAAGTTTGGTTACTTATGGGTTCACTGTATTCTAGTTATTTTATGATTACTATGAGTTCCAGTTCCAGTCCGACATCTGATTATGATATGATAGAGGTGTTCTGGCGTTGATTACAATTGTTATGGGAGTATTGACAGTGGTACTGAGTTCTGTTGTACATGAGTTATGTTGCCTCTCGTTATTACCCACTCTTTTCAATTCAAATTCGGCATATGACCTCTCGTTATTATCTATTATTATCGGTTCAAGCCCATCGTCTGGCCTCTCGTTATTATCCATTAGTGCCGGTTCAAGCCTGGTGCACATCTGGAGGGTTTATTATGGCTTTGGGATAAGGTGGTTACATGAGATAAGTTCGATTACGAGTTGCTTATGCTTTTACTTTAGTTGTTTCTTGTGTGCACCCACCAACTTATGGGGGCTCAGTAGGGTTAATTATTTTCTTCTGTGTGCCTTCTGGGCTTATGGGGGCCCAGTAAGGCTATAGTTAGTTGTATTTCTTATCGTTGGGTTGTTTATTTCCTGTATTGCCTCTATTTATTTCCTTTATCGCACTTGCATAGTTGAATAACTATTTAGTTTTCCACCCCTTTCACTGCTAATTTAGCTTATACTCTCGCATTTTAGTTATGCTTTTACTATATTTGAGCTCAGTCGGCCGATGATGCCTACCGAGTACCCATTGCTTTGGTACTCATACTGCACTTCTGTATTTTTTTCCTGATGCAGACCCGAGTACGAGCCACCAGTATTGACATGATTCTCTGACCCAGTACTAATCTGGAGCAGGGTGAGCTTTCTAGAGTCCGAGGCTGATCCCCCTTCATTTGTTCCAATATAGTCTTTTGCCTTCTAGACTACTATGTATATATTATGCATATTTTTTTATACTGTCTAGTACTCTTCTTTTTGTTAGTAGTGGCTCTAGTACTGGCTTTACCAGGTCTTGGGTGGGATCATCTTTTATATTTTGTCCTCTTCTTTCCCCCTGTACGTTATATTATATATGCATGCTTCTACGCTTCCGCTTATGTCTTTATTGCTGGTGTTGACTTATTCATGTCTTTCCTTATTTTCCACCCGTTACTCCTCGTTCCGGGCTATGGCTTTGATTGCCTACTGGTGGGATGGAGCAGGCGCCATCATGACTTGAGAAATTAGTTCGTGACAAATGTATTTCATTCGAAGTTTATGTTATTTACATATTATGGCTTGACTCAGTTCTAGAAGTCTCGCCTTTATGAGTTTTCTTTCATATTTTCTATTGTCCTTTCTTGTGTGGGATTTTCCTTACCTACTAAGGCTAGTTCGAAGTAGGTGCCATCATGACCTTGACTTTAGGGTCATGACATGATTATTCTGGTCTCTGGACATGATACAGGTGTAAGAACATGAGTTGTCGATGATATTCCAAGGAAGGAAGGGTGTTTGTTGGAATTATCCTTTGATTTAGGAATTATTTATTTAATGTTCATTTGGCTTTTTATTTAATTGAATTGGTCAGCTCCTAGTTGTGGGTTTTATGTGTAATAGCAAAGTCTCTGTAAAAGTCTATATAATGACTTACCCCTAATTCTGTTGAAATTCATAGAGCTATGCAATACTTTTTTTTCTTCTGGTGTGTATTCAGGAACAAGTTTGATCCAAAAGAAAGAAAAACACATGAGAGGGAGAATTTACCCAGAAATTTATTCTTCATTTATGGCTTCAGAGATCAACTTTTTTTCAAGCAGTCATTCCTCACTTTTATTGTCACTGTGACCATTAGAATATACTGATGGAGAATTTCTTATGATCAAAGGAGTATTGGGCAATTGTTAAGGATGGTATCAACATTCTGGCAGAAGGTGAAACTTTTATGAATGCTCAAATGGCAGAGTTGTAAGCAACAAATTTGAAAGATCTAAAAGCAAAGAATTATCTCTTTCATGCTATTGATCGTCCCATCCTAGGAATTATTCTTTGAAAAGAAACTTTTAAGGATATTTGGGATTCCATGAAGAAAAAATATCAAGGCTCTTCCAGAGTGAAGCGTGTGTAGCTTCAAGCTTTAAGTAGGGATTTCATGACCTTGCATATGAAGGAAGGAGAGTATCAAATGTGCTCTATGTTCCTGCTTTAAAAAGCAACTTATTTAGTGTTGGACAATAGCAAGAAAAAGGATATTTTATTCTTATCAAGAGAGGTGTTAGTGAGATTTATAGTCCTACTAGAGAAGTTATTGTTGTTGTGAAAATGAATTCAAACAGGTTATTTCCCTTGTATAGTGAGAATATTCAATTTTGTTTAAAAGCGGATGTAAAAGATCCTTCATGGGTGTTGCATTTTTGATATGGTCATTTGGACTTTGGTGGTTTGAAGATCCTTCAGAAGAAAAATATGGTGAGAGGCCTTCCTAAATTGTTGTTCCTTCCAAAGTTTGTGAAGAATGTGTTGTTGGCAAATAACACCGATCTCAGTTCCCGAAAGGTAAGTCATGGCGAGCAAATGAGGTGTTGGAGTTGGTTCACACAAACATTTGTGGGCCAATAAAAGTCGTACTTTTTCTCTTCGAGATGTGACACCGGAGCAGGCTTGGAGTGGAAGGAGACTAGTTGTAGATCATTTTTGAATATTTGGATGCATTTTCTATGCACATGTCCCAGATGTAAATAGAAAAAAGCTTGATGATAAAGGCGATAAGTGTGTCTTTCTTCGTATTAGTGAGACGTCAAAGTCATACTAGTTATTTAATCCTTTGACAAAAAGGATGTATAGTGAATAGTAGAGATGTTTTCAATGAAGACAATACTTGGAAATTAGATGATGATCTGAATAGTCAAGTTCTATGCGATGATTAATATGAAGAAGTAGCTCTATGGTCTGAAATTCCAACAAACGTCGCTCCAGCTACTGAAGTTTTGCCACTAGAAGAAGAATCTATGCAATAGAGCAAGCTGTTTCTCATGTCCAAAAAAGACCTACATGGATGCAAGATTATGAGGTAACCGGTGTTAGCATCAATGATGAGACAATTGCTTATTTTGCATTGTTTGCAAATTGTGACCCAATAAATTTTGAAAGTATTTTCCAATAAACAAAATGGAAGGAGGAAATTGATGTTGTAATTTTAGCAATTGAAAAAAATATCACTTGGAGCTTACTGATCTACCAAAAGAGCAAAAGTCAATTGGAGTTAAATGGTTTATAAAACCAAACTTAGTGAGAATGGTGAAGTTGGCAAGTACAAGGCGTGCTTAGTGGCAAAAGGATATAAGCAAGATATGGTATGGATTTCAATGATGTCTTTGCTCTAATAGTTAGACTCGACACTATAAGATTGGTGGTGGAATTGGAAGCCCAAAACAACTGTCTATTTATCAATTGGACGTGAAATTGGCCTTCCTACATGGAGAATTACAAGAGCAAGTATATGTCTATTAAGCCCCTGGTTATATTAACTATGGCAGAAAAAATAAAGTTTGCAATATGAGAGACTTTAGAAAATGCCCTTATGAGCATACACATTATACTAAAATTGAAGAAAGAAAGCTTGTCATTGTATGATTATATGTAGATGATTTAATTTATACTGAAATGATTATGTATTGCTTAACAGTTTTAAGCAATTGATGATGACTGAGTTTGATATGTCAGATCTTGGCTTGATGCATTATGTTCTGGGAATTGAAGTGAGTCAATCTTCTAGTAGAATTTCTGTTTCACAAAATAAATATGTCCAAGAAATTTAAAGGAGGTTTGGAATGAGAAATTGCAATTCTGTCACCACGCCAGTAGAGATGGGGCTGAAGCTTGCAAAAAATCCTAGAGGAAAGAGGATTGACAACACTTCCTACAAGCAGATCGTGGGAAATTTAATGTATTTAACAACCACTAGACCTAATATAATGTACTCTGTAAGTCTTATAAGTTGGTACATGGAATGTCCAAGAGAGACTCACTTGCTGGCTGCTAAAAGAATTATCAGGTATTTGCAAGTTATTGATGATTTTGGCATTTTGTACAAGAAAGGATGAAAATCATATTTAATCGGCTTCACAGATAGTGATTTTACTGGAGAAAATCATATTCTCAGTTATGATTTTATGTTTGGGTCATGTGCTATTTCATGGTATTTCAAGAAGAAGCTAATTGTTACTTTGTCGACTACAAAAGAAGAATTTGTGGCAGCAACTGTGCGCACCACTCAAGCAATCTGGTTGAATTTTCTGGCATAATTATGTCTTCTTCAAAAAAAAGACAAATCTAATTTACTGTTATAACAATTCAACGATTAAGCTTTCTAAAAATCAAGTGTTACATGGGAGGAGCAAACACATTGATGTGAAATTTCATTTCCTGAGAGCTCACAAAGGATAAGATCATTGATTTTGTCTATTGCAAAAGTGAAGACCAAGTTGTTGATATTTTAACCAAGCCTCTCAATTATATAGCAACTTTGAATTTGCAAAAGCTACTAGGAGGGAGGTTGTTGCTTGTGAAGACAATTAAACTACAAATCTATGACTTACCAATTTAAGGGAGGGCTTGTTAAAATTATCCTTTGATTAGGAATTATTTATTTAATGTTTGTTTGGTCTTTTATTTAATTTGAAAAAACTTGGGGGTATTTTTTTTTGTTAGTTAGTTAATTATTATATTTATTTATATAGAGAAATTAAGAAAAAATGCCAAAAAAAGGAGAAAAAATATAAATACGAATGGAGGCTATAGAGAACATCACCTATATATATTGATTGAATTGGTCAGCTCCTAGTTATTAGGGAGTGGACGAGTGCTTTTAGTAGATTCTGTTAGGTGTCCCAGTTAATCACGGGTCTTATGTGTACAAGTGAAGTCTTCGTAAAAGTCTGTACAATGACTTACCCCTGTTGCTATTGAAAGACAGAGATTTGCACAGTACTTATGCTTTTCCTCTGGTGCATATTTCTAACAGCTTTATTCATTGTTTTGTTTGCAATATTCTATCAGTGTTATCTTAGATTCTTCCATTGATGACAATGTCATATGGATTCTTTCTAACAATAGAAAGTTCACTGTGAAATCTTCTTGGATGCGTCTCAGACAGAAAAGAAACTGCAAAGCAATTGACTAACCTAATTTGCAGAAGGATATCCCTTTCAAAATGTCCTTCCTCACTTGGAAGACAATTCCCAATAAACTTTAGACTGATGAAAGAAAAAAAAAACTTGGGATAGATGTACTGCCTACTTGCCACTTTTGTACCACTGAAACGTGAGTACCACTTTGGAAAGCTTTGACTATCTCTTCTGTAGAAGTGATTTTGCCAAGAGCATATGGCACCACTTTACTAGTCCCCTAGAAATTCTTTACAGAAACATAAGCTTAAGGATGGTTCGACTTAATCAGTAGAAATCCAAAATCGCTTCATCCTTTTGACACCTACATTATCAATCCATCCATACACTATATTATATATAATATTATGTTTATGCTTATGAAGATTATGAAGAAACCATTCAGAAAAGAAAAATTTGGAGAACACCAGTGAAGAATATGTCAAGCATGTAAAACAAATTTACATCAAAGAACTATCAACATTTGAAGTGGAAAAGACCCCTTTCTACCTTAGTAAAGCTTAACAAATAGTGATGGAAGTTGCATTCAAGGTACTTATGGGACAGGGTACAAGAATAACTATCTGGGCTTACTGATGGGATAGGGTACAAGCAACATAGCTAAAGCAGTAGCTATGCTTTTTGGATTAAGATGGTATGCTTACAATAATTTCAAATTTTCTATGGATGAAACTGATTCTCTTTTGCTCACTAACTACATCAAGGATGAATGGAAGATTCCCTGAGCACATGCTAGACAAGAGAGTGATTCATGCAACAATGATTCTGACATAAATGGCAAAAGGTAGATCATACTCATTCGATCTTGGTGAAAGGTTAAAGGAATCAAGAGCTCTAAAAAGTCTTAAAATGATTTGCCTCTACTGTGAGGAAATAGAGCTTATTTTCATAGAGAAAAAGCTTTAAGGTACAAAGTGTCTAGTAGGGCTTTCTCATATAATATGATCAGAGATATGTTGTTTCTCCACTAAAAAAGTGTAGAGTCAAACCATTAAAAAGGTTTGCATCACCATATTCATAAGAGCAATAGACCGCCTCAATTTACTATGCTTTCCAAAGTGCAACTGCTAGATTGCCTGGAGGTGTTGGAACTAGAGTTGACATGGGTGTTTTGGTAAGGGACTCACAGTTCATTGTTTAGGATAATTTTGAATCACAAATTAATAAAAGTTCTAAGTGGAGAATTGGACCTTTTAACTATGAAAAAGATCTCTTTGTAAAATATTAGAAGGGACGACGTCTGTGGACTTCTTTACATGAAGATAGACAGGGAGAAAATTTTCAATATGATTCGACAAAGAGTATGAAGAAGGCTATGAAAAATGAACTCTGAAATGAAAATTATATTTGATGAAGTGTTCATCAATCTTTTTTCGAAAGATAGTTAATCTAAGGTAAGACAACCAAATATGGCAGAAACAGGTCAATTTTTGAAGAAAAGAGTGAACTTTCTTGTCATACATCCAATTGTTCGCGAGACAGGTCAATTTTCAAGGAAAGTAATGAAACCACTTGTAAGACATTCAACTGTTACATAGCCAGGTTAATCTTCAAGGTAAGGAGTGATCCCTCTTATAGGACAACCAATAGTGGTGGAGCCAGGTCAATCTTTGAGGAAATGAGTAAACCACCCTCTTGTAATACAACCTAATATGGCTAAAAATGGTTAATAGTCTAGGAAAAGAGTGCACTCTCATTTAAGACAGTCAAATGTGTATGAATCAGGTCAATCTTTAAGGAAAAGAGTGATTGACCTCAACCAGTTGCAAGAGATTTAGAACTCTTCAAATCTGCTTCAATGGGAAAATATTCAGATTCAAAAACCCTCTAAATCTGCTTCAATGGGAAAATATTCAGATTTAAAAACCAATACTACGTCTTAGTATTATCTTTTAGAATTTCCACTTTTGCTAAAGAATTTGTTTCCTCCAAATTTGCAATTTCATAAAACAATCGAACTGAACTCATTGGCTTAAGTGACATTAAAAACATTATTTAAACGTGGATATGAGTCTAAGGCCGACAACCATGAATCACCATCATATCCTCCAGCTAGGATGATTTACTCATCATTCATTATAACATCTGACACAACCACATTTTCACTATCATGTGTACGAGAAGGATTTGTGGACTCCAACATTAAACATCTACTTTTTAACTGTTCAATTTCTTCTTCTACATTAGTCTAAATTACATGTGAAGACAAGGAAATAACAAAAGGGGAAAACACTACAGCTGTCAGATTTTCACTTCTGCAGACACAACATGTATTCAATAGGAATGGATAAAACAAACCATTAAATCATTTAGATAGAGAACAGATACAATATGAAGCTCCTCTCTGAATCATACTTGAAATCCGTTTTGCCAATTTCAAGAATTTTAATAATTATCCAATTTGATACTTCATAGTATGTCTGTTCTTTATCTAAATAATTTATGGTTTTCTACATGCCTTCAGAATACATATTGTGTTTGCAGAAGTGAAAACCTGACAGTTGTATTGTTTTTCTCCTTTGTTATTTCTTCGTCTTCATATGGAATTTAGGCTAATGCAGAAGAAGAAATTGAAAAGATAAAAAGTAGATGTTTGATGTTGGAGTCACAAATCCTTCTCGTACACATGATGGTGAAAATATGGTTGAGTCAGATGTTATAGTGAATGGTGAGTCAATCATCCTAGCTGGAGGATATGATGGTGATTCACGTTTATAGGCCTTGGACTCATACTCGCCTTTATATGATCTTTTAAGGTCACTTAAGCCAATGAGTTTAGTTTGATCGTTTTCCAAAATTTCAAATTTGGAGGAAACAAATTCTTCAGCGAAAGTGGAAATTCTAAAACATAATACCATGGTTTTTTAAATTTGAAGTGTTCCCCATTGAAATGGATTTAGAATGCTCTGAATCTCTTGTCACTAGTTAAGGTCAATCACTCCTTTCCTCCGAGATTGACCATATTCTTACACATTTGATTGTCTTAAATGAGAATGCACTCCTTTCCTAGAATATTGACTTGTTTCAGCCACATTTAGCTGTCTTACAAGAGGGTGATTCACATGTCATTGCATCTCATCTTTATTTTATATATGTCCTGATAAATAAGAAAATAAAAATTGGCTTAAAAACATATACTTCTAATATCTATCAGAAGCATAAAAATAGAAATATAGAGTGAACATGCTTCTGCTCACTCTAACTTATGTTTGTTTATTTTCTCTCCTTTCAGTTAAAACTTGTATTAAAGCATGTTTGTTCAAGCTTTTCAAAGGTCAAATTTTTGTGTATAAATTTTTTTTTTTAAAAAATTGATGGTGTTTGATTAGGCTTTTGGTGTTGAAACAAGTGCTTATGAGTATCAACAAAAGTTGTTTTCAACGTTAAAGTAGAATTGAAATAGTAGGTTATCCTAAAACTAAGTGCTTTTGACTTTTTTCAACACTAGATTACCAAAAAATCATGTTTAACTACTAAATCAAAATTAGCATTAATTCACTTCCTTTTTTAAAATTCGACATGTAAAAACACTTCTCAAAATTATTGGTCAAACTCAAATCACTAATAAAAGTACTTCTGAAATGATTTAGTTTGATACAAATTCTACTCTCCCAAAACACTTTTTTAAAATACACGTTTGATAAGTATTTATCAAAATAAGGTGATTTGGGCATTTTGTCCAAGCACACTTAGATTTTTCACTAGGCGCAATTAACATGTAATTATTTTTGCACTTCCTTTCGTGTCCATAATGCATAGCATTAAATGTGATATTGTATTTCCTATTGGAAAACACTTTCCTAGAAAATGACTTTGACGTACGAAACACACTCTATACTATTTGAAAAGTCTAAATAAATCATAATTAGGGGCGAAGATATAACATTAGATATGTTCGGATGAATTCAATAATTTTTAGGTAGATTTATCTATTTATATTTGGAATTTATTAAATATGCATGAATGTTTAATTGTCAATCCAACAACTAAAATGAGTTATGGGTTCGATGGTAAGTTTAGAACTCATAAACTTTAAATCTCGATCCCGATTCTTATCATCATCACAATATTCACTCAACTCAAGTAAAGATGTTCTTTCCTATACACTTTAGGATTCTTTTGAGTGAATGGTTTAATGAAAACCTAAATTATCATTTTTTGGTGAGTTTTATACCTAAATTATTGAATATTTCATTACTCCCCAAAAAGTAGTTCCCTATATATTAGAAAAATGGTTGATTATGTGGAAAAACCTTTGGAATAACTCTCAAAAAGGCACATGGGTGATTAAAAAGGGTATAAATGGATCCACCAGGCTCTATCTAATGCTTTATTAAGCTTACCGTTTAAAAAATTATGTTTATTACTTCCTCTTCATTTCCTTTGTACTCTCTACTTCTTTATTTTCTTTCCATTTCTTCATCTAGTTTCCATCTGAAAATATTTCTACACTCTTGCATGATTTGAGTTTCTTTAGAATTCCCTTTCTTGTTTTAGTCTTCTTTGATTTCTTACCCATATTGTTGAAAGAACGCTCATTTCTTTGTTTCATTCAATCTTAGTAAAATAAAAAAATCCCTAGAATTATTATCTCAAATATCATAACAAACCAATATCCACAGTTAATACGAAGGTTAATGGGAAGATTTACCAATCTCATTAAGCACGAAATTTAGTGAACGCTGCCAAGTCTTTCTATGGTTCTTTTTAACGTCAAAGTATCTATGGTACCAGTTCTAATTTGGTTACCCAAAGCCCATGTAGAGGCACCTACGGAAATATTTGTCATCTTGAAAGGAATTGACTTTAAAATTGGGAACCTACAGATTTTTATGCTTTTCACTACCCATGTTTCTTGAAGTTACACTTTGTCACGCTCCTTTCATTTATACTTTAAGAGTAATTTTTTTTCATATATACTCCCTTCACCACTTTAAGGCAGAAATGTTGAAACAATATTTAATGGTAGAATTAACCCACCTTAATTTTTAATTGATTAGGATTATTAATTAAAAATCCCTAATAAAGTAGTATTTAGATTAAACCAAGTAAACTAGCTACGTGTAGTGCCATATTAGACAAGTTTTTTAGTTAATTAGGAGTGTGTACCAAACACTTCTCCAACAATACAACCTAAGTTTTTTAATATATAAGACGTTATTATTGAGGGTATTGGAACCACCCGATACTTTATGTAATGATCCTCCGGGTCATTTTCTCGATCTCTATGCATTTCGGTATTTTGAGCCTTTCCATAGTGGCTACAGGTCATTTATGACTTGTCCTAAACTGTTGGTTCGATTATCGAATAGTCTGTTTGGGTTTTAGACTCATTTTCTTATTTTGGAGCTTTCGTTGTTAAGGATTTGGTCTCGGACTAAAACTCCTAGTAGACAATCTCAGATGGAAATTCTGACAGAGCCATCAGCTCTGAAACATTGATTTTAGGCTAGAGGGACCCTTGGTCCTGGTCCCGAGGCTTCTGAATTAGTTTTGGGCTATTAGGTAGATTTGGTGAAAAATAAAACTATAGGTGTGGGACCCACATTTAATCGAAACGACCTCAGATGGAAATTTTGATGGTCTATTGAGTTTGGAATGTCAAATTTGGTATGGTAGCATAGTTCGTTTGAGTTCACGGGGTTCCGAACGAATCCCTAGCACTCGATCGGACTCCATTTTGGATTTAGCTAAAATCTGGTAGTTGATATCTGGTGTGACTGTTAAAACGGTCTAGGAGCCGCTTTAGCGGTACCAAGCTACTTTAGTGGCCTTGGCCATTTTGGCGAGGACCGCTTAAGAGCTCCCTTGTCCTCTTAAGCGGACGTTGCTTAAGCGACGGGTGCCGCTTTAGCGACCCCAACCCTTTTGTCGGTGACCGCTTATGCGGTCAAAATCCACTTTAGTGGCAGCCGCTTAAGTGGCTAGGTGTCTGCTTTAGCGGCACCTGAAGGCTGTTATATCCCCTTCTTCACTTGATTCTCTCTCATATTCTCAACCCTTTTCCCCTATTATTGAGAGCAAGAAGAGTGAAAAAGAGTGGGGATTCACCCATTGAAGCTAAGGTAAGTTAGCTCATCACTCCTTGGTCATTATTCATCATTTTATCCATTGAATTCCATCCCATTTCATTGTAAATTCTTAGAAATCAGGTCTTCAAAATCCTAATCTTTAGGGACTGATTTGAGCCCCGATTTATGCCCCATTTGTGCTCAACTTTTGAGCACACATTCCTTATCATTCAAGGGACCTCGTGACGGATTCAATTTTTAGATTCCGTTAGCGGGCTCCACAAACCCATTATTGACCCAATTTTGGGCCTGGAGTTTTATATTACAATATGGGTATCATTTTACTCATAATGACGTATAGGTTACTATTTTGATAGTGTAACGTTGATTCGGGATCGTGGAGCAAGGTCGAGCGATTTATGGAAATTTCAAGAATTGCGGTTCGGCATCGAGGTAAGCTTCGGTCTACTTTTCTCTATGAGATTATGTATAGTATAGATTGCATACTAGGAAGGGATTATAGGATGTGAGTATGGCTAGTGTAGTATGACTTAGCCTATTGTATGGAATTTGGGGTTGAGATGTGACCCAAACCCTAGTATGAATACTTGTTATGTCCATAGAGTCCTATTACCTTGAATATAAGCATGTTAACCACGGTTGATGATTAAGGATTCTTTGGTCTGAGACTTACCATTTGACTTAGCGATTGGGGAGGTATTTCCCTGATTAGATCCTTGTGGTGGCTTTATGCCCTTGATTATTGTAGTTGCTCGGGTTATGAGAACTTGCTATATTGGGTATATGTTATTAGAACCGAGATCGTGATTATGAGACTAGTTGGACTCTAGGTGAGTATTCTACCCTTAGCAAGGGTATGATTATCATTTATAGACGCTTAGGCGCTTATGGTTATATTGTTTGGATACTGATGATGGCATGCATACTATCTGGTGCATTCATGCTCATTTAGTGGTATGATTTCGACCAAAACCTTGATTTTACTACTATTTCCAAAAAGAGGATTTATTCTCTTTTCACTTTTAAAAGGTTTATTTTATAACGGGAATCGTACCATCTTATTTACTGGATTATGGGCTTTTGGACCTAAAAATGATGTTTTAGAACTTCGACCGAGAATGATTTCGGTCCATTATTTATCCACTCATTTTATCACTACTATTTACTTTGGTTGAGGGATATTCTGACCCTTTGTACATGATTATGATGATTTAGTCCCGAGCATGATCTTGGGTAATGGATTTATGGATTTACATCCTTTTAGTCATTGTTTGAGTCCGTACACTGATTATATATATATATATATCTCCGGTACTAGACATAGTAGATGGATTATGATGGTCATTGGTAGACCTAGATCGGGACCAGGGAGTGTATGGATTTCCCGAATCACCTAGGGGGGTCCTTCGTCTGAGATCCATTGAGCTGGAGAAGCTTGGTCACCGTAGGACCTACCTTTGCGAGCTAGGTGAGCTGGAGGAGGTGTATACACTTGGTACGGTATGGTTTGAGATTGCGAAACCGGTTCGAGTTCGGTGTCCCCGATATGGTTATGAAATTTCAGTTTATGTTGCATTCATCCATTCATATGCATTTCGTATTACCAGTATAGTTGTTTGGCGCCTGTATTCATCAGTATTATGGGGGGCTGTATAGGTACAGGTTATGGTTGCTGTTTGCTGAGTGTTTCTGTGAACCTGTCGGGCTTCTAGGGGTCAGGTTAGGTACTTGTTTGCCCGGACTAGTCAGTTACTTTATTATTGGTTATCATGGTTAGTTCATGGTAGGTTGGTTGTGGATTGCTACCCAAGTTGAAGGTACGTTTTTGATTCCTTTACTCTTGCAGTGAGTTACATTATAGTTTGGTTATCTCATATTTAGTCATGCTTGGTTAGGGATCCTGGTTATTCTAGAGTTAACTTCCCTACTTGATTATGGGCCTTGAGATGTTAGGGTGATTCCCTCAGGTTGTTACCACTGAGCTAGTCCTATATATATATATATATATATATATAAATGGTGTTACCGTTTATCCCTCTTTTCTTTGGCTATTCATATTGTATATGTATTCTTTGGCATTGTATACTATAATATATCTTTCTTTAACTCTTTATTTGTATATTGGCTAGTGATATATGGTATTCCACCTTAGGCCCTGGTTGTTGTCAGAATAGGATAGTTGATCCTTATTGGTCCATTAACATTATTATGCTTAGTTCTTGGATAGTTGCCCGTTGTTTATATTCATGCCTTACGTGTTATTTATGCTTGCATTATTTCTGGAGCTCAGTCTGCCGATGCCTACTGAGTACCACGTGTTTGGTACTTGCAGGTTATAGTACGAGTTATCGCTGTTGATGTGTGTATCGTGCGAAGCAGCTATGGATCAGAGATTTGGGGTGAGCTCCCGACGTTTTGGAGTATCCCTACTCTCCCTCTTATTGTTAGACTATTCTCTATGTTGTGTCAGAGACGGCTTGTATACATACATATTTCCTGTATTTCACTTGTACTCATGTTGTATTAGAAACTCTTGTACTAGCTCCACCAGTTTTTGGGATTATATTAGCCTTGTTATTATATTTATTCCATTGTTTCCTTTATTTCTATTGGTGGTCCGTTACTAGTTGTTCCGGACTACGGGTTGACTTACCTACTGGTGGGTTATAGTAGGTGCCATCATGACCTGAGAAATTAGGTCGTGACACTTTAGGTATGAAATTTGAAAACCAATCAATAGTTTAGAGGGGTTTTGACAGATTCATTCTCTTTCAAACAACAAAAATTGTTCCAATCCTGTTCTTAATCTCCAACAAAATCAAAGTGAACTTACAAAAGTTGGGATGGGGCATATTCTGAATCCTTAAATGCATACATGAATACGCTATTAAAAAAATATGAAAAATCATCATTATCATCACCTAATGAAGCTTCAAAAAGGATGAACAAGGGTGAAAGAAAGAAAATAATGACTAATCTCAACTATAGTAGCTTGTTAATGGATGATATTATTTGTAACAAGGCTTCAAAAATGTAATGACCCTCCCGGTCATTTACTTAGTTTTCATGCATTTTCGGCATTTAGAGCTTTTCTATAGCTGCCCCAAGTTTATTATGACTTGCTGGGGCTAACAGTTCGGTTTCAGGGCAGTTCGTTTGAGAATTTTATTAATACCAAATGTGTTGTGGAATATTTAAAGTAAATTAGAATTTGGTAGAGATATATTTTATACCTTTCTAAATTATTTGAGATATTTATAAAAAAAATTTAGTTACGATATATTTATATTATTTTATACTAGTTTTATAATTTAGTAATATTTTAAATAGAGATAGTGAGTCTAGTTATTTTAAAATTTTCTTATTATTTGATAGACGCTTTATTCGAAATAATTTTCTATTAATTATGGTATATTCAAAATGTTGTATTTATTTTACCACAAACCTATGCTATACCCGAGTACACATGGCAAAAAATTAGGTGGATTACATGTATGAGTCATTATAGTACATTCAATTAACTTTTTATTATTAACTAATTCTATATATTTTTCTTCCTACATGGGCAGATGTATTGCGTAATAAAATTATTTTGTTTCGTTCATTTTTGTCCCTATACAAATTGAGTTATCAATTGTTCCAAACATGTATACATAACCATGTTGAAGAAGTAATACTTCAGAAAATACTGTGATGTCATATTTTATCTCAAAGGAAAATTAATTATCAACATGCAGTTATTTAAGCCCGGATACTAGTGCTAAGCTCGTACCTAGGAGGATTTTTCCTAACACTTGGAGGTTATTAATGGTGGGGCTTTCTGAGGTCGATTAGAGAGGACGAGTAGCTCGTGGTTGGTTCGAGGCTGCTGTCCGGACTCCAGGTAGGTTAGGCTTACCCTATCTTTAGATTGAGCTTATGTATGGTATTAGTATTCTATTATGCTAGTTTTAGGCAGGTAGTTGTAGCCGGGGTATCATTTGAAATATGTCATGCCTTATTTATCTGGTTAGGGCCCCATTTTGGTAGATTTCGGGCCCATTATCCCTTAGTATTGTGTAGTATTTATGAGCTTAGGGCTTGGTATTAAGCTTGAAAACCTTGGATTTCTTGTTTTTAGCTAGTTATGCATAAGTTAATATAAATGTATTTCGGTTCCGAATCGAGACCAACATATACTTTATTTCTACTATTTATTTTGAATTCTGGCACAACTTTGGCATCAGTTACAGTATGGTTTAGGTTTCTATTTTATAGTTGAGTTTGGTTACTTAGGGGTTCACTGGATTCTTGTTATGTTATGGTTACTATGAGTTTCAGTTCGAGTCCGGCATCTGGTTATGACACGATCAGGGTGTTTTGGTGTTGATTATGGTTGTTCTGGGAGTATTGATAGTGGTACTGAGTTCTATTGTGCATGATTCATGTCGCCACTCATTATTAACCACTATTTTTAGTTTGAATTCGGCTTATGGCCTCTCGTTATTATCCACTATTACTAGTTTGAGCCTGGTGTCTGGCCTCTCGTTATTACCTATTGGTGCTGGCTCAAGCTCGGTGTACACCAGGATGGTTTTATCATGGATTTGGGATCAAATAGTTACTTGAGATCGGATCATCTACGGGTTACTTATGCTTTTATGTTAGTTACTTCTTGTGTGCAACCACCGGCTTATAGGGGCTCGGTAGGGTTAATTGTCTTCTTCTCTGTGCCTTCTGGGCTTATGGGTGCCCAGTTAGGTTATAGTTAGCTTGGTTTTCTTACTGTGGGATTTTTTATTTCCTATATAATAAATATGAATAAGATTATGTAGACATGTAACATGTGCGTATTTGTATGTAAAAGACTAAAAAATAAATTTGATGACAACAATTCCTTCTCGATTAGAAGGAAAAACACTTAAAACATTTCTAATCTTTTTCTAGCTTGGTCCATATTCTTTTCTCTTTATCATTTTTATTTATTTTCAAATTTAACGTAAACCCTAAACTACCAAAGTGAAAAAGTAAGTAAAAAAACCAATAACTCTACCTCATTCAAAAATTTTCGTTGTATCCTTACCAGAAGAAGAGAAAAATTGAAGAAACAACACTAAAAAGTTGGCAGGATAGGTAACATTACAACTATCCATAGGAAAGCTAAACTCATCTACAAAAAAAATTAATATTAGTACTAGTGGTTCTAGAAAATCCGCGTTGATCAATGCACTTACAGACTGTATAGAAAGGGAATTGTCTTAAAAGGCACTGTAACATTGAATGGTGAAGTTCTGCACCAAATGATCTCAACTTATGTTATGCAATATGACCTCCCGTTCATAGGGGAATCTAGGATTTTAGGTTTATGGGGTCCTAGAAAGGGTATTTTAGAAAAGAAAAATGAGTGTAAGAAGTAAAAGTTAGCACAAGAGATTTGATCCCACGTAACTGGCGCAGATGCACTTCAACTAGCTCTTCTTTTCCACTGATCCAACCATTTATACTTGTTACTCGATTCCACCTTAAAATTTCTGTATATTTAATAAATTCTTTAATATAATTATAGGGATCAAAAAAAATTATTGGGTTATGTGAACCCGCATCCTCTACTGTAGATTTGCCCCTACTCTTGTTGTTTTCCATGCCAACAGTTAAAGAGACCTCACGTTCTCAGTTGAATTCCATCTCCCAAGGACTTTATCTTGGTCTAGCAAGACGGCAAGAGTTCAAGCATTGATCGATCATTTAGAATTGCGTAGTGTTGCTAACACTGTACTACCAGGACAATTAGTTCTTCAGATGCAGCTTACATTGTACTTCAGATCTTGATTTTTTTTTTAATCCTCCTATCTTTGAGGGGGTTTGGTAGGACCCCTACTATGGAATATAACCAGCAAAAATTGGTACATGGGAGAAAGGCACATAGACATGACTTCTTCATACTCAAAGACCGATGACAAACAAACCCTGTATATATGATGCTTAGGTAATTTGGACTTGGAAAGCCTAAGCTACACAAAAAGACTACATAGTTTGATATATAAGGGGATATTGAGTTTCTCCTAAAATAAATGCTTGATTTGTTCAACACTAGATTATCAAAATTTCATGTTTACCAAATTAAAAATAGCATCAACTTCCTTTATTATGATTCGACAAATAAAAACACTTCTTGAAAATACTGGCCAAATAGAAATTACTAACAAAAGTACTTCTCAAATGGTTTAGTCAAATACAAACTGCTACTCTCCCAAAATACTTTTTCAGAAAATACTTTTGATAAGAAGTACTTCTAAAATAAGTTGATTTGAGCACTTTGTCCAAGCAAACTATTACATTTGTCATCACCTGAGGCATTTAACATGCATCTATTTTTGCACTTCCTTTGATGCCCGTAATATAGCTTTAAATCCATGTGTTATTTTCTTAGTGGAAAACTCTCTTGATAGTAGATTCAGAACTCATAGACTTCAAATCTTGATTCTGCCTCTTGTCTTTATCTCAATATTCACTCAAATAAAGTAGAAAAGCTCTTTTCATATATAAGAGACTTTTTTTTTTTAATGAATAGCTTAAAGAAATTTGGAAGACCTGTATTCTAAGAAATAATGACAAACCACCTCTACCTGAAAATTAGCTTGTACAATCTCCTTATGAGTGAAGGTACTACAAATGTGGGATTCACTTTTTTCAAAGACAAACTGAGTGAATCAAAATGTCACGATCCGAACCTAGGCCCTGGACGTAACGATCATCCCAGACCAATGAAGCCCGAGAAGACCCCTTAGCATACTATCATTAGCATATTCATTATCAATTGTGGAAACAGACCCAATAATAAGAAGTTCAACTTAAATGGAAATAATAGAACCAATCTCTGAAAATACCACAAAAAGACATCAATCTATACCAGTCTACGAAGCCTCTAACTTAAAGAACTGTCTAAGCCGGGACAAGGCCCCGACAATACCATAATCTAAAAATATTGAAACTCAAAGATAAACCGCCTTCCGAAGGATGGAGGGCTCACCAATTCTGATGCTATCCGAATGATCCTAATACTGCACAAAACCACGAAAAAGTGCTTCCGAACCTACATCATGAAACGAAGTATCCGCCTAGAGACGGTCAATACGTGGAATGTATTGGCATGTAGAACAACCAAATGATAAGATATGCTTTGTACAAAAATAGGCATAGTAATAAAGGTCAAATCACAAAATATAAACGAAGGCTTCAAAGAGCAATTAAAAGCATAGACTCAACTCTTTTCTTTAGTAATGAGCTAGATGGTATACCTGATATCTCGATGTACCACAGGCTATATGGGCCTAATTTTAACTCATCGGTTAAGCCCCCAATCCAAGTTGGCCGCAAGGACTGGAGTCTCTATTCTCTAGTATACCCAAGCACGAGACAAGTGTACAATGATTATCCATATTTTCGAACGTAATTAATCCCGTGTCAGCAAAACAGGATTTTAGGTAATGAGACTTTCGAACTCATACCTTCTCGGTTAACCATCTAACTCTAGCAACTTCAATCATTTTCATATGGATTTACACCATATATCCCCTTTCTAACCATTTTACATGGCAAAAGTTCATCCGACTCTTCCCTCTTTACCTATAACCTTAGCTTGAGTTTTCACACCATAATTTTCACAATACGAAACACCTACTCTCTTATATATATCGTTACTCTACTGCCATCACCACTATCATCATCATAACATAAGGAAGGTCACTGAGGGTACTAGAGTATGAGCTTTAGGAATAAGAGTGATACTACTCAATTATGACTCATATTTTCACACTACTCAAGATGGGATTAAGATACGGTACAATAGGCACAAATATTTCATATATAAAATGCATAGAGAATGGATAGATGATCGTTCTGACATAGACATAACATGGTATGAGTTCTTAGGACTAGGCACACAGAGAGACATAAGTACATATCACGAGTTGTATAACATAAGGATGGATTCATAAATTTTTAGGAATACGACTAGGATTGTTGCTTGAAGCTATTGCTTTTCATTATAGGAACTAACAATGGTCATGAGTTTGCATAGAGAGTGTGGTAACATATAAAAAGTATAGTTTCTTAGAAATGAGCATAATGTGAGACATGAGTTAATGTATCATGAGCATCGTAACATAGAAATTGGGTCTCTAAACTTTAGAGAAAATTTTAAATTGCCGAAAGGCACCATTGCTTCAAGTTAAAGGATAAAAAATGGACATGAGTTTGCGTATGGAATCTGGATCTTAGACACAATCATGGCTAGGACGAATAAGATATAGGTAGAGTGTCTTCTTAAACAGAAGTACGAGGAATTTTCTAAAATAAGAATAGATCTCAACATGACTTTTCCCTAAAACTCGCCACTATGAGAAAATTCAAGATCTGCCTTAGTTCATCATCACCCCCTTAGCTCAGAGGTCGCTATCCTAGACTTGGGGACACATCCTCTCATTAAATCTATAAGCACAACACTTAGCACAATGGGTGTATCACTATACACATAAACGTTAAGCTTTCCATGATAAACTATAATATGAAGACACTAAATTCTTTCTAGGACATTCCTTTCAGGGATACTAATCTTAACTTTCGCTGGCCTCTATAGTCATCACCCTATAACTTAGCACTCTCATTGGTATTTATAACCGCTCCCTCTAACACTTAACAATCTGAACTCCGCTTCATAGTCTATTAGTATCACACCTCTAATTTCATATCCATCTAGCTCAAAGGAATTTAAAAACTATATTAAGAGGTTTAACCTCGTCCATCTAAAATCCCCTCAGTCCAGCTTTGCAAAAACCATATGATATTTACCTAGCCTTCTTCATATGAAATAACTCAAGAACACTTACTAGGAATACATAAAACTTATAAACTTAAAACTACATCTAACAACATATTACCTGGGTACAAATTATTCTTATAAACTTAACGCTTTTATCCATCTAATGACTTATCCATAATTTATTACTTTCAATACTAGTCCACACGTATATATCATAATTACAGATTCAAATTTGCCATAAGTTATCAACCTAATCTTTCGCACATATCATATCAAGCCTACTAAACCCACTTTCCACAAAGCTGGCATCACTATCATCGAGCTACCATTCTTTTCACCACAGTCAGCATCTAAAGTTCAAACTTAATATCTAGTACCAATCATGAACTGCCAATGAAACATCCCACATACTATACTAGTCCATCAAAATATGTGACAAATTAATCAACCCTAATTTCTTATTCCACTTAACTGTGGCTTACAAGCACATCTTCTACACAACGTTACTACCACACCTTAATATTCATTACACATCCTTTCACACACTATAGTAGCTTATAACTACTAGATAAAAATCAAGGGGCACTGGGTCTACTAAATTATCATGATAATTATAGTCAAACTTAGTCCTACAACCCATCTACATCTAATTACTGTCCATTAACACATTCTCATTTTTCACATTGCATCTACTTACCCATGCATACATTTCAACCACCTTCAACAAGCATTAAGGAGCCTTCCTCTCTCTAAGAACCACAAATTGAAGCATAAATTTATAAATTTCTAACCACCCTACGTTTCCATTCACAACCTACAATTGATCCTTGTTGCCACAACTATGGGACATCACAAGCTCTTACGCTAGTTCACATATATAATCTAAATCATTTTAACTAATCACTATTTCTCTACTAACCACCATAACATTTGTATATTTACCATACCTCAGCCTACACCATAAGAGCATACCACCCCAACACTCACTTGATGGGTATAAGACTTAGCTAGCTTTTTTGACCAGTCACTACCTTCACTCCCAGTCTTCTAAGCTTAGACTCTATATTTTTGGCTCTGGGATCATCTTACTGCTCATAGCTTATAAAACTCCAATTAACACTATCTCCTCGGGTGGCAACATTATATCAATATTCAACTACCTACCTTCTCTATTAAGAGTGACATTTGTAACAAAGCTTTTGAATGGGTCAGGATACACATCTTACCCTGAATTATCGCACGGTTAATCTGGGTAGGGGTATACGCTTTGAATCCATAGACTTGAACGCACCAATTGACTTATCGTAAGCCCTTGTGCCGTTTCATAACTTTCTAATGACTCTATTCAAAATGCTCACATCATTAGGACCCTAAGCTTTAACACTTCTATCACCTAAAAAATGAGGCACAATCAATGGAATTAGAGTCAAGCGGGAATTTGGATAGGTTTCTTATGGATAACTTTATTGCATGATATAGAGTATGAAAGAATAAGAAACATTCCCCAAATGCCCTGTAGCCTCCCCTTTATTAGTGTGGCATACTACGCACCCATAAAAAAGACTCTACTGGACACGGTTTTGTAAACACCCTAGGACACTTAAACCGTTCTCTGATACTAAGTTTATCACGACCCAAGCATAGGCCCTGGACGTAATGGGCATCCCAGACCAATGAAAGACCAAGAAGACCCCTTAGCATACTACCATAAGCATATTCATTATCAATTGTAGAAATAAAACCAATAATAAAAAGTTCAACTTAAATGGAAATAATAAAACCAATCTTTGAATAAACAATAAAAAGACATCAATCTATACTAGTCTATGAAGCCTCTAACATAAAGAACTGTCTAAGCCGGGATAAGGCCACGACGATACCATAATCTAAAAATGCTAAAACTCTAAGATAAACTGCCTTTCCAAGTATGGAGGGCTCACCAATTTTAATGCTATCCGAATGATCCTAACACTGCACAGAACCATGGAAAAGTGCTTCCGAACCTACATCACCAAATGATATAGCGGCCCAGAGATGGTCAATATGTGGAATGTATTGGGATGTAGAACAACCAAATGATAAGATATGCTTTGTACAAAAATAGGCATAGTAATAAAGGTTAAATCACAAAAATATAAATGAAGGCGTCAAAGATCAATTAAAATCATAGACTCAACTCTTTTCTTTAGTTTTGAGTCAGATGGTATAGCTGACATCTCTACGCACCATAGGCTACGTGGGTACAACTTTAACTCAATGGCTAAGCTCCCAATCCAAGTTTGCCACAAAGACTAGAGTCTCTATTCTCTTGTATACCCAAGTACGAGGCAAGTATACAATGATTATCCATATTTCAGGTCATAATCAATCCCGTTTCGATAAAACACGATATTAGGTAATGAGCCTTTCGAACTTGTACCTTCTCGGTACACTATCTAACTAACTTTAAGCCTATATTTTAAACATTTTTAAACATAATATCATTCTAAAAATCATGGGAATTCTCTTATTTTGTATCGTCATACCAAGACTTGCAAGTCACATGAGTCATTTCTTTTCTTCTCTTTAGCCATTTCAAAAATGTATCATTGACCACCAAAATAATTGAAGGATCAAATAAGAATTCTCTTTCAAAATTTGTGTAAGTGTTTAGGCAAAATATATTTTGTTCAAGATTTCTCTAAAGCTTTAAAGTGTAATCATCTCTCTCATATACCCATATGATTTACACTAGAATCAAGAGTAATTTATAATACAAGTAACAATCTCCAAACCCATTTACGTACGTAATGAACAATATAATAAAGAAAACATTCGAAAACTCAACCTTTTCATCAATTCTAAAATAACCTACAACATAAGCTAAATTCATGGATTTTTGGCATAAATGGAGATTTAGTAACATGCTCTTTAAATTAGATTAAAAACCATGACTTATACATAAATAAGAGTTCAACAATCATACTTACGAAATTCTATAGGAATAGGGTTGCTCTACATACTTTAGAAACAAGAACGACAAAGAATCTTGAAACACTTCCCAATCTTAGTTGAAATCATAATTTATACGTGCATAAGAGGTTAGGTAAGATACTTTCAAAATTTAATAGATGTATAGTCGTTCTACATACTTTTGACGAAAAGAATTTTGAGAAACTTGATGTTTGAACCTTGAATCTTGAACCTTGGGTGCTCTTTCTCCTAAGAGTTTTTGGGGTGAGGTGGAATGAGGGATTTTGGAGATTTATACTAGTTTAGGATTCTTTTAGGGTTATAAAATGGGTTAGGGAAATTAAATAGGGTAAAAGGACTATTTTGCCCCTGATTTAATAAGAGAACATTGGGTTTACGTCTGGAAAAGGGGGTGCATCGCATGGCCAATTGAGCAACACCCATATGTGTTTCACATGGACAATAACATGGCACCAAGCTATGCTGTGCATGGCCCATCACACAACTTGGAAAGTTTCTCACAAAAATGCCCATAACTTTTTTCCTCGGGGCTTGGATTGTTGTACGGTTAGTGGCGTTAGAAAGAAGTGTAACACCCACTATTTTGGGTGTACTCGTTCTACTCATATGGAACTTGATATAGCCTTGTGGTATAGGTAATGGACTAGATTTTTTGATGCGAGTATTGATGGTGTAAATATGTTTCAAGATACTGCCCGTATATTTTAATGTGATGCGACCAAGTTAATACCGATGCAACTATTTAAACTTGGGAACGTAAGTTGGTATTTGAGTCTAAAGCTCAAAGTGACCAAGTGTATGTAAGTTTTAAGTTATGATAATAGAAATGGAATAAAATATTAAGGTACTTGATTGACTTTATAAACCTAGTAGGTGAGTCACCCACTTGAGCTATATGGACCAATTTATTGGAGCCAAAGCTAATGGATAAGATTTAGGCCTATACTAATGGATTCATTTAAGGGCCAAACTATGTCAAAGAAAAGGAGAAGACTAGGCTGCCCAAACACCTAAAACTCTAGCCAAAGGTCCAATAAGTAAAAGGCCCATTTTAGACATTAATAAAACGAGTAGGTGCATCACCTACTTCACCAATTAGTGGTAAAAAATTAGCAAAAAAATAGGGGGCTAAAAGAGGAAATTATAAGATCAAGATGAGCTGATTTTTCTCTTTATTTTAACTTACAATATTCAGCTCTTATTAAAGTTTCTCTAAGATCTCTCTTGGATTCAACCAGTAGTCCCTATATTCATCCTAGGGTTCTTGAAGGAACCCTCATATTTGCAAGCCAAAGTAAGTGAAAACACTTATGGTTTTAGCTTAATTCTCCCATTAAATATTAGGAAAACATGTTATTCATGCTTAAGTATACATATAGGGAAGAATGTTTCCACAAGTTAACTGTTCACTTTTCTTGGTTATTAGGAGACTCTTCTTTTCTTCTTTCGTTTAAAGTATGAAGGGAAATTCAAGTTCTTGAATAGATAAGTTACAGAAATTGAGGTAAGGTGACTGTTCAATTTTTGTCCTGTTTATATATGAGTTTGGGTAAAGAGTTATGGATGTGTTGTTATTAAGAACTCAAAGGATGATGAGTTCAATATTTAGTTGTTACGATAAAGGAAATTTGGGGCTGTTTTAGGGGCTGTTTTATGTGTATATATTGGGACAACGTAGTTGATCTTAAAGAGGGATGTAAGTAATTGGTATTGACATATAAATGGAGGATGTTGTATGAGCTTGCTGCCTAACATACTTTGCGTACTATTTTTGTATGTTATGAAGCCAAACCAGTTTCATGGGAACATATATGCATCCGTATAGTATATAAAAGCCATAGAGGAGAAGGGGTTGAAAGAATACCCTTGACTTGATAAGTTATGAGCTTACTTCCCGACTACTATTTTGGGTTAGGTTGAGTAGCCTAGATGTGTTGATTAGCTACTAATACTAGTTTTACCACTTACCTTATTGTAGATAAGTAATCCAAAAGGCAGGATGTTAATTCAGGATAATATCAAAGTCGTGCAACAAGGTATGTAAGGCTACTCTACTCTGTATTCTTTGGCATGAAATCTAACACGTGTTACATAGTAAGCTTCCAGACTTCTCCTATAGTAAATGAGACATAGTGGTAGTGTACGATATCCAATGTAGCTAACGACCTTGTTCCCACTCCCTAATGTGTTAAAATACTTCAATACGTGCTTATTATCAAAATCTGTATGTCTACATTCAATAGCAAGCTTCATGAGTTCTCCTTTTAGTCCAATAAAATCCATGTGTTATTTCAGCTCCTAAGCATTCCATTTTTGTACAAACTGCTCCCTAACTCAGTGTTACTGTATCAAGTGTTTATTCATGTGTCGCTTGCTAGTGGACTATTATCCTAGAGCTTAATAATGTTATGAACACCAAAGTAACAATCTCAAAGGTAATAAACTATGTAATGTAAATCTGGTTTTGTATAGGTGGCATCTCAGGGGAGAAAGCCTAGCATGGCCAAATCCCGATATCTTTATATGAGGGTGGTTGTACAGGGGCGAAAGCCTAGTATGGGCCAATCCCAATCTGTTTATATAAAGGTGGCAGCTCAGGGGCGTTAGCCTAGCATGGGCCAATCCCAATTTTTGTATTTACCACTGATAAGTTGGTTATTTATATCATATGACTTACAAATATTATAAAAGTTAGAAAGGTAAAGTTAAGAAAAGAATGTAATGTACATGGTTCAATTGGTACAAGCAAATCTGGTTTATTACCCTTACCTATGCGCTTGTTCTGATTTTATCTGAGCTCTCATTTTATATATAGTTACTTTATGCCTTACATATTTAGTACATTCTTTTATACTGACGTCCCTCACAGGGGAGCTTTATTTCATGCTGCAGGAATAAGTACTTTAGCTAGTAGACCTCTTAAGTAGGAGCATGGGACACCTAGTGGCTATTGGTGAGCTCTCTTCAGTAGGAGCACGGGACATGTAGCAGCTATTGGTGAGCTCCAGGTTGATTTGGGGCTTTTCGAGTCTGTTATATGCGTTTTGGTATTGTATAGTAGTTAAGAGTGAGGTGGGGGAATTGTACCAACCTTAACTACGTCTACGTATCTTTTAAAGGCTTTGTAGACCAATGTAAAGTTAATCATGGTAGTGTCTTTTCCTTTAGACGTTGTGGCCAGAATGGCCAAGTCTTGTATATATAGTTTTGGGCTTGCCTATGTGGTTTATTTTCATTGGTGCATCATATCTATACTTGGAAAACCCTTGATTATCATAGTTATTTACACGAGAAGTACTAGGGAATGCATTGGTGTTCTCAGGCATTTATGGCTACGGCTGTCTGTCTGTCCTAATGGGATTTGAGGCGTGACAAAAGTCGTATCAGAGTGGGTCATCCAAGGAAGTATACAAAGCCGTGTCTATGTAGAGCCTTGCTTATGGGTGTGTTGTGCACCACATCTATAAACAGGAGGCTACGAGACATTCAGGAGTTGTCTCTTTTTCTTCATATCTTAGATTGTGCAATAGAACAAAAGTTGTAGGTGGAGTCATATTTAACCATTGAATCTATCTTTTTTTTCTCATTATAGTAAAGATGCAGGTCATAAAAAGGAGTAAATGTATAGGTAAGCAAGTATATGTGGCTACCGGAGAAGGGACCAACAAGTCACCACTAAGACAAGCTAATCAATGTAAGGCTCAAGCTGAGTTTGCGTCACAGACTTCTTCTACTCCTCCATCTCTAGAAGAGCGATGGTGGAGAGCAACACCCTTAGAATCACCTATTAATGCTACTGAGCATGATTTAAGGAATACGGTGTAATCATTGACTCCTATAGTTGCTGGGTAAGGTCAAGGATAGGCTTGTCCAATTACTGGTACTAGTGGTATGGATAGGGCAACTAGTCTACTGACACATGATTTACTTAAATTAGATTCTCCCATATTTACCAAGTCAAATCTTAACGAAGACCTACAAGAATTTATTGATCAAATCCATAGGTCTTTATATGTCATGCATGTATCTGGAAAAGAGACAATTGAACTAATAATGTATAGATTAAAAGGATAGGCTATATTATGGTACGAAGACTGGAAACGATCTAGGGGTACAGGTGCTCCTTCAGCTTGTTGGAAAGAGTTTAAAGAGGTATTTATTGATCATTACCTTCCATTAGAGATTCGAGAGGCCCATGCAGATCAGTTTTTAATTCTTCACCAAGGGAATATGAGAGTGAGGAAGTACAGTCTTTGGTTTAACTCTTTGGCTAGATATGCTCCTAATGTAGTAGCTATTATGGGTGATAGAGTTCATCGATATGTTGATAGATTGGATCCATATCTAGTTAGAGATTGTACTAGTGATTCTTTGAATAAAGACTTGGCTATAGCAAGGATACAAGCTTTTGCACAAAAAATGGAGGATCAAAGGAAAAAAAAATAACACAAGAGTTGGAAAGAGGGCATCACAAAAAAGATAGATCTACGGGGTAGTTTATGCCATCCCAAAGTGAGTTCAGGCCTTGATTTTCTAATAGAACACCTAGGAAATCATCTTTCTGCTCTACAACGAGTGGTCCACCCCGATTCCAGGGGTTTAGGGGCAACCAATTTGGGAAAAGAAGTAAGAGCCAAGGTTCATGAGGAAGGGGGTACAAAGAGTAGGGAAGTTTGAATCAAACAAGACTTCCTCGGCAGCCGTGTAAACAATGTAGAAAGCTTCATTTAGGTTTATGTTAGTTTCATACTGATTCTTTCTTTTTGTAGGGTACACCAGGACACGTGATGAGAGATTTCCCACAAAGGGGCATGAGTGGTATGGTACGACCCACTGGATCATCTATTGTATCATTATTATCGATTCCTTCTTTAGGTAGGGGTATACAACCTACAGGTCATGGTAGAGGTGTTAGAGGAGTAGCTAGTTCTACCGGAGTTCAAAATTGTACATATGCTCTAGTATATCAGCAAAATTTGAAGGCTTCTTCTAATATGGTTACAAGTACATTGTCCATCTTTTCACATAATGTATATACATTAACTGCTCCAGGCTCAATGCTATTATATGTCACTTCATTAGTTGCTAGAAAGTTCAAAAGAACAACAGAATCACTGGTTATGCCACTAGAAGTGTTTACGCCGGTTGGTGAGTCTATTATAGCTAGGAGATTGTATCAAAATTGCATAATAACTGTTTGTGGTCGTGATACATTGGATGAAATTGTTGAGCTAGAAATGGTGGATTTTAATGTTATAATGGGTATGGATTGGTTGGATTCTTGTTATACCACAGTAGATTGCCAAACTAAGAGGGTACATTTCCATTTTCCAAAAGAGGCAGTCATCGAATAGAGGGGTAATATTGGTACGCCAAGAGGTAAATTTATTTCTTATCTTATGGCAAATAAAATGTTGTTTAAAGGGTGCATATGTTATCTAGTGAGAGTGAAATATATAGATGCAGAGCCACTTATTCTTCAAACCATTCTAGTGGTAAATGAATTACCCAATGTATTTCCTGAAGACCTTCCAAGTTTTCATCCAGAATGAGAAGTAGAGTTTGGCATTGATATGATTCCAGGTACTCAACCTATCTCCATTCCTCCATATAGAATGGGCTCGACAGAATTACGATAGTTGAAAGAGCAATTAAAAGACTTGCTAGAAAAAGTATTCATAAGGACTAAAGAATACACCCGTAGCTTTTATGAATTTGATGAATAGGATGTTCAAACGATTCATAGATGTGTTCGTGATAGTATTTATAGATGATATTCTAGTTTATTCAATATCAAAAGAGGACCATGCTAGTCACTTACGACAGGTGTTACAGATTCTACGTGATCACAAATTATATACAAAGTTCTCTAAATATGAGTTTTGGTTAAAATCTGTGGCATTCTTTGGTCATATTGTATCTGATGAAGGAATAAGGGTTGATACTCAAAAGATAAAAGTCGTGAAGAACTGTCCAAGACCTACAACACCTAAGGAGGTTCATAGTTTCCTTGGTTTGGCAGGTTATTATTAAATGTTTGTTAAAAAAATTTCTTCCATTTATGCACATTTAACAAAGCTAACAAACAAAGCAACCAAGTTTCAATGGAATGCCGCATGTGAAAGGATTTTCTAAGATCTGAAGAATAAGTTGACTTCTATACCCGTATTGGTACTTCCTGAAGGTACATAAGGGTATGCGGTGTATTGTGATGCTTCAGGAGTTGGCTTAGGATGTGTATTGATGTAGCATTGTAAAGTAATAGCTTATGCCTCAAGACAATTGTGGTCACATGAGAAAAATTATCCAACACATGATCTTGAACAAGCAACGGTTATATTTGCTTTAAAGATATGGCACCACTACTTGTATGGGGTTCATGTTTACATATATACTGACCATAAGAGTTTGCAATATATCTTTACATAGAAGGATCTAAATCTGAGATGGCGGAGATGGCTTGAACTATTACAACATTATGACATTGATAGTTTGTACCATTCGGTGAAAGCAAACGTAGTAGATGATGCATTAAATCGTAAGGCAATGGCAAGAACTTATGGGCAGTCAACGTAGAGACAAAGGTTAACTAAGGATCTACACCAACTAGCTAGCCTAGGGGTTTGCCTGTGCGTAATGCAACAGAATATTTTTTGGTAGCTGAAGTAAAAAAGAATCAATATAATAATCTTATGTTAGTACAACTTAATAAGAATGTAAAAAAAGGTATGACAAGGGCATTTTAACTTGCACAAGAGGGAGTACTTCGATACCAAAGCAGATTGTGTGTACCTAATGTAGATGGGCTAAGAAAGAGGATTATGATGGAGGCACATCATTTAAGGTATTCCATCCATCTGGGATCAACTAAAATATAGCATGATTTGAAAGGAGTGTATTGGTGGGGTGACATGAAGAAGAACATTACAGAATTTGTAGCCCAATTTCTAAATTGCCAAAAAGTTAAAGCAGAGCACCAATAGCCTGAGGGTTATATGCAACATATGGAACTTTCAATTTGAAAGTGGGACATGATCAAAATGGATTTCATCACTGGTTTGCCTCGCACATCTTGGAAGTTTGATTCCATATGGGTAATAGTTGATAGACTTACCAAATTAGCATACTTCCTACCGGTTAAGACCACTTACACAGCTGAGGAGTATGCAAAATTGTATATTAAAGAGATAGTTTGGCTAAACGGAGTCCCAATCTCTATTATATCTGATAGGGGAGCTCAATTTACTACAAATTTTTGCAGGTCTTTCCATAGGATTTTGGGACATAAGTGAATTTAAGTAAAACTTTTCACCCTCAAATGTATGGACAAATAGAACGTACCATTCAAACATTTAAAGATATGCTGCGATCTAGTGTATTAGACTTTAAGGTAATTGGAATGATCATTTTCCTCTTATCGAGTTTGCCTACAACAATAACTATCATTCAAGTATCAAAATGGTACCGTATGAAGCTTTATATGGAAGAAAGTGTAGATCACCAATTAGATGGTTTGAAGTGGGTGAAACTGCCTTATTTGGGCCAGATCTTGTTCATCAAGCTATGGAAAAAGTTAAGGTAATACAACAACGACTAGAAATAACCCAAAGTTGACACAAATCATATGCTGATGTTAGGAGAAGAGAGATGGAGTTTACTATAGGTGATTGGGTATTCTTGAAGGTATCATCAATGAAAGGGGTAATGAGAATTGGTAAGAAAGGAAAACTAAGTCCACGTTATATAGGGCCATATAAGATTATTCGAAGGTTTGGCCAAGTCGCATATGAGATAGAGTTACCCCAAGAGCTCTCAACAATTCATTCGGTGTTTCACATCTCAATGCTTCAAAATTACATAGCAGATCCATCTCATATTACTCCTACTGAAGATGTACAAGTTACAGAAGATCTCACCTATAAAGAAGTACCTATTGCTTTTCTAGATCAGAAAGTTAAGAAGTTAAGAAATAAAGAAATAGCTTCTGTAAAAGTACTTTTGAGGAACCAATAAGTAGAAGAGATCACATGGGAAGCTGAGGAAGTGACTAAATCCAAGTACCCTCATTTATTTGAATGCAAAGAGAAAGTCCAAGATGCTAAATTGGAGCGATAACAAGTAAGTAGAAATATATAAGTATTATGTTGTAACAGGAAGATTAAAATTTGGCATGAACTTGTTTAGGTTGGATAATTATGCTAACATTCAAGGAAGAATGTTCCTAAGGGTGGAAGGATATAACACCCCATATTTTGAGTGTCCTTTTTCTACTTATATGGAACTTGATATAGCCTTATGGTATAAGTAATGGACTGTATTTTTATATGTGAGTATTTAAGGTATAAATAGGTTTGAGGATACTTCCCATACATTTTAATGTGACGCAACCAAGTTAACGTCAATGCAACTATTTAAACTTAGGATTGTAAGCTCGTATTTGAGTCTAAAGCTCAAAGTGATCAAGTGTATATAGGTTTTAAGTTAAGATAAAGGGATTAAGATCTAGAAATAGAATAAAATATTGAGGTGCTTGATTGACTTAATTAAGCTAGTAGGTGAGTCACCTACTTGAGATATGTGGACCAAGTTAATGGAGCCAAAACTAAGGGGTCAGATTTAGGCCTATATCAATGGACTCATTTAAGTCCCAAACTACGTAAAATAAAAGGAAAAAACTAGGCAGCCCAAGCACCTAAAAATCTACCCAAAGGCCAAATAAGTTAAAGGCCCATTTTAGACATTAATAAAGCAAGTAGGTGCATCACCTACTTTGACCTTTTGAGAAGCTTGAACTCCTTAAGTACGTGCATTACCCACTTGACTAATTGTGGTCCAAAATGAGCAAAATAACAAGTGGCTAAACTGGAGAATTATAAGATCAAGATGATCTGATTTTTCTCTTCATTTTAACTTATACTATTAAGCTCCTATTAAAGTTTCTCTAAGCACCCTCTTGGCTTCAACTAGCTGCCCTTATATTCCTGCTAGGGTCTTAAACAAATCCTCACCTTTGTAATCCATGGTAAGTGAAAACACTTATGGTTTTAGCTTAATTCTCCCATGGAAGATTAGAAAAACATGTTATTCATGCTTAAGTGTACATATAGGGTAGAATGTTTCCACAAGTTAACTGTTCACTTTTGTTGGTTATTATGAGATTTTTCTTTTCTTCTTTGGTTTAAAGTGTGAAGGAAAGTTCAAGTTCTTGAATATTACAAGTTAAACGAATAAGTTATAGAAATTGTAGTAAGGTGGCCACTCCATTTTTTTCCTCTTTATGTATGAGTTTGGGTAAAGAATTATGGTTGTGTTATTATTAAGAACTCAAGGGATGATGAGTTCAATATTTGGTTGGTAAGATAAAGGAAATTCGGGCCTATTTTAGTTGTTGTTTTATGTGCATATGTTGGGATAACCTGGTTGATCTTAAAGAGAGATGTAAGTAATTGGTATTGACATATAAAGGGAGGGTGTAATGATACACCACTTAATTGGATGTTGTATGAGCTTGCTGCCTAACACACTTTTCATACTATTTTATGTGTACTATAAAGCCAAACCAGTTTCGTGGGAACATATATTCATCTGGAGAGTACATAAAAGTAATGAGAGGAGAAGGGGTTGAAAGAACACCCTTGACTTGATAAGTTATGGGCTTACTATCTGGATACTATTTTGGGTTAGGTTTGAGAAGCCTAAATGTGTTGATTAGTTACTAATACTAGTTTTACTTCTTACCTTATTGTAGATAGGTAATCCAAATGGCAGGACGTTAATTCGGGGTAATATCAAAGTTGTGTAGTAGGGTATGTAAGGCTACTCTTCTCTGCATTCTTTGGTTTGAAATTTAACACTTGTGTTACAAAGTAATATTCCAAAGTTCTCCTATAGTAAATGATACATAGTGGCAGTGTACGATCTCCAATGTAGCTAACAACCTTGTTCCCACTCCCTAATATGTTAAAATACTTCAATATGTGCTTATTATCATATCTGGATGTCTACATTCAATAGAAATCCTCACGAGTTCTCCTTTTAGTCAAATAAGATCCATGTGTTATTTTATCTCCTAAGCATTCCATTTGTGTACAAACTGATCCCTACTTCATTGTTACTACATCAAGTATTTATTCACGCGTCTCTTACTAGTAGACTATTATCCCAAGGCTTAATAATTTTATGACCACCAAAATAACAATCTCAAAGGTAATAAACTAATTAACACAAATTTGGTTATGTACGGGTGGCAGCTCAGGGGTGAAAGCCTAGCATGGGCCAATCCCAATCTAATTATATATGGGTGATAGGGGCGTAAGCCTAGCATGGGCTGATCCCAACTTGTGTATGTACCATTGATCAATTGGTTATTTGTACCACATGACTTAGAAAGATTATAAAAGTAAGAAAAGTAAAGTGAAGAAAAGAATGTAATGTACAAGGTTCCACTTATACAAGCAAATGTTGTCTATTATCCTTACCTATACACTTGCTTAAATTTCATTTGAGCTCTCATTTTACATATAGTTACTTTATGCCTTACATATTTAGTACATTCTTTTACACTGACGTTCTCATGGGGGAACTGCATTTCAAGCAACAGGCATAGGTACTTCAACTAATAGACCTCTTAAGTAGGAGCACAGGACATCTAGCGGCTATTGGAGAGCTCCAGGTTGATTCTGGGCTTTTCGAGTTGTTTATAGATGTTATGGTATTATATAGTAGTTAAGAGTGAGTAGAGGGCTTGTACCAACCTTAACTAAGTCTATTCATCTTTTGGAGGCTTTGTAGACAAATGTAAAGTTAAGCATGGTAGTGTCTTTTCCTTTAGAAGTTGTCGACCCAATAACCAAGTCTTGTATATATAGTTTTGGGCTTGCCTACATGGTTTATTTCCATTGGTGGATCATATATATACTTGGCAGAACCCTTGATTATCATAGTTACATGCACGAGAAGTATTAGGCTATGGGTTGGTGCTCTTGGTCCTTTATGGTTACGGGTACCTCTCTGCCCCAATGGGATTTGAGGCATGACAAAATTGGTATCAGAGCAGGTCATCCTAGGGAGTCTACAAAGCCGTGTCTTTGTAGAGTCTTACTTATGGGTGTGTTATGCACCACATCTATAAACAGAAGGTTATGGGACATTTAAGAGTTGTCTCTTTTTCATCATATCTTAGATCACGCAATAGAGATAAAGTTGTAGGTGGAGTCATATTTAACCATTGAATTAATTATTTTTCTAATTATAGTAAAGATGCCGGTTATAAGAAGGAGTAAGAGTATAGGTAATCAAGTAGATGTGGCTACCTGAGAAGGGACCAGCAAGTCATCACTTAGACAAGCTAATCAAAGTGAGGCTCAATCTGAGTTTTTATCACAAATTTCTTCGACTCCTCCATCTACAAAAGAGCTAAGGAGGAGAGCAGTACCCTCAGAATCAGCTATTAATGCTACTGAGCAAGATTTAAGGAATGTGGTGCAATTGTTGACTCATTTAGTTACTAGAAAAGGTCAAGGACAAACTAGTCCAATTATAGGTACTAGTGGTGCGGATAGGGAAGCTAGTCTACGGATAGATGATTTCTTTAAATTGGATCCTCCCACATTTTTTGGGTTAGATCTTAATGAAGACCCACAAGACTTTGTTGATCAAATCAAAAGGCCTTTGGATGTCATGCATTTATCTGGTTCAAAGATAGTTGAGCTAGCAGTGTATAGATTACAAGGAGAGGAAATATTATGGTACAAAGATTGGAAACAATCTAGGGGTACAGGGGCACCTTCAGCTAGTTGGAAAGAATTTAAAGAGGAATTTCTTGATTATTACCTTTTGATTGAGATTCGAGAGGTTCGTGCAGATCAGTATTTAAATATTTTCCAAGGGAATATGACCGTGAAGGAGTATAGTCTTTAACTCTTTTGCTAGGTATGCTCCTAATGTAGTAGCTACTATGGATGATAGAGTTCATCGATATGTGGATAAATTGGATCCATATCTGGTTAGAGATTGAACTATTGCTGCTTTGAATAAAGACACAAATATAGAAAGGATACAAGTTTTTACACAAAAAATGAAGGATCAAAGGCAAAGAAGAAAAACAAAAGAGTTAGAAAAAGGGAATCCCAAGCGGGCTAGATCTACTGGGAAGTTTATGCCATCCCAAAGTGAGTTCATACCTCAGTTTTCTAATAGAACGCCTAGGCCATCATCTTCCTACTCTGAAGCGAGTGCTCCACCCCGATTCTAGAGGCTTAAGGGCAACAAATTTAGGCAAGGAAGTAAGATCCAAGGTTCACGAGTAGCGGGATACCAAGAGCAGGGAAGTATGAATCAAACAAGACTTCCTAGAAATCCATGCAATGTGCATGTTGGTTTGGGACTGATACTTTCTTTTATTGTGGTACACCAGGACACATGATTAGAGATTACCCACAAAGGGGAATGGGTGGTATGTCATGACCTACTGGATCATCATCGTTGGTTCCTTATTTAGGTAGGGGTATAGAACCTACATGTCGTGGTAGATGTGTTAGATGAACAACTAGTTCTAGCGGAGTTCAGAATCATACATATGCTCTAGCATATCGGTAAAATTTGGAGTCTTATCCTGATATGGTTACAGGTACACTGTCCATCTTTTCACATAATGTTTAAGGATTAATTGATATAGACTCTACTCTATTATATGTCACTCCATTGGTTACTGGAAAGAGCAAAAGAACACCAAAATTACTTGTTAAGGCACTTGAAGTGTTTACGTCGGTTGGTGAGTCTATTATAGCTAGGAGAGTGTATCAAAATTGCTTAACCACTATTTGTGGTCGTGATACATTGGCTGACCTTGTTGAGCTAGAAATGGTAGATTTTGATGTTATAATGGGTATGGATTGATTAGCTTTTTGTTATGCCACAGTAGATTGTTGAACTAAGAGGGTGCATTTCCATTTTCCAAAAGAGGCAGTCCTTGAATAGAGGGTTAATATTAGTGCGCCAAGAGGTAAATTTATTTCTTATATTAAGGCAAAGAAAATGATGTCTAAAGGGTACATATGTCATCTAGTGAGAGTGAAAGATATAGATGCAGAGCCACCAATTCTTCAAACCGTTCTACTGGTAAATGAATTTCTTGATGTATTTCCTGAAGATCTTCCAGGTTTTTCTCCAGAATGAGAAGTAGAGTTTGGTATTGATGTGATTCCAGGTACTTAACCTATCTCTATTCCTCCATAAAGAATGACCCCGACAGAATTACGAGAGTTGAAAGAACAATTAAAAGACTTACTAGAAAAGGGATTCATAAGACCTAGTATGTGCCCTTGGGGTACATCCGTGTTATTTGTACATAAAAAAGATGACACATTGAGAATGTGTATTGATTGTCGACAAATGAATAAAGTAACGATTAAGAACATGTATCCCCTCCCTAGAATTGATGATTTGTTTGATCAGTTGCATGGTGCTAAGTGTTTCTCAAAGATTGATTTGAGCTCAGTTTATGACCAAGTGAGGGTGAAAGAAAAAGCTATATCCAAGATATCTTTTTGAACACGGTACGGTCATTATAAGTTTTTAGTAATGTCATTTGGGCTAACGAATGCACCCACAACTTTTATTAATTTGATTAATAGGATGTTCAAACCATTCTTAGATGTGTTCGTGATAGTATTTATAGATGATATTCTAGTTTATTCAAGATCAAAAGAGGACCATGCTAGTCACTTACGATAGGTGTTACAGATTTTATGTGATAGTAAGTTATATGTAAACTTCTCTAAATGTGAGTTTTGGTTAAAATCTGTGGCATTCTTGGGTCATATTGTATCTGATGAAGGAATAAGGGTTGATACTCAAAAGATAGAAGCTGTGAAGAACTGGACAATACCTACAACACCTACAAAGGTTCACAGTTTCCTTGGGTTGGCAGGTTATTATAGAAGGTTTGTTGAAGGATTTTCTTCCATTTCTACACCTTTAACAAAGCTAACGCACAAAGCAACCAAGTTTCAATGGAATAACGCATGTGAAAGGAGTGTCCAAGATCTAAAGAATAAGTTGACTTCTATACCCATATTGGTACTTCCAGAAGGCACAGAAGGGTATGTAATCTTAGGCACATTTATACACCTAAGTGTCATTATCTACGCGCATTTAGCTTAGTTTTGAGGATAACTTAGCGTTCTTATGTGAATAACTAGTGATATTGGTGTATTTGTGTGCTAATAATCATATTTAGGTGGTTTAAGGTGCATTTGAATCAATTCTAGAGTAAAAACAACAAAGGCAAGGCTAGACGAGTTACCTAGTCAAACCAACCTTGAGTTGTGCTTATTCTAGAGTGATTTCGATGAGCTTAAACCATAGTACTCTCTAATGGTTGATATAACCATCTGCAGGGGATTAATGGAGGTTATTTGGGTGACATTTGAAGAATCCAATGAGCTATAATGGATTATTGAACAAGGTGGAAGTTCGACGGGCAATAAGGGACAAAATCGGGCAAAATTGTGCCCAATTGATGTCTCCTCCACGCCGCGCAGCTTATCCATTGTTACCAGACATGCACCTCCCCTCTAGCTTGATTGAGATACTGGTATTTCTTATCAACCAACCATGCATCGTGCCCCCCACTCCATCCAACCAACTCCGCGGCGCACTGCTCCTAGAAGCAGGCAAAGTCGGCCCCAAAGTCCTAGTTTGAGTAGGAAAAGTGTGGTACTTGTTCCTAATACTTAGGTTACATGGATTGGACGATTTGGAGGCTACATAAACATCTTAAAACACTGCAAAGGAGTGGTCAACATGTAGGGTCAGTCAACAACACAAAATTAACACACACACACTCCTAAATCGACTAGGATTTGGTTTTCTACCAATTTTAAGTGAGGGCAAAGGGGTCAATGTGTATATTTTCGTGTGGGAATAATTATGGACAAAATTTTGGGCTTTAAAATGAGTACTTATCCACATTTACACACATCATTGGAGGCATACACTATTTTGGGAGGAGAAAAAACTTTAAGGAGGCTCAAATTAGGGTTCTTAATTCTTTTCTTTATTACTCATTATTTTTACATATTTAATTACAACTTTGTGATTTTGTGTAATATTGTGAGTAGATAAACACCCTTATTATAGGGTTTAGTCTACAAACATGAATGCTTAGTTTGGTTTTATATTCGGTTTATATGTTTATCATGTCATGTGTTTGTTCTTGTGTTCTTGAACTTACTACTTTAATGATTAGCTACCATTATGGTAAATCTATAGTCCTAAAGCAAATTTACCATTGTAATGGAGGGACAAAATGAAGAACATCAGGAGTGTGGATCATATCTTAGAGAAATTTAGGAGTGATTTGCGGTTAGGATAGAGATAGACCTAATTGCCCCACTTGGTTACTAAATGGGAAGATAGCTTAATGCATACGAATTAGAGACTCACTTTCCTGATTAATGATGTAGTTGTGAGACTAATTTGGGTATATGACTTAGAGGGTGACCATTCCCAAGTTATAATATCAACCCCGTAAATCAACTATCACGATAAAAATCTTAACTGGCTAGAAATTATAGTTAGGCATGATTGTGAGTATGTCTTAACCCTAGAATCCTCCATGATATTGTTTCAACCCCAAGTTTATCATTTTTAGTATAGTTTACTGCTTAGTTTTATCATTTAAACATCATACATCTTTTGTTCTATCGCTTGAATAAATAATAAGAATTGGTTTAGTCTAAGTGAATAGTTAAAAGACAAGTCCCTGTTGATTCGACATCTTACCCACAAGAGCCACTATATTACTTGTACGACCGCATACACTTGCGTGTATGTTTGGACGCAATAAGTTTTTGGCGTCGTTGCCGGGGACTTGGTGTTAATTGTTTAGCTAGATTAGTCTTTTTCTAGTTATTTGTTTGAGTTGTACATAGTTTATTATTGTACAAAATTTTCTTTTTAGTTTCTTTTACTTTTCTATCACTTTTATTGATACGTCAACCTGGGATAGATGGTGGTCAAATGGTGATGATTCTTGTTCCTTTTTTGGAGGACCCCATCGAGAGAGTATTGTCAAAATTTTCAGGGGAGCGAATGGTGTACAGCTACTCAATCTCCTGAATTTTCAGGGGAGCGAATTGATGTTGGCAGGGAAGCAAATGAAGATTGGCTAATGGAATAAGAGTAGCAAATCAAAATTCATGAGTGTCTCTGGGATAGTCTCACAATCATGTTGACCCAGAGGAATAAGTTGAGAGATGGGCTCATACAAGAGGTTGAGCAATTTGGCTTAAACATCCGACACTTGGAGGCCCAACTGAATAAAAAAAATTGAGATATCTGATGTCCAATCACCAATAGTTGTGGGTACTAGCCAGCCTGTGGATAGGGAAGAAGAATTCCAACCATCCGAATACCACTCTTTGATTAATGTTGACAATGAGAAGGTAAATAAGAGTGAGCATGTTGTGGGTGATGTAAGTTTGAAAGTGAGATGTGTTGGGTCTCATTCGAAGCAATTTTATACATTATGTTTAGATGATGACATGTATTTTGAGTCATCTGAACTAGTGGAGGAGTGTCTAGATGAGGAACAAGAATCCTATATTCTTAAATTTACACCAAACAAGAAACAAAATAATACGCCTCACCTCAGGGCCAAGCATTTTAACGTGCACTATCTATTAATTGATTCCTTCATCTTTGTACCACCACCCTATGAGAGAAGAAAAATGATGGATGCGATGTTGGGGGTGAAATTCATATCCTCAAAGTGGAGGAAAAAACTGATGGGTTGTGCCGCGATGTTAAATTAGGCGCTTGTTGGGAGGCAACCCAACATGTAGTAAGTAGTTTTTATTTATATTTTAGTGTTAGTTGTTTTTGTTTGTTTGTTTTGCAGATTAGGAGAAGTCTGAGTAACTAAAATCTAAGCTAAGGAGCATGATGAAAGAATAAGTGTAGGGTCCTCCAGCCCCCATGATGGAAATCTGAGAAAGTGGCATGCTACTAGCTATGCCTCGAGGCCTCGGGGAGTATTCCTAATTCTTATTCTTTGATTTATACTTTGGGGACAAAGTATGATTTTAAGTGTGGGGTGGGGAATCTTCCAATTTGGTTAGGGTGAAGTGCGCTATAGGATTTTGGTTTTGATTTTTTTTTTAGTTTCTGACTACATTTAAAAAATTACAAGAAGATTTTATCTTTGGTTATTTTTAGTTTTTTTTGTTTTGTCCGTTTAGTAGAATCACACTTCACCCACCCCTAGGTTTTTCTTTTTGGTTCTTTTTTGAGGGAGAGCCCTTTGAACCCAATATCTTTTTTTATTTTTAGGAGTAATTTTAATTTTTTTGTCATTTGATGCTCTTGTTGGGTACTACACATGATTACTTGATGCAAGTTGGTATTGAATTCTAAGAAATGTTGTGAAAATTGAATGACTTCTGTGAGACACGTAGGCTCTTTTATATGACTCTTGTGTGATGTTGTCTTAAATTTGAATTCTTGCGATTGCTTGGTTGAGAGTCTATAGGGTTCCTTATTGATTTTAACATGTGCCAAGTATGAGTGAGGTTTTTGTTATACTCCATGTTTGCATATTTATGTCTAGAACTTGCCTGGTGTGTTTGTAAAGTGAAATAAAGAATGTTAAGTTTAGGAGATGATATAGGCATTTATTTGATAGCCATGATTTATATCTTCTTTATCTACCCATTATGGATGATCTTAGTTAGCCCCGTTGAGCCTTTAGCATATTCCTTGGTAGCCTTATATGTAGCTTACTCCCTTTTATTTCAATAGGCCGTAACTTGATCCAAAACTCCTAAGCGCTTGAGTTGAAAAATAAAAGTTGTGAAGGAGTGAAAATTGAAGAGAAAGAGTGAATTTGAAGCCCCAAAGTAGTAGCTATTGGTGTGTTAAAAAGGTTTATGTGTTGTTGATAGGGAGTAAAGTAAAAAGAGTAAAGTGTTTTGAAAAAAAAATAATGAGCAAAAACTCCCTACAAAAGATGTGTAAGCTAGCTTAAAGAGAGGGGTAAAACAAAAGAGAGTGGTGGAAGAGAAAAGTGGTGAAAAATAGGTTGGTTAGAGAAGAGCTTAATAGAAAGTGGATGTATTGAAGCTCTTGGGAAAGTTAATCACTATTTTTGACCCAAATAGTTCCTACCCGTCCCTTTGCCTACATTACAACCCTTTATGTCCTACTTGATATTGAGTTGTGATATTTTGATATTAGTGGAGTAATACACTAAGGGCAAGCTTATGGTTCATATTTTGTAGCATGCGAACTCTTTGTGAGAGTGAGCGGAATTTGATTCTTACACCTATTCTTGTGATACATTACATATTTGTGAGTGACTATGGGTGACTCTCTTGTGGTGAGGGAACACGTTTAATGATGGATAGGTAACTTATATGATCTCTTTGTTAAGTAATGTGAATGTGTTTGCCAACTTGGTAGAGTCAATTCTTGAGGCTAGGAAGTCTTGGAGTAGTATTCATATGTTCTCAATTGGAATGTGACATGCTTAATGTTGAACTTTCAATTCATGTAGTCATTGTAGTTCTAGGTTGAGTATCTTATGTCATGTAGCTATTATAGAGTTTTCCTTGATGGTGGTAAATGTAAAGAGTTGTTCAAGGATGAACAAGGCTTTAAGTGTGGGGTGGTGATCTTAGGCACATTTATACACCTAAGTGTCATTATCTACGTGAGTTTAGCTTAGTTTTGAGGATAACTTAGCGTGCTTATGTGAATAATTAGTGATATTGGTGTATTTTTGTGCTAATAATCATGTTTAGGTGGTCTAAGGTGCATTTGAATCAATTCTAGAGTAAAAACTTCAAAGGCAAGGCTAGACGAGTTACCTAGTCAAACCAAGCTTGAGTTGTGCTTATTCTCGAGTGATTTCAATGACCTTAAACCATTGTACTCTCTAATGTTTGATATGAGAATGTGAAGGAGATTAATGGAGGTTATTTGGGTGAAATTTTAAGCTTCAAATGAGCTACAATGGATAATGGAGCACGGACGAAGTTCGACGGGCAATAAGGGACAAAATCGGGCGAAATTGTGCCCAATTGATGTCTCTTCCGTGCCGCGCAGTTATCCATGGCTCCCATCCATGAGCCGACCCTATAGATTGATTGAGATACTGGAATTTCTCATCAACCAGCCATGCATAGTGCTTCCCACTCCATCCAACCAACTACGCGGCGCACATAGCCTAGAAGCGGGCAAAGTCGACCCCAAAGTCCTAGTTTGAGTAGGAAACGTGTGGTACTTGTTCCTAATACTTATGGAAATTGGTTTGGAAGACTTGGGGGCTATATAAACATCTTAAAACATTTCAAAGGAGTGGGAAACACGTAGGGTATGTCCATGACACGAAATTAACACACACACACTCCTAAATCAACTAGGATTTGGTTTTCTACCAATTTTAAGTGAGGGCAAAGGGGTCAATGTGTATATTTTCGTGTGGGGCTGATAATGGACGAAATTTTGGGCTATAAAGAAGTACTTAGCCACATTTTTACTCATCCAGGGAGGCATACATTATTTTGGGAGGAGAAACAACTGTAAGGAGGCTCAAATTAGGGTTCTTAATTCTTTTCTTTATTACTCATTATTTTTACATGTTTAATCAACTTTGTGATTTCGTGTAAGATTATGAGTATCTAAACACCCTTATTCTAGGGTTCAGTCTACAAACATGAATGCTTAGTTTGGGTTTATATTCGGTTTATATGTTTATCACGTCATGTGTTTGTTCTTATGTTCTTGCACTTACTACTTTAATGATTAGCTACCATTAAAGTAAATCTATAATCCTCAAGCTAATTGACAATAGGAGTGGATGGATAGAATGAAGAACATAGGAAGTATGGATCACTTCTTAGAGAAATTTAGGAGTGATTTGCGGTTAGGATAGAGATAGACCTGATTCCCCACTTGGTTACTAAACGGGAAGATAGCTTAATGCATCCGAATTAGAGACTCACATCCCCACTCAATGATGTAGTTGTGATACTAATTTGGGTAGACTACTTAGAGGGTGACCATCTCCGAGTTATAATATCTACCCCGTAAATCAACAATAAGGATAAACAACTTAACCTGCTAGAAATTATAGTTTTGCATAATTGTGAGTATGTGTTAACCCTAGAATCCTCCTTGATATTGTTTCAACTCCAAGTTTATCATTTTTAGTATAGTTTACTGCTTAGTTTTATCATTGAAACTTCATACATCTTTTGTTGTATCGCTTGAATAAATAATAAGAATTGGTTTGGTCTAAGTGAATAGTTAAACGACAAGTCCCTATGGGTTCGACATCCGGCTCGCAAGAGCCACTATGTTACTTGTACGACCGCATAAACTTGCTTGTGTATTTTGACGCAATTGTATGCGGTGTATTGTGATGCTTCAGGAGTTGTCTTAGGACGTGTATTGATGCAGCATGGTAAAGTAATAGCTTATGCCTCAAGACAATTGCAGCCACATAAGAAAAATTATCCAACACATGATCTTGAACTAGCATCGGTTATATTTTCTTTAAATATATGGCGCCACTTCTTATATGGGGTTCATGTTGACATTTATACTGACCATAAGAGTTAGCAATATATCTTTAAAAGAAGTATCTAAATTTGAGGCAGCGGAGGTGGCTTGAACTATTAAAAGATTATGACATTGATATTTTGTACCATCTGAGGAAAGCAAACGTAGTAGCTGTTGCATTAAGTCGTAAGGCAATGGCGAGCACTTATGGGCAGTCCACAGAAAGACAAAGGTTAACTAAGGATCTACACCAACTAGCTAGCATGGTGGTTGGCCTTCTTGAAACTCCAAAAAAAAGGGTTATTGTACGTAATGCAGCAGAATCTTCTTTGGTAGCTAAAGTAAAAGAGAAGCAATATAATGATCCTATGTTAGTACAACTCAAGAAGAATGTTAATCAAGGTATGACAAGGGCATTTGAACTTGCACAAGAGGGAGTACTTTGGTGCCAAAATATATTAGGTGTACCTAATGTAGATGGGCTTAAAAAGAGGATTATGATGGAGGCACATCATTCAAGGTATTCCTTCCATACGGGATCAACTAAAATGTATCATGATTTGAAAGGAGTATTGGTGGGGTGACATAAAGAAGAGCATTTCAAACTTTTTAGCCTAATGTCCAAATTGTAAAAAAGTTAAAGTAGAGCACCAAAAGCCCATAGTTTATATGAATGTATGGATCTTCCAATTTGGAAATAGACATGATCAACATGGATTTTGTCATGGGTTTGCCTCGTACATCGTGGAAGTTCGATTTCATATGGGTAATAGTTGATAGACTTACCAAATCAGCATACTTCCTACCAGTTAAGACCACTTACACAACTGATGAGTAAGCGAAATTGTTTAATAAAGAGATAGTTCAGCTACACGGAGTCCCAATCTTTATTATATCTGATAGGGGAGCTTAATATAATACAAATTTTTGGAGGACTTTCCAGAGGAGTTTGAGAACACAAGTGAATTTAAGTAAAACTTTTCACCCTCAAATGGATGAACAAGCAGAACATACTATTCAAAAATGGATGGAAAAGCAGAACGTACCATTCAAATACTTGAAGATATGCTGCGAGCTTGTGTATTGGACTTTAAAGGTAGTTGGGATGATCATTTGCCTCTTATCGAGTTTGCCTACAACAATAGCTATCATTCAAGTATCAAAATGGCATCGTATGATGCTTTATATGGAAGAAAGTGTAGATGACTAATTGGATGGTTTGAAGTGGGTAAAACTGCCTTTTTTGGGCCATATCTTGTTCATCAAGCAATGAAAAAAGTTAAGGTAGTACAATAATAGCTAGAAACATCCCAAAGCACATAAATCATATGTAGATGTTAGGAGAAAGGGGCTAGCGTTTGTTATAGATGATTGGGTATTCTTGAAGGTGTCACCAATGAAAGGGGTAGTGAGATTTTGTAATAAAGGAAAACTAAGTCCACGTTATATAAGTCCATATAAGATTATTTGAAGGTTTGGCCAAGTCACATATGAGTTAGAGCTACCCTAAGAGCTCTCAATAGTTCATTCGGTGTTTCACATCTCAATGCTTCAAAAGTGCATAGAAGATCCATCTCATATTACTTATACTGAAGATATACAAGTTACGAAAGATCTCACCTATGAAGAAGTACCAATTGTTATTCTAGATCGACAAGTTAAGAAATTTAGAAATAAAGAAATAGATTCTGTAAAAGTACTTTGAAGGAACCAGCAAGTAGAAGAGATCACATGGGAAGCTGAGGAAGCGATGAAATACGAGTACCCTCATTTATTCGAATCCAAGGAGAAAGTCCAAGATGCTGAATTAGAGTGATACCAAGTAAGTATAAATATATAAGCATTATGTAGTAACAATAAGATTAAACCTTGGCTTGAGCTTGTTTAGGTTGGATAATTATGCTAACATTCGATGACGAATGTTCCTAGAGGGGGTGTAGCACCCCATATTTTGTGTGTACGTGATCTACTTATATGAAACTTGATATAGCCTTGTGGTATAGGTAATGGACTAGATTTGTTTATGCGAGTATTGATGGTGTAAATAGGTTTGAAGATACTGCCCATACATTTTAATGTGATGCGACCAAGTTAACGTCGATGCAACTATTTAAACTTGGGATCATAAGCTGGTATTTTAGTCTAAAGCTCAAAATGACCAAGTGTATATAAGTTTTAAGTTAAGATAAAGAGATTAAGATCTAGAAATGGAATAAAATATTGAGGTGCTTGATTGACTTAATTAAGCTAGTAGGTGACTTACCTACTTGAGATACATGGACCAAGTTAATAGAGCCAAAGCTAATGGGTCAAATTTAGGACTATATTAATGGACTCATTTAAGGCCTAAACTATGTAAAAGAAAAGGAGAAGACTGAGCAGCCCAAGCACCAAAATATCTGCCCAAAGGCCCAACAAGTTAAAGGCCCATTTTAGAAATTAATAAAGCAAGTAGTTGCATCACTTACTTTGACCTTTTGAGCAGCTTGAACTCCTTAAGTAGATGCATCAGCCACTTGACCAATTTGTGGCCCAAAATGAGCACAAAAATAGGTGGCTAAAAGGGGAAATTATAAGATTGAGATGAGATAATTTTTCTCTTGATTGTAACATACAATACTAAGCTCCTATTAAAGTTTCTCTAATCTCTCTCTTTGCTTCAACCAGCAACCCCTATATTCCTCCTAGGGTTTTTAAAGAAACCCTCACCTTTGCAAGCCAAGGTAAGTGAAAACACTTATGGTTTTAGCTTAATTCTCCCATGGAATATAAGAAAAACATGTAATTCATTCTTAAGTATACATATAGGGAAGAATGTTTCCACAAGTTAACGGTTCACTTTTCTTGGTTATTATGAGACTTTTCTTTTCTTCTTTGGTTTAAAGTGTGAAGGGAAGTTCATGTTCTTAAAGAGTTCAAGTTAAAAGGATAAGTTATAGAAATTGAGGTAAGGTGACTGCTCCATTTTTTTCCTCTTTATGTATGAGTTTGGATAAAGAATTATGGATGTGTTCTTATTAAAAACTCAAGGAATGATGAGTTCAATATTTGGTTGCTACGACAAAGGAAATTTGGGGCTATTTTAGGGGCAGTTTTATGTGTATATGTTGGGAAAACTTGGTTAATCTTAATGAGGTTTGTAAGAATTTGGTATTGCCATATAAAGGAGGGTGTAGTGATACACCACTTAATTGGATATTGTATGAGCTTGCTGCCTAACACACTTTGCGTACTATTTTATGTATGTTATGAAGCCAAACCAGTGTTGTGGGAACATATATGCATCCGTATATTATATAAAAGTAATGAGAGGAGAAGGGGTTGAAAGAACACCCTTGACTTGATAAGTTATGGTCTTACTGCTCCGCGACAGTTTTTGGTTAGGTTGAGTAGCCTAAATATGTTGATTAGCTACTAATTCTAGTTTTACCACTTACCTTATTATAGATAAGTAATCCAAAAGGCAGGCGGTTAATTAGGGGTAATATCAAAGTCGTGCATCAAGGTATGTAAAGCTACTCTAATCCATATTTTTTGGCATGAAATCTAACATTTGTGTTACAAAGTAAGCTTCCAAAGTACTTCTATAGTAAATTGATACATAGTGGAAGTGTATGATCTCCAATATAGCTAACGGCCTTGTTCCCACTCCCTAATATGTTAAAATACTTCAATACATGATTGTTATCAAATCTGCATGCCTATTTCAATAGCAAGCTTCCTGAGTTCTCCTTTTAGTCAAATAAGATCCATGTGCTATTACAGCTCCTAAGCATTCCATTTGCGTACAAACTGCTCCCTACCTCATTGTCACTGCATCAAGTATTTATTCATATATCTCTTACTAGTAGACTATTGTTCCAAAGCTCAATAATGTTATGGCCACCAAAGTAATAATCTCAAAGGTAATATACTAAGTAACACAATCTGGTTATGTACGGGTGGCAGCTCAGGGGCGAAAGCTTACCATGGGCTGATTTCGATCTCTTTATATGAGGGTGGCAGATCTACGGTGAAATCCTAGCATGGGACAATCCCAATTTGGTTATATATGGGTGGCAGCTCAGGGGCGTAAGTCTAGCATGGGTCAATCCCAACTTGTGTATTTACCACTGATCAGCTGGTTATTTATATCAAATGACTTATAAAGATTATAAAAGTAAGAAAGGTAAAGTGAAAAAAAAGAATGTAATATTCAAGGTTCCACTGATACAAGCAAAGGTGGTCTATTATCCTTACCTATACACTTGTTCTAATTTCATATGAGCTCTTGTTTTACATATAGTTACTTTATGCCTTACATATTTAGAACATTTTTATGTATTGACGTCCCTCATGGGTAACCTGCATTTCATACTGCAGGTACATCTACTTCAGCTAGTAGACCTCTTCAGTAGAAGCATAGGATATCTAGCGGCTATTGGTGAGCTCCAGGTTGATTGGGACTTTCCGAATCTGTTATATTTTTTTTGGTATTGTATAGTATTTAAGAGTGAGACGGGGTCTTATCTCGACCTTAACGAAGTCTACGTATCTTTTACAGGCTTTGTAGACCAAATGTAAAGTTAAGCATGGTAGTGTCTAGTCCTTTAGATGTTATGGCCCCAACAACCAAGTCTTGTATATATAGTTTTGGGCTTGCCTACGTGGTTTATTTCCATTAGTGAATTATATCTATACTTTCTAGAACCCTTGATTATCATAGTTTCATGTACGAGAGGTACTAGGCTATGGGTTGGTGCTCTCGGGCCTTTATGGCTATGGGTGCCTATCAGCCCCAATGGGATTTGAAGCAACTCACCTTCAGGCTAGAAGATTTCTATGACCTTAATTCATCTCCAAATATGTTCCCACACTAAAGAATTAATCCTCACATTTATATTTAAATAGAAATTATTGGGTTTAGGCCTACAGGCGTATGAAGGACGATTTAAATTCTAGCCTAAAAGTGTGGGATGTTACGCAAAAGTAGGCTGCAAAGAGGTTTTTAATATAAAGAAAGTGTCTACACATGATAATCCAAATATTATGATGATCAAGCAGGTCTGACCAATAAGTTTAGGCAATTCCTAGATTAATTAGCATTTGCAATACTCAGTAGTGCCCTTTCAAGTACTGAGGGTAAGGCTGAGAAGTCAATATGTAGAAGTGTGTTGTATAATGGGAAAGTTTAGGGTTGATTGAATTTCTGCCTCTGCCTAGGATGCTATAGCAAGAGGCAGGCTACTACCAATGGCCTGCTATAGTGGAAATAGTCAGATTCGATCAATCCCGTCATAGCTGGCTAACCCCGTAGTAGCAGGAATTGTCCCGCTATAGTGGGATAAGTATTGATTTATGCAAAAAATAATCCAAAAATATTATTTTCATTCCACATTTGTCCAAGGGTTGGGAGAGGCAATTTTGGGCAATTCCTACTGATTTTCCACCAATTTCCTTCGTTGAGGTAAGTAAATCCATCCCTCTAACTTATTTTTCGATAATTAATCCCTAGAATTACTAGTTTTGGGTTTGGGAAAGGATTAGACTTGATCTAGCTGAATTTTCTAGTGCAATTAGGTTAATTGGGTGGAAAATCCTTGAATTTTGGTCAAGGGTTGTTAAATTATGATTGCATGCATTAAATTCATCATTATAATTATGAACTTGGTTTAATTAAGTTAGAATGATGGTAGAAACCCTAGAATGGTGGGAGCGGGAAGGAGATGACCATAGGTATAAGTAGTTTTCCTTGCTTAAGGGTGTGAAGGAGACCTTTGGCTAGAGAAATTCAAACTCTAGCATCACAGTTCATGCAGTTTAGTATTCCTGCAAGGGGTGGAGCATTGGCTAGTGTAGAGGTAAGGTCAACATTCCTTGATCAAATCAAGGCTAGAAAGTTTGAGGATGTGAAAGTGAATAAAATTTAAAATAAGGTGGTGTGTGGTAAAGCTTTCGATACCACACTTGATGCATTAGGGTGTTGAGGGTGAGAGAACTCGTGTGTGTGCCTCGTGTTGGTGATATGATTTAGGGTTTGCTTGTAGAAATCTCATGGTACTCGATACTCCATTCATCTGGGTGTAACTAAGATGTATCGTGATTTGTCTGATTTGAGACAAATCTATTAGTGGCCCAGAATAAAGAGAGATATAGTGGAGTATGTGTCTATATGCCAAAACTATCAGCAAGTGTAATACGAGCACCAAAGGCTTATAGGCTTGTTTTAGAGAATGCCCATTCCCGACTAGAAGTGGTAAAAGATAACCATAGATTTCGTGGTGGGTATTCCTAAGAGCTTGGGGCAGTTTGAATCGATTTGTGTCATAGTATATAGGGTAACCAAGTCTGCTCATTTCATTCTAGTTAGAGTAGACTACAATTTAAAACAGTTAGCTAAGATTTATGTCAAGGAGCTATTAAGGTTGCATGGGGTACCAGTTTCCATTATTATTGATAGAGGTATGCAATTCACCTCTAAGTTTTGGGATATGTTACATGAAGAATTGGTCACCAAGCCTAACCTTAGCATTGCATTTCACCCTCAGACTAACGGACAGTTTGAGGGGACTATTCAATTACTTGAAGATATGTTACGGGCTTGTGTGATAGACATTGGTGGTCATTCGGAAAAGTTCTTGCTATTGTATGAATTCTCATACAACAATCGTTACCATTCTAGTGTTAACATAGCTCCATTTGAAGAACTCGATGGGAGGAGGTATAGATCACCCATAGGTTGGTTCGAAGTTGGTGATGTAAAGCCTTTGGGCACAAACTTGATAAAGGAATCTTAAGAGAAGGTGAGGTTCATCCAAGACAAGATGTTGGCAGCCCAAAGTAGACAAAAGGAGTATGCAAATCGCAAGGTAAGAGATATGTCTTTCAAACCTGGTAAGTAGTTGTTGTTGAAGGTATCTCCTATGACGAGAGTTATGCTATTTTGAAAGAAGGGTAAGCTTAGTCATCGGTATATTAGTCTGCTTAAGGTCCTTGATGATGTAGGCCTACTAACTTACAGGTAGGCTTTGCCACAAAGCCTGTCTGGGCTCCATCCAATATTCCATGTGTCAATGCTCAAGAAATACCATGGGGATGGTGATTATTTTATCAAATGTGACTCAGTTTTACTGGATAAAAATATTTTATATGAAGAGGAGTCAGCTGCAATTCTTGACCAATCTAGTCTGTGAAGGTTCAGTGGAAGCATCATCCTATTGAGGAGGATACTTGGGAAATAGAGAAGGACATACGTGACAAGTACCCTCTCTTATTGAGGACACATGCAACTTCTTAATTCTTACTTTTTTTTATTATTTGATCATTCGGGGATGAATTATAGGTAAATTGATATCTATTGTAACAACCCTTTCTATCTTTACGGTAAAGACTAGCGTGCCAAAATTTAGGTTAAGGTTTTCCCTAGATAAAGAGTTAGAAATTTCAGGTTAGGTTGGTCTTAAATGAGATCCAAGTGTGGTATGGTCTAGGGTTATTCGGGAAGGGATTAGTGGATGATTTTATGGTTTGTAGTTATTTCATGATATCTAAGATGTTAATAAATCCATAGAAACTTTCAGAAGTGAATTCGGGTTATTAGAACTCCCAATATCGAATTTGACGTAAAGGGGATAGTTTGGGATGTCAATATCCAAAAGTGTTTTGTAAAATGGGCATGTTTCAGGGGTTGATGGACTTTCTTCCTCTACCTAGGCCACTATCACTGGCCCTCTATAGTGGGAGTCAGAGTAGGTCAATCCCTCCATATTGGGCGAATCCCGCTATAGCAATGTTGCTAAACTGGGAATTGTCCTACTATAGCAGGATAAGCGCTGATTAATGCAGAAAATAAACCAAACATGTTATTTTCATTCCACATTCATCCAAGGGATAGGACAGGCAATTTTGGGTGATTTCTACTGATTTTCCACTAATTTCCTTCTTTGAGGTAAGTAAATCCATTACACTAACTAGTTTTTAGATAATTAATCCCTAGAATGACTAGTTTTTGGGTTTGAGGAAGGATTGGACTTGACCTAGGTGAATTTTCTGGTGCAATTAGGTGAATTTGGTGGAAAATCCTTGGGTTTTGGTCAAGGGTTGTCAAATTGTGATTGCATGCATAGAATTTATCATTATAATCATGAAATTGGTAGAATTAAGATGGAATGATGGTAGAAAACCCTAGAATTGGGGGAATGATCATGAATTTGACCTTGGGGTTAAGGGATTAGGTTGTAATTCTTGCATGTGTTAGTTCATTGACTGAATTGTTTTTACATTATTGTTTTTAGACCACAACCAAGCCGAGATTGCAAGAAAAGTCAAGGTTCAAGCTTGATAGAGTCGTGAAAGCTTGGATTGAGGTAGGTGATGGTTAAATGTAGTTGAAAACCCAACTCTGTTTATGTGTGCATGTTAACTATTTCTTTGTATATTTGTTATAATGCATGTTTAATGAGAGTAAATTGTGAATGATATCCTAAGTGTTAATCACATGTAATGAGGTTATATTAAAGGCTTGTTGATTGTAAAAGTATGATTGTTTTATTCTTATTATGGTTGTGATTATTGTTATATTTGTTATTTTTATGGGCTGAGCTAGTAAAGGACATCTTCATGGGATTTACTTATTATTGTGGGATGAACTAGTAAAGGACATCTTCATGAAATTTACTTATTATTATGCATTGCGCCGGTAATGGACATCATCACGGGATTGGTTGATATAAGATTGGCAGCTACTAGATGTCTGAGATGTTTGGTACATGGACAAGATCTCGTACCCGACAGGTCATGGTTAGTGGGTGACCATAAGACCCTTAGTATGTGTGTACAATATGTTAGTGAGTTTAATGGTGCTTTGAGTGGACTGGGTTTGTGATTATTGTTATTGTTGTTGTATTGGATCCTTGAGTGGTATGGCTAAAAATATAAATGAATGGTATATCTTCTATTGTTGTCTACTTACTTATGTATTTGAGACAATGTGTAACTTATTGTTGTGAGTCTTGGATTTGTTGACTTGGTCTTATGTTGGTAGTCATGGTCTTCACTTGGTATACTGTCTGTATTGACTTACACTTGACTGAATTCTTTGGTGTTGTTTGAAAAAGGCTAAGTGGTCCATGTTTGAGGTAAAGTTGTTTGGTAGGTGTTCATGGTTGTACTTGTTTACTAAGTTATGGTTATTTGTTCACATTTATTATCTTGGGTTGGGCGATGACCCTACCAATACATTATGGTGTTGTACTAATATTGCATATGCTCTTTTTTGTTGAGTGCAGAGCATTTTCCAGTGACTACATTGAGACATCAACTTTAGACCGGAATGCATTTCGACTCAAGGGAGACCTACATCTTTCGGGCAGCCATGAGTCCTCTATTTTAGTTCTTGTCCAATTGCTTCGGACGTGGATACTTTTATTTTTTGGGGGGTTGAAACGTTGTTGACAATTATTAGTGTTTTGGTACAATGACTTTCAGATTCTTAGGTTATTTTACACCTTTCTATTTTCCACATTGGTTTTATTGATAAACTATTCGAGATATTGGATTATATAAAGGAATGGTTAGTTTCTCTTAATTTTAAATAAGTGTTGGTGTTGAGTAGTTCGGGTTGGATGGATCTTCCACAGGAGTATTAGTGTGGGTGCCACTCGCGACGGGTTTGGTCGTGACCTGGGCGGTGGCAAATATTTCTATGAATTACTTATTTTGACTTCAAAGTGCATATGGTACCAGTTTATATTTGGTTATTCGAAGCTCATGTAGACCCACCTACGACTGGATCTATCATCTTGACATGAATTACATTAAAATGGGGAACCCATGGGGGTTTTATGACTTTCAATACCATGTTTTTCGAAGTGACACTTTATTCCAGTCCTTTAATTTTTACTTAATGCAAATTGTTGTTAGTAAATATCTCCTCGGCCACTCAAAGGCAGAAAGGTCGAAATTGAAGTTTAATGATATAATTTAACCACCTTAAATTTTTAATTGATTTGGATTATTGATTAAGATCCCTAATAAAAGTGGTATTTTGGTTAGGCTGAGGTAATTATCCATGTATAGTGCTACACAACGTAACTTTTTTAGCTAATTGGAAGTGTGTACCAGATGCATCTCCAACAATTCAACCTAAGATTGTTTTTTTCTAATATATAAAGAGCTATTGTTGAGGGTAATGGGAACATCTAATAGGTTAGGAATGAATTTTAAAAATCAGGCAACAATAGTGTAGAGGGGTTTTTAACTTATTCTTTCTTGTTTAAACAACAAAAATTGTCCCAACCTAATATGTAATCTCCACTTATCAAGGTGAACAACAAAATTGGGAGGTCCAAATAATGAAGCCATACATGTATAATGATCATCATAATCATCACATCAAAATACTTTAAAAGGAACAAACTGTCACGATCCAAATGGCCGTGAGTGGCACCCACACTAACCCTCCGGTGGTAGAACCATCCAACCGAAAGCTCAACCCGAACACTTAACCATTTTTAAGATAGAAATATTAACTAATTAATACTAAAAAATATAATCTCAAAAAATAATCAATAACATAAGTGCGGCATAAAACAACTACCTATTACAAGTTCCCAAGGACCCAAAAGTCATCGTACAAGAACATTCTAACCAAACTGAAGTCTAAGATAAATATCCAAAATAAAATAAAACAAGAGTATCACTGTCCGAAGGAATAGACGTGATCAAATTAGATGATCCAATGGATGTCTAAAAGTAGATACTCACCCTTGGATCCGAAAGTTGCTGGTCAAATGCTATATTCGAGATCTCATCTTCATCACTGGAACATTTTCTGCACTTAATAAAAGAAGAGCACATGTAGTATCAGTGCAAACACTATGTACTAGTAGGCATCATCAGCCAACCCAACTTAGACTCACACTTGAACATAAATCAAATATAAGTAAATTAGCAATCAACACTATATATGTTATCAATTTACAATTAAACACTTAGTCAACCAATAACTTAACTAGACCAGCAAGGGAGGTGTCTATGACTCCTATAAATACCACAAGTGTAAACACACCAAACCATTTACCAACCATCTCACAAGAGCAGACTTATGCCACCTCGATTCAATGCAACGCGCTATGCTATGAAAATGTGCAATCAAATGACAATGAACATGTAACAATGCATTGAAAACCATCACAGCCTCATCTAAATCTTTACATATATATTAAAGGGACTTATCTATCCAATAGTTGTGACCTATAGGAAACCAACTTTGTCAATGTACCGCACCGATATGGTATCCGACCCTCCGAATATCGATAGATAAGTAACTTATATAGGTGAGGTATGATACCTGACCCTCCGAATATCATAATATATAAATGTTAAATTAGATATCACTAAGCATATAATGAAGCGCACCAAATATGCAAGTGCACACTTTGTCTAGACATTTAGTCAAATTCATGTTTATCATTTCATGTATACAACCACTATCCACTAACTCACAGAATCACAAATATACCCAAGGGACAATTCACAAACACTTCACTTATGAATAGGCATGGAATCCAAATCAAGTCTATAACAACAATTTAAACCATAACCTACCTCAAAACACAAGTCCGAACGCACTACTCCACCAAGGCCATGCCTTTTCTTGCAACTTTGATTCATTCTCGGTCTAAAAATAACAAACAAGTGGTAATTAACAACTTTCTCTCTACTTTTGGGGTCCTCTCTACTTCTAGGCATTAGGAATTAATACCCATTGATTTTACCCTAGTTCATAGCCTAAAACACCAATTGGGGGTTTTACACCCATTATTCCGCCCAAAGTTTCCATAATTTATGTTAAAGTGGGAGGATTCTATGCTAGAAAGTAAAGTCTAACAACCTTGAACCATTTACAAATGATTTTAAGCCTACCCATAGGAAATTCTCATCAGTTTATCAATTTTAAGGATTAACCCATGAATATCTTCCTAACTCTTGATTCAACTGATTCTATAGATTAAATAAATTAATTTATGTTAGAAGGGAATAATAATATTACCTCAATGATGAAAATCACCCAAGTAATCTGGAAATCACCTCTCTTAAGCCTAGGGACGAGCTCTTTGGATTTTTGGGAGAAATAAGGCCAAAAATTAGGAAAATAGGCATATTAACTATCAATGGCAGCTGCACCGGACACCTTCCCACTACATAGGTCCCTCTATAGCGAGAAAGTACCATCTATGGTGGTCCGTAGAAATTTCTTGATGACCACTACGGTAGTCAGCTACCCGCTACAGCGGCCCGCTATGGCGAGCAGCTGCCTACTGTAGAGGTCCAAAGGGAATCCTCGACATTGGTTGGCTACTTGCTACAGTGAACCTGCTATGGAGGCACCCCGATGAAGATTCCACTAGCAGTAAGTCTAGGGAGGTTCCAAAAATCCCCCATTTGACAACACTCCCTTTGTTTTTCGATAACACAAAAATACCCTATAGCGGCAAAAGACATAACCGAAGTTCTACTTACCCGAATATCATTTCAAAAAATTTATGGATCACTAAATATCTTATCTAACATTTCACACCCATAAAATCATCATATAAACCTCTATGAGACACAACCGTTTTCTACACAACACTCAGTCTTTTCCCTAACTCACCCAAGCCTGATATTTTTAAAACTCTCATCATAGGGAAGCCTCTACCTGGATGGTAAACTACCAACAATGCTATAATGACGGAATGGATCATTACACAAACATCGATAAAGAAAATAAAAAAAATGATGACCAATCTCACCACTAGTAACCTATTAATGGATGATATGATTTGTGTAGATACTTCAGTATTGAATGTAGCACATTTACTATATACATTTGTAAGAAAAAATTAGTCTCTTTCCTATGCCTTGTTTCGATTAAGAAAATATTATAAGTATTTTTTTTCTCCTGTTTGATTTTTTACTATTAAATATAAAATACAAATGAAAAAATGGAAACAAAAAAAAGAAGGAAGAGTTTTCATTTATTTTGAGTTAAAAAAGAGGAGGAAGAATATGATGAAATGGAAGAATATGAATTGACTGATGAAGATTCTTCTGGTCTCTGGACATGACACAGGTGGAAGAACATGAGTTGTTAAATGAGATTCAAAGGAAGGAAGGGTGTTTATTGAAATTATCCTTTGATTTAGGAGCTATTTATTTAATGTTTGTTTGATTTTTTATTTAATTGAATTGGTCAGTTCCTAGTAGTAGGTTTTATGCATAATTGCAAAGTCTTTGTAAAAGTATACATAATGACTCACCCCTGTTGCTATTGAAATACATAGAGCTATGCAATATCTTTTTTTCTTCTGATGTGTATTTATAACTGTGCTATTTGTCATATTCTATCAGTGGTATCAGGAACAAGGTTTGATCCAAAAGAGTGAAAAACACACATGAGGGAGAATTTATACAAAAATTTATTCTTCATCGATGACTTCAGAGATCAATTTTTTTAAGCAACCATTCCTCGCTTTTATGCTCACTATGACCATTGGAGTATGTTGATGGAAAATTTCTTTCGGTCAAAGAAGTATTGGGCAATTGTTAAGGATGTTATCAACATTCCGGCGGAAGGTGAAACTTTTACGAATGCTCAAAAGGTAGAGTTGGAAGCAAAAAAGTTGAAAGATCTGAAGGCGAAGAATTATCTCTTTTAGGCTATTGATCATCCCATCCTAGAAATTATTCTTTGAAAAGAAACTTCTAAGGATATCTGAGATTCCATGAAGAAAAAATATCAAGGCTCTTCCAGAGTGAAGTGTGCGTAGCTTCAAGCCTTAAGTAAGGATTTCAAGACCTTGCAGATGAAGAAAGGAGAGTATCAGATGTTCTATATGTTCCTGCTTTAAAAAGCAACTTATTGAGTGTTGGGCAATAGCAAGAAAAAAGATATTTTATTCTTATCAGGAGCGGTGTTAGTGAGATTTATTGTCCTACTAGAGAAACTATTGTTGTTGTGAAAATGAATTCAAATAGGTTATTTCTTTTGTATATGGAGAGTATTCTATCTTGTTTAAAGGTGGATATAAAAGATCCTTCATGGGTGTTGCATTTTTGATATGATCATTTGGACTTTGGTGGTTGGAAGATCCTTCAGAAGAAAAATATGGTGGCAGGCCTTCCTAAAATGGTTGTTGGCAAAAAACACCGATCTCAGTTCCCTAAAGGCGAGTCATGTCGAGTAAATGAGGTGTTGGAGTTGGTTCACTCAGACATTTGTGGGCCAATAAGTCCAATCTCTAATTGAGGCAAAAGGTATTTTATTACCTTTATTAATTATTATTTCCAAAAGACTTGGGTATATTTTTATCAAGAATATCAAAAGCTTTTAATGTATTTAAAAGCTTTAAAGATCAAGTGGATAATGAGATAGGAAAGACCGTTAAGAGTCTCCAAACGGATTGCGGAGGAAAATATTGCTCTAAGGCATTTGAAGAATTTTGTGAGACTTATGTCATTCAGAAAAAGCTCACAAGAGCGCGAATACACCTCAACAAAGTAGTGTATGGGAGGGAAAGAATAGAACCATTCGCAATATGGTTCGAAGCTTGCTAGCTCGAGGAAGAGTTTGAAGCCATTTTGGCAGGAAATAGTGAACTGGAGCATCCACATCTTGAATAGAAGTCCTACTTTTACTCTTCGAGATGTGACACTGGAGCAGGCTTGGAGTGGAAGGAGACCAGTTGTAGATCACTTCAGAATATTTGGATGCATTTCCTATGAACATGTCCCAAATGTAAAGAGAAAGAAGATTCATGATAAAGGCGTTAAGTGTGTCTTTCCACGTGCTGGTGAGATGTCAAAGGCATACAAGTTGTTAAATCCTTTGACAAAAAGGATGTATAGTGACTAGTAGAGATGTTTTCAATGAAGACAATACTTGGAACTTAGATGAAGAGCTAAATAGTCAAGTTCTATGCGATGATGAATCTGAAGAAGTAGCTCCATGGTCTAAAATTTCAACAACTGCCGCTCCAACTGCTGAAGTTTTGCGACTAGAAAAAGAACCTATGCAGTAGAGCAAGATATTTCTCGTGTCAGAAAAAGACCTACATAGATGCAAGATTATGAGGTAATCGGTGTTAATATCAATTATGAGACAATTGCTCATTTTGCATTGTTTGCAGATTGTGACCCAATAAATTTTGGAAGTGTTGTCCAATAAATAAAATGAAAGGAGGCAGTCGATGTTACGATTGCAGTAATTGAAAATAATAACACTTGGAGCTTACTGATCTACCAAAAGAGCAAAAGTCAATTGGAGTTAAATGGTTTTATAAAACCAAACTCAATGAGAATGGTGAAGTTGACAAGTACAAGGTATGCTTTGTGGTGAAAGGATATAAGCAAGAGTATGGTGTGGATTACAATGATTTCTATGCTCTAGCTATACTCAACACCATAAGGTTGGTGGTGGCATTGGCAGCCCAAAACAATTGCCAATTTATCAATTGGACGTGAAATTGGCCTTCCAACACGGAGAATTATAAGAGCAAGTATATGAAGATCAAACCCCTGGTTATATTAAGTATGGCAGCAAAAATAAAGTTTGAAAATTGAGAAAAAGATTATACGGGCTACAACAAGGTCCACGAGCTTGGTATAGTCGTATATATGCTTATTTCAAAATAAAAGGCTTTAGAAAATTCCCTTATGAGCATACACATTATACTAAGACTGAAGAAGGAAATCTTGTCATTGTATTATTATATGTAGATGATTTAATCTATACTGAAATGAACATGTATTGCTTAACAAATTTAAGCAATTGATGATGATTGAGTTTAATATGTCGGATCTTGGCTTGATGCATTACAATCTGGGAATTGAAGTGAGGCAATCTTCTTGTGGAATTTCTGTTTCACAAAAGAAATATGTCCAAGAAATTTAAAGGAGGTTTGGAAGGAGAAATTACAATTCTGTGACCACGCCAGCAGAGACGGGGCTGAAGGTTGCATTAAAAACTAGAGGAAAGAGGATTGACAACACTTCCTACAAGCAGATTGTGGGAAGTTTAATGTATTTAATAGCCACTAGACCTGAGATAATGTACTCTGCAAGTCTTATAAGCTGGTACATGGAATGTCCAAGAGAGGCTCACTTGCTGGCTACTAAAAGAATTCTCAAGTATTTGCAAGTTACTAATAATTTTGGTATTTTGTACAAGAAAGGACGAAAATCATATTTAATCGGCTTCACAGATAGTGATTTTACAGGAGAAAATCATAGTCTCAGTTATATTTTTATGTTTGGATCATGTTCTATCTCATGGTATTCCAAGAAAAAGCCAATTGTTACTTTGTCGACTACAGAAGCAGAATTTGTGGCAGAAACTGTGTGCGCCACTCAAGCAATCTAGTTGAAGAACATTCTGGCTGAACTATGTTTTCTTTCGAAAAAAGACAAATCTAATTTACTGTTACAATGATTTGACGATTAAGCTTTCTGAAAATCTTGTGTTACGTGGGAGGAGCAAACAAATTGATGTAAAATTTCATTTCCTGAGAGCTCACAAAGGATAAGATCATTGATTTTGTCTAATGCAACAGTGAAGACTAAGTTGTTGATATTTTAACCAAGCCTCTCAATTATGCAGCAGCTGTGAAGTTAAGAAAGCTAATAGGAGGGAGAATGTTGCTTGTGAAGACAATTAAACTACAAGTCTGTGACTTATCAATTTAAGGGAGGCATTGTAGGAATTGTCGTTTGATTAGGAATTATTTATTTAATGTTTGTTTGGTCTTTTATTTAATTTGAAAAAACGTGGGGTATTTAATATTTTAGTTAGTTAATTATTATATTTATTTATATAGAGAAATTAAGAAAAAATGCCAAAAAGGAGAAAAATGATAAATATTGTATGGAGGTCATAGAGAAGTGCCACATCAACTTGTCTATGTTCTTTCTTTCTTTATATATATACTCCCTCTGTCTCAATTTATGTGGTATAATTTGACTAGACACAGAGTTTGAGAAATAAGAGAAGACTTTGTTACTTTTACTAATATACCCTTATTAAAGTCACTTTAGTGCTACTTTTTGATTGACTTTTCTTGTTAAATGGGACCCAATGAGGATAACATGAGAATTGTGCCATTAAATAGTTTCCTAATAAGGAAAGATGACATTCTATTTAGGACAAACTAAAACGTAAACTATGCCACATAAATTAGGACGGAGGGAGTATATATTTATTCATTGAATTGGTCAGCTCCTAGTTATTAGTGAGCGGACATGTGCTTTTAGTAGATTTTATGGCGTCCTAGTTAATTGTGGGTCTTATGTGTAGAAGCAAAGTCTCCATAAAAGTCTATATAATGACTTACGCATGTTGCTATTGAAAGAAAAAGAGTTGCACAATACTTTTGCTTTTCCTCTGGTGCGTATTTCTAACTGCTCTATCCATTGTTCTATTTGCAATATTCTATCAATGTTATCTTGGATTCTTCCATTGATGACAAGGGCATATGGACTCTTTCTAACAATAGAAAGTTCACATGAAATCTTCTTAGATGCGTCTCAGGCAGACAAGAAACTACAAAGCAATTGACAACCATATTTGGCAGAAGGATATCCCTTTCAAAATGTCCTTCCTCAATTGGAAGGCAATTACTAATAAACTTTCCACAGATGACAGAACAAGAAAGAATTGGGATTGATGTACTGCTTACTTTCCACTTTTGTACCACTTAAACGTGAGTACCACTTTGTAAAGCTTTGACCATTTTTTCCGTAGAAGTGATTTTGCCAAGAGCATCTGGCACCACTTTACTAGTCCCCTAGAAATTCTTATAGAAACATGAACTTAATGATGGTTCGACTTAATTAGTGGAATCATAAATCCCTAATCCTTTTGCCACCTACATTGTCTAGCCATCCATGCACTATATTATTTTTAATATTATGTTTATGCTTATGCAGATTATGAAGAAACCTTTCAAAAAAGCTAAATTTGGAGAAAATCGGTGAAGAATATGTCAAGCATGTAAAACTAATTTATACCAAAGAACTATCAACATTTTGAAGTGGCTAAGACCTCTTTCTACCTTAGTAAAGTTTAACCAACAGTGATGGAATTTGCATTCAAGGTACTTGTGAGACAGAGTACAAGCAGCATAGCTGAAGCAACAACTATGCTTTTTGAGCTAAGATGGTGTGCTTATAATAACTTCAGATTTTCTATGGATGAAACATATTCTCTTTTGCTCACTAACTGCATCAATGGTGAATGGAAGATTCCCTAAGCACATGCCAGATAAGAGAGTGATTTGTGCAACAATGATTCTGACACAAATGGCAAAAGGTAGATCATGCTCATTCGATCTTGGTGAACGGTTAAAGGAATGAAGAGCTCTAAAAGTCTTAAAATGATTTGCCTCTACTGTGAGGAAATAAGCGCTTATTTTCATAGAGAAGAAGCTCTAAGGTACAAAGTGTCTAGTAGGGATTTCTCATAGATGACCATTGATGATCAGAGATATGTTGTTTCTCCACTAAAAAGGTGTAGAGGCAAGCCGTTAAAAAGGTTTGCATCACCATATTCATAAGCGCAATAGACCGCCTCATTTTACTATCCTTTGTTTGGTTAGAAATGTAGCTACTAGATTGCCTAGAGGTGTTGGAACTAGAGCTGATATGGGTGTTTTGGTAAGGGACTCACAATTTATTATTTAGGACAATTTTGGATTGTAAATTAATAAGAGTTATAAGTGGAGAATTGGACCTTTTCTCTATGAAAAAGATCTATGTGTAAAATATGAGAAGGGATGGCATCTATGGACTTCTTTACATTGAGATAGAACGGGAGAAGATTTTCAATATGATTCGACAAAGATTATGTAAAAGGCTAAGAAAAATAAACATTGAAATGAAAATTACATTTTATGAAGTGTTCATCAACCTTTTTTTGAAAGATAGTTAATCTAAGGTAAGACACCCAAATATGGCTGAAACAGGTCAATTTTTAAGGAAAGGAGTGAACCTTCTTGTAAGACATCCAATTGTTCGTAATCCAGGTCAACTTCATGGAAAGGGAAGGACCTGGATCACTCCTTCCCTTTAAGACAGTCAAATGTGTATGAATCAGGTAAATCTTCAAGGAAAGGAGTGATTGACCTCAACCAGTTGCAAGAGATTCTGAGCTCTCCAAATCTGCTTCAATGGGAAAGTCTTCAAATTCAAAAACCAATGGTACGTCTTAGTATTGTCTTTTAGAATTTCCACTTTTGCTAAAGAATTTGTTTCCTCCAAATTTGCAATTGTGTAAAACGATCGAACTGAACTCATTGACTTAAGTGACATTAAAACATAATTTAAACGTGAATATGAGTCCAAGGCCGACAACCATGAATCACCATCATATCCTCCAGCTAGGATGATTGACTCATCATTCACTATAACATCTGACTCAACCATATTTTCACCATTATGTGTACGAGAAGGATTTGTGGACTCCAACAAAAAACATCTACTTTTTAACTGTTCAATTTCTTCTTCTACATCAGCCTAAATTCCATATGAAGACAAGGAAATAACAAACAGGAGAAACACTACAGACACAATAAGTATTCAGTATGAATGGAGAAAACAAACCATTAAATCATTTAGATAGAAAACAAACACAATATGAAGCATTAAATTAGACAATTATTGAAATTTTTGAAATTGGAAAAATGATTTTTAATATTTAAGTGCATCTCTAAGAATAGCACTGGATACAATCATCAACTATCATGGATATATGCATCTTGTTGAATTTGGATAAAGCCATGAGGACCAAGAACCAAAGTTCTTTCTTTTTTGGCCATTTTCCAAAGGTTGTGCAATTAGATTGGCAGAACTTCTTAAGGGAAATTGGACAATTAAAAAGTAGATGTTTGATGTTGGAGTCACAAATCCTTCTCGTACACATGATGGTGAAAATGTGGTTGAGTCAGACGTTATAGTGAATAATGAGTCAATCATCCTAGCTGGAAAATATGATGGTGATTCACGGTTATCGGCCTCAGACTCATACTCGCCTTTAAATGATGTTATAAGGTAACTTAAGCCAATGAGTTCAATTTGATAGTTTGCCGTAATTTCAAATTTGGAGGAAACATTTTCTCAGCGAAAGTGGAAATTCTAAAAGGTAATACCAAGACATACCATGGGTTTTGAAAATTTGAAGTGTTCCCTGTTGAAACAGATTTAGAGTGCTCTGAATCTCTTGGTACTGGTTGAGGTCAATCACTCATTTCCTCAGATATTGACCATATTCTTACACATTTGATTGTCTTAAAGGAGAATGCACTCTTTTCCTAGAATATTGACTTGATTCAGCCACATTTAGCTGTCTTACAAGAGGGTGGTTTACATGTCATTGCACCTCATTATTGTTTTATATATGTCCTGATAAATAAGAAAATGAAAATTGTCTTAAAAACATATACTTGTAATATGTATCAAAAGCATAAAAATAGGAATATAGAGTGAACATGCCTCTGCTCACTCTAACTTATGTTTGTTTACTTTCTCTCCTTTTAGTTAAAACTTGTGATTAAAGCGTGTTTGGCCAAGCTTTTTGAAGGTCAAATTTTTGTGTATGAAAAAATACTTTTTTAAAAAAATTGAGGTTGTTTGATTAAGCTTTTGTTGTTGAAACAAGTGCTTATGAGTATCAGCAAAAGTTGTTTTCAACGTTTAAGTAGAATCGAAAAAGTAGGTTCTCCAAAAACTAAGTGCTTTTGATTTTTTTTTCAAAACTATCTAGATTACCAAAAAAATATGTTTAACTACTAAATTAAAATTAGCATTAATTCACTTCCCTTTTTAAAATTCGACATGTAAAAACACTTCTCAAAATTATTGGCCAAACCCAAATCACTAATAAAAGTACTTCTAAAATGATTTAGTCTTATACAAATTCTTCTCTCCCAAAACATTTTTTCAAAACACACGTTTGATAAGAAGTACTTCTCAAAATAAGGTGATTTAGGCATCTTGTCCAAGCACACTTATATTTTTCACTAGGCGCAATTAACATGTAATTATTTTTGCACTTCCTTTTATGTCCATAATGCATAGCATTAAATGTGATATTGTATTTCCTAGTGGAAAATACTTTCTAGAAAATATTTTTCAACGTATGAAACACACTCTATACTATTTAAAAGTTCTATATAAATCATAATTAGGGGCGGAGATATAACATTAGATATGTTCGGACGAATTCAGTAACTTTTAGGTAGATTTATCTATTTATATGAGGAAATTTATTAAATATGCATGAATGTTTAATTGTCGATCCAACAACTAAAATGAGTTTTGGGTTTGATGGTAAGTTTAGAACTCATAAACTTCAAATTTCGATCCTGACACATATCATCGTCACAATATTCACTCAACTCAAGTAAATACATTCTTTCCTATGTACTTTAGGCTTCTTTTGAGTGAGTGGTTTAATGAAAACCTAAATTATCTTTTTTTGGTGAGTTTTATACCTAAATTATTGAATGTTTCATAACTCCCCAAAAATTAGTTCCCTATATATTAGAAAAATGGTTGATTATGTGGAAAAACTTTTGGAATAACTCCAGAAAAGGCGCATGGGTGATTAAAAAGGGCATAAATGGATCTACTAGGCTGTGTCTAAGGCTTTGTAATGACCTTTTAGGTTATTTTCTTGATTTTCATGCATTTTTGATATTTTTAACCTTCCTATAGTGGGTACAAGTCATTTATGACTTACTGGAACTGTGGGTTCAATTTTCAGACAATTCATTTGGGTTTTAGGCTCATTTTCCTATTTTGGAGCTTTTGCTATCAAGGAATTGGTCTCCGACTAAACTCCTAGTAAATGGGATAGGATGGAAATTCTGACAGGGTCGTTCGCTCTGGAACATTGATTTTAGGCTAGGGGGACCCTTGATTCGGGTCCCGAGGCTTTCGAACTCATTTTGGGCCATTGGGTGGATTTGATGAAAATAGAACTATAGGTGTGGGGCCCATATTATATCAAAATGAACTCCGTTGGAAGTTTTGATGGTTTTCTTGAGTCTGGAATGTCAAACTTGGTATGGTAGCATAGTTTGTTAGTGTGTCCAGGGTTATGAATGAATGTCGACCCCCGCTCGAAGTCCGTGAGGACTTGGTGAAATTGCAGATATGCAGCATCTGGTGCAGCCAAGATTTGGCCTTTACGTTCACGAGGCTATGGCCGCATTAGCGAAGGTCAAGCATGTTGGCCTCCGCTTTCGCGACCCAGCCATAGCATTCGCCAAGGGTAAGCCGGCTCGATCGACGCAACTTTACTATTCGTATTCGCGGTAGACTTGTCGTGTTCGCGAAAGGTATTTTCGATCCAGTCTCGTGTTCGCGAAGGACCCCCTGGAAGTTCCTTTATATTTCTACCTTACTCAATTCTAATCCCATTTTTTAGGGCTTTTCCTCCATTAAAGCTTCCAAGAGCTGTAGAAACTCAAGGAAAATCATAAGTTGGAGTTGAGGATGAGTAGAGGGTGTTGAGGTTATCATTCCCCGTTAATTTTCTTGTAAGTTTTTGTCCCAAAATCCATTTAATTCTTAGTTTTAGCTTTAGATTCTTTGGACTTTGGGGGCTGATTTGAGCCCCGATTTGTGCTCAAATTTCGAGCATGCATTCCTTGTCATTCAAGGGACCTCATGACAGATTCAATTTTAGGATTCCATTAGCGAGCCCCATGGGCCTATTTTTGACCCAATTTTAGGTTTGGAGTTTTATATTGCAGTATGGATATCTTTTTAATCCTATTAACGTGTAGAGTATTATTTTGATAGCGTGGTAATATTTTGGGATCATAGATCAAGGACGAGCGATTCATGGGCAATTCAAGATTGTGGTTCGGCATCGAGGTAGGCTTCGGTCTACTTTTCTCTACGAGATTGTGTATTGTATAGATTGCATGCTAGGTAGGGATTATAGGAAGGGGTTATGACTAGTACATCATGACTTAACCTATTTAGGGAATTTGGGATAGAAATGTGACCCAAATCTTAGCCTAAAATCCCCGTTATGGTCGTAGCAACCTATTACACTTAATTATATGCTTTTTTGGACTTAGGTTGACATTAAGGATCCCTTAGTATGAGACTTATGGTATTATCTAGTGATTTGGACCATATTCCCCGATTAGCTCCTTCTAGTAGCTGTGTGCCCTAATTTATTGTAGTTTCCCGGATCATGGTGCTTTTAGCATTCTAGTTATGTATTGTTGGGCCCGAGGCCATGGTTACGATACCAGTTGGACTCCAAGTGGTTATTCTATCCTTAAAAAGGACGTGATTCTACTTTATAGATACTTAGACGTTTATGGTTGTAATGTTTGGATACTGGTAATGGCACACATACTTTCAGGCGCATTTATGCTCACTTAGTGGTACAATTCCAACAAAAATCTTGATTTTACTACTATTTTCTAAAAAGGGATTTATTCCCACTTTTCACTTTTAAAACAGATTCTTTTACAACGAAAATCATACCACCTTATTTAATAAATTATGAGCTTTTGAAACTAAATGAGATATTTTGGGGAATTAGACTGAGGTTGATTCCAATCGAATCAATCCATTATTAATCCACTCTTTTACTACTATTATTTACTTCAATTGAGGGAGATTTTGACCCCTTTTACAGTATTATGCCGATTTAGTCCCGAACTCGATCTCAGGTAATGGATTTATAGATTTATACTCTTTTAGTCTTGCGTTCGAGTCTAAGCACTTATTATCCTTATATATATATATATATGTATCTCCAGTACTAGACAGAGCAGATTGGTTATGATGGTTATTGGAAGTCCTGTTCGGGACCAGGCAGTATATATATGGACATCCTGAGTCCCCTATGGGTTTCTCTGTCTGAGCCACATGCCGGAAGAGATGATATTAATAGGTCCTGCCTTGCGAGCCAGCGAGCCGAAAAAGGTGTATATATACTTGATATGTTATGGCACTCGGATTGGATATGGTATTTATCGACTTATGTTGTATTCATTCATTCATATGCATTGCCAATCACCAGTATAATTATTTTGCACTTATATATATCAGCCTTATGGGGGGTTGTATAGGTATAAGTTATGGTTGCTATATGTTGAGTGCTTGCTTGAACCTTCCAGGCTTATGGGGGCCTGGTTCGGTTATTGATTGTCCGGACTAGCCGGTTACTTTATTGTTGGTTATTATGGTTAGTTTGTGGTAGGATGGTTATGAACTGGTATTTGAGATTATTGGTACATTTTTGAGTTCTTCTCTCTACTTGATTAAATTTGTTATTGTTAGATTATCTCATGATTAGTCTCATTTTGGTTAGAGACCTCAACTATGTTAGTATTAGCTTTCCTTCTTGGTTATGACCCTCGGGATGGAAGGTTGGCTCCTTCAGGCTATTACCTTTGAGTTGAGTCCAATATATATATATATATATATATATATATATATTTATGGTATTACCTTATATCCCTCAATTTGCTTATCTATTCATATTGTATATGTATCCTTTGGCCTTGTATTACTACTATATATCCTTCTTTCACTCTTCAGTTGTACATTGGCTAGTGATATACGGTATTGCACTTTAGTTTCTGAATACTGTTAGAATATGATAGTTTACCCCTAATGCTCCATTAGCATTGTTATATTTAGTTTCTTGGATAGCTGCTTGTAGTTATATTCCTTCTTTACATGTTATTTATGCTTGCATTATCTGCCTACTGAGTACCACATGTTTGGTACTCATACTACACTTCTACGGCCTGCAGATAATAGTACGAGTTCTCACCATTGATGTGTGTATCATGTGGAGCAGCCATGGATCGGAGATTTGGGATGAGCTCCTAATGTTCGGTGTATTCCTGCTCTCTCTCATATTGTTAGTTTGATCTCTATTTTATATTTCATAGGCAGCTTTATTTATATATATAATGACTTTGTATTCCACTTTGTACACCTGTTGTATTAGAAGCTATTGTATTGACTTCACTAGGTCTTGGGGTTGTAATCTATATTAGTCTTTTTATTAAATTCCTTTTCGTTGTTTTCTTCATTTCTATTGATAGTCCGTTACTACTTGTTCCAGACTATGGGTTGGCTTACCTACTGATGGGTTATAGTAGGTGTCATCATGGACTGAGTAATTGGGTCATGACAAATTGGTATCAGAGCATAGGTTCACCGGTGATGTTGGTACAAGAGCTAAGTTCATAGTAGAGTCATGCGGATCGATATGAAAACGTCTGTATCCTATCTTTGGGAGGCTATAAGGCATTCGTAGAAAATTCTATTTCATGATTCCTGGTCGTGTGTCCGTACTTCTATGAACCTCTAAGTACTCCTTTGACTCCACTTTTCCCAGATGTATAGCACGATGTTATCGATAGATCCAGATGGGACTTCTATGCGTGTTAGTGCTAGGGAGGTGGAGTTTGATATTGGAGATCTTCAGTGTCATCCAAAGATGATAACCGATATATTGAGTGATTCACAGGACAGAGTTGGGTTGATTAGTGTTCAGCAGGGTTCTTTATCAGTTTTAGAGTATGAGATTGGGTTTCTCGAGTGGGCCAGTTAGACATCTATGTTATATGCTACAGAGTATGAGATGTTGCAGAGATTTATCAGAAGAATAGCTTTACCACTTCATTTGGCATCAAAGCATTTGATAGCAGCTGAGTCTTCTTTATCTCAGGTCGTTGATCATGCAAGGGCTACAGAGAGGTCTTGTATTGAGACACATAGAGGTGGTGGTAAGAGGCTATGTCAACAGTTTAGTGGTTATGGTATTTTTTCTGGAGGTAGGAATCCCCCCAGCAAAGGCCAGCACTATTTACTACCTATTAGGCCCATACAAGAAGCACCTCAGCTTATGGGTAGCTCTCAGGTAGATCGTAATGGTCAAAGTGGACAGAGTTCTAGTTAGGCAATATGGGTTATTTGGTCTAGGTCTTCAGGCCGTGGCAACCATTCTAGGTCAGCAAGTACAGTACATTTGAAAGTCCCAGGGTTATGTTTTAATTAGGGTCAGATTGGTCATTAGTCCAAGTAGTGCCCCAGGCATGAGTTGGTCAACCAGTTAGGGACAACTCGTGTTTCTGGCAAGGTTAAAGCTTCAGGAGTTTGTTACGACTGCGGAGAGACCGGTCATTGGTCCAGAGAGTGTTCCTAGTATGGGATTATTAGTCATTCAACTTATCCAGATTAGCCTCATACGGTTGTGGCACCTTCGTTTAGAGGTAGTGCACTTAGTGCCTTAGTTGGTCATTCAGACACTTAGTCTGAGTTAGGACGCGTTCAGATTCATACTTCTTTAGGCAGGCCAAGACTATGACTTTGGATTTCCACCGTGATAGGTGCCCTTTTGATTTTCTACCTTTAGTTTCTAGTTGAGTTAATTTTGGGGTTTTCATACCCATTGATGATTACATGCGTTGATTACTATATTGATTTTTGTATGCCTTTGTGTAGATTTATCCTTAGGTGACTAACCCCTATAGATATATACTTTTAGCAGTGGATTGAGTGGATCGGTGTGATAATTTCTTAAATGGGTGTAGCATTTGGGTTAGTTCCCCTTTTCTTTGGCATATTGGCCTTGTTATGATCGTAGAGTGGTAATGGTTATTGCTTTTAATTTTTGATGCCACCTGCACCTTATACAGTTATTATTATTGTCATTATTTTGACGTCGATTGATTCTTACTTAGTAGATGGATAGACTAGCATTATCTAATTTGTATCCCCTTCCCTGCAATTTTTATTCGTTGGCTTAGACAGTTAACTCGATTGGTTGGTTCTCCCTCTTTTAGTGAGGAGAGTTTAGCTGTTTTCCTTCTCTATTAGAAAAGTTAGATTAGTTTTTCAGAGGGAATGAAGAAAGGTTTGGCCTTTCATGCTTTCATCGTGATTCTAGCTTGGGCAATTTTTTTCTATAGCCCACTCCTATCATTGATAAGTCTAAGGATTGCATTATGGTTTGTTGGGTTCGTCTCCTAGTAGGAGTCTTAATCTTGGTATTGGTGTTGAGTTAGGTACCCCATTCTTTCTGAGATGTGATTCATGGTTCAGTTGAATTAAGGTTGGTTTAAATGGGTCAATTCAAAAATTTCTCATTTCGATATTTGTTTGGTCTGATGTAACTTCATGGAATGCACCTGCTTGGTGATTTGTGCTTATGGGTAATCATTATCATAGATTGAGTATTGGTTTGACCAAATTCGGGCTAAGATCAGGATTTTTTGAGTTGCTAGAGTTTTGGCTACTTTAGTATCCTTTGCAACCTTGGTGAGTTCTGGCTTCAGCAATATTTCAGTTCTAGCTCTTGCTGGAATCATTGAATATGTGCTTAGTTTCTGAATTTGAGATTGTTTTAAGTATTTGACCCAAGTAAAGACTTATTGGCTCCAGTTGTGGTTTTTGAATTTTTTTTTTAAATGACGGGTGGGGAGTTATGATAGATTTTGGAATATGAATGCTTACTCGTCAGTAGGATCATTTTGAATAGCTAAGATAGAGGAGTTCAGCTTTGATGTACAACTATGAGTTGAGTAACTTGGTTGCGGCCCTATTTTTTGAAGTTTGATTCAGTTGGGACTTCGTCGATAGGTTGACTAGATCTACTCATTACCTACTGGCTCAGTTTTCTTCAGTTAAGATGGATTTTTCTTGATAAATGCTTGGGGGATAGTCCATTGGCTCATGGTATTGGCTTTTACTGCTTTTTTCTTGGTTTTTCATTTGTCATCAAAACTCTGAATGTCTACTTAGCGGGATAAGTGTACTCAAGTTGGGTTTAGCATGGCTTCACCCACAGTCGGTGGGGAATTCTGGAGTGGATCACTTCACTTTGAGAGATTGTGCTTCGAACTCCTGACTATCAATTTCAAGGGTCATCTGAACCAGTTGTAGCTTTGGCAAAAGATCACAGGCTTGATCATCTCCATTTATGTATCAGGTAACACCTTTTGGGCTTATTCTTATGCTCGCCGACATGGATTTTTGGTAGATCAGTATCAGTCTTCTGAGATTTTAGATGAGGTGATCACGTGGATAGGACTCAGATGATGTTGGAGGGCTTCGGTGCAGTTCAGAGTAGACACTAGGTTTGGAAAGGCAAGAAAATGTTAGATTTTGAGTTTAGAGTTAGTCGTATGGTTCATACCTTGGGTTGTCTTTAGCTTGGTCGAGTATCTGCTGAGTTGTGCTTGTTTTGGTGAGATATCAGTGTGTGTGGTTTGGGTTTGTATGTTTCAATCATGCTCAGTTCAGTTGGAGGCCAGTTTGTGGTTGAGAATTAGTTTTTGGTTATTTGGAAAGTGAAGTAAGGAAGTTAGTGAAAAAGGGATACCATTGGTGAAATCCCTTGAAAGAGTTGGTTTGCCTTAGAGATTATCTAGGGGATCTTGCTCGGAGTATGCAGGACAAGTACCTCATCCTTTTGAGCTTTCGAGCACTTTCTATCTATTGACTTTTGCGGGCAAAAGTCCTTTTAATAGTGGGTATTGTAATAACTCTCTAGGCTCGAATGGAAATTTCGACACCGTCGTTAGCTCCGAAACATTTATTTTAAGCTAAGGGGACCCTTGGTCTGGGTCTTGAGGCTTTCAAACTCATTTTGGGATATTGGGTGGATTTTATGAAAATGGAACTATAGGTGTGGTGCCCACATTGTGTCAAAATGACCTCCATTGGAAGTTTCGATGGTTTCGTTGAGTTAGGAATGTCAAACTTGGTATGGACGCATAGTTTGTTGGCGTGCATGGGGTTTTGAACGAATCTTGAATCCCCAGTCGGAGTCCGTGAGGACTTTGTGAAATTGTTGATACGCAACATCTTATGCTGCCAAGATTTAGCCTTGGCGTTCGTGAGGCTATGGCTGCGTTAGAGAAGGACAAGGATGTTGGCCTCCGTGTTCGCGAGCCATCCAGAGCTTTCGCCAAGGGTAAGCCGGCTCGGTCGGCTCAGCTTTACTATTCACATTCACGGTCGACTGGTTGTGTTAGTGAAAGGTATTTTCGATCCGATCCCGTGTTCGTGAAAGACCCCCTGGCAGCCCCTTTATATTTCTCTTTTGCTCGATTCCAAACCCATTATTTTAGGGTTTTTCCACCATTAAAGCTGCCAAGAGCTCTAGAAACTAAAGGAAAATCATAAGTTGGAGTTGGGGATGAGTAGAGGGTGTTGAGGTGATCATTCCCCGTTAATTATTTTGTAAGTTTTCATTCCAAAATTTGTTTAATTCTTAGTTTTAGGTTTAGATTCTTTGGGCTTTGGGGGCTCATTTGAGCTCAAATTTCGAGCATGCATTCCTTGTCCTTTGAGGGACCTCGTGAGAAATTTAATTTTGGGATTCCGTTAGCAAGCCCCAGGGGCCTATTTTTTACCCGATTTTTGGCTTAGAATTTTATATTGCAATATGGGCCTATTTTTTACCCGATATTAGGCTCAGAGTTCTATATTACAATATGGATATCGTTCTACTCCTATTAACATGTAGAGTATTATTTTGATAGTGTGGCAATATTTTAGGATCATGGAGCAAGGACGAGCGATTCATGGGTGATTCAAGATTACGGTTCAGCATCGAGGTAGGCTTAGGTCTAGTTTTCTCTATGAGATTGTGTATTGTAGAGATTTCATGCTAGGTAGGGATTATAGAAGGGGGTTATGACCAGTACATCATGACTTAACCTATTTAGGAAATTTGGGATAGAAATGTGACTAGAATTTTAGCCTAGGATACCCATTATGGTTGTAGAATACTATTACACTTGATTATATGCTTGTTTGGCATTAGGTTGACATTAAGGATCCCTTAGTATAAGACTTATGGTATTATCTATTGATTTGGACCATATTCCCCGATTAGCTCCTTCTAGTAGCTATGTGCCCTAATTTACCGTAGTTTCCCGGATCATGGTGCTTTTAGAATGCTAGTTATGTATTTTTGGGCCCAAGACCATGGTTAAGATACCAGATGGACTCCAGGTGATCAGTATTCTATCCTTAAAAAGGATGTGATTCTTGTTTATAGATGCTTAGACTCTTATAGTTATATTATTTGGATACTGGTGATGGCATGCATACTTTCAGGTGCATTTATGCTCACTTAGTGGTACAATTCCAACCAAAACCTTGATTTTACTACTGTTTTTTAAAAAGGGATTTATTCCCACTTTTCACTTTTAAAATGAATTCTTTTTCAATGAAAATCGTACCACCTTATTTAATGAATTATGATTTGAAACTAAATGTGATATTTTGGGGAATTAGACCGAGGTTTATGCTCACTTAGTGGTACGATTCGAACCAAAACCTTGATTTTACTACTGTTTTTCAAAAGGGATCTATTCCCACTTTTCACTTTTAAAATGAATTCTTTTACAACAAAAATCGTACCACCTTATTTAATGAATTATGATTTGAAACTAAATGTGATATTTTGGGGAATTAGACCGAGGTTGTTTTTGATCCATTATTAATCCACTCTTTTACCACTATTATTACCTTTGATCGAGGGAGATTCCTGTCATTTCTATTGTATTATGCCGATTTAGTTCCTAACTTGATCTCGGGCAATGGATTTATAGATTTATACTTTTTTAGTCTCGGTTCGAGTCCGAGCACTTATTATACTTATATATATGGTACTGGACTGAGTAGATTGGTTATGATAGTTATTGAAAGTCCTGGTCAGGACAAGGCAGTATATATATGGACATCCCGAGTCCCCTATAGGTTCCTCTGTCTGAGCCACAGGCCAGAAAAGCTGAGATTCATAGGTCCTGCTTTGCGAGTTGTCGGGCTGAAGGAGGTGTATATACTAATATGTTATGGCACTCGAATTGCATATGGTATTTATTGGTTTATGTTGCATTCATTCATTCATATGAATTTTCTATCACCAGTATAATTGTTTGGCACTTATATCTATCAATCTTATGGGGGGCTGTATAAGTATAAGTTATGGTTTTTATATGCTGAGTGCTTGCTTGAACCTTCTAGGCTTATGGGGGGCCCAGTTAGGTTATTTATTGTCTAGACTAGCCGGTTACTTTATTATTGGTTATTATAGTTAGTTCGTGACATAATGGTTATGGACTGGTAGACGAGATTGTTGGTATGTTTCTGAATTCTTCTCTCTGCTTGATAAAATACGTTATTGTTAGATTATCTCATGATAAGTCTTATTTCGGTTAGTGACTTCGATTATGCTAGTAGTAGCTTTCCTTCTTTGTTATGACCCTCGAGATGTTAGGTTGGCTCCCTCAGTATATATTATCTTTGAGTTTAGTCATATATATATATATATATATATATATGGTATAATCATATATTCCTCTTTTTCCTTATCTATTCATATTGTATATGTATCATTTGGCCTTGTTTAACTACTATATATCCTTCTTTCACCATTTAGTTGTGTATTGGCTAGTGATATATGGTATTGAACTTTAGTTTCTGAATACTGTTAGAATAGGATAGTTTACCACTATTGCTCCGTTAGCATTGTTATGTTTAGTTTCTTGGATAGCTGTCTGTAGATATATTCATGCTTTACATGTTGTTTATGCTTGCAGTATCTTTGGGGCTCAGTCGGCCGATGCCTACTGAGTACCACATGTTTGGAACTCATACTAAACTTTTGCAGCCTGCAGATCATAGTATGAGTTCTCGCTATTGAAGTGTGCATCGTACAGAGCAGCATGGTTCAGAGATTTGGGGTGAGCTCCTGACGTTCAGAGTATTCCTGCTCTCCCTCATATTGTTAGTTTGATGTCTATTTTGTATTTTAGAGGTGGCTTTATATGTGTGTGTATATATATATATATATATATATATATTGACTCTGTATTCCACTTGGTACTCTTGTTGTATTAGAAGATCTTGTACTGACTTTACTAGGTCTTGGGGTTGTAATCTATATTAGCCTCTTTATTAAATTCCTTTCTGTTGTTTTCTTCATTTCTATTGATAGTCCGTTACTAGCTATTCTGGACTATGGGTTGGCTTACCTACTGGTGGGTTATAGTAGGTGCCATCATGACCTGAGAAGTTGGGTTATGACAGGCTTTATTAAGCTTTTCATTTAAAAAATTATATTTATTACTTCCCCTTCATTTCCTTTGTACTCTCTGCTTTTTCTTTATTTTCTTTCCATTTCTTCATCTAATTTCCATCTGAAAAAATTTCTACACTCTTGTTTGATTTGAATTTCTTTAGAATTCCCTTTCTTGTTTTAGTCTTCTTCAATTTCTTACCCATATTGTTGAAAGAACACTCATTTCTTTGTTCATTCTATCTTAGTAAAATAAAAAAATCCCTTGAATTTTATCTCAAATATCATAACAAACCAATATCCACAGTTAATTCAAAGTTTAATGGGAAGATTAATCAATCTCATTAACCACGAAATTTAGTGAATGCTGCCAAGTTTTTCTATGATTCTTTTTAATGTCAAAGTGTCTATGGTACCAGTTCAAATTTGGTTACCTGAAGCTCATGTAGAGGCATCTACAAAAATATCTGTCATCTTGAAAGAAATTGCTTTAGAATTGGGAACCTATGGATTTTTATGCTTTTCACTACCATGTTTCCTGAAGTTACACTTTGTTATGCTCCTTTCATTTATACTTTAAGAGTAATTTTGTTAATATATTCTCCCTTCAAGATACGAGCACGGTTAGCTTAGATCGCATTAAGAAGGGCTTCCACATATGGATGATAGCTTGGATCCCGGAGGAAGCTACGGAGCAATAAATACATAAGGTCATGGGCGATCAAGATGTCATTTAGGCAATCAAGAAGGGCCTTTGTGGGTTATTTCTTAAATAGCCACATTTGTGCTATTTTTGTAATAGACTATTTGTGTTAAGGCAAGAACTATAAATAGTTGTCTTATCCATTTTCTTTACTTATACTTTGATGAATTGAAAATTGAACTCCATTGAGAGTATAGGGTGGAATCCCTTTAGTGTAGGTATAGTGTTAGTAAGATTAGTTGATGGGTGGATTCCCATTGATTGATTGAAAACTCCTTTATCTTGATTTCATATTGAGTTGCTCATTTGTGGATTTCAAATTGAATCTCTTTCATTGAATTTAAGTCTCTTTCTCCCTAGGGTAATTGTTGTTTCAATTAGCCATTCTTTTCTTTTATTTCTCATCTCAATTTCTTCTAATTCTCATCTAGATTTCTTAGCTATCCTTATTTTTGTGTTGTTGGATTCCGCATTTCGATGTCGATTTTAGTCACTTAATTGAGATCGTATCATCTTTGTATCAGAGCTTAGGTTCTAAGAGTTGTTCCATCAATTCTTAGGTCCTAGGTTCATAAATTTCAAGATTCAAAAAAAATATCCAAAAATCAATCCAAAATCTTCTTCAATCCGTGTTTTTGTTGTTGTTTTTGACACTAGATTCATATTCTCTAGTGTTTTTTGTGTCTAAATCCAAGATTTTAAGTTGTTTTGAGTTGGAAAGAAAAATCACCATTGATGGAGATTGAGGCTTGAAGACTTGAAAATTTGATTTTGAAGATTAGGAGTGTTTCGAGCTAAAATAAGTGTTGGAGTTTATTCTCTAGCTCAAGGGAAAGCTACTCCTAAAATTTGAGACGGTTTCCAGTTGATTTGAAGGGTGTAGGAAATTTGGGTGTTCTTGAGAAACTTGAAGGTTTGAAGATATTCATGAACTTGAAAATGGGGCTTGATGATTTAATGTGATTTTAAGTGTAAAAAATGTTGGGTTTTGTTCTCTATCATGAAGGGAAGCTGCTCCTAAAATTGGGGTGATTTCATGAAGAATTGAAGAAGTTTGAAATTTGAATGTTCTTGGTGTTCTTAATATTGTTCATATGTTCTTGAGGAAGAATGTGAAAAATATATATACATTTGATTCAAAACCCCAATTGGAAATTGTTGAAAAGGTGTTTGTGGTCCCAAAATTGAATGAGGTGGGGCCAAAGGAGTTCAAAATATCTGAAAATTTGAGTCCAAAAAAAGGAGTAATTAGGTGCTCAAAGACACGCTGCAAGCTGGTAAATAGGCCCGCACTACGTCAGCAACACGTCAGCCCCGTGTCAGCCAAAGTCGCCTGTGAGAAACAGGTCCTGCGTGCGAGCCATCCATCCAAACGACTTCTGCATGTCTGAGTCGCATAAGAAAGCAACTTTCACTCCAACATCATCTCCCTTCTCCCAAGAAAAGCGGCTTGATCCTCCAACCTCAGCTTCCATGTCCAATCCTTCACCCCGTTGACTCCACAGCCCCAGCCACTCCAGCATCCCTCCATCCGGCTCCAATGCCTAGCCAGCATTGGGAAGTACCACTTTTCAGCTATCTTCTTAAATTTTGAAGCATTTTTCAAGCTTTTCTCCATTGATTTCAGCCAAACTTCTTCCCAAATAATTTTCTAAGTCCAAATCTTGGTAAATTAGTTTGTTTTTCATTAGCTCTACCTTCTTTTAGGTTCATAACTTAAATTTAATTAGTAGATTACCCTACTAAATATTATCATGTTCTTTGAGTTCGATTTTTTTTCTTGCGCTTTTCTTTGTGTTCTTCTTTAGTTTTATTTCATTGTTAATTTTCTTAATTCAAGTCCATTAGTTTTAATCGAGTCATCCGGTCTTCTTGGAACAAAAATCCATTCTTGCACAAAGAATAAGTGACCTTGTGAATTGATTGGACAAAGGTAGTTCTCCATCAACTTCGAGAAGACACTTTAGGTGAGTTGAGAGTTTCTACATATGAGAGGCGCGAGGAATTTCGCTACTAACTGGTTTGATGAGTTTTACACGTAGGATGGAAACACCAATAGTCCATGAAAGTAAAGTGAACTCAACATTTCAAGAAGAAGTTACAAGTGAACTACTCCCAATTGAGTATCCTAGTACTTTGATGACAAACAAATTTTTTGCTTCAATGCAATGGAATATTTAAAAGATTACTCAATTGATCACCGAGATGGCACTCGAGGAGTTGGAAAGGCTATTGAAAGGTACTACTCCCCGTGACGAAGAACTTAAGGAGTTGCCTTTGGAGGTAAAGCAAACTACTCCTTGTGAGGTTGGTGCTAAGGAGTTGAACATGCAAGTCAACACATCCACTCCTTATGCACCAAAGTGGAAAATAGAGTTAAATGGATCTCCAAACTCATCATAAGGGATCCTTGGCACTTGTCCGAACTCCAATAAATTTGAGAGACAAAAGTTTGAGAGGAGTAAGGGTGTGTTATGTGACAACTCTAGAGTGGAAAAAGGAGAGATTGTGTGGAGTGATGTGAGAGGGTTTTCACAACCTTATACTAACTTTTGTAACATCTTTTCTTTTTCTAGTTGTCTTGATTCTTGTGCAGGTATCCTTGGAAACAAGCCTAGTGAGGCACCTCAAGCAATGAAGAGTCATGAGGTCCTAGAAAGCTTCCCAATGGAGAAAATATGCTCCAATGTCAAAAAGCAAGGTGAATGCAATACTTCATATGACCTACAAGGTAACAAAGCTAAGCCTTACACTTTATCGAAATTAGAAGTTGTGTGGATAGTATCCAATTCAAGTTAAGTGATGGCTTGTATATTTGTGAGCTTGAATATCCTTTGCCTTGTGATGATCTTGATGACACCTTGTTGTATGATGATAGTGCCATTATTGTGAGTGTCTAAACACTAGTTGATCTTATAAATAATCGGATTGATTCTTCTAGTAAGATCAATTTGAGTCCCCCTAGTGTTAGCACTTGTGACGTGAGTGAAAATATATTGTCATGTAATAGGGCTAATCAAATACTAGTTGGCTATAATGGTGGTAATGATGTGTATGATTCTTTTGAGCTTGACATGCTACCAACTAATTTTAATTGTGGTGATGACCAATTTGCTTGTAACAATGACCTACTAATTGAGGAATTGTATGATGTGATAAATGAACCTCAATTTAGTGATGGTAATGATATAATTAGTCATGTAGGATCTTTACTTAGAGGTGATAATTCTTTAGGTGTCTATTCCATTTCTTATTCTTGTCATGAGGATCTTGAGATGGAGTATGAACTTAGGGATAATCTCTTATTCAATGATGACATGACTAATGTGAATGATGAACATAGTGGCGTGACTTATAATGTTGGAAGTGTAGCCACTTTTCGAAAATGAAACTATCTTCTTGGAAGATAATAGTACGTTTATTGGAAAGGATGGTGTTCAAAAGGAAGGTGATATATGTGCTACAATTACCCCTTCATCATTGTGTGTTCCCATTCTTGATCAAGACCTTAACGTGTTTGAAAATGAGTGAACCTTCTCATGAGTACACCTTTGATGAAGTTGATTTGTGTGACACCTTCCTATACTATTTATTTGCATATATTGATACTCATGCCTTTGAGTGAAGTATGTTATGTGAGAGTGAAAGTGCCAAATGGGGTAAATGGGTATATTATTCTTGACCCATGTTTATGGATTTCCTTTCACTTTGACCCCGATTATGATTTAAATTATGGCAGTTGGAATGAGACGCTTGGTCCAACTGACAAGCAAGACTTGGGTGTGGTTCTTGGAACCTTTCCCTATGATGGAAAGTCCTTCTTAGGGGTTTACAATACACTTGATGGACCTACATTTTGTATGGGTCAAATCTACAATGATAAGGAATTCTCTTCAAAGAAGGGGAGCAATGAGCGTTTCTTTTATATGAGCTTCACCAAGCCCATGCTTAGTACTTCTTATCTCCCTCATGGGATGGACAAATTGAAGTATTAGATTGTACTCGTGGGAGCATGCTTACACTTGTGAGAAGAGGAAATATAATCCCTTTGGAAAACCAGTTGTTTCTAAATGAACTTATGTCTAGTGGGCCCCTTAACCCTTCTACTAGCTTGACTTCATATGGTAACACACCCTTTTGGAAGGGTAGTTTTGGAAAGAAAAAAGGTGGTCTCTTTCCACAAGAAATCTTATCTTCTTCTTATGTCTAAACTTGTGACAGTGTGCTTGATGAGTCGTGACTTTATTTGTGATCTTACAAGAGAGGGCATATTAGGGAAGATTAGTCTTCTTAAGACCTTTTTCTAATACCTCTTTCCGTATAACGATGTCCATATTTGAATTGGATTTGCTTTCTATAGAGGTAGGGGTTGCTTTAAATAGTCCATTTATTGTTGTGAACAAGACTTATGGGTCTTCTACTATTTAGACCCCGAGACTCAATGGTGTGATGATTTTTGTGCTAACCATTGTGCTAACGCTCGTACTATGAGGAATGTTTGGTTGTTTGTCTTTCTTATGTCCTTGCAAGGTTTGGATTCGAGGACGAATCCTTTTGAAGAAGGGGAGGATGATACGACCATGGTTAGCTTGGAGCAAATTAGGAAGGGCTTACATATATGGATGATAACTTGGATCCCAGAAAAAGCTATAGAGCAACTAATACACAAGGCCATGAACGATCAATATACCATTTGGGCAATCAAGAAGGCCCCTTGTGGGTTATTTCCTAAATAGCCATTTTTGATCTATTTTTGCAATAGACTATTTGTGTTTAGGTAAGAACTATGAATAGTTGCCTTAGCCATTTTCTTTACTTAGACTTTGATGAATTAAAAATTAAATCCTTTGAGAGTGTAGGGTAGAATCCCTTTAGTTTAGGTATAGTGTTAGTGAGAATAGTTGATGGGTGGATTCCCATCGATTGATTGAAAACTCCTTTACCTTGATTTCATATTGGGTTTCTCATTTGTGGATTTCAAATTGAGTCTCTTTCATTGAATACAAGTCTCTTTCTCCCTATATTAATTATTGTTTCAATTATCCATTCTTTTCTTTTATTTCTCATCTCAAATTCTTCTAATTCTCATCTAGATTTCTTATCTATACTTATGTTTGTGTTGTTGGATTTCGCGCTTCTATATCGATTTTAGTCACTCGATTGAAATTGTTATCACTTCACCACTTTTAGGCAGAAATGTCAAAGCAAAGTTTAGTGGTAGAATTAACCCACCTTATTTTTTAATTGATTAGGATTATTAATTAAAAATCTCTAATAAAGTGGTAATTAGATTAAGCCTAGTAAACTTATTATGTGTAGTGCATATTACACATATTTTTTTAGTTAATTAGGATCATCTACCAGACACGTCTCCAACAATACAACCTAGGGCTTTTTTAATATATAAGATGCTATTATTGAGGGTGATGGGAACACCCAATACTTTAGGTATAAAATTTGAAAACCAGTCAATAGTTTAGAGGGGTTTTAACAGACTCACTCTCTTTCAAACAACAAAAACTATTCCAATCCTATTCTTAATCTCCAACTCAATCAAAGTGAACATACAAAATTTGGGAAGGGCCATATTCTGAACCCTTAAATGCATACATGAATACGCTATTAAAAAAATATGAAGAATCATCATTATCGTCACCTAGTGAAACTTTAAAAGGGATGAACAGGGGTGGAAAAAGAAAATAATGACTAATCTCACCTCCAGTAACTTGTTAATGGAAGATATTATTTGTAACGATGCTTCTAAACTGAATGAAGTAGTTTTGTTGCAGAAATTTGTAAGCAAAATTAGTCTTTTTCCTCTGCCTTTTCTAGATCGAGAAAATCATTTAAGCATTCTTTTCTCTTGTTTGATTTTAACTTTAAAATATTAAATACAAATGAAAAAACAAATAATTAAAAGAATAAGGAAGAGTTTTGTTTAAATCGGGGAAAGAAGAGAAGAAGAAGATACTGACGTGGAAGAATATGAGTGGTCTTATAAAGACTAAAATTAGATACACATTGTGTGTGTTTGTTTTGTAGATTGTAGAGATAGAAGTTAAAAGGGCTAAAAAAGTATATTAATTAGGAGATAAGTGAATTTTAAGAATTTTCTATATTAGTCATCTAATCTCCTCTCTAAAAATATAACTTCCTCCTCCCAAAAAAATACTGAAATTCAAATTACAATAGTTGATGTATCTAATTTTTCGCATGAGCTTACATGATGATTTTTATGTTTCTATATTACTATTTTGACAACTATATATATAATATTACCGATCACTATTTTTTCTTAATAATAAAAGATCTTTAACATGATTATAGTTAAACTTTGTGTCATATATAATCAATAGTATTTTATGGATACGCACATTGCACGTGTAGCATATTATTATTAAGTTTAATTATTTTTAAAAATCACATAAATATTATTAAATGATATATAAATTATGTGTGTGATTATATATGGTTGGATACTGATTTTGTAATAAAATTGTTCTGACAGTATTGATGCTTTTCATTGTCCTTTTTAAAATAAAATTAATCCTAATTTTAACTTGAATGTGCAAAACATAATTAACCTTGTAATTACTTCTAATAATCATATTAATAACACAACAGAGTCACTTTCATTATCTATCCTTAAAAAATAGTGTTTAACCTAAGAGGGAATCAAATCAATCTTACTGTATTTTAAATTCAATACATGTGTTCAATTATGGTTCAATCTATCAAGCTCCTATGCTTCTAAATTTGGGAAAGAGAAGAAGATAGCATACGCGTTAGACATTGTAGTCGTAACACTTTTTTAATTAGGAAAAAAATATTACAGACAATCCATCTACATCATGTTGTAAATCTTATGAAAAATACTTGATCACAAATATTTATATGAAATTCTTCATAGGTTAAGGTATGTCAATGACACTGTTCTTAAGGATATTTCACCTGATATAAGCGTAAACCACAGGATTCAACAAGCTCTTCTAGTATAAACTAGGAACACAGAAACTGACAAAGATTTAATAAAAATGAAAACTCAGCACAAGAAAAGAGAAGTGAAAGAATATATCTTTGTTTTCTATTGTCATGACCCAAATGACCGTGAGTGGCACCCACACTAACCCTATGGTATGAGAACCATGTATTATCCTCTAACCCTTAACCTTAACCATAGCCAATTCATTTAACAACATAAGGCAGTTTACAATCATAATAATCAAATTTCAATCTAATATATAAAAATGCAGAAGTTCAAACTATTACATCCCCTTGAATTTTCAATATAATTTCTTTTAAATTCATTAAAAATTTATCTATTGATTCATCAACGACTGTTATGGTAAGTAAATGTACCTCAACAAAGAAAATAAAAAAATCCTTAACTAATGTGCAAATAATAATGAAAGGTAACTCACATATTCATTCCAAGTACAACTATTCCAAGAGAATAAAATAATAATTATCGTCATTATCTAAAATATTTCTCAATTCACAGATTTTATTACGCGGAGTTATGAATAAAATCTTACATTGTATAGAGGTTCAAGGAGCCCACCATCTAAATCTCACATTTATACCTACTAGTTATCACAGGATTAGCATATCAAAGAACTTAACTTTGCTTCTAAGTCTTGTTAAACAACATCAATATTGGAATAGAAAGAGGGCATCGAAATTTGAATAAAATGTTATATCAAATGCAAACTTCTTCTCAGTATGGAAGTTATATTTATCAGTCATGTTTCATGTCAATTATTTAGTTATTATCATTTTAATATAAATGTGTACTATCTAGTAATGAAGTAAGTAACTTTATCTGAATTGAAGTAAGACAATTCTCTATTTTATATTGAAAAATCAGTACATCTAAACGTATGTTCTAAGAACAACTATTTGTTCATACTTGCAAAAATAATTCAATCTAAAGTCTTCTTCGTTAACTAAGAAGTTATCTTTAAGGGCGAGTTTTTTTTTCTTCAAAAAACTTAAATACCTCCTCATGAAAGACGTTTTTGTTAAAATAAATCTTGTATTAGTATAATTTTGCTCTCTAATCATTAATCAACTATGTCTCAATCAGAGAGATAATGAGGAGGCTACACATACAAAATAATCATATATTCATAGATTGCAACCATTTAACAAATTATTTTGTCAATCCATCTCTAGAACATGAAGACATACGTTAATATTGTTATTTCAAGATCTCTCAATCATGAAAAGAAAAATTCCGTACATAAACAATGCAAATATAAAATTAATCAGAATAATAATACGAAAGATTCAATTAGTCTGACACATGCAAGAATCAACAAGAGAAAAAATAGATAGACCAAGACAGAATATTATACAGCACAACAAGGGTAGAGACACAAAAGAGAGAAACAAAATAAAGAAAAAATATTCAGATCTCTTAGATTATTATGTACATCGAAAGAAAAATAAATCAACAAGAAAAACTGTAAAATACATGACCTAATCTTAGCGGGCACTAAGTTAAACTTTCAGATGGTCATCATCATAGGAAAAAAAATCAAGATGATCTTCAACAGGAGATGAAAGACACTCTCAAATCTGTAAAGAGGATTGATACTTACCATGAGGAAGCTTGGATGAGAAATCTACACATGAAATGACTGAAGGAGGCACCAGAGATAACAAATCTAGGAAGAAATCATCATGACAGGTTGAATCGCAACTGAAAATGTGAAAAGCAAAGAAATATTATTAGGGTTTCCTCATCTTCAACTGCTCAGCATAAAGAAAGATAGAGATACTTCAGTTTTTATCTTGAAAGATATATATTCCTTCTTTTGGGGCAAGTCATTTTTGGGCCTGGTCACTATTTTATGCTGCTTAAATTTTGGTCTAAAATTTTTGAGCCCATTTTTTAATTTTATTTTGTTGTTTTTTTGTACTTTGCTTTCAATATATAAAAAATGGGTCCCTAAATAAAATTTAATTAAACAAACTATGTCTCAATCTGTCATGACCCGATATCTCAGGTCATGATGGCACCTACTCTAACCTACCAATAGGTAAGCCAACATGTAGTCCAGAACGGCTAGTAACGGACTACCAAGAGAAAAGAAGAAACTACGGAATAAATATACTAAAAAGGCTATTATAATCCCCAAAACCTAGTAGAGCTAGTACAAGAACTTTTAATACATCAGGAGTGGAAGTGAAATACAGGATAAATGTATATACAAAGGTGTCTCAGAATACAATATAGAGATCAGTCTAACAATAAAAAAGAGAGAGTAGGAGCAACTCCGAGCGTCAGGAGCTCACCCTAAATCTCCGATCCGTAGCTGCTCTGCACTATGCACACATCAACAACGATAACTTGTACTATAATTTGTAGGCTGTAGAAGTGTAGTATGAGTACCAAACACGTGGTCTCAGTAGGCATAGGTCGATTGAGCTCCAAAAATAATACAAGCATAAACATATGCAAGGCAGGAAACTAAACCACAGACAACTATCCAGGAAACTAAACATAATAATGCTAACAGGGCAATAAGGATAAACTATCCTATTCTAGCTGTATTCCAGTACTAAAATGCAATACCGTATATCACCAGTCAATATACAAATGAAGAGTGACAGAAGGATACATAGTAATAATACTAGGCCAAAAGATACATATACAATATGAATAGATAAGGAAAAGGGGGGATATACGGTAATACCATATTTATATACATATATGCATATAGGCCTAAATCACAAGCAACATCCTGAGGGAGTCCACCAACATCTCAGGGATCATAACCATGTAGGGAAGTTATACTAGCATAATCAGGGTCAATAACCATAATGTCTAACTGTGACGTAGCTATCACTAATGTAATTTACTATAATAAAGAAGGGAATCAGAAATGTACCGCCAATCTCGGGTAACAGTCTGCACGCATCCTTCCACGAACTAACCATAAAAACCAATAAATAAGTAACCATCTTGTCCAGGCAAATAATTACCTAATCGGGTAAACCCGAAAGCACTCAGCAAACAACAATTATAACATGTACCTATACAGTCCCCCCATAAGACCGATAGATACAGGCGCCAAACAGTCATACTGGTGATAGGCAATGCATATAAATGAATGAATGCGACATAACCATGTTCGATCCATGTACCATAAAGTACCACGTACCATAAAATAACAAGTGTATACACCTTCTCTAGCTCAGTAGCTCGCAAAGGTAGGACCTACGCCGACCATCCTTCTCTGATACTGTGGCTCACGGATGAAGGGGCCCATAGGGGATTCGGGATATCCATATACATTGTCTGGTCCCGAACCAGGACTTCCAATAACCATCATAATCAATCTACTCCATCTAACACCGGAGAGAGAGATATATAACAAGTGCACAGACTCATATCGTGACTAAAAGAGTGTACATAATGTAATAAGTGCACGGACATGAACGTGACTAAATAAGTGTAAGTCCATAAATCCATTGCCCGAGATCAAGTTCGGGACTAAATCGGTATAATAGCATAGAAAGGGTCAGAATCCCTCTCGACCGAGTAAGTAGTAGTGGTAAAAAAATGGAATCGTAGTGGATCGTAATCAATCTCGGTCTAATTTCAGAAACATCATATCTAGTTCCAAAAGCTCACATTTCATTAAAGAAGGTGGTATGATTTCGATTATAAAAGAATCCATTTTAAAAGTGAAAAGTGGAAATAGTTCTCTTTTTAGAAAAACAGTAGTAGAATCAAAGTTTTGGTTGGAATAGTACCACTAAGTGAGCATGCATGCTCCTAAAAGTATGCATTCCATCTCCAGTATCCAAACAAAACCACTATAAGAGCCTAAGCATTTGTAATCTAAAATCATGTCTCTTTTAGGGATAAAATACTCACTTGGAGTCCAACTGGTATCGTAACCACGGCCTCGGGCCCAATAATACATAATCAACAATAACAACGCCTCACAACTCGGGAAATCTATTGTAATCAAGGGCATAAAGCCACTACAATGATCTAATCGGGGAAATACCTCGCAAATCACTAAGTCAAATGATAAATCTTATACTAAGGGATCTTTAATATTAAACTATGGTTAACATGCTTATAATTGAGGGTAATAGGTTTCTATAGCCATGAAAAGTGTTTTACACTAAGGTTCGGGTTACATTTCTACCCTATATTCCCAAAATGGGCTAAGTCATGCTATACTAGTGATAAAGATATCCTATCAACCCTACCTAGCATGCAAACTATAATATACACAATCGTATAGAGAAAAGTAGACCGAAGCCTACCTCAATGCCAAACAACAATTCTTGAATCGTCCATAAAATCGTTCGACTTTGCTCCACGATGCCGAAATTCCATTGCGCTATCAAAACAATCATCTACACGTTAATACGAGTAAAATGAGACCAATTCTGCTATATAAAATCTCAGGTCAAAATTCAGTCAAGAACTTGCAGGGCCCGCAAATAAAATCCAAAATTGAATCCGTTGCGAGGTCCCTCGAAGGACAAGGAATGTGTGCTCAAAAGTTGAGCACAAATGGAGGCTAAATCGGGGCTCAAATTAGCTTGGAAAGTTTAGGAATTCAAGCCCTAATTTCTAAGAACTCACAATATAAAAGGATGGAATTTGACGGGGAAAATAATGGGAAATGACCAAGTAGCGTTGAGCTAGATTACCTTTGCTTCAATGGATGATTCCCCACACTCTCCCATGTCCCATGCTCTTAAAAATGTAGAATAAAGGTTAAGAAATAAGGGAGAAAAATGGGTGAAGAAGGGGATATAAAACCCCTAGGTAGCGCTAAAGCGGTCACTTGGCCGCTTAAGTGGCTACCGCTAAAGTGGTTGGGCAAGGAAAGGCAGAGGCCGCTAAAGCGGAACTTGTCCGCTAAAGCAAGGTCCGCTTAAGCGGACCTTGGTCTCTAAAGTAGACCTCAGCCTAGTGTCTCTAAAGAGACTACATCTTAAGCGGTCCTTCGTCCACTTAAGAGGTTGCACCAGAAACTTGAGGCACCAGATTTTCTAAGTCTAAATGGACTCCGACTGGGTGCTCAGAATTCGTTTGGAACCCTATGCACGCAAACTAACTATGCTATCATACCAAATTCAACATTTTGGACTCAATGAAACCATCAAAACTTTCATCCGAGGTCGTTTCGATTAAATGTGGGCCCCACACCCATAGTTCTATTTTTCATTAAATCTACCCAATAGCACAAAAGGAATTTTGAAGCCTTGGGACTTGAACCAAGGGTCCCACTAGCCTAAAATTAACATTTCTGAGTTGATGGCACTGTCAGAATTTCCATCTGAGATTGTTTGCTAGCAGGTTTGGTCCGAGACCAATTCCTTAATAGCGAAAGCTCTAAAATCGGGAAATAGGCCTAAATTCCAAACGAACTGTCTGATTACCAAACCAACAGTTTCAGTAAGTCATAAATGACATATAGCTTCTATGGGAAGGCTCGAAATGCCGAAATGCATGGAAATTGAGAAAATGACCTGGAGAGTCATTACAATATCCACTACTAAAAGGACTTTCATCTGCGAAAGTCAATGGATAAAAAGAGCCCGAAAGCTAGAAAGGACAAGGTACTAGGCCCGTATGCCCCGAGCATGACTCCCTAGACAACCTCAAAGAAGAGACAATGCTTCCAAGGGATTTTGCCAAAGGTATCCCCTTTTCAACCAACTTCCTTACTTTATTTTCCAAATAACCAAAACTCAACTTCAACAACTAACTGGCCTTCAACTGAACCAAGAACGACTGATGCATGCAAATCCAGACCATAATATGCTGACAACACACCAATACAAACCTAACCAGGCAGTAACTCAACCAATCCAAAGGCAAGCCAAGGCATGAATCATGGAACCAACTCCAATTTCAAATCTAACCTTTTTTTGCCTTTCCAAAACTGCTACCTACTCCAAATCATACAATATATCATCTGAGTCATGTCTGTGTATTCACATCACACTGGCCTCAAAAGACTGAAGATGTTATACTAAAAATCCATAATGGCAAGCACAAGAATAAGCCTATAAGGCGCTACCTGGACACACAAATGGAGATGATCAAAGCCTGCGATCTTTAGCCACAGCTACAACTGATCCTGATGACCCTCAAAACTGATAGTCAGGAGTCTGAAGCACCAACTCATAAAACTAAATGATCCACTCCAAGAAACCCCACTAATTGTGAGTGAAACCATGCTAGATCAAAGTCGAGTATACTTCTTCTACTGAGTAGGCATTCAAAATTCTCCATAAAGATTTGGAATTGAGGTCAACTACGGTAGCAACCAATACCATGTGTCGATGGACCAATATTTGAGTATCTATCAAGTATAATCCATCTGAATTGAAGGAGACTAGGCCGGTAGGCAAAGAGTATGCTTAGTCAACCTATATATAAATGCTTAACTGAAGCGAATCTGGAAATATGGATGCAACCAAGTTATGCAATCCAAACCTATAATCTCAACACCGAAGCCAAACTACTCAAACTCAACCATCCAAACTGATCCTGTTGACGAGTAAGATCCACATGTCAAAATCTGTAATAACTCCCAAGCTGTCTTCCGAAGGCATCAAACTCCAAAACTGGAGTCTACAAGCCTTTACTAGGGTCAAATACCCAAATCAATCTCACTATCAGAAATCGAGCATATACTTAATGGTCCTCACAAAGGCTGAAGCCAAAATGTCTTCGAAGAACATAATCATAATGGAGGAAAAACCACTGGCTGAAAGCACAAGCAATTGATTCCACAACTGCTGAAAGGCATAATGCAACAAGGCATAACCAAGAACTCACCAAGGCTAAAAAAGCACCAATAGTAGCCAGAACTCGAGCAACTCAGAATGTATAACTCAACTGACATCTGATGAATCCAATACCCAATCTATGACAATAATTACTCACTCTCTAAAGATTCCAACTTTGGTAATCAACAACTGATAACCAAGACCCATTTGCACCAACTTTAACTCGAATGAGCCATAACCCATATCATAGTGAGACGGAGTACCCAACTCAACACCAACTTCAAAACTACTACCGAGAAATGAACTATCCAAATCGGGAGAACAAATCTCAAAATCTCCAACAATAAGAGCGGGCTAATCAAGGAGGAAACAACTAATCTCACCTTAATAAAGGAGAGAGAACCTACCAACCAATCGAGTTAGCCATCTACGCCAATGGATAAGAATCGCAAGGAAGGAGATTCTAACTAGATAAAGCTAGTCTAGTTGTCTATCAAGTAAGAATCAATAAACGTTAAAACAATGACAATAATATCAACAACATAAGATGTAGGTGGTACCAAAAATGAAAATCAACAAAAGTACCACTCTAGGCCATAACAAGGCTAATATGCCAAATGAAATGGGACTCAAATCAAAATGCTACACCCCCAAGGAACCCCCACAATACTGATCCACTTATCCACTACTAAAAGAAATCATCTACGAGGGTAGTCAAATAATCGTAATTCTACACCAAGGCATACATCACCCAATATAGAAATACCACGGCATATAGTCATCGAAGGGTATGAAAACCCTAATATAATTCAAAATAGAAACTAAAGGCAAAAAATCAAAGGCACACCTATCACGGTGGAAATCCAAAATCATAAATTTGATGTGCCCAAAAAAGTACAAATTTGAGCATGTTCAAACTTGAACTGAGTGTCTGAATGACCAACTGAGGCACTAAATGCACTATCTCTAGCCAAAGGTGCCACAACTCCATGAGACTGACCTGTATGAGCTGAATAGCTAATAATCCCACACCGGGGGAACTCGCTGGATTATTGACCGATCTCTCTGCAGTCATAACAAACCCTTGAAGCTCTAACCTAGCGAGAAACATGAGATGGCCCCAATTGGCTGACCAACTCACGCCTGGGGCATCCCTTAGACCAATGGCCAATCTTATCACAATCGAAATATGCCCTAGGGACTCTCTAATGTACTATACCTGCTGACCTAAAATGGTTGCCACGCCCTGACAACTAAGACTGAATAACCCGTACTTCCTGACCAGAACTCTGTCCACTGAAACCACCATGATCTACCTGAGAGTTATCCATACGCTGAGGTGCTACCTGTATGGGTCTAATAGGTGGAAAGTGATACTGACCTCTGCTGGGAAGATCCTGACCATCGGACGAAATACCACTAATACTGAACTGCTGACATGGCCTCTTACTGCCACCTCTATATGTATCAAAGCAAGCCCTCCCTGTAGCCTTCGTATGATCAACAACCTCAGATAAAGGAGACTCAACTACTATGAAATGCTCCAATGCTAAATCAAGTGGTAAAGCCAATCCTCAGATAAATATCTGCACCATCTCATGCTCAGTAGCATATAACATAGATGTCTAATTGGCGCACTCGAGAAACCCAACCTCATACTCAAAAACCGATAAGGAACCTTGATGAACACCACCAAATCCAACTCTGGCCTGAGAATAACTCAATGTACCAGGCAATCCCTAACACGGAATACCAAGAAGCTGAGGTGGTCGCAAACTCTGTCGGGGCTTGGGCTGGCCCTATCACCTCTGTCTGATGCTGAAGATCCTCTCTATCAATCCTTAACTCCCTAGTCCATCACTGGACTAAAATTCTAGTAACACGTACAGAAGTACCATCCACATCCATCGATAACCTTGTGTCATCTATCTGGGAAGGAATGGAGTCAAAGAAAGTACTAAAGGTTCATAGAAATACCGACACATGACAGGGAGTCAAGAATAGAATGTCCTATATCCTCTCGAAGATAGGATACAGACGACTCTGTACCGATCCACAAGACTCTACTAGACACTTAGCTCTTGTACCAACAACACCGGTAAATCAAAGCTTTGATACCAATTTGTCACGAACCGAGGCACCTACTCTAACCCACCAGTAGTAAGCCAACCCGTAGTCCGAAATGGCTAGTAACGGACTACCAAGAGAAAAGAAGAAAATACGGAATAAAGATAATAAAAAGGCTACTATAATCCCCAAAACCTGGTGGAGCCAGTACAAGAGCTTCAAATACATTAGAAGTACAAGTGAAATACAGGATAAATATATATACAAAGGTGTCTCTGAATACAACATAGAGACTAGTCTAACAATAAAAGAGAGAGAGTAGGAGCTATTCCGAGTGTCAGGAGCTCACCATAAATCTTCGATCCATAGCTGCTCTGCTCGATGCACACATCAACGATGATAACTCATACTATGATCTGCAGGCTGCAAAAGCGTAGTATGAGTACCAAACATGTGGTACTCAGTAGGCATCGATTGACTTAGCTCCAAAAATAATGTAAGTATAAATATATGCAAGGTAGGAAAGTAAACTACAGGCAACTATCCAGGCGACTAAACATAATAATGCTAATAAGGCAATAAGGGTAAACTATCCTATTCTAGCAGTATTCTAGTACTAAAATGCAATACTGTATATCACCAGAAAATATACAAATAAAGAGTAACAGAAGGATATATAGTAATAATACTAGGCCAAATGATACATATACAATATGAATAGATAAGGAAAAATGGGGATATACGGTAATACCATATTTATATAATATTTATATACATATATGCATATAGGCCTAAATCATAGGTAACATCCTGAGGTAGTCCACCTAACATCTTAGGGATCATAACCAAGTAGGGAAGCTACTACTAGCATAATCAGGGTCCCTAACCATAATCTCTAACTGTGAGGTAGCTATCAGTAATGTAATTTACCATAATAAAGAAGGGAATTAGAAACGTACCGCCAATCTCGAGTACCCGTCCATACTCATCCTGCCATGAACTAGCCATAATAACCAATAAACAAGTAACCAGCTAGTTCGAGCAAACTATTACCTAACTGGGACCCCATAAGCCCAAAAAGTTCACGGAAGCACTCAGCAAACAACAATCATAACCTGTACCTATACAGTCCCCCTATAAGGCCGATTAATACAGGCGCCAAACAGTCATACTGGTGATAGGCGATGCATATAAATGAATGAATGCGACATAACCATATCTGATCTAAGTTCCATAAAGTACCAAGTACCATAATATAACAAGTGTATACACTTCCTCTATCTCAGTAGCTCACAAAGGCAAGACCTACGACAACCATCCTTCTCCGGCACTTCGACTCACGGATGAAGGGGCCCATAGGGGATTCAATATATATATATACACTGCCTGGTCCCGAACCAGGACTTCCAATAACCATCATAATCAATCTACTCTATCTAACACCGAAGAGAGAGAGATATAACAAGTGCACGAACTCGAACCGTGACTAAAAAAGTGTACATAGTGTAATAAATGCACAGACTCGAACCGTGACTAAGGGAATTTACATAGTATAATAAGTGCACGAACTTGAACCATGACTAAAGGAGTGTAATTCCATAAATCCATTGCCTGAGATCAAGTTCGGGACTAAATCGGCATAATAGCATAGAAAGGGTCGGAATCTCTCTCGACTGAGTAAGTAGTCGTGGTAAAAGAGTGGAATAGTAGTGGACCGAAATCAATCTCGATCTAATTTCCAAAACATCATATATAGTTCCAAAAGCTCACATTTCATTAAATAAGGTGGTACGATTCCCATTATAAAAGAATCCAATCTAGAAGTGAAAAGTAGGAATACTTGTTGTTGTTAGAAAAACAGTAGTAAAATCAAGGTTTTGGTTGAAATCGTACCACTAAGTGAGCATGCATGCACCTAAAAGTATGCATGCCATCACCAGTATCCAAACAATACCACTATAAGCACCTAACATCGGTAATCTAAAATCATATTCCCTTTAGGGCTAAAAAACTCACCTGGAGTCCAATTGGTATTGTAACCATGACCTCGGGCTCAACAATACATAATAAAAAATAATAACGCCTCATAACTCGGGAAATACATAGTAATCAAGGGTAGAAAGTCACTACAAGGATCTAATTGGGGAAATACCTCGCAAATCACTACGTCAAATGATAAATCTTATACCAAGGGATCCTTAATATTAAACTATGGTTAGCATGCTTATAATCGAGGGTAATAGGATTCTATATCCATGACAAGTGTTTTACACTAAGGTTCGGGTTACATTTCTACCCCAAATTCCCTAAATGGGCTAAGTCATTCTATACTAGTGATAGAGATATCCTACCAACCCTACTTAGCATGCAAACTATACTATACACAATCTCATAGAGAAAAGTAGACCGAAGCCTACCTTAATGCCGAACTGTAATTCTTGAATCAACTACAAAATCGCTCGACTTTGCTTCACGATCCCGAAATGCCACTATGCTATCAAAGCAATCATCTATACGTCAATACTAGTAAAATGATACCTATATTGTTATATAAAAGCTTGGGTCAAAATTTGATCAAGAACGGCCTGTAGGGCCCGCAAACAAAATCCAAAATTAAATCTGTCACGAGGTCCCACGAAGGAAAAGGAATGTGTGCTCAAAAGTAGAGAATAAATCGAGCGTAAATCGGGGCTCAAATCAGCTAGCAAGGTTTAGGAATTCAACCCCTAATTTCTAAGAACTCACAATGAAAAAGGATGGAATTTGATGGGGAAAATAATGGGAAATGACCAAGGAGCGTTGTCGTAGATTACCTTTGCTTCAATGGATGATTTTCCACACTCTCCCATGTCTCATGCTCTCAAACATGGAGAAAAAGGGTTACTAAATGAGGGAGAAAAATGGGTGAAGAAGGGGATAAAAAAACCCCAGGTACCGCTAAAGCGGTCACTTGGCCGCTTAAGTGGCTACCGCTAAAGCGGTCGAGCAAGGAAAGTCGGAGGCCACTAAAGCGACGTTCGCTAAAGCGGACCTCACCTAAGTAGCCAAGGTCATTAAAGCAGCACAAGGTGGCTAAAACGACTACCGCTTAAGCAGTCCTTCGGCCGCTAAAGTGGTTGAACAAAAATCTTGAGGCATCAGATTTCCTAAGTCCAAATGGACTCCGACCGGGTGCTCGGGATTCGTTCGGAACCCCATGCATGCAAACGAACTATGCTACCATACCAAATTTGACATTCCATACTCAATGGAACCATCAAAACTTTCATCCGAGGTCGTTTCGATTAATGTAGTCCCCACACCCATAGTTTTATTTTTCATCAAATCTACCCAATAGTCCAAAATGAGTCTGGAAGCCTTGGGACCTGAACCAAGGGTCCCCCTAGCCTAAAATCAACGTTCTGGAGCTAATGGCGGTGTCAGAATTTCCATCTGACATCATTTACTAGCACTTTGGTCCAAGAACAATTCCTTAAATGCAAAAGCTTCAAAACAGGGAAATGGGCCTAAAATCCAAACGAATAGTCTGATGACCGAACTGAAAGTTCCGGCACGTCATAAATGATATGTAGCCGCCGTGGGAATGCTTAAAATGTCAGAATACACAGAAATCAAAAAAATGACCTGGAGGATCATTAGACAATCACACCATGGTATTTATAGACTGTATTTATGCACCATTTATCAATCTACCATAATTCTTAGGATTGATAATTTTTGCAAGAATTACTCACACAAGTGGAGATACATCACGTCACCAAAGTAACAAAGAAGTTTTTTTTAAAATCAAATCTTATGTTCATATATTTTGACACATACAAGATTCAGAAGCATTATGGCATAAAAGTTGTGATCACCAATAAAAAAATGACTGAGTGAGATATTTTTAATTGTATCATCTAGGAAATATTACTCGTGGATATCAACTACAGTTATCCCACAAATTTGATAGAGAAGTCTTTAGTATCCTAATTTCTACTTTTTTGTATAGTTACACATGTTGTGGCTATTGCTAGAAATATATTAATACTATATAAAAGCAAAAATAAAGAACTTTTTTAGTTACAAAAAAAAAAGAACTTTTATAGTCCTCACAAGGCTATTTTTGTAAAACTTTTGGAGTTAATTTCTATTAAAAACTAACATGTGTTATTGACTTATTATTCCATATTAATTTGTTTTGTCCCTCTTTTATGTTATCCTTGATTTAGTTCAATATCACTTTAGCTGCCATCACATAATTTGAAAAATAATTAAAAAAGATATTTTAAAGATGTTCTTTCTTCTTAGAATGTTTAGTAAAAAAAATAAATAAGCAGACCTATTTAATTTTGAGTTTCATCAATAAATATTAAAATACCCAGTTCAAAAACCAAAATATTTTTTTTTAGATAAATAGGTAACTCGTCAACAAATTGTTTTTTTGTGATGCATAATTTTATTTCACATTATAAGGTCACTTATCTACTATTAATAACTCATAATTTTTTTCTCATTTGATGTTGAAAATTATGTTGATATTTTTAACACAATATTTTTTTCTTGTAATAGTTAGCTAGTTAATATTGACTAGACTTCAAAAGAAAGTGAGTGGACTGAATTTAACATATGATAAAGTTTGAATTATTAAACACTATATTCTCAAAAATTTATATCACGCATTTATTTGAAAATAAAAATAAATTCTTTCTTAACGTTCAAATACTTTTATACAAATACTTTTATAATTTGTATTAGATATCAAACTATTCTTTCAATAATTTAATGTCATATAGAGCGGATAAAAAAAATATCATTAGAAATTTTAATGATAGTATCGGGCATGGGCTTAGCATAGACCAAGTATAATATATATATATATATATATATATATATATATATATATATATATATATATTACACGCTCATCAGACAAGATCATAAATTGACTAACATATTGGACAATGAACTGGCAGAAGAAGCAACAACATGTTTGAAATGACTCCATTTAAAGGTACCCTTTAGCTATGAGGGAACATGCATATTTCATTTAATATTTATTGTGTGTGTTGTGGTTCATAGAAAAACTTGATGATTCATTAATTGTCATAATCCAATTTCTCGAGACATAATAACACCTATTTTAACCCATCAGTAGGTAAGTCAAATCATAGCCCGGAACGACGAGTAACAGCCAACCGGTGAAAAAATAAGAAAATAAAAGAAACAGTCATATAATCGAGATACTAAGCAAATAAAGAAGATGATATACATATTAAACATGTTGTACAAGAGAGGGAGGAAGACAAAATAATAAAAAGAGTTTCCCCTAAGACCTGATAAGGTCGGTACAAGAGACACTAAACCAAAATAGAGTACTAGACAGTGTCAAATATACACCATAGTCTCAAAATGTACAAAAGACTATCTCAAAAATATCAGAAGGAGGAGGATCAGCTCTGGACTGCAAATGCTCATCCTATCTCAAAATCATCAGTAAGCTCAAGGATAACGTCAGTGGCGGTGACTCGTACTCGGATCTGGATCAGGGAAAAGATGTAGGAGTGTAGTATGAATAGTAAAAATAATATTTACTCTATAGGCATCATAGGCTGACTAAGCTAAATCACAGTAAAAACATAAATAAAGTGCGAGAATGTAATCCTAAGTCAGAAATAAGGACATAAATGAAAGTAATAGCTTATGCCGGGTGAAAGTGATATAAAGGTAACATAAGTACTCGAATGCAGAAAATAAACTCTAACTATAATCTAACTGGGGCTCCATAAGCCTAGAAGGCTCAAACAAGAAGAACTATAACCCAACCGAGCCTTCATAAGGCCGATAGGTACAAATAAGAATGATAGTAAAGTCAAGACAAATTATGGCAATAACGAGCGTAAAATAATCTAGAATATAGGCCATGCATACCTGATTCTCCTTTCCCAGTCATAACCACCTTTCTATTGATTTTTACTGATTTTACAAACCCCAGATCAGTAATAAGAATGATAATACATGTCAGACTCAAATCAAAACTACTAAATGATAATCAATATAAAAGATGTCGGACTCGAACCAGAACTGAATAGAATAAGATCAAGAGTAATGTCCCGAGTTTTAACCTATTACGAATCCATTTATTCAATATAATCCTGACGACGTGGTCTAAGGTCAAATGCTACGCTACCCAAGGTACTTGAGCTAAATAAGCATAAGATAAAGCCTAAGTCAACCCCCAAAACCCCCTTAACAGTATAATGAAGCAACTAAATGGTTATCAAGTCAAATGAGGCCCTATTATAAGTAGTTTATCTAAAAAGGACAGTGGGACCCACTACCAAATCTCGAAAATCCATCCTAAGACAAGAATCTACCCAAACCGAGACTAAGGATTCTTGATCCCATCCCAAGGAACTGCAAGCACTAAGTCTATCCTAAAGGATGATAGTATACTAACCTAAGGGAAAACGGGCCCGAATTTTACCGAAAAGGGCCCCTAACCGACTAAATAAAGTAATAAATGCTAAAATAACAACTACGCCGTAAGTACCTACCTATAGCTAGCACAATACTTTGATAATACTATAATCAAGCATAATCTAGAAGCAACGTTAGCCTAGCCTACCTGGACATCGTTGAAAGCACGTGAAATCCTCTACTATGGAGCTTTTCCCTTCTGAGAAGCCTCCAACCGCTGCCACACTATCACAACAATGATCTATACATTAAGATGAGAATAATTATACCCATATTGCGTATGGGTATGAAAAAATCATACTAAAAATCCCATGTGGAGCTTACTTGCGGAATCACAAAATTAAAATCGTCACAACGTCCCTCTCAGCTCAAGGATCATTTTGCCCCAAAATTAGGCCAAAATCTGAGCTCAATTTAGCCTATAATTAGTCCCAACAATGTTCAAAAATAAAGTACTAAATCGGATAATTAACTATAAATTAAGTGGAAAACTTACGGGATATCGACGATATAATGATCACCGCAACGCCTCTAAATCAATCCCAACACCAGGTACTTGATTTCTCACAATTTCTAACCATATAATGTCTATAATGGTGGTTCTTAAGAAAAATAAGCTAAAAACTGAAGAGAAACAATAAAATACTGATAGGAGTCCTTCTTTGCAACACGAGACCTCTATCACGAAGGTGGGTGCCGACCCAGACAGATCTTCACGAACAATGCCGGTCCACCGTGATCACGAAGAAGAGGTCTAGATCATCCTGGCCATCCTCCTCTTCGCAAACACGAAGGTTGGCCAGCGAATGCGGCCAAGGACTTACAAACGGAAAGGCCATTTTCGGCCTGCACTAGGTGCTGATCCACTAACAACTTTGGCAAGTTGCAAATATTTTGACCGGGCCCTCGAGAATTATTCAGAAATTAGTGAACACAAATGAATGATGCTACCCTACAAAATTCAGCATTCCAGACTCAAATACACCTTCAAAATTTTCATCCGAGATTGTTTCAATAAAAAGTGGATACCACACCCAAGGGGCTGTTTTAGCCAAAATCCACCCAATAACCTAAAATGATTCCAAAAGCCTCGGGACCCAGACCAAGGGTCCCCCTAGCCTAAAATTGACGTTCCAAATCTAATGAGACTATCAAAATTGGCATCCAAGGTTATTTACTTGAATTTTAGGTCCGAGACCCATTCTTAACAGCGAAAGCTCTGAAATGGGGAAATGACTCTAAAAACCAAACTAACTGCCCGATAACCGAATTGTCTATCCCAGCAAGTCATAAATAACTTGGGGAAGCTGTAGGAAAACTCTAAAAGTAGAAAAGCCCAAAAATGCAGAAAATGACCTGGGGGGTCATTACAACATCCATTACTAAAGGACTTTCATCTGCGATAATAAAGGATTAAAAAGTACCTGAAGGCTCGAATTGGTTGGGATAATGGGTCCGTATATCATGCTTGGTCTCCCAGGTAGCCTCTTTGACTAGACGGTGTCTCCAATGAACCTTAATCACAAGAATGTCTCTGGAATGCAGCCGTCTAACATCTTTGGCTAAGATAGATACTAACTCTTCAATAAAGGCTAACCTCTTATCCAACTGAACCAATTCCCACCGAAGCACGTGAGACTCATTCAAAATATAGCACCGCACATAGATACATGGAAAACTGGATGAATAACTAAAAAGGTTGTACGCAAAGCTAACTCATAGTCTACCTCCCCAACTGTTCAAAGAATCTCAAATGGTCCGATATACCTGGGGCTGAGCTTGCCCCTCTTCCCGAAACTCATCACGTCCTTCATGGATGATACTCGGCTAAAGACCTGGTCACCAACTCTAAATTTCAAGACAAGAAGTCTACAGTCAGCATAACTCTTTTTCCTTCTCTACACTACCCATAGCCTATCCTAAATCACCTGAACCTAGTCCAAAGACTCACGAAGCAAATTTGTACCAGCGGGCCTAACCTCTAAAGTCTCGAACTAACCAACCAAAGATCAACAACATCGACCATATAATGCCTCAAAAAGTATCATCTGAATACTCGAATGGTAGATGGTATTATAAGAAAACTCTACCAAAGCAAAAAATTGCTCCTGCTGACCCCTTAAATCCATAACACAAACCCTTAGCATATCCTCCAAAACTTGAATAGGTCGCTCTGACTGCCTGTCAGTCTGGGGGTGAAAGATGGTGCTAAGATCAACCTGGGTACCTAACTCCTCCAAAAAGGGCCTCTAGAAATTAAAAGTTAGTTGGGAGCCTCTATCTGAAATAACAGACATGGGAACCCCCTGAAGACAAACTACCTCTCGAACATAGATACAAGCCAACCTCTTAGCACTAAAGAAAGTCTGAATCAGGATGAAATAGGCTGACTTAGTCAATTGATCTACGATGACCCAAATGCTATCAGAACCACGAGAAGTGCGAGGCAACCCACCTATGTAATCTATGACAATTCGCTTTCATTTCCACTAGGAATGGGTAGTCTCTAAAGTAATCCACCAGGCCTCAAATGCACGACCTTCACTTTCTGAAAATACAAGCACCAAGCAAAAAAGTCCACTAATTTCTCCTCATACCACTCCACCAATAATGCTTCCTCAAATCCTGATACATCTTAGTTATCCCTAGGTGAATAGAATATCTGGAGCTGTGAGCCTGCCCAAGAATCAACTGAATCAAATCTCCTACCCTCAGAATACAAATAAGACCGTTAAATCTCATAATAACATTAGAATCTAAGGTAGCCTTCCTGGACTCACCTCTCAACACCTGATCTCGAATGCCATAAATCCTACTATCATTAAACTGTCAATCTCAAATCTGCTCTAATAAGGTAGACCTAGCCTCAACACTAGCAAAAATCCTTGTAGGGTCTGAAATGTAAAGGTGAATTATCATGTTGGCTAAGGACTGAATGTCCAAGGCCAACGATCGCTCCCAAATTGAAATGAAGGCTATGCTACCCATACTTACTGCATTCTGGCTCAAGGCATCCACTACTACATTCACCTTACCCGGATGGTATAGAATAGTGATATAATAGTCCTTCAACAACTCAATCCTCATGTGTTGTCTCAAATTAACCTCTCTATGGGTCATAATGTACTAAAGATTATAATTGTCAGTAAATATCTCACAACAAACAGTATACAAGTAATGCCTCCAAATCTTAAATGCGAAGACTACTGCTTCCAGCTCTAAATCATGAGTGGGGTAGTTGCACTCATGCACCTTCAGTTGTCTCGATGCATATGTAATAACTTGTCCCTACTGCATCAGAACACACCCCAAACCAACACCAGAAGCATCGCAATACACAATAAATCCCTCGCCCTCAACTGAATGAGTCAGAATAAGGGCTTAAGTGAGTAAGTCCTTGAGCTTAAGAAAGCTCACCTCACAACCATCAGACCACTAAAACGAAACCTACTTTCTAGTCAATCTTGTTATAGGGGCTACAATAGTAGCAACACTCTCAACAAACCGCATGTAGTAGCTTATAAAATAATTAAAACTACGAACTTCAGTCGGAGATATAGGCCTGGCCCAATAATGAATAACCTCAATCTTCACCGGGTCCACCATAATCCTACCCTTAGACTATACGTGTCCTAGGAATGCAACAAACTCTAGCCAGAACTCACACATTAAGAATTTGGCACAAAGCCTATGATCTCTCAAAGTGTGAAGCACAGTCCTCAAATGTTGCTCGTGCTCCTCCCTACTCCTCGAACATAGCAGAATATCATCAATCAAGACTCTTATAAAGGAGTACAAATAAGGCCTAAAAACGCAGTTCATCAAGTCCATGAATGCAACTGGGGCATTAGTCAATGCAAAAGACATCACCAAGAACTAGTAATGGCCGTAGTGAGTCCTAAAGGATGTCTCAGGGATGTCCTCTGCCTGAATCCTCAACTGATGGTAACCAGACCTCAAATCAATCTTAGAGAACGTTGCTGCATCCTGAAGCTGGTTAAATAAATCATCAATATAAGGCATAGGATACTTATTCTTCACTGTCACGTTGTTCAGTTGCCTGTAATCGATACACATATGCATAGAACCATCCTTCTTCTTCACGAACAGAATAGGAGCACTCTAGGGTGATACACTCAGCCTAATAAAACCCTTACCCAGAAGATCTCGAAGCTGAATATTTTACTTTTTTAGCTAGGCAGGAGCCATACGGTAAGAAGTCGGGTGTCTAGCTCAAGGTAAATAGCAAACTTTATATCACGCTCAAGAGGAAGGACGGGTAGGTTGGTAAGGAAGACATCAGGAAAGTCACAAACAATAGAAATAGAGTCAAGCAAAGGACTCTCTAAACTAATATCATAAACATAGGCAAAGAATGACTCACAATCCCTCGATACTAGTCTGCTATCCCAAATATAAGATATAATCCCCATCAACGTGCAGCTAAAAGAAACCTACTACATAACCGAGGGTATTCCAGGCATGGCTAAGGTAATGGTCTTGGCAAAGCAATCCAAGACCTCATGATAAGGGGATAACCAGTCCATGCCCAGAATCACATTGAAATCTACCATATCTAACATAATAAGGTCAGCCTGAGTGTCATACTCTCAAACAGTCACCAAACATGATCAATATACTTAATCCACTACTAAAGAATCACCATGGAAGTAGCTACACGTAAATACACAAATAAAGGCTCCTAAGACAACCCCAATCGTGGTGCATAATAAGCAGAAACATATGAAAAGATGGAGCCCAGATAAAATAAAGCAGAAGTTGGCTGATGGCATACTAAAATTGTACCTGTAATAATGAAATCTGAAGCCTCCACCTTCGGCCTACCAGAAACAGCATATAAATAACCCCGTCCATCTCTGGATTAGGTGCCTACCCGACCACCTGTCCTACCTATCTTGGGACCTTCTCTAGAAACCTGTGCACCACCTCTAGCTGGAAATGGTACTGATCTAATCGACTGGGTACTCTATGTAGTTGGCTCAATCATCCCTCACTGAGGACACTCTTTAGAAAAATGGCCCACTATACTGCAATCATAATATGCCCTAGGTACTATGCTCTATCGAGAAGGTATGGCTAATTCAAAGAGCCACACTGGCCTGAAGATCCTGACAGTGCAACCCTTGTGGATTGACCACTGTAGTTACTATAATTGAGCTGACCCCCATCGAGAATCTAAAGTGCTGCCTGAACGAGTCTACTAGAATGACCCTGGCGCTAATAAGATTGATGTTGGGGGTACCTATCCTTAAATCCTCAGCCTCTAAATTGTGAGCCATTGTGGCTTCCACTATAATTTTCCTAATCGTAATCTCTTATCGTTACCCCTTGGGCCTTGTGATGCTTTTCCTATATAGTCTGGGCATAATCAGAAATATCTATGAAAGACCTACTCGCAGCAACTAAACTCTGAGTATCCATGCAAAGAGGGAGTCTCAGTCCTCTAACAACGCATAGGATCCACTCATACTCGATCGGTAGGATCATAGTAGCATGCCTAGCAAACTTATGGAACCTTGCCTCAAACTCTACAATCGACATCGAACCCTACTCCAAACTTGTAAAGTGATCCCTCAGATGCTCGCGCAGGCTACGAAGCATATACTTCTCCAAAAAGTCTTGGAGAACTGAGTCCATGTCATAGGTGGAGATCCAGTTGGCCTAGAGTCAACATAACCCCTCTACCACTATCTAGCTACCCGATTAAATTAAAAAGTATTGTAGTCCATACCACAAACCTCTACCAAACCCAAATTACAGAGCCTTTCCACATAACTGGTCAGAAACTCAAACGTATCCTCGCTCGGGGCCCCTAAAAATCTGTGTGGAGCCAATCTCAGAAATCATCCCAGCATTTTTTGCTCTTCTGCAGTCATAACTGGTTGGGCTACTGCCAGCTATGGAACAACCGATACTGGGGGAACCACTACTTTGGGAGTTGCAGCTGTAGGTTGTGCTCTTAAATCAATACCACCGTGGGCTGCTGTCTGAGCCTCGTTGGTCGGTGGACCACCAACTAACCCTAATAACTATACTAGGGTATCAAAGAGAACTTAAGACAATGTGAACCCAGGTAAGGCCTGGGCTTCCCCCTGGCCCAACTTCTACTAGGGTGGCTGAACCTCTGGAGCTACCTCTTGCTCAGGAGCAATAATAGGGTTTAGTGGAGGCTCTCTGTCCTAACCTCTAGCTGGTGCGACAACTCTAGCCTGGCCTCGACCTTTGGGTTGACCTCTGCCTCGAACGGGTGCTTTGGCTGCAGGCTCGTGGTCCCTATCCCCGACCATCATAGCTTGCATCCTAGCCATCTGCAAAAGAGTGAAACAAACAAGAATACATAAACCAATATCGACTTAAGGCACAAAAATGAAACAAAAAGGTGTGATTTTCCTACGAATGTCCTGTAGCCTCTCGAAGATAGGATACAAACGTCATCGTATGGATCCGCGAGTCTCTATTAGACACTTGCTTCTGTACCAATAATACCGGTGTACCTAGGCTCTGATACTAAACTGTCACGACCCAATTTCTCGAGTCATAATGGTACTTATTTTAACCCACCAGAAGGTAAGTCAAACCATAGCTGAGAATGTCGAGTAATATGCTAACTAGTGGAAAAATAAGAAAATAAAAGAATCATACATAATATTGAGATACTAAGTAAATAAAAGTGACAATCTACATATCTAAACATGCTATAAAAGAGAGGGAGGAAGACAAAATAACAAAAAGAGTTTCGCCCAAGACCTGGTAAGGTCGGTACAAGAGTCACTAAACCAAAATAGAGTTCTACACAGTGTCAAATATACAACATAGTCTCAGAATGTACAAAAGAGTATCCTAAAAACATCATAAGATGGAGGATCAACTCTGAACTACAAAAGCTCACCCTATCCCTGAATCAGTAGCAAACCCGATGATAATATCAGTGACAGTGACTCATACTTGGATAAACATCAAGGAAAAGATGAAGAAGTGCAGTATGAGTACTAAAAACAATGGGTACTCAGTAGGCATCATAGTCTGACTGAGCTAAATCACAGTGAAAGTATAAATAAAGTGCGAGAATGTAAACCTAAGTCAAAAATAAGGTCATAACAGGAAGTAATAGATCATGTTGGGTGAAAGCAATATAAAGGTAACATAAGTATTCAAATGCGAAAAAAAAAGTCTAACTATAACCTAATTGGGCCCCCATAAGCCCGATCGGTACAAACAAGAGTGATGCAAAGTCAAGATGAAATATGGCAATAATGAGCGTAAAATAATCCAGAATATAGGTCATGCATACCTGATGCTCCTTTTCTAGTCATAACCACCTTTCTATTAATTTTTACTAGTTTTACAAACCCCAAATCAGTAATAAGAATGACAATGCATGTCAAACTTAAATCGAAACAAGCAAATGATAATTATTATAAAAGATGTCAGACTCAAACCGAAACTGAATAACTTAATATCAATAGTAACATGCTAAGTTTTAACCTATTCTGGATCAATTTATTCAATATAATCCAGTATTTTAAGCGGTCAATCTTCTATGGTAGGGTGTTTCCAATTATCAAGGCTGACGACGCAATCTAAGGTTAAATGCTATGCTACCCAAGGTACTTGAGCTAAATAAGCATAAAATAAAGTGTTAAATGCTAAAATTACAATCGAACCATAAATATCCTCCCATAGCTAGCACAATACTATGCAAATACCATAATCAATCACAGTCTAGAAGCAAGGTAAACCTAGACTACCTGGACGCCACCGATAACACGTGAAATCCTCTACACTAGAGCTTTTTCCTTCCGAGAAGCCTCAAACCACTGCCACGTTATCACAATAAATATCTATGCATCAAGATGAGAATAATGATACCCATATTGAGTATTTCCGCTCTGGGTTAGAAATTAGACTAAATCCCATGTGGGGCCGCTTGTGAAATCAAAAAATTAAAATCGTCACAGCATCCCCCTCAACTCAAGGACTAATTTTCCCTAAAATTAGGCCAAAATCAGATCTTAATTTAGCCTATAATCAGACCGAACAATGTTCAAAAATCAAGAACTAAATCAAACAATTAACTAGAAATTAAGCAAAAAACTTACAGGATATCAACGATATAATGATCAGCACAACGCCTCTAAATCAATCCCAGTACCAGGTGCTCGATTCCTCACATTTTATAAGCTTAAAATGTCTATAATGGTGTTTTGGCTTAAGAAAAATGATTTGAAAACCAAAGAGAAGCATTTAAATACTACCAGTCCTTCTTCGCAAATGTGGGACCCTTGCCGTGAATATGGTTGCCAGCCCAAACAGAACTTCATGAAAGCGGCTGGTCCACCATATTCCCAAAGAAGATGGCTGGACCAGCTTGGACGGCTTCCTCTTTGCAAATGCGAATGTCACGCCTCAAATTCCAATGGGCGGACTGACACCCGAAGTCTTTAAGGCCTGAGAGAACTAATCTTCATTCATGTACATTCGTATGCATGTCTCCGTATGAACAACATTCTATCTCATGTAATTATAAGATACCAATGGCAGAAGTCATGGAGAACATATGCTATATATGAAACTTGGCTGTTAGGGCCATCAAGTCAAAACGGACATACATGCCTTCATTGTCTGACAACGTCTACAAAGCCTCTAACAGATACATTTAAATAACCATCCTAAAGTCGAGACAAGTCTCCGCTTTATACAACATCCATACAGTACCAAAACCAATACATACACATATGACTCAGAAAGCCCCGAACTGAACTGGAGCTCACCAATAATCAGTAGATGACCCGCAACCTACTATGGAGGTCTACTAGCACCTGTGCCTGCAACAAGTAAGGTAAGTCCCCCAAGGGACTTCAGTACGAAGAATGTACTGAGTATGTAAGGCTATAAGAAACTGAATAATACATAAGTACTTTAATGGAATCAAAACAAGTGAGTAACTGATCAGTGGTAAAAGAGGATAACCCATGCTAGGTATTTTAACCCCTGGGATACCACCTATATATATGGAACCATGTACGTTACATTCATTACTTTCTTGCCTTTACGTTCGTCATCATTTTCATTCATTACCTTACTTTATCCTTCTTTGCATTAAGAAATAATAAAGCATGTGATAAACAAGTGACCAACTGATCAGTGGTAAAAGAGGATAACCCATGCTAGGTATTTTAACCCCTGGGATGCGGTCCTCATACATATACAAATCGGGATTGACCCATGCTAGGCTTTTCTATCGCCCCTGGGATGCTATTGTGATATTGGGATCGACCCTTGCTAGGCTTTTCTATCGCCCTTGGGATACCACCCATGATATTAGGATTGACCCATGCTGGGAGTTTCTTCCACCCTTGGGATGCCACCCAAGAATACTCAAACAATTATACATTACTTCATTTCTTTACTTCTGTGAGATTGATACATTGGTAGTCATAACATTATTGGAACTTTGGAACCATGTCCACAATTATGTGACACATGAATAGCAATAGATGACAACCTGAAATGAGATACCTTAGAACATTTCGGAATGGAACAAGTACAATGACAATGTGAACACTATGTGCTGCAGAAGGATACGAAAAGAGTAACCTTAAATACCTTATCTTCCCAGTATGAATACACAGTCATATATGTGAATACAATAATCCAGCTCCTTCCTTACGTTTTACTCTACAACACAAGTACATAACGGAGCTCACGTTAACAACTAACTACCTTACAAGTGCATAAGATGACAATGAGCTACATGACTGCCCTATAACGTCATTTCACCCTTTACAATACAATTCACTGCATTACCATACCAATAACACCATAACATTCCACACATTCACCAAGACATCATAAACCAATAGCATTTCACACCAAGTTTATCCTTTACGCTTCCTCATTAACACTACATCACAATTACTCCATCAAGTTACCTCAATACCTTTCATAACAACATATTAACAACATATTAACAACAATCCATAATTGATATAATCCAACATGCCTCCGAACGACCCCTTAAAGCCATTCAAAAGGTACCATAAGTTGATAATTGCATCCAAAAAGGGTATAGGGGCCTTGAGGGTTCAAAGAGAAGCAAAAACAATCGAAACGGAGTTTCGAACTGACCTGAAAAGCCACCTGCGCCCGTAGGTAGTTGAGGTACGGCCGCAGGTGACCCTTGGCCCTATCCAGGGCCACCTGCATTGGCATATGTGCCCGCAGGTGCCCTGTCTGTGAGGGCAAGTACCCGTTTCAGCCTCCAAGGGTCATTTTAGGGTCCTTTTTTGTAATAAATGGTCCATGGCCATAAATAAGCTTCTCTTTACATGTTTTAGGTCAACTTGGATGCCAACGAACAACCATGGTTTCACAACACACATGAACATCACCAAAATTACATTCTCCTTTCAATATACCACTAATTCCATACCCAATTTCATAACAACAATCCCACAAGTTATACACATAGAAAACGCAAGTTAGGGACATAACCATATCATACATGTTGACATTTAATCCATTAAATTCACTTCCTTCCAGACCACAAGTCCACTTTCAAGTTTAGAAGGCAAAACCCTTCACCAATTAAGCAAAAGTAGACTGTTTTACACATAGTGAACTGTCCAACACTTTGCCAACATAACCAACATGATTTATACACCCTCTCATGCACATAATATATTAAACCATAAAAGTACACACTTACCAAATCTTGCAAAAGACTGATATTGTCCAAGGAGATAATTGCTTAGGGTTTGTGAGATGAGAAATATCTTTGGAAATGTCTAGAATGAGGCATGTGTCTTTTGTTGAATAAAATCTGATTTTATTGGCCTTATATAGTCCTTGTAGTCATCCTTAGCCAACATTAAATGTGTTTTACTTGGTCAACATGAAGAATGGGTCATTTTCCTCCTTTTCGGGCCATGTCTTTTGGTGTAATTTTGGGCCTCAATTGAGCCCAATAGCACAAGATTAATTTAGCCTAACAAATTTAATGTGTAATACCTTAACAATCTCATGTTTAAATAATTCCATGAATGTTGCGGTAATCAACTAGGTTCGAAAATGTATGGGGTGTTACAGGGAAGGGTGGCCTGTGAACGCGAGAGAATACGAAGGTAAAAAATCTTGACCCTCGCAAATGCGGAAGCCATTTTGGCCTGCACCAGGTGCTGATTCACTCGCAACTTTGATAAGTTACAAATATTTCGATCGGGCCCTCGGGATTTGTTCAAAATCTCGTGAACAAAAAGGAACCCATGCTATCCTACAAAATTCAGCATTTAAGACTAAATGGTGACATCAAAATTTTCATCCGAGGTCGTTTCTATAAATAGTGGGTCCCACACCCAAGGGATGGTTTTAGCCAAAAAATCCACCCAATAGCCCAGAATGAGTCTGGAAGCCTCGGGCTCCGTACCAAGGGTCTCCTTAGCCTAAAATCAACATTTCAAAGCTAATGAGAATGTCAAAAATTGCATCCGAGGCCGTTTACCTAAAGTTTAGGACCGAGACCCCATTCTTAACAGCAAAAGCTCAAAAATACGGAAATGACTCTAAAAAGTAAATGAACTTCCTGGTCATATATGACTTAGGGAAGCTGTAGGAAAGCTTTAAACCCAGAAAAAAACATAAAAATACAGAAAATGACCTGGAGGGTCATTACATTAATTTAATATTAATTTGAAAAAATCACATAGAGAGGATCCAACATAGAATTGAGGTAACTTTTGAGACAGTTTCTAGGTCATAGGTTGTTAGACCATTTATGAAATATTAAAACAGAAGAAGTTGAAATAGGATGTAAAAATGGAGAAAATGTATAAACAAGAAATAGAGAACTAAAGCAATTGTGGGTGAAAATCAAGGGACAATAGGGGATTTTTAATAGTTTCTGCGATGAGGACATGCTAGAAGTAGAAAGAATCTAATACTATGAAATGTGGGAATCTTGTTAATAACTTACGGTATTTATTCACAATCAAATTTTAGAAATTTAAAATTATATCTAACCTTATAGAATAACCTATCAAAATATAAATTTTATTTAGAAAATCAAATTCCTTGCATGGTTATAAATTATGTTGTCTCTGTATCATTTGTTCAGTCAAAAGTATATAAACCCTAAATTTAATTCCTTATCGATATCCTTATATATTCATTGGTTAATCAAACTTGTTTTGTAACTAATTTCTAGTCTATATCTGTCACGACTCAAAAACTCAGGTTATGATGGCACCTACTATAACCTGCTAGTAGGTAAGCCAAGTCATAGCCGAGAATAGCAAGTAATGGGATAACAGGCGGAAGAAAGAAGAACAGGGTGGAAATAGTAAATAAAGCGACTACTGACCAAAATAAAATGGAGCATGCATATATATAGGGAGGGGAAAGAGTAAAATATACAAAATGAGTCCCGCAAGATCTGGTAAAGCCAGTACAAAAGCCACTATACACAAGGAGTACTAACAGGTGCAATATATGTAGAGTAGTCTCTGAAAGATACAAAATAAGACTAACTCCAAAACCGAAGGAGATGAATCATCTTCAGACACTGGAAGCTTAGCCTAATCTCTGATAAACAGCTTCGTTCATGCACGATGTCAAAGGCGATGACTCGTACTAGGATCTGCATCAAAAAAAAAGTTGCAGTAGTGTTGTATGAGTACAAAAACAAGTTGTACTCAGTAGGCATTATAGGCCGACTGATCTCAAATAAAGTAAATGCATAATAAAGTGCGAATATGTGCTAAAGGTAATAAAAGAGGGGTCAAAAGAGAATAACAGGCTAAAGCCATACAACCAAGAGAATCATAAGTAAATAACCTAAAGCAGATAAATAAGCACCTAACAACAACCTAACTGGACCATCATAAGCCCAAAAGGTACGCACAACGACAAACAAACCCAAACAAACCCGCATAAGCACGGTGGATGCAAAAAACGAGTAATACTAACATAAACATGATACAATAGTAAGCAATGTAAAAGTAAGCCATGATATGCAATGAATGTACCATGTACTCCTTTTTCAGTCATTCCCATAAACCATGCCCTAACTCAAACCAAATTCTCAACCAGAAGTCAATAACAATTCATGTCGGACTCAAACCAGAACTAAATATATAATAAGTAGTAAAATCGGGTGTCAGATTTGAACTAAAACTAAATATGCAATAAGTAGTAAAGTCAAGTGCCTGTACATGAACCAAAACTAAATATGCAATAAGCAGTAAAATCAAGTGCCCGGACTTGAACTTGGACTAAATAGCCTATTTTGCTTTTTAAAAAGCCAAATTCCTTAAAAGTATTTCAAAATACCATCTACCAAATTGAAAGTGCTATGCAAAAAATACTAAAATGCTAAGGATACCGAATCAAACAAAGAAAACATAGCAAGAACACCAACCTAGTTTCGATAATCAACCCACTTAGGTAATTTATAGTATTCTACAATAGGAAAGGACATTATCCTAAGGTGATTCATCTTAAAAGGAGTAATAACGCTAGTTTCAAGCCCCAAAAACCCAACCTAAGACAAGCAACTATTTGGGCCTAGAATAAGGCATCTAAGTGCAAACACAAGGATCCTAGGCAAGCTAAGTCAAGTCCTAAAGGAAACGCGCCTACTGAGCCTAAGGATTTCAAGACAAATTTCTACTCTAAGTCCCCCTAACCAGCTATAAGAATCATAAATACCTAAAGATTACTCGAGCCATAATTCCTCCACCAATAATTTGCAAATTATCATACTAATACATTCAATGAGCAAAGTCTAAAAGAAGGTAAGTCGTAGCCTACCTGGATGCTAATGAATGCTCTCACTATCCACTAAATAGAAGATTTTCCCTTTCGAGAAGCATCCAACCGCTGCCACACAAACAAAATAGTATTCTAGGCATCAAAACAAAACTAACGATATCCATATTGCAAATTTCCTCTCCAGCCTAAAAATCGGGTTAAAATCACTCATAGGGCCCATTTATGAATTTTGAAAATTGGACCCGCAATTGTGTCCCTTGTGGGAAAAGGATCATATGCTAAAAAATTGAGCATGATCCACCCATGATTTCTAGTCCAAATCAGCCCACAATAATCAAAGGAGAAATGAGAATCAACTCTAAGAATTAATTGAAATTTAGGACAGGCAACTCACCAATTAAAGAGGGAATTACGATCATGGAGCAACAATAATGAACCTCGGACTCAATTTATGATTCCCCACTATTTTCCCCAAGCTCAAGGTTTAACAATGGTGTTTAGGACTTGGAAAATGATGAAAAACAAAGGGTACAACTTTATATATTACCATGCGTCCCTTTTTTAAGAACATGAGACCCTTGTTGCATCTACGGAGACCAACTGGGTCAGGACTTTGTAAATGAGGATAGTCCACTACAAACAGGAAGAAGAAACTTGGACTGGCTAGGCCAGCCTCTCCTTTACGAACGTGATGGCCAGCCCGCGAACACAAAAATCAAGAATCCTTGACCTTTACAAATGCGTCCAATGGCTCGCAAACGAAAAGAACAAAAAAGGTGCCTACACCAGCTGGTGAAAGCCAACAATTTTCTAAGTCCAAAAAGGAATCCAATTGAGTGCTCAGGATTCGTTCAGAACTCTATTCAAGCAAAAAAAATTGTAAGGTCATTTCAAAAAAATATGAGCCCCACACCCATTCTCATATTTTCTAAATTACAACCAATAACCCAAAATGAGCTTGAAAGCCTCAAAACCAAACCAAAGGTCCCCCTAGCCTAAAATTCACATTCAGGAGATAATGGAACTATCAGAATTCTCATCCGAGGTCGTTTATTTAAAGTTTAGGCCAAAAACCTATTTCTCAACTCCAACAACTCTGATATAGGGAAAATGACATTAAACCCAAATGAACTACTCAAAAATCGAATTATCAGTCCCAACAAGTCATATATGACTTAGGAAAACTATAGAAAATCTCTAAATGTAAAAAACACTTGGAAAAGAGGAAAATGGCCTGGAGGGTCATTATAATATCTACACGCTAATCTTAATAGATTAATTTTTTTGACTCACTATTTCAAATTTCATGTGATTGGTTCATGATTGAACTACTATTTTAATCATATTTTTCACCTTATTGTGACGGTGTTGAGCTGAGTACTTCAGGCAGTCGATCAATAGTTGTGTTCGGAGCATTTTTTTTGAGATCCTGCGGTAGCTGCTTGGTTGATCTATAGCATTATTGGATCTCTCTTATCCTTTAATTTATATCATAAGTCTTCCTTTAAGAAATTTGAGACTTATCGAGTTGTATTTGAGGTCCTTAGTTTTCACGACCCAAAATAGAGTTTGTGATGGCACTTGTCACACACCCCGATACAGGTAAGTCTATTCAAATCCAACATGATAATCAAAAAACATTAGAAGCGCAAGAAGAAGAAGAAATAATCCCAAAATTATATTGAAAGAAATATAATCTCAATGATATATCCCAGGTCTGGTTGTTACTAGTACAAGCCTCTAATAAAGAATATGATCAAATAATCTAAAAAATCTTAAATGCGAATAAAGCATAAGATAAGATAAAGAGAGATTCGGGTAAGCTCTAAGACCCATCAGCGACTACCTCGATCTTTGCAATGCCAGCAATGAGAGAACATAATCTATGCTCTGCTACTTGGATCAATACCTGCATAAGGTGACAAAAAGGAAAGAAAAAGCAAGTGTGAGTACGGAACACTTATACTCAACAAACATCATCGATAACCGGCCCTAATCCAAAAAGATGGCGAGGACCACCATCCCAATCATCCAATTTACCCCAAATCAGCCTACATTAAAAAAATTCCCATATCAGCCTACATTAAAAAAAGTCCCAGACTATCCTAGCAGAGAGCATATTTATCAAGATAATCAAATCAGTGCATTAAGGTAGGCATGTGCAGATTCAAGATCAATGGTGATAGAGATAAGTCATATCAAAAGAGAATCTCGCAACATAGTAAATAATATCAACTTACCGTTTCAAACCAATAATCACGGCTAAGGGAGAGGATGTGTGTATCCGACAAATACTAGATATGATAGAATAGTCTTAATGGATCAAGCCATAATAATACCCCACATCTCATAATATCTCAACCACCAAACCTCCCAAGAGAAGGTACAATGCAATGTAACATATTAATATGAGAAGCAAAATACATAATATCACAAGCAAGATTCAATCACGATAATACAATATGAAAGGAAATAATCAAATGCAATATCAAACATACAAAGGAATACAATGCAATGCAAGTGATGCAATGCAATGGTGCGATAATTATGTAAGCCATCACATGGCAGCCATCATAGGGCACCTCGTATACCTTTCGAGCTAAATCTTTTAGGACAAGACCCATGGGGGGTTCGCAACCCATATACTATCACAATCTCATATCTTAATAAACCTTATCGTCACACCCCTTGGTTAAGGGATTTTGTAAAGTGTTCCATTTTCTTTCAAAATTAGTATTTCTTAGTGGTACAAGTTCTATGAATATGAATGAATGAAATGAGGATGGATGCTCATAACCAAATCAATAACATTGAATGAATTAACTCAACAATGGTATAAATAAACTCTAAATCTCCTCAAATCTCAATAGATCATGATATATGCCACCGGATGGCACCACTGTAATAAAGAGTCATATGAGACATCAATAATATCAATCTAAGCACCTCACTCGACCACCTTGATAATAGTAAAAACATATAATGCTCAAAGAAGGCCAATAATATCAATCCAAGCCCCCCGCTTGGGTATCACGATAACAATAAGGCAAATAATGCTCAAATAAGGCCAATAAAATCAATCAAAGCCCCTACTCGAACATCACAATAATAATAATTTCTCAAGACAATAATTATATTTACATAAGGCCCCACACGAGCAACACAATAATAATAAATAATCCAAAAAATGTAGATATAGAGAACTTACCTAAAACCTACCTTATTTTACACGATAAGATCCATCTTCCCCAATCATAACACCAATTAGACTAAATTAATAAAGAAGAACTATACTAGTTAACAACATGCCCTAAAGTTTACCTTCATTTGCTTATCTAATAACTAAGACAAGATTTCTTCCATAACTACTTAACTATACTATCATCGGTTATATCCTAAGAGATTTCTAAACCCCAATAATTACATCAACTTCTACAAATCTATTTATACTCTAAGTGTTTTCTAAATAACATAAGAGCATAATCATTCCCTAAATGGTTACTAAACCCCAATCATTACATCAACATCAACCAAACATAATTTTAGCTCTTAAGTAGATACCCACTATCAATTTACTCAAGATCCACCAGTCATCTGTCTCTAATTAACGATAAGCGTATACACAAATTGAGAGAACAATCAAGATAACTATTTTTTTTATTTCAACCCATCAATAAACTATATTACGCATGGAGATGCTCACCATCTCATCTAATAAGGACCCCTAAACCCTTAGCGATTCACAAAACACTAGAAATAAGCACATAACCCATAAACACCTCTAGAAAGAGTCAAGGTATATCTCAATTATCCTTAAAGAAAACTCGCAAAGCCAAAACACAGTCCAAAACATCAAACAAAAACTCTACTCCCTTGAACCATCACCAAACATGTCCAATCTATTCAAATATGAGATTTACATATAAGTACAAGGCCAATGATACCCATATTGATGCACTTTGGTTCGGGGTCCAAAATCACTTTGAAAATTGACTTCAAAATTAAAAGGAAAAAACTAGATTTCTTGTAAAGAATTAAATTACTTATATTTTAAAGGTTCTAAATTTGATAATCCAATAAAATCGAGTAGAAATCGGGCTTGAAATCGTAGAAAAACATATTTTTCTCTTTACCGTGCGAAATCCAAAATTTCAAGTTTAAAAGCTAAGATTTGAAGATAAAAACACAAATTAATCAATAGGAAATGATGAAATACTTATTTAAAAGCTCATTCAAAGTTCTAATCTTGAAAATTCACTTTATAACTCTCAAAAACTAGCTTGAAAGCTTTGAAAATGGTGGAATGGGGTTTTGAATCTCAACTTTGGATAGAAATCGAGAAAAACAAAATGGGTATTCTTGAAAAATGAAGGAAAAATCACATAACCAATGATTATACGATAAAAATGCATTGAGAATCTCCTCCAATGGAGCTTCCTAGCTCTCAATATGTCAAAAATACTAAAACTTTGCGATATGCTGATTTAAGCACTATCCAGATGAAAAATTTGTTCTTTGTGTTCGTGGGACCCCAACCACATTTGCGAAGAACAAATTTTCATGTTGAACAGTCAAAAAAAGTTCCTTCATGTTGTGGTGTACCCATCGCATTCGTGAAAAAGAACCTCTACACCAGAAAACTAGCAACTGCTATCCGTAATAAAATGGTCATATCTCCCTCATACGGACTCAAATTTTTTTATTCTTTTTGTGTTGGATATTAAATTTTGATAGGTTATAATGGTACCATACACATATCCAAAATATCTCATTAAATTCAGGTGATACTATTAAAACTCAATGATGTAAAACCCTAAACTCCGAACAAGTATGTAAAACTCATATGAGACCTTCTGACCACTACCCAACTATGCTACTAGGCTAAACGTCATTTTAGATCTAATGGAACTTACAGAATCACCATCCGATGCTCATAGAATGCTGACTAAAGTCAACTATATCACTTTAAAGGCTACTCAAAACCCGAAAACTCATATAAATTACTCTCGAATGCTTCGGGGATCAGACAAACCATTTCCACAACTCATAAATGATGTATAGCAACATCAGGGAAGGGAAAAATGGTCAAAACATAGAAAATTCTAAAAATCACATCAAGGATTGTTACATTATTCACCACTAAGACTTATGTTCACCCTCAAATGTAAAGATAAGAAAAGTACCAAGAAAGACAAGAAACCAAAAATACCCTCGCAAACCTCATGCAAGCACTCTCAAGTAGAGTCATATCTATAGAACTACCTATCTCACTATAGCTACCTGAAACTCTTCACACTATGAACCTCAAGGTTACAACTGTAGCGTATGAAACCAAATTTCTTAATAAAGTCGAGTTCCCTTATTTTCAAACTTTCTCTATACCAAATAACTGAGTAGATTGTTGCCATCCCTACACCAACAAAACACTAAGGAACCCATGGAACCATATTGTAACTCTCTACAATACCGAATCATGCTTTCCTCTATCTTAAAAAAAACTTTCTGCTATTTACAAGCCCGCTATAAGCATTTCTATGACTACATCAAACTTACTCAAGGTTGATACCATAACTGTCGAATCAAATAGTACTATCGCCTCAAACTTAAGCAACTAAGTCAAAAATTAATATCCATTTCGCACAAAACCTCAAAGGTCACACTTAGTACACTATGATCACTATTCAAATAGTCATATCTTCATGCTCAAATTGCGGAGAAAATTGTAAATCATAACAAAATTCTACATACCACAGCTACGTACACTCTAGATGTCACCAAATTTTATGCAATCCATCATAATAATCCATGTAGTTCACAACACCCACGTTGTGTAAATCAACCCAAAGTCCTCAATAATCAGGTAGAATGAAAAACCCTTTTGATTATACATATGTCAATAACCCATCATATCAGAGATAATCAAACCATAAAAGAAATGCAAGATTACTATATATCACTGATTGACTCCAAATTCCTTATGTCAGAACTTTAAATTTCCAACTCGTACCCATAGCACAATTGTGAATATCACAAAATTCCTTATGTACAAGTTTGTTGGGTTCTGGCCTTTCTTATTGTGACTCATGTTTTGATGATTGACAAACCCAGTTAAAGGACCAGTTACGTCAACTGGTCCTCATATGAAGTTGCACCCTTGTCATATATGTTAGTTGTGTGTACTATTTGGCAGCTGCAACAGAATAGTGAAACATGCTCTGTAGTGGAATCCTTTAATAATAAGGCTTCTCTCCAAAGTCTCTCATATATATTCATCATCTTGAGGAGAGAAGCTCAAGTTTTTGCAATATTCACAAATGATTATTCTCTCCTAGCAAAACCTGTCTTGGTGCTCAAATTGCTCAAGGATCTATCAACTTAGTAACTCTTGGCTCATAGTGAGATATGTCTTATTTCTAGGTTAATTTAGTCCTTGTTGATTGCTCACACTACTATAAACTCACCTCTTGATTAGGGATCTCTGTGAGTCCTTTTACATTAAGTTTATGTTGATTTATTGTTTTTAGCTAGAGTTAGCTAAATGGAGTCTTTTAAGTAGAGTTACTATGAAAAAGGTGTAGCAATAAAGTTATTATTATAGGGATTAAGAGTTTGATTCTTGGATTGCATAGAGTTTTAATCGAATTTTCTGCTTGGTGATTAGTGAAGTTGTTGGTGAAATCTTACTTGGATAGGTCATGGTCTTACTTCCTTGAGCAAGGAGGTTTCCACGTAAACATCTTTTTCATTTACCTTATTATTGTTTACTTTGTGTTTTTATTGTTCTTTGTTTTCCTCATACAAGGACTAGGTATTGAATCTGGTCCTTGTTATCATGGTGGACTCTTGCAAACCATTAATTGGTATCAGAGTAGTTCTTTCTATAAGGTTAACACTTGGGAAGGATCATTTTCAAGATGGAAGCTCCACTTAGTATCGAGGAAGAAAAATCAACTACTTGACCCCAAGGTTCAATAACCAATTCTACAGTTGGTGGATGACTAGAATGCATGATTTTACTATGGAAAAGGATAATGAGTTATGGGATGTCATCTGTGACGGTGCCCATATGCCTATGGAAGTTTTTAAAGAAGGGGAAATCTCTCTATCTATTCTCAAAACCAGGAAAGACTATAATAAAGCTAACAAGAAAAAGGTTGAAAATAATTACAAGTCTAAGAAAATTCTTATATGTGGGATAGGACATGATGAGTACAACTGGGTCTCTGCTTGTTAATCTGTTAAGGAAATATGGGGAGTTTTGCAGAATGCTCATGAGGGAACAATTCAACTAAAGCAATCAAATATTGATATGCTTTCTACTCAGTACGAGTTGTTTAAGATGAGTGAAAGAGAATCCATTCACGATATGCATACTTGTTTCACATTTATTGTGAATAAACTCAAGTGACTTGGAGAAAAAATCAAAATGTACAAGCTGGTAAGGAAGATTTTGAGTATATTTCCTCCTTCATAGGAAAGAAAAGTGAATGCCATCTCAGAGGCAAAGGATTTAAAAACTATGATGATGGATGAACTTATCGGAAATTTAAAGACATATGAGATTAAACGTCAGCAAGATTCTGAAAGAAATGACCCTAAGAAAGAAAGGAGCATGATTCTGAAGATAAGAAAAATTGACTCAAGTGAAGATGAACATGACATGGCCTATATCACTCACAAATTTCAAAGTATGGTAAGAAGAAAAGATTTTTAAAATAAATAAAACTCAAGTAAAGGTTTCAGAAGGAATGATCTGTGCCACAAATATGGAAATCCTGAACATTATATCAAAGATTGTCCTCTTCATAAGCTGGACTAAAAGGATTTTACCTAGCAAAACTTAGAAAGGACTCAGAAAAGGAACCAGGTCTCTGATAGAGTAAGAAGAAGAAATGCAACTGACAACATAGTTAAGAAAGCTTTAGAAGCTTGGGGAGAACCCTTGAGTGAATCATATGAAGTGGTGGATGGTGATAACACATCAATGTTTGTGATTGAAGATGAGTTAACAAGATCTGATTCCTTGCTAGCTTTTATGGCCAAGTCTGATGATGAACTAGTAGATGAGGTAACTTTCTTTGATGTTCAAAAAAACTTGAGAAACTATTCTAAGAAAGAGTTAATAGCATTAGCTAATGTCTTAATCGATGCCTTTCACAATCATGCTATTGAAAAGGAGTCTCTAGCTAATGAACTTAATGAATTTGAAACAGATAAAATCTCCTTATCCTCAAGGAATTTAGAGCTTGAAGTAGATGTTGCTAAGATTAAAAATGAAAACAAAATGCTAAGTGATAAACTCAAAAGGATATCTAGGAAGGTGGAGGCAACTGAGACATTCACAAGCCTTGAGAAGAAGCTGAGAAAGGACAGTCTAGACTTTTCTACTTCTCGTAAATTAAATAGTGAGCAAGAAAAGAATTTGAATAGCACTAAGAATAAGCTAGAGAAATCCCTTAGTTGGACTGCTTCATTAGAAATTCTTACTAAGCTAAGTAGTATGAGGTCAAATTTTAGAGAAGGCCTTCGATTTGAAAAAGACAATGCTCCTTAAAATCCTCATAGCAAGTATGTATCTATTTCAGATAATTGGATAAGTACTCACTGTGGGATAAATGGTCACTACAAATAAAAGTGTCAAGCTCTTCTCAAAGCAAAGAGAGGAAATTTGAATTTTGCTCAAACCACTAGAATCTTCAAGGGACCTAGTCCCAAAGAGAGAAAACATACTTTGTTGAATGAGTAAGAAGAAATATTATCCATCCTTTTACTCATTTAAAGGGACCCAAGCTCATGTGGGTTCCCATGTCTAACATATGACTATGCATGTAGGTAGAGGTAAGAGGAAGCAATCAACAAAATAAAAAATAGTTCATGAAAAGTGGCTGCACAAGGCATATGACTGGTAAAATTGAGGATCTCTTCTCACTCAAGCATTTCAAGGATGTAGTATTTCATTTGGGGATGAAAAGAAAGGACACATTCTTAGTGTTGGTCAGATTGGTAAGTCTCTTGCTCATGCTATAGAAGATTTTTACTATGTGAATGGTCTAAAGTATAATCTGCTGAGTGTGTCTCAAATATGTGAAAAATTAAATAAGGTGAAGTTTATATCTGACTCATGTACTTTTACAAATGTTAAAACTCGTGAAGAGATTTTGGTAGCCAAAAGGTGCAAAAATATGTATGTGGCAGATCTTGATTCTATTTATGATGAGGATTTAAAATGTCTAACTGCTATAGGAAATGATGATGAGCTATGGCTCAAACGGTTAGGGCATGTGAGCTTTTCACTTCTAAACAAGCTAATGTCAAAGGAACTGCTGCATGGACTACCCAATAGAAAATTTGTAGACTACAAAGTGTGTAATGCTTGTGTTAAAGTAGGTTCGTTCCTCCTTCAAGTCAAAGAAAGTAGTTAGTTATTCTAGGCTACTTGATCTTCTTAACATGGATCTTTGTGGACCTATGAGAAATCCCAGTCGTGGAGGAAAGAAATATATTTTTTGTAATTATGGATGACTATTCTAGGTATACTTGAACTTTGTTCTTGAAAAGTAAGGATGAAACACTTCAGATGTTCATTTTATTTGTCAAACAAGGTCAAGTCATGATGGGCAATAAGATCATGCATCCGATCAGATCATGGGACTAAATTTGAAAATGCCAACTTTGTGAATTCTGCCCTGAAAATGGTATCAGTCATAATTTCTCAGCTCCTCGAACTCCCCAGCAAAATGAAGCTGTGGAAAGGAAGAATAGGAATCTTGAACATATTGCAAGGACAATATTGATTGCCAGTGGTATATGCAAAAGTTTTTGGGCAGAACCATTGAACACTGCGTACTATGTGACGAACAGGTGCTTGATCAGGTTCGAACTGAATAAAACCCACTATGAACTGATGTTTGGAAGAAAACCTAAAGTATTTTGTATTAGGTTGTTCGGATGCAAGTGTTTTGTCCTGAATAATGGCAAATACAACTTGGGAAAGTTTGATCCTAGAAATGATAAGGGAGTGTTTCTTGGTTATTCATCTCAAAGCAAAGCTTACAAAGTCTTTAATAAACAGAAATGTTCATATGATTTTTGTTGAGCTAGATAAGTTAGGTGAAAAGGGAAGCCCTAATGAAGAAGACATAGCAAAACTTCTTCAAAGCCTCAGAGAATCAATTGATCTTTCAAACACAACAAATAGAAACTCATCTATAGATGAATAGGGTAAGAATGAATTGCATGTGGACATATCTTCATCAACTCAAGTTCTAGATGCTTCAGAACCTGATACCTCTAAAAAGGACAATAGTGATCCCTCACCTACTATTGAAGAATATGAAAAAGAATCCATAGAGGAACCAGATACCAGTCGGTAATAAGCTGAATTGTGATTGTCAAACTGGAGGCCTTTGAAGCCTCATCTTTGGACAACCTAGTTTCCCACTTGACAAGGAATGTACTTTCGATCTAAGAAAAGAAACATGGTTGCCTTCTTAGCATTTTTGTCCTAAATTCATCCCAAAAACATCAAGGAAGCATTGCACCATGAAAATTGGATAATTGCAATGCAGAAGGAGCTTCATTAGTTTGAAAGAAATAAGGTATGACATCTGATCCCTAAACTCTTGGATAGAACTATTGTAGGAACCAGGTGGGTGTATAGAAACAAACCAGATAAGCTTGGAACTATGGTCAGGAACAAGTCTAGGTTGATTGTGCAAGGTTACAATCAAGAAGAAAGTATAGATTATGATGAAACATTTTCTCCAGTTCTAGGTTGGATTCCATTCTTATTGCTTTTGCATCCTACATGGAGTTCAAACTATTTTAGATGGATGTAAAGAGTCCATTCTTGAATAGATACCTAAAGGAAGAAATATATGTGAAGTAGCCTCTAGGGTTTGAAAGTCATGAGTTTCTAGATCATTTGTTCAAGCTTGAAAAAGCTCTCTATGGTTTGAAACAAACACCAAGAGCATGGTATGAAAGGTTATCAAAATTCTTGCTAGATAATAGGTTCAAGAGAGGAAAGATTTATAACACTCTCTTCTTAAGATCTAGAGGAAAGAATCTACTCATTGTGTAGGTCTATATGGATGATATCATTTTTGGATCAACTCTAAATTCTATGTGTGATGACTTTTCCAAGTTCATGGGAAGTGAGTTTGAAATGAGCATAATTGCTGAGCTTAAGTCTTTCTTGGGCTACAAGTGAATTAAATATCTGATGGAGTTCTGATTAGTCAATAAAATCACATCCTTGAGTTATTGAAGAAATATAATATGGAGGATACTAAGCCAATATACACTCTAATTAGTACGTACACCAAATTGGAAAAGGATGAACCTGGTCCCTCTGTGAATGAGATTCTGTATTAAGGTATTATAGGTTCCATCTTATATCTGACTACTAGTAGGCCAGACATTGTGTTCCATGTTGGTATATATGGAAGATTCCAAGCATGTCTAAAGGAATCTCACTTGAAAGAAGCCAAATAAATTTTGAGATACTTAAAGGGAACAACTGATCTTACTCTTTTCTATCCATCTGGAGACACATTTGATCTAATTAGGTATGCTGATGTTGATTATGCTGGATTTCTTGTAGATAGGAAGAGCACATTTGGAATAGATCATTGTTTTGGCTCATCATTGATTTCTTTGGGAACCAGGAAACATAACTCAGTTGCCCTTTCTATAGCCAAACTAAATATGTAGTTGCTGCTTCATGCTGTGCTCAACTCCTATGGATCAAGCAATAGCTTGAGGAATTTGGAGTGATTACTGAGAATGTGCTATTATTTTGTGACAACACTAGTGCTCTTAATATGGAAAATAATCCTATTCAACATAAGAGGACCAAAGATATTGATATTCGACATTACTTCTTAAGGGACAATGTTAAGAAGAGGCTTATCTGCATGCAGTTTTGTCAAACGGAGGACCAGGTTGCTGATAATTTCACTAAGGCTCTTGGAAGGGAAAATTTTAAAAGGATTTGGGCAAGGCTCGGTCTGATCAAATTACACTAATTCATCTTCAATATCATGGCTATAAAAAGTAGGCAGGTATATGAAGTAAGAACTCTCACAGTGTTTCATTCAATCCAGGTACCTTTGCCGGTACACATACATACGAAACACAGTGCCTCATACTTGTGTCTATGTATGTATGTTAGCTTCTACTTCTTGGGCTATTCACTAGCTAGAACTTGCTTTGTTTTACTGCTTTAGATTTTTAATCATGCCCAAAGAGGGAAGATTAGTGTGATTGTAAGAAGGGAACCTAGTGTAAGGGGGAACTTGATTGGAATGTGATGTGTGATTTCGCATGGACAGTATTTGTTTGGAAGGTTTTTTCTTGGATGATGCTAGTGTAAGGGGGAAGAGTAAATATGTGTTTGCCATCATAAAAAAAGGTGAAAATGTTAGGTTCTGGCCTTTCTTATTGTGACTCATGTTTTGATGATTGAAAAATCTAGTTGAAGGACCAGTTACGTCAAATGGTGTCCCAATATGCAGTTTCACACTTTTGTCTTATATGCCAGCTTTGTGTACTATTTGGTAGCTGCAAGGGAATAGTGGAATGTACTCTACAGTGGAATTCTCCAATGAGAAAGCTTCTATCCAAAGACTCTCATATATATATTTTCATCATCTTGAGGAAAGAAGCTCAAGTTTTTGCAATATTCACAAATGATTATTCTCTCCTAGCAAAAGTTGTCTTGGTTCTTAAATTACTCAAGGGCCTATCAATTTAGAAACTCTTGGGTTACAATGAGATATGTCTTATTTCTAGGTTAATTTAGTCTTTGTTGATTGATCTCACAATTATAAACTCACCTCTTGATTAGATATATGTGTGAGTGTTTTTACATAGAGTTTATGTTGATTTGTTGTTTTTAGCTAAAGTTAGCTAAATGGAGTCTTTCAAGTAGAGTTACTATGAAAAAGGTGTAGCAATAGAGTTATTGCTGGTGAGTAGGGTTTAAGAGTTTGATTCCTAGATTGCATAGAGTTGTAACAAAATTTTCTACTTGGTGATTAGTGAAGTGGTTGGTGAAATCCTACTGGGGTAGGTCGTGGTTTTTCTTCCTTGAGCAAGGAGGTTTTCACGTAAAAATCCTTTGTCATTTACCTTTGTTTACTTTGTGGTCTTGTTATTCTTTATTTTCCTCATACAAGGACCAAGTATCAAATCTGGTCCTTGTTATAGTGGTGGATTCTTGCAAACCATCAAAGTTCCTTGTCTTTTCCTTAACTCATTTCCCCTTTCAATAATCTCTAACACAAGAACCATGGAATAATACCGCATACTCCAAACAAAACTCATCAAGCGAAATACTTCATTATGCCATTTAACTTCCAAAATAATAAATGCTACAAACCAAGTGCTTTTTCATTAACAAATCCTTTCAAATCAAAAGCAAGCACCCTTATAAGTTGAATTCCCTCAAGTCTAACCGAGAAGTGTTTCAACACCACAAGTCTAATCCATTACAAGGTTTTTTTGCCCAAACTGATAAGTACCACCAGTCATCCTACAAAGCCAATCTCATTTTCAAAGTGCTAACTCAAGCCACAGATATAACGATGAGATCCTGAAAAAACAAACTAACTTATGCATGCAACCTAGGGCTAACACTTGCAGATAATCCTACACAAATCTACCAGTTGTAAGCTTTCTCTATTTACAACTTACTATCCCAATAATTAAATCATTTCCTCGATACCAACTAATATCATAACCCTCAAGTAAACCTCTGAATTACGTAAAGCCTTATTCATCCTCGAACAACTCTTTACACTAATCACAATTAAGAAAGACTCTAACATCACTACTTGAACTAAGACACTCAAACTAGAACCACAACGATTACACGAATAGAAAGTTCTACATTAGGCATGTCATATTACAATTGAAAACACATGAATACTACTTTAAGATTTCCTAGCCTCAAGGATTGACTCTACCAAGTTGGCAAGCTCATGCACATTACTCAACAAAGAGATCATATGAGTCACATATCTATCATTAAACACGCACCCTCACCACAAGAGAGTCACTCATATTCACTCACAAATATGTAATTTATCATAAGAATGGGTGTAAGAATCAAATTTTTCTCACTCTCACAAAGAATTCATCTGTCATATGAGATGAAACATAAGTTTTCCCTTAGTGTAGTACTTCACTAGTATTAGAATATAAAAGCTCAAGATCAAATAGGACTTTAATGGCTGTAATGTAGGCCAAGGGACGGGTAGGAACTATTCTGGCTAGTAATAGTTACTAACTTTCCCAAGCTCTTTAATACACTACACTTTCATTAAGCTTATCTTCAACCGGCCTATTTTTCACCACTTTTATCTTCACAACTCTCTTCTGTTTTACCCCATCTCTTTAAGCTTTCTTACACATCTTTAGTAGGGAGTATTTGTTATCAATATATGATTCACTTGTTTTGATAAATTGTTTTTTTCATTACACTAATCCCCACCAACAACACATAAACTTTCTTAACACACCCATAGTTATTACTTTAGGGCTTCAACTTCACTTTTTCCTTCACCAGTTTTACACTCCTTAACATCTTAATTTTTTAACTAAAGCGCTTAGGAGTTTTGGATCAAATTACTGTCAATTGAAAGAAAAGAAATAAGCTAAATATGAGGTTACCAAACAATATGCTAAAGGCTCAATGGGCTGACTAAGATCATGCATTATGGGTAGATAAAGAAGGTATAAAACTTGGCTATCAAAGAAATGCCTATATCATCTCTTAAACTCAACATTCTTTATTTCACTTTGCAAACACACCAGGTAAGTTCTAGAAATCAATATGTAAGCATGGAATATAAAAAAACCTCACACTTACATGCCATATGTTCAACTCAATAAGGATCCCTACAGATTCTCAATCAAACAATCGCAAGAATTCAAATTTAAGCTAAAATAATAAAAGAGTCAAACACATGAGCCTTGGTGTCTCAAAAATAGTCATTCAATTCCTTAACATGCTTTTCAATTCAACACCAACTTGCATCATATAGTTATGTAGCCTAACAAGAGCACTTAATATCAAATTAGTGAAAGGGTTCTACTTATTAAATCCTAATGACTAATTTACCCTCAAGACAGTCGTCATCCATCCATCATCGGAAAAAGTCCCTAACCTATGACTAAATATTTTTAAAATTAATCCTAAAAATAAAAAGGAATAGCCAGTTCAAAAGGCACCCCCTCGAAAAAGAACCAAAAAAAAACCAAGGGGTAGATGAAGTGTGCTCCTAAAATAAATAAATAATAAAACTAAAAAATACTAAAGGAAAATCTTATTTTATTTTTCAATTTTTTCAGCAACATAAAAAAATAGCCAAAAAACTCCTATAGCACACTGCACCCTAAACATATATTGGAAGATTCTCCACCCCACACTTAAAATCATACTTTGTCCCCAAAGTATAAATCAAAGAATAAGGATTAGGAATACTCTCTAAGGCCTCTAGGCCTAGCTAGCAACATGTCAATTTCTACTTTTTCCATCAAGGGTTTCAGAGGACCCCACACTTAGCTTTCACCAAACTCCTTAGCTTAGATTATGGGTACTCAGACTTCCCCTAAATCTACGGAAACAAAAACAACAAACACAAGGGACACTAAAATAAAAATAAAAACTACTTACTACATGTTGGGTTGCTTCCCAACAAGTGCCTAATTTAACATCGCGGTACGACCCATTAACTTTTTCCTCCACCTTGAGGATATGAATTTCACCCCCAACATTGTATCCTTCTTTTTGATTTGCTCATAGGGTGGTTATACAAAGATGAAGGAACCAAGTAATGGATGGTGCATGTTAAACCGATTTGCCCTGAAGTGAGGCATGTTATTGTGTTGCTTGTCTGGTGCAAATTTAAGAATGTAGGATTCTTGTTCCTCATCTTCACTCTCTTCCACCATTTCAGATGACTCCAAATACATGTCATCATCTAAAAATAATACAAAAAAGTTCTTTGAATGAGACCCAACACATCCCACTTTCAAACATACGCCATCCACAACATGCTCACTCCTATTCACCTTCTCAATGTCAGCCTCAAGCAAAAGTTGGTAGTTGACTGGTTGGAATTCTTCTTCCCTCTCCACAAACTGGCTAGTATCTACAACTATAGGTGATTGGACATCATATGTCATAATCGTTTTAGTCAATTGGTCATTTAAGTTATGGATATCTAGGCAAAATTTCTCGATCTCTTGTATGAGCTCTTCTCTCCTCTATTTTAGTTGGGTTGCCATGGTTGTGAGACCATCCCAAAAGAACTCATAATATTTGACTTGCTGCTCTCGTTCTGTTAGCTAATCTTCATTTGCTTTTCTACCAACATCACAAACAACAGACTGATCATAATAGGGGTTCAACGGAGGGGAATAAAAGTTGGGACAACCCTTCCAATAGCCATGCTGACCACCACGTATATTGCATATATTCAATTCAAAATATTGAGTAGGTGCACACAACCCGCTCCTTTGAATACAAATACAATTTTAATCCAAGTGGGATCCTCCACAATACGAACAAGGAAATCCAGCATCCAACAAATATCCATCCCAAACTGACATATCAAAAAGAGTGATAGAAAAGAAAAAGAAAACTTTGTACAAAAGCAAACTATGTACAACTCAAACAAATAAAAAGAAAAAAGTTTAATCTAAATAAACAATTAACACCAAAGTCTCACGCAACGGTGCCAAAAACTTATTGTGTCCAAACGCACACGCAAGTGACACGATCGTACAAGTAATATAGTAGCTCTTACGAACCGAATGTCAAACCCACAGGGAATTGTCGTTTAACTATTCACAATACTAAACTAGTTCTTGATTATTTATTTAAGTGGTAGACTATAAAGATATGATGGTTTTAAAATATAAACTAACTATGAATTAAACTAATGTGATTAACTTAGGGTATAAACAATAACAAGGAGGGTTCTAGGGTCAGTACATACTCACAATCATGCATAACTATGATCTCTAGCCAGTTTAGTTGTTTATCCTAATTATTGATTTACGAGGTTGATATTATGACTTGGGAATGGTCATCCTCTAAGTCGTATACCAAAATTATTGTCACAACTACATCGTTAAGCAGGGATGTGAGTGTATAATATGGTTGCAATTGCTTATCTTCTCGTTTAGTAACCAAGTGGGGCAACTACATATATCTCTATCTTTGCCGCAAATAACACCTTTACAATTAGCCTCTAATCAATAAAGATTGTGATCCAGACTCCTTACGTTCTTTGTTCCATCCCTCTGATCCTGTGGTTAGTTCAATTTGAAACTATAGATTTACTCTATTGGTAGCTAATCATTAAAGTAATAATAGCAGGAACATAAGAACAATCACATGGCATGATAAACAATCAAATTAGTGCAAAATTAAGTCATACAATCTTGTTCATATCCTCAACCCTAGAATAAGGGTTTATTATTCACTCATAATCTCACTTGAAAATCATAAGATAACAATAAACAAGTGAAAACTAAGAGAGATAGAATTACAAATCAAGAACCCTAGTTATAGCCTCCTTAAGGTGTTGTTTTGCTCCTCCAAGCTTGTGTTGTGTTGTTGAATGTGTGTTGTATATTCCCCAATGTGTCCTCCCTTATTTGATGTGTATTTAGGTTTTTATGTAGCCTCCAAGTCATCCAAACCAAGTCCCATACGAAACATATGCATTTACCCATTTTCCCTCAACTTAGACAAAGTAGAAAACCAATTTTAGTCAGTTTTTTTTTTTGGAGGGGCGGGGGTGCTGGCCAGGGGGGGGTACGGCGCAGGCCATGGCATGGAAAAGATAGTGTACCATCACCCTATGGTATGCAGCTCATCCAATCCTCCCATCCTATGGTGGGGTGCGTCTCATGGCTGCCTCCACAAGGAGAGGTTTCGTCCAATCTTTGTTCTCTTCTTCTCGTCTACTTGTTCCTTGTTTCCCAACTCCTTGTGGCTTGTGTGTGGGCTTCATTTAGCTTCCATATCTGCTCCAATGGTTTCCTACAACAAATCATAACAAACATTAGTCCACACAACACAATAGATCTTATCAAAGTACACTAGCACAAGCATAGCTTAGGCTAGCCGAACTAGTTTTCTCGTCTAAACTCTATTTGATCATTTTGACTCTAAACTTGTTTCAAATGCACCTTAAACACTCTAAAAATGTAAATTAGCACACAAATACACAAAGAACACTTTATACTTCATTAATCACATCAAGTTATCCTCAAAACTAAGCTAAACGTGCGTAGATAATGACACTTAGGTGTATAAATACCCCTAAGATCAATTACTTCCTAAAATTTGAATATACCAATACCTATCATTGATACACCACTATTCCACAACATAACCATCGAGAATATCACACCCAAATCACGCTGAAATCCACAATACTCAAAGAAATCAAATCTAACACAGTGATATACTCTAAATGAGTCACAACAAAGGATCAACACTCCCGATCTACCACTAAGGAATCATCTACTAGGGTAGCAATAAGAATAGACACAGTATGATCCCACGAATGACATCAAAACCTAATGACTAATTAGTAGCAAATAGGAGAATGTAGAACCCTATTCAAATACTACAAAGACAAATCAAAAGTCTATTGAAACCATACCTATAACCATTGTACCAGAAGCTTTTGCCTTGAGTCCACCATAAGGAACATGATACTGAGCCCTATCATCTCACTGAGCTACTAATGAAGCATCTCTCTGTATATGTTATGGCCAATCCCTCATACAGTGCCCAAGATCTCTACATATGGAGCAACCCAAAGGAGTAGGAGTCTATTGAACTAGACCTGAAGAACCTAAACGACTACCATGACCTACTCGTTTCCAAGAATGACCATGAGGATCCTGGCCTCTACCATACATGTCTCTACCATCATCAAGTCTATGCTGTATCTTTCCTATATGCCTCTCATGTCTTTACATAAACTCCTCTCGAAACACTTGAGCAAATTGATCCTATGAGAGAGAAAGTGATCCATTTAGTATACTCTCAAAAATAGTCCTCCACAACCGTCTAGCTGTTCCAAATAACTGAAAAGCTATGAAATCTACACCATTAGAGTCTAACAGGGCCAACCAATGCAATCTCTCATGGCAACTAACCAAGAACTCATAAGCATCAAATCTAGGATCTCGATCAAATCAAGGAGTATCTGCTTTTATGAACTCTACAAACCTACTCTATCCCTCCACGATCATGATGGGTAAAGTAATTGGATGTGGGGCGATACCTAGAAATATCTCATCAATATTAGGAAGATCTGTAGTAGTAGCCAACTGTGTATCTAGAGTCTGAAGCCCCGAAGTAGTACACTGAATGAAAGTGGGAGACATCCCATTAAATAAGACTCAACACTCATACCAAGCAATCCTCAAGCATAAGTATGAACATGATCATAGGTGGTGTCTATACCACACTCAGCCCCTCTATCTTAATAGAACTATCACTATGAGCTACTTTAGATTTTGAGGAGGCAATCCCAACCTGACCACTACCTAGTCTGGATACTCTAATTCGACCTCTTCCCCTGTCGCGTACCAAGGGCAGAGACTCTAAATATATAACTAAAGAAAAATATGTTCTCACCATCTGTGAGAGACTGAATAAAAGGTTTTTAAGTCATATTAAGCTATAAACGCGCAACACAGAATAAAGCAATGGATTTCTTCTAAAGTCATGTAGCCTCTTGAAGATAGATAACAGACGTCTCCGCACTGATCTGCAAGACTCTAATAGACTCGACTTGTACTAATAAGGCCAATGAATCTAGGGTTCTAATACCAATTTATCACCATCCAAAATAGAGTCTAAAATGGCACCTATCACACCTTTCGGTACAGGTAAGCTGTCATAACCCAAACCCATCGTGAGTGACACCCACACTACTCACAAGGTGGGAGAACCATCTACTCCAAAACACCAAATCAAAGCAACACTTAGAATAAAATATTTTAAACTAATCCATCAATAAATAACTATCAACATAAATAAAACCATATGCACAACTAAAAGCGGAACATTGTACTTAACCAAACCATCCCTAGGGCCCAAAAATCGTCTATGTCAAAACTACTAAAGAATGTCAAGAAGGGGATGCAACCCCAAAAACTGAATGAAGAACATAAGTTCAGAACAAGGAACTATGCTGATGATGAGAGATTCCATGGTAGCACGGATAAGCTGCTCACCCTGAAATCAAAAGTCAATCGTTAGGTTCATAAGTGAGGTCGCGTAGGAGCCTCTTGAATATGCGCTGCACTCACAAAAGTAAATGCAACTGTAGTATCATCACACAAGAACAACAGTGTACTGGTAGGGTCATTTGGCCAACCCAAGATGAAAATATAAACACTTCACTAGATAATAATACAATAAGGTAATCCATGCTCAAACAATTATACACTTAGCACATAATACCAAATAGGAGTTTAGGATTTTAAACAACAGTCAAGTTCATTCAAGCCAAGCTAGTCAAGACAACTTAAGCAACTATCAAAATAGATAAATATATTCCCCGGTTCACTCATGGAACTATCATACTCACTTGAACCTCGTACATATAAGCTATGGGTAATACAACCAACCCTCTAGCCATGACCTGTAGAGGATAAATTCCGTCCATGTACTAAACCCCAGACATAAGTTTCTGCCAACCTTATTTCACCAATAACCTGTGAGAATGTCCCAAATATCGAAACATTCCACATTTTAGAAATAAGGCAGGTCAAATCAATAAGCAAGTAAAATCATTGCATTGACCATACCAAACAACATGCATTAGCCAGCCATACTACAAATTAGTTAACATGCACATATAATACAAGTTGGATTAAACTACAATGCCATCACCTACCTCGAACCAAGCTTGCACAACTCCTCTAAGCTGAGGTTTTGTCCTTCCGTGCAATTTCCGCTTGCTCGTGGTCTAGAGCATGCATAATAACACATAATTAATGAAATGACCTATCATGTTGGGACTTATAACTCATCCCCAACCCCTAAGGTCAAGTTCATGATCATTCCCTTCCCGTTCTAGGGCTTTTCTATCGTAATTCACCTAAAACTACCAATTCCATGGATAAATTAGTAAATTAACAAAATGCAAGGGTAAATTAACCGTTGATAATCAAAACCCATTAACTTATTACTTAAATTTACCCCTTTCACCAAAAACTAACCAAAATACTCCTTAAAACCCTACCCGAACTCTGTAAATTAGTGATTCTAAGGCTTGATCATCTACTACAAGTTAATGGGGATGAATTACTTACCTTCACAAGGCCAAACGAAGAATTTCTGGTGTATTTTGCCCTAAATTGCCCCAAAATGAGTTTTCAAACAATAAAATTTCTTGGGGGAAAATATTAACTAAACTCCGGTTTGCACCTCTATAGCGGCCAAGACCACTATAGCAGTACCTACCATTATAGCAGTCGTTGACCACCTTTGACCACAACTATAGGGGGAATTATTTCGTTATAGTAGCGTGTCGGCTGCTATAGCGGCATTGATGGGACAGAAAGTCTTTCTTCGCCCAAAATCCCATTGTTATAACACACCTTAAAGTCGAAACATTCCAATCAATGCCAATCACGCTAAGATCAATTCCAGAGTTCTACTTACCCAAATCCAGTTTCGTAAATTCCTATGGGTTCCTTATCATCTTAGCTAATTAGAAAACAAATTAGATGCCTCCAAACCTTCCCAAATCATTCCCAAATTTCCCTAGACCACACCTCGCTCCTATTTTATTTGAAACTAGCCTAGCCCAAAATTTATAACTTTCAAACTAGAAGGATTTTGAACACGAGGTTTTAAACCAAGGACTTATACATAACAATGAAGAGGGTTGTTACAATAGACACCAATTTACCCATTATTCATCCTCGAATGATCAAATGCAAAAAAGATAGGCTAAAGTGAGGAGAGAAAGAGTACCTATAGCCTCAAACAATGGAGGGTACTTATCCCGCATGTCCTTTTTAGTTTCCTAAGTAGCTTCCTCAACCATAAGATGCTTCCATTGTACCATAACCGAACAAATTTCCTTCCTCCTTAATTTCCAAACATCCCTAACTAAAATCACTATTGTTCCTCCTCGTAAACCAAATCCTTATCCAAAAGCACTAAATCACATTTAATGATGTAGTGTTCGTCCTCATGGTATCTTTTAAGAATAGAAACATGAAATACCAGATGGACTCCCAAAAATTTAGGTGGTAGAGCTAAGCTGTATGCAATCGAACCCACATCTTTAAGAACCTCGAAGGGACCAATGTATCGAGGGCTGAGCTTGCCATTCTTTCCAAATCTCATGACCCCTTTCATGAGAGACACCTTAAGAAAAACTTTCTCACCAACCTTAAAGTCCATGTCTCTTACATTAAGGTCTGCATACTCTTTTTGCCTACTTTGAGTAGCCAACAACTTGGTTTGAATAAACCTTACCTTTTCTTGAGCCTCCTTTGCCAAGTATGTGTGCAAAGGCTTGACATTTCCCGCCTCAAATCACCAAATAGGTGACCTACACTTTCTTCCATAAAGTGTCTCAAATAATGTTATATTAATTCTGGAATGATAACTATTGTTGTATGAAAACTCATACAACAGAATAAAATGGTCCCAGTGACCACTAAAATCAATTACACAAGCCCTCAATATGTCCTCTAATACCTGAATCATCCTCTCCGACTGCCCATCATTTTGAAGATGAAAAGTTGTGCTAAAGGCGGGCTTGGTGCCTAACTCCTCATGTAACCTGTCCCAAAACTTAGAAGTGTACTTTGCATCCCTATCAGAAATGATAGTAAATGGCAGCACCCCACGAAGTCTGACAATCTCCTTGACATAAAGTTTAGTTAACTGCTGAGAGCTGTAGTCTACCCAAACTGGCAAGAAGTGAGCTGACTTCATCAATCGATCTACTATCGCCTAAATGGAGTCATACTTACCTAAAGTATTAGGTAGAACCACCATAAAATCCATGGTAATGTTCTCCCTTTTCTATATGGGTATAGACATCCTCTGAAATAAACCTGCAGGCCTTTGGTGTTCATGCTTCACCTGTTGACAATGGTGACACTTAGACACATAATCCACTATGTCCCTCTTTATCCTGGGCCACTAATAAGGCTGTCACAAGTCACAACACATCTTGGTCATTCCCAGATGAATAAAATAATGTGAACCATGGGCCTCTGAAAGTACATCACGAATAAAATCACCAACTCGAGGAACACACAATCTTCCCTTAAACCTCAACACCCCACTCACATCAAGAGTGGCGTCCGCCACCTCCCCATGCACCACTTTATTATGGAGTGCATTCAAATTCTTGTCCTCAAATTGCTTGGATTTAATCTGATCTCAAAATGTTGACTTCACCTCAATACTAGCCAGCACTCCACCCCTGTAAGAGACCCTAAACTACATGCTCTGAGATGCTAGAGTTTGAAACTCACTAGCAAAAGGTCATATGGACACCCTAAAAAATGACAAGCTATCCATACTTACAGTTTTTTGGCTCAATGCGTCTGCCACCATATTGGCCTTACCCGGATGATACAAAATACTCACAATATAATCCTTTAATAGTTTCATCCATCTCCACTGCCTTAAGTTAAAATCCCTTTGAGTAAACACATGTTGCAAGGTATGGTGGTCTGTGAAGACCTCACACTTGACACCATAAAGATAATGTCTCCAAATCTTTAATACAAACACCACCACTGCCAACTCTAGGTCATAGGTTGGGTAATTCCTCTCATAAGGCTTTAACTACCTCTAAGCATAAGCAATGACATTCCTATCCTACATCGACACAACACCCAAGCCCAAAAGTGAGGCATCACAAAGCACTATAAAGTCCTTACCTTCAACCGGCAACTAAAGAATAGGCACTGTAGTCAAAAGTGTCTTGAGCTTATGGAAGCTCTCTTCACATTGGTCTGACCAAACAAATGGGACTTCCTTCTGAGTCAACCTTGTCAAGTGTGTTCCAATGGATGCCAACTTCTTGACAAACCTGCGGTAATAACTGGCAAGACCCACAAAGCTCCTTACCTCGGTCACTGAACTAGGCCGAGTCTAATTCTTTACTACCTCAATCTTTTGGGGATCCAACATCACCCATTTTTTAGAAACCACATGCCCCAAGAAGATGATTGAAGACAACTAGAATTCACACTTTGAAAACTTAGAAAATAACTGCTTCTCCCTTAGAATCTCCAAAACTATGCAAGATGGCCTACATTCTCTTCCTTACTCTTGGAATAAACTAGAATATCATTAATAAATACAATAATAAAAGAATCCAAGAATGACTTAAATATCCTATTCATCAAACTCATAAAGGTTACAGGTGCATTAGTCAACTTGAAAGACATCACCAAAAACTCATAATGACCATACCGAGTTCTAAAAGTTGTTGTTGGTATATCCCCCGATCTAATTTTCAACTAATGATAACCCGACCGCAAATCAATCTTTGAAAACACTAACGCATCTTGTAACTGATCAAACAAATCATCTATGCGAGGCAAGGGATATTTATTCATGATAATAACCTTATTCAGCTGCCTATAGTGAATGCACATCCTCAAACTAGCATCCTTCTTCTTAACAAACAGAGCCAGAGCAACCCAAGGTGATGAACTTGGATGAATAAAACCCTGATCAAGTTGCTCCTACAGCTGAGTTTGAGCTCTCTCAATTCTGCTGGAGCCATTTGATAGGGGAGAATAGATATAGGGCGAGTGTCCGGCTCTAAGTCAATAAAGAAATCAATATCTCTATCTTGAGGCATACCCGGTAGGCCTGAAGCAAACACATCCTGAAATTTGGAAACTACCAAAACTGACTCTATAAAAGGGACCCTGCGTCTATATCCCGAAGATGAGCTAGAAATGCTAAACACCCCTTCTCCACTAACCTTCTGGCCCAGAAAAATGATATAATTTTCACTGGCTTGGCTTTATACACTCCCTCCCACTCGTCCTCTCCCCCTTACGGCTGGCACCTCAGCTAGAGCGGCCGGTGTAGGGGCTACTACTCGAGTTCCATTAGACCTAGTATTCACTATCTACTGACATAAGAGTGAGGAGAATCAGATACTAATTTGGATCATCAGATACCAATTGGAATCAAGTTATAGCATGAAAGGAACAAGAGTGACAGATTTTCCAAAAGTCTTATAGCCTCCTGAAGAAAAGTACAGACGTCTCCATACCATTCTGTGAGACTCTACTGGACCTATTTTTGTACAATGAGATCGACGAACCTAGGCTCTGATATCAACTTTGTCACTACCTAAACCTGTCATGAGTGGCACCCACACTACTCACCCAGTGGGAGAACCATCTACCCCAAAATATCAAATCAAATCAACAGTTAGATTTAAACTAAACCATCAATAAACAACCATCAACCTAAATAAAACCATAAGTACAACTTAAAGAGGAATATTGTACTTAAACAAACCATTCCTAGGACCAGAAAGTCGTTTGTACCAAAACTAGTAAAGAATGTCAAGTAGGGGATGCAACCCCAAAAACTGAATAAAAAACATAAGTTCAGAACAAGGAACTATGCTGATAATGATAGATTCCATGGTAGCCTGGATAAGTTGCTCACCCTAAAATCAAAAGTCAATTGTTGGGTTCAGAAGTGAGGTCGCATAGGAGCAGCTGGAATATGTGCTGCACTCACAAAAGTAAATTCAAGTGTAGTATCAGCACACAAGAACAATAGTATACTGGTAGGGTCATTTGAGATAAAACTATGAACACTCTCTAAATAATAGTATAACAAGTTAATCCATGCTCAAACAATTATACACTTAGCACATAACACCAAATAGCAGTTTACGATTTTAAACAACATTCGAGTTCAGCCAAGTCAAGTCACAACTTAAGCAACTATAAACCATAGATAAATATATTCTCCAGCTCACTCATGAAATCGTCAAACTCACCTGAACCTCGTACATACACGCTATAAGTAATACATCCACACTCTAGCCATGGCCTGTAGGGGATAAATTTTGTCCATGTACTAAACCCCAGACATACATGTCTGCCAAACTTATTTCACCAATAACCCGTGAGAACATCCCAAATAACAAAATATTCCATATTTTAGGAACAAGGCAGGTCAAATCAATAAATAAGTAAAATCATTGCATTGACCATACCAAACAACATGCATTAACCAGCCACACTACAAATTAGTTAACATGAACATATAATAAAAGTTGGATTAAACTACAATACCATCATCTACCTCGAACCAAACTTGTACAACTCCTCTAAGTCGATGTTTTGCCCTTCACTGCAATTTTTGATTGCTCGTGGTCTAGAGTATGCATAATAACACATAATTAATGAAATGACCTATCATTTTGGGACTTATAACTCACCCCCAACCCCTAAGGTCAAGTTCATGATCATTTTCTTCCCATTCTAAGGATTTTCTATAGAAATTCACCGAAAACTACCAATTCCATGGATAAATTAGTAAATTAACAAAATGCAAGGGTAAATTAATCGTTAATAATCAAAACCCATTAACTTATTACTTTAATTTACCCCTTGCACCAGAAAATAACCAAATCCACCCTAAAACCCTCCCCGAACTTTGTAAATTAGTGATTCTAAGGCTTAAACATCAACTACAAGTTAACGAGGATGAATTACTTACCTTTTTAAGGTCAAACAAAGAATTTATAGTGTATTTTGCCCAAAATCTCCCTTCTTTTGCTCCAAAACAAGTTTTAAAATAATAAACTATTTTGGGGGAAAATATTAATTAAACTGTGGTTTTCACCGCTATAGCGGTGTGTCGGCCGCTATAGTTGCGTCGACGGGATAAAAGGTCTGTATTATCCTAAAAATCTCACTTCTTACAACGTACCTTAAACTTGGGACATTCCAATCAATGTCATTCACGGTAAGATCAATTTCGGGAGTTCTACTTGCCCAAATCTGGTTTTGTAAATTCATATGGATTCCTTGTTGTCTTAGCTAACTAGAAATCAAATTAGACACCTCCAAACCTACCCAAATCCTTCCCAATTTTCCCTAGACCCCACCTCACTTTGATTTTGTTCGAAACTAGCCTAGGCCTAAATTTTGAACTTTCAAATCGGAAGTATTTTAGACATGAGGTTTTAAACCAAGGACTTATACGTAATGACAAAGAGGGTCATTACATAAGCCTATCCTAACCCAACAAGATAAGCAAAGTAATCAAAAATGATAGAAGAAGAAGAAGAAATAATCCCAAAAGATATAGAAAGAAATATAATTTCAATGATATATCCCAGGTCTATTTGTCATAAGTACAAGCCTCTAATATAGAATATGAACAAATAATATAAAATTCTTAAATGCAAATAAAGCATAAGATAGATAAAAAGAGATATGAGTAAGCTTTGAGACTCTTCAATCGCTACCTCAATCTCTGCAATGACAACACTGGGAGAACATAATCTATGCTCTGTTACTCAAATCAATACCTGCACAGGGTGTAGAAAAAGGAAAGAAAAGTGAGTACGAAACATGTGTACTCAACAAGCATCAACGATAACCAGCCCTAATCCAAAGTGATGGTGAGGACCACCACTCCAACCATCCAATTTACCTAAATCAGCCTACACTCAAAAAATTCCCAGCCTATCCTAGCAGATAGCACATTTATTAAGATAATCAAATCAGTGTATTAAGGTGGGCATACACAGATTCAAGATCAATAGTGATAGAGATAAGTCACATCAAAAGGGAATCTTATAGCACAGTAAATAATATCAATTCACCATCTCAAACCAACAATCCTAGCTAAGGTAGAGGAGGTGCATATCCCACAAACACTAGATGTGACACAACTGTCTCAATAGATCAAGCCATAACAATACCTCACATCTCATAATAGCTTAACCACCAAACTACCCAAAAGAAGGAGTAATGCAATGTAATGTAGTAATATGAGATGCAAAATACACAATATCATAAGCAAGATTCAATCATGATAATACAACACAAAAGGAAATTATCAGACTCAATATCAAACATATAAAGGAATGCAATGTAATAGAGTAATAATGATGTAAGCTATTGCATGACAGCCATCGCATGGCACCTTTCATACACCTTCTAATCTAAAGCTTCTAGGACAGGACCTATGGGAGGTTCGTAACCCATATGCTATCATAATTTCATAACTCAATTATTGTAAAGCCTTTTATTTTCTTTCAAAATGAGTATTTTTCATTGATACCAGTTCCATGAATATGAATGAATGAAATGAGGATGCATTCTCATAACTAAATCAATATCATGTAATGAATTAACTAAACAATGGTATACATAAGCTCAAAATCTCCTCAAATCTCAATAGATCATGATATAAGCCATCACAAGACACTACTATAATAAAGCATCATCTGAGATATCAATAATATCAATCCAAATCCCCTCACTCGGGCACCACAATAATGGTAAAGGCATATAATTCTCAAACAAGGCCAACAATATCGATCTAAGCTTCTCGCTTGGTCATCACAATAATAACAAGTCAAATAATGCTCAAATAAGGCCAATAATAACAATCCAAGGCCCCCGCTCTATCATGAGGATAATAACAGGAAAATAATGCTCAAATAAGGCTAATAATATCAATCAAAGTCCCCATTCGTGCATCATAATAATAATAATCCTTTAAGTCAATAATAATATTTATATAAGCACCCACACGGGCAACACGATAATAATTAACAATCCAAATAATGTATATGTAGAGAAATTACCCAAAACCCATCTTGTTTTACATGATAAGATCCATCTTCCCTAATAATAACATTAATTAGACTGAATTACTTAAAGGAGAACTATGCTAGTTAACAACATGCCCTAAAGTTTACCTTTATTTTCTTGCCTAATAACTAAGACAATATTCCTTCCTTACCTACTTAACTATATTATCATCAATTATATCCTAAGAGATTACTAAACTCCAATAATTACATCAACTACTACTAATCTATTTATACTCTAAGTGTTTGCTAAATAACATAAGAGCATAATTATTCCCTAAATAGTTACTAAATCCCAATCATTACATCAATATCCACCAAACATTATTTAATATCTTAAATAGATACCCACTATTAATTTACTCAAGATTCATAAGTCATTTATCTATAATTTGCCATAAGCTTATACACAAATAGAGAGAATAATCAAAATGCCTATTTTTTTTATTTCAACCTGTTAATAGAATTTGGTACCTATGGAGATTCTCACCAACCCCTTAGTGATTCCCAAAACACAAGCAATAAGCACATAACACATAAACACCTCAGAAAAGAGTCAAGCTACATCCCAACTTGCTTTAAAGAAGATCTGCAAAGTCAAAACACATTCTGAAGCATCAAACAAAAAATATACTCCCTCTAACCATCACAAAACACATCCAATATATCCAAATATGAGATCTACATTTAAGTACAAGACCAAAGATACCCATATTGATGCACATTGGTTCGGGTCCAAAATTACTTCAAAAATCGACTTTGAAATTAAAAGGGAAAAACTTAAATTTTGTAAATAATCAAGTTATCCATACTTTAAAGGTTCTAAATTTGAAAATCCAAAGAAAATTGAGTAGAAATCGGGCTTGAAATGGAAGAAAACACATTTTTCTTTTTACCGGGTAGAAACCAAAATTTTAAGTTTACAAGCTAAGATTTTGAAGCTGAAAATACAAATTAATAAATGGAAAATGATAAAATACTAGTTTATAAGCTCACCTAAAGTTCCAATCTTGAAAACCCACTTTAAAGCTCTCAAAGACGAGCCTGGAAGCTTTGAAAATGGTGGAATGGGGTTTTGAATCTCAACTTTGGTTAGCAATCATGAAAAAAGAAATGGATATTCTTGGAAAATGAGAAAAAAGGTAAAGTCACATACCAATGATTATACAAGAAAAACACATTGAGAATCGCCTCAAATAGAGCTTCCTAGCTCCCAAAAGGTCAAAAATACTAAAACTTTGTGATATGTCGATTTAAGCACTATCTAGGTGAAAAATTTGTTCTTCACATTGGAAGAAAATTTTTTCATGTTGACCAGTCAAAAAAAATAGTCCTTCTTCTCGTTCATGGTATGCACATCGCTCTACAAAGAAGAACCTCTAACTAGGAAACCAGCAATTACTGTATGTACTAAAATGGTCATAGCTCCCTCATACAGAGTCAAAATTTATTAATTCTTTTCGCTATGTGTCATGACCCAAATCATTGTTAACTGCTCCAGAAAAATGCTACAACTAATAAATCCTTGTTCCAAACCTTATAGAAATTATTTCATAGGAAAAAGAGTGGCCCAATTTTAATTAGGCCAGGATTGGGATAAAATAGGCCAGGCCACTGATCCACCACTACAGTGGTAAATCTTCCACTACACTGGTACTCCTAATATGCCAGCAGCAGTTGGGTAGTAGCCAACCCAAGGGTTAATTAAAAACCCTCTTTCAACTAATCTTTCTTATATTGTTCTTCTCCTCTAAAAACACCCAAAGTAAACCTATCACCTAGAACAACAAGGATTTGGGGGCCAAGATCCATGAGGGAGATTCTAAGGCATATACGACAGAATTCCAACATTAGAAGAGGCCAGACATATGTGGGATAACTCGCTTCCCTCCGTAGTAATGGAATTCATCTACAAGATAGGTTGTGGTTTAATAGTTGTAGACTTGGGCTAGATGCACATATTAATAATAGTAAAGTCGAGAGATTTCATGCCTTATGCCTTCAATCATGGACATTGGATGTACATAATTATAATAACCGGACTAGATTTTGATTATGTGATGTTAGACGCTATGTTATTGAACTAGTTGTTTCTAAATGGTCCAAGGGCTTATGTTTTGCATGAGTTAGAGATATGACGATGAATGTAAGCATGTTGACTTTGTACTTATATGTGAATTGGGTGTTTGTGATTTGCTTTTGAGCATTGCTTGTGTTTATTGACTGCATCTTGCATTTTTCTTTGATGTTAAGATGCTATTGAGAATGATATTGAGATGTTGTTGATATTGAAATGATGTTGAGGTGGTGTTGAGATGATATTGAAATTCTTTTGATATTGTGATGATGTTGAGATGATATTGAGATATTGTTAATATTGTGATGATATTGAGAAGATGTTGAGATGATATTGAGGTGATGTTGATATGATATTTAGATAATGTTGAGATGATACTGAAATAATATGTACATCTTGCGTGTATGCATTCATCATAGTCATTTGATTATATGTATATATATATTGTGGTGAATTTTGTGTAAGAACCTGCTTAAGTGTAATTGATGTATTGTATATATGTATATCTGTTGGATTAAAGGATGATGGTTGTACTTGGTTGTGTTTCAAATCATATAGGTATGAAGGGTATATTGGGAGACCCGTTCTGGTCTTTATAGTATGCCAAAATAGTGGGGATTGTAATATTGTATGTAATTGTAAAGGTAGAGTAGATGGTCATGATAGTGTCGGGTTTTGAATCATAGGATTGGTTGCGAAGGGAATAATACAAGACTTAGAGGACCTAAGGAAAGGTTGTATTGTCAAATGACAAAGATACACAAATTTTTTAAATGAAAGATAGGTCACAGTAATACAAAAACTAATGTGCCAAAGACTAGATGAGAGGATTTAGTATCCAGAACTTTTACTGATGTCGTTATTTCCTCCTTATTTGTTATTATTTTTATTTATTTCTAAACATGATCATTCAATGATACCTACCAATACGTGTGGTTATACTGATACTACACTTACTATACTTCCATTTGAGGGTATACCCATGTTACAGGTCAGTTGGAGTTTTTATAGGTACGACGGTGGTTACTCTTCAAAAGTTTCTTTCATTTTACTCTCACATGGATGTTGTGTCGTGGATTCTCTTTTTCATTTCTTAGTTCTCTTGTAACAGTTTAGATTAGGTTTTAGGGAATCACTATTTATTCTTTTCCGCATTGTTTTATCTATTAAATGTACTGAACATGAGTTTTATTTCTAGTTAAGGAATTTTCTTCTTTTAAAGATCGTTTTATTTAACTTTCGCACTTAATTTAATGGATGGATAGTGCAGGTTCTTCTATCTAGGGTTGATTTAGGTAGGTGCCCGCATGATCCATCAGTTGGGTCATGACACTTTGGTTCTGAAATTTCAATACGGTTCTAATGGTACCATAAACATATCCAAAATACCTTATTAAATTCAGGTGATACAATTAAAACTCAATGACGTAAAACCCCAAACTTTGAACAAGTACCCAAAACTCATCTGAGACCCCCTAGACACAACCAAACTATGCTACTAGGCTAAATTTGAATTCCAAATCTAATAGAACTGATAGATCACCATCAGACGGTTGAATAACAGAATGTTGACCAAGGCCAACTATATCACTTTAAAGACTACTCAAAACCACAAATTAATATAAATCACTCCCAAACACATTGGGGACCGGGAAAATCATTTCCACAATATCACTTTACATTTGATATTGAGATGATATTAAGAATGATATTGAGATGTCGTTGATATTGAGATGATATTGAGGTGATATTGAGATGTTGTTGATTTTAGATAATATTGAGATGATAATATTGAGATGATGTTGAGCTGATATTGAGAGGATATTAAAATGATATTGAGATGATGTTGAGATGATATTGAGATGATATTAAAACTATGTTATGGTGGTGTTGATATGGTATTGAGATGATATTGAAATGATATGTACATTTTGATTGCATGCATTCATCATCATATTCATTTGAGTGTGTGTATATATATATATTGTGGTGAATTTTATGAAAGAACCTGCTTAAGTGTAATTGATGTATTGTATGTCTGTATATCGGTTAGAGTAAGGGATGATGATTATTCTTGGTGGTGTTTTAGGTCATATAGGTATGAGGGGTATATTGGGTATCCCGATCTAGTCCTTACAGTATGCTAAAATAATGGGGATTGTAGTCTTGTCTGTGATTGTAGAGGTTGAGTAGAGGGTCTTGATAGTGATGAGTGTTGAACCATAGGATTGGTTGTGAGGGGAATAAAACAAGACTTAGGGGACCTAAGGAAGGGTTGTATAGTTAAAGGACAAAAATTCAGTAAAATGTTAATGACAGTTAGGTCACAGAGATGCAAAAACCAACATGCCAAAGACTAGATGGGAAAGGCTTAATATCCAAAACTTTAACTTATGTCGTGATATCCTCCGTATTTTTTATTGTTATTATTTGTTTCTAACCCTGGTAGGCCGATGATATCCATTAGTACGTGTGGTTGTACTGATTCTACACTTACTATACTTCCATTTGAAGGTATGGCCATGTTGCAGGTTAGTTGTAGTTTCTATTGGTACGATCGTGGTTACTCTTCAATAACTCCTGTCATTTTACTCTCACCTGGATGTTGTATCTTGGATTCTCTTTTTAATTGCTTAGTTCTCTTGTATCAGTTTATATTAGGTTATGGGGAATCATTGTTAATTCTTTTACGTATTGTTTTATCTATTAAATGTACTAAACAAGAGTTTTATTTCTGATTAAGGGATTTTCTTCTTTTAAAGATCATTTTATTTAACTTTTGCACTTAATTTAATGATTGGTAGTGAGGTTTCTCCTATCTAAGGTTACGTTAGGTAGGTGCCCGCATGATCTGTGGGTTGGGTCGTGACAAGATGGTATCGGAACCCAGGTTTCCTATCTCCCAGGTCAAGAGTAAATGTTGAGTAGAGTCTTGTGTATTGGTATGTTGATGTCCACACTAAATCTGTAGAAAGCTTCAGGCATTTAGGAATTTATCTCGCTTTCTTCTTTCCTGTAGTATTATTCAGTGTTGTCTCCTTGGGCTGAGTCCAATTGGTATCTAGCAGATTCCAATTGGTATCTCCACCATCACAATTGGGATTAGCTGGTCCCAATTAGTATCACAAAAATGTTTGAAAGGTTTGAGTAGTATTATTCCAACCAATGGAGGTCAATAAGAGGCGACAGACTTGTATACTAAGGTTTTAAGTTACATTTAAACGTATTGTTAGGGTATGTTTCATTTTTGCTATGTGAGCATAACCTTTCTCTTAGTGATTGGTCATGATCACTGAAAATATACTTGTGTTCTAACTGCTAGTTGTGCTTTGACATCTTTTTATGTGTATGTATTGTATGGATTATTGTTATTTATTGTAGTGATGCCTTGATGTATGTTAATTAGATTTCTTAGGTGCACGTGATTATCATAATCGATATGGGTGAGTTGTACAAAGAAACTCAAGAATTGTAAGGACCGAATATGATTTCAGGGTGTATTTATATTTCTGTGATTTGAAGTATTCCTTAATTTCCATTTGGATCCTGACAAAATACTTGGGTAATTTACTATTTTTTTTGTGTAAGTTATCATGCTAAGTAATTACTTAAGGCAAGTGAAAATCGAATCATTAGTGTACTTAATTGAGTTGAGGGATTGAAATCCACATTAACAATAACTTAGAATTGCAAAATTGAGCGTTCTTGGTTTAAAAATTGCTAAGGCATGAGGGATAGAGCTAATAAAATGTTCATAAGATAGAAATGTGTGAGAAACAATCTGGAATGGTTGAAAAATCAGAGCCACTGGTGGGCTCCACTGTAGTGACGAATTTACTGCCACAACCATTCCATCGTAGCGGCTCCTTGCTGCTTCCATAATACTACTACAGCAGCGATTCCTTCATTGTAGAGACGCCCAGGTGTAAGCTGCTAGGGCCTCCCCTATTTTTGTAACTTTTTGTGCGTTGCAAAAATGACCATGTGTTCATAATATTTAAAAAGAAATAGAAATCTCTTCCGACATGCATAGTAAGCTAATTTATTATTAGTAAAGGTGTGGTAATATTAGATGTCCTAAAAATGCGAGAAAATAAAGGAAATAGATTGTTTATTTCATACCCCAAATTGGAGCAACCCAAAAACTAGAATAGCTAATGAAATAAAGGGCAGGATCTAGTTAGTGGCCTCATCATCTCTAAGGATCGATGCGTCTGAGCCCTTCTCCTCCATTCTGCTAAGGAAGAAGAACTCTTTTTCATCCTTTTTTGATTGCTTTGGGAGCTTCTTGGTGGGGAGGAACATTTGAACATAACCTGCACAGCCTTTCACATCCTAACCAACATATGATCCCGGGATTGGTGCTTCTTCTTCTCCTCATATAGCTCTCTTTGGAGCTCCGCATAGGCTTGAGTGGGGTCTGGTGGAGCAATAGAGCTCAAAGGAGCCAAACCTGGTGGAGGCAACTGAGACCTCTCTAAGTAAACTAGTACGGCGACAAGGTTGACCTTCCTTTACCAAAGAGATGCAGACACCTGTATTGAAAAGGTGCTAGTATCCCACCCCCTCCAGTCCTGCTACTCTTGTCGTCCACTCCTACCTTTCTTTTCTACTTGCTCACTCCTCGCGAACCTTTGTCTCTCAGTGGGTTGAAGGCCAAGGCCACATTGCATTTCTCTAAGGTGTCATGGTCCTTCTTTGGCACCTCCACTCTAGAAAAGATCCCTCAAAGACCTTCCCCTTGTGTAAAAATATCGCCACTTATCAATAATTTACATCCCCACATTCACCTAAGTCCCTGAAAGTGCATAGGCTACGAACATAACTCGATGAAAGATCACATCAGTCACATATCCCAAAGTATGAATCCTCTTGGACACCAACTGCAGCCACATCTGAGCCTCCAATGAAAAAGGAGTTCTCTTGGTCCCCTTGATTCTGGTCCACTTCACCTTACCCTCTTGACCCTTCGGCGCCAAGATCCTGGCTGCCTATTTCAAGTTTGACACTGTAATCTTAGCCTCAAAAGCAGTATTAAAGGGGTATGGAACCCCCAAATGTATCGTTTATAGTGGTAAATCCAGTGGGATGTTATTCCCTTAAATGAGAATAGTGAGGAGGGGCACAGACCATTCCACAGTCAGGAGTATGACATAGAACCCCAGAACTATGGCCAGATTGCACTCAATAATGAGCTATATTAGCATCTCCCAACCAAAGGCCTTCAACTGGTTGTATAAGTTTGATGACTCATCCTCCATATCCCTTATCAAAACCCCCTCTCCCAAAGAAAACCCCTATTGTGCCACCAGCTGGAAGAATTGAGAAACCTTCAATATTAGGGTTGATGATCCATAGTAGTCCTGCGATATGTTTTTTGACTGATATCATTGATTATTAATCTTGCTATGATTGCTTTTATACTTATTTGACTTGCTTACTTGTTCATTGTTAAGTTAGTCGACCTACGATGCTTACCAGTACTTGTTGATATACTGATGCTACCTGTCCTCTTCTTTTTGTTGAGTGCAGAACATATTCCAGTTGTGGACATGAGACCTCGGCTCTAGATAGTGATTCAGTCCTGATTTTGAGGGTGAGCACCATGTTCGGGCAACCTTTAGATCTTCTATGATGTTATGTCCATTGATCTGGAACTAAGACAATTTCCTCGTTGTTTATTTTTATAGATATTCATATTAGTTTTAGACTCAGTTGTTCTTTTTAGATGTTCTTAAATAGTGACTTTAGCTCCCGGGTATTGTAATAAATAGTGGTTTCCACCCTCGATTCATTTTTATGGATGATGACATTATTGACTAAGATATTATTTAAATAAAACCCTTTGAACTGATTTAATACATGGAGATTAGTATGAGAGAGTAATAATTAATTGTGTAAGGGTGAGATTAGTATGGTTCTCCCACCATAAGATAAGGTGGGTGCCAATCATGACCATTTAGGTCATGACAAAGATGGTATTAGAGCACTAGGTTTGTAGATCTCATCATACAAGAACAGGTCTAGTAGAGTCCTACAGAATGGTAGGGAGACATCTGTACTTTTCTTTGGGAGGCTATGGAACTTTAGGAATGAATTCGTTTCTTTCCTTCTTTCATGCTATAACTTGATTCCAATTGGTATTTGGTGATCTAAATTGGTATCTAATCCTTTCACTATTGTTCGTAGATGGTTAATGCCCATTCCATAAGAGTTGAAGCAGCAACACCCACACCCACTACTCAGGCCGCAGTCTGGGGTAGGACTCAGGTTAGAAGGAAAGCAAGAAGGGGAGGACGGGGAACAGTGCTAGTTAGGAGTGGAACATAGGTAGCTGGGAGACCGGTAAGGTAGAGATCACCATCCTCGCCCCCATCTCAGGATTCCCTAAGCCATATTTAGGCTAAAGAGGAGGTGATTGAGGATGAAGAGATGATAACTCTAAAGAATGTAGTGCTAGCACCAAATGGTGCAGCTCAGATGCCCTTGTCTGCAGAGGTGATTCAATAGGTGTTGGGATTCTTGGGTAGCTTGGCCGGCACTGGCAATACTCCAGTGATTCCGACTGCTCCATCCCCAGCATTATAATGTGTCGCTGTTATAGAACCAAGGATGGATACATGCTCTGAAATAGGGGTATATCCTTAACAGGTACTTGGATTAGTAATGATTGATGATGAGCATGGACTATTTTGTAAGTTCGTGAAGCTGAAACCCCCGATTTTACAAGGTATAGAGTCTGAGGATACTTTCAAGTTCTTAATAGATTGTTATGAACGTTTGCACAAAATGGGTATCGTCAAAAAGTATGGAGTAGAGTTTGTTTCCTTTCAGCTACAAAATGAGGCTAAGAAGTGGTGGAGGAGTGCAGGGCTGCCTTACCTCCACATACTTAGACTCAATTTCAGAATAAATTCCTTAAGAAATATGTTCCCCTTACTTATCATGATCAGAAGAAGGATGAGTTTCTGAGATTAGAGCAGGGTAACTTGTCCTTGGCAGCCTATGAGGCCAAGTTTCATGTATTTTCCTGTTATGCACTACAGTTGATTTCCTCAGAGGAGGAATAGATTAGGTACTTCGTGAAGGGGTTGAATTCAAGGATTCAGTTGGCTACCTTATCTATGGCAGTGACTGGTAAGTCCTTTTAGGATGTTGTTAAATTCTCTAAGAAGGCTGAAGTACTTGAGAAACAGGGAGAGGTAAAGGCAGAAGAGAAGAAGGCTTGGACTTCGAGCTAATTCAGTGGTACTTTCTCAAAGGGGTGTAGTTCTTCTTAGCCCTACCATTCAGCTATGCTAGTGTCTACAGGGGGCCTATCTTGGATCAGTTATCAGCCTTCTCGAGACGGAAGCTACACATCTTCTTTCTCTTCAGTTTAGAGGCTTACTTTGGGACCCAAATACTTTGAGTGTGGAGGTCTGGGACATGTCAGAAGGTATTGCCCTAACTTTTTGTCTATAGGATAGTTGACGTAGCAATCAACTTCTACTACTCTAGTTTTGGCAGGTCGTGGTGGAGAAGGAAACGGTAGGGGTCTTCCACAAGTTGGGCGTGGTGTAAAATCTAGGGGTGGAAACTAGGCCAACCAAGGTAGAGTACAAGTTGGTAGAAATGGAGCTCAGGCTGGTAAAGGTGGCATCTAGGGTGGTGACAAGGCATATCTTTATGCTATTCCAGCTAGTCCTGAGGTGAAATCTTCTGATGCAGTGATCATTGGTACTATTCTTGTTTGTAATCGTATGGCTTTTATATTATTTGATCCTGGTTCCACCTTCTCTTATGTGTCTGTGAAATTTTCTATGGGGTGGGACTTAGACTGTGAATATCTTGATGCTCCCATGTATGTGTCTACACCGATTGGGATGACTATATGTGTTGATCAGGTATACCGTACATGTTCCATAATGTTCATGGGGTTTAAGACCCTGGCAGATTAAGTCATCCTAGATATGGAGGAATTTGATATTATTTTGGGATGAGTTGGTTATCTCCTCATCATGCTATTCTTGATTGTTATGCCAAACCCGTCAAGGTAGCGAAGCTCGGGAAAGAGAAGTTAGAATGGGAGGGTACTTTTAATCCTAATCCTTTGAGGGTTGTGTCTACAATTCATGCTTAAAAACTAGTAAAGAGAAGGTGTAAGGAATTTCTAGCCCATCTTCAGAAAGATAAATCTGTAATCCCTCCTGTAGCATCAGTTTCGGTGGTTTGTGATTTCCTAGAAGTGTTTCTTGACAATTTTTTGGGTATGCCTCCTGATCAGGGAGTTCACTTTTGTATAGACCTTAAGATGGGAACTAGACCCATTTCTATCCCTCTATATCGTATGACACCTATTGAGTTAAGGGAGTTGAAATCCCAATTGTAAAAGTTGTTAGAAAAAAGGGCTTTATTCACCCAAGTGTCTCTCCTTGGGATGCACTGGTGTTGTTTGAGAAAAATAAAGATAGTAGTATGAGGATGTGCATAGATTATCACCAGTTGAATAAGGTGACCATTAATAACAAATATATGTTGCCTAGGATAGATGATTTGTTTGACCAGTTACAAGGGCCTGTAGTGTTCTCTAAGATTGATTTGAGGTTGGGTTATCATCAGCTAAAATTCAGGGTAGAGGACATCCCAAAGACTTCTTTCCAAACTCTTTACGGGCACTACAAGTTTTTTGTTATGTCTTTTGGCTTGACCAATGCCCTAGCTTCTTTCATGAGCTTGATGAATGGAGTGTTTAAGTCCTTCTTGGACTCATTCGTTATTGTGTTTATTGATGATATACTTGTTTATTCTAAAAGTGAGAAAGAGCATGAAGCTTATTTGCATACTGTGTTGTCATTATTGAAGGAGAAGAAATTGTATGCTAAGTACTCTAAGTGTGAATTTTGGCTTTCTTTGGTGCCCTACTTGGGGCACATGTTTTCTAAAGAAGAGGTTAGGTTAGACCCGCAAAAAGTTGAGGCTATTAAGAATTGGGCCAGACAGACGAATGTGACAGAGATCCGTAGTTTTATGGGATTGTCTAGTTACTATCGCCCGTTTTTTAAGGGGTTTGCTGCTATTGCTTCGCACAAGACCCGCTTGACTTAGAAGTAAGTTCCATTCTAATGGTATGACAAGTGTTATGAGAGCTTTCAAAACCTCAAAACTTTGTTGACTTCGGCTCCAGTACTAGCCCTTCCTATCAAGGGTAAAGATTTTATTGTATTTTGTGATGCCTCATGTTTGGATTTAGTTGTTGTGTTTATGTAGGATCAAAATGTGATTGCCTATGCTTCAAGGCAATTAAAGCCTTATGAGAAAAACTACCCCATGCATAACTTTGAGCTGGAAGTCGTAGTGTTCGCTTTGTAAACTTAGAGACACTATCTCTATGGCGTGAAGTGTGAGGTGTTCACCAACCACCGCAGCTTGCAGCACGTGTTCACTCAGAAGGAATTCAAATCTAAGATAGTGTACATGATTAGAGTTGATAAAATATTATGACATCTCAATCTTGTATCACCCGTGTAAGGACAATGTGGTGGTAGATGCACTAAGCCAAAAATCAATGAGCATGGGGAGCCTAGCATTTATGGAGACGTCCAGGCACCCATTGGCGAGAGAGGTATGGTCTTTGGCTAACGGTTTTATGAGATTGCAGCAGGAAACTAGCATAAGAAAGATGTTGGCACATATGGAGGCTAGGTCCACTTTCTATGATCAAATTAAAAGATGACAGTTTGAGGATAAGAAATTGAACAATCTCAGGGAAAAAGTGTTATAAGGGAAAGTGAAAGATATATAGACGCTTTAGACAACCATTCTGGTAGAGGCTCATAATTCCAAGTACTTCATACATCTAAGTGCCAATAAGATATATAGACGCTTTAGACAACACTCTTGGTGGCGGAGGATAAAGCGTGACATTGTAGATTTTGTTGTGAAGTCTCAAAACTGTCAGCAAGTCAAGTACAAACATCGAAAGCCTAGTGGAACATTTTAGTGGATGCCCATTCTAGAATGGTAGTGGGAACAGATAACTATGGATTTTGTGGTGGGCCTTCCAAAAACCTTGTAGAAATACGACTTTATTTGGGTTATTATTGATCGGTCAACTAAGTTGGCTCACTTTAATCCAGTAAGAGTTGACTATAATATGGCCAAGTTGGCCAAGATTTATGTGAAGGAAATCGTAAGACTGCATGGGGTACCAGTGTCAATTATGTATGACAGGGGTACTCAGTTCACTTCCAATTTTTTAGGAGAGGTTCTAGTCTGAGTTGGGCTCTAGATAGAACCTGAGCACAACTTTTCACCCACAGACCGATGGTGAATCGAAATGGACTATCCAAGTGCTTGAAGACATTCTTTGAGCTTGTGTTATGGACTTTGGGGGTCAGTCGGACCAATACTTATAGTTGTGTGAATTTGCCTACAACAATAGCTACCACTCTAGTATTGAAATGGATCTTTTTGAGGCCTTATATGTTAGACGACGTAGATCCCTAATTGGGTGGTTTGACGAGTTCGAGGTGAGGCCTTGGGGCACTGAGATGCTCAAGGACTCTATGGAAAAAGTGAGATTCATACAGAAGAAGCTCATAGCAGCTCAAAGCCGACAGAAAGAGTATGCGAATAAAAAGGTAAGATATATGAAGTTTGAGAAGGGGGAGAAGGTACTCTTGAAGGTGTCACCTATGAAAAGTGTGATGCGATTCGATAAGAAGGGCAAGTTGAGCCCAAGGAATATAGGACATTTTAAGGTATTGAAGGAAGTGAGGTCAGTAGCATACAGACTGGTCTTACCCCCTACTATGTTCGGGGTTCACCCCATATTCCATATATCTATGCTAAAGAAATATCATGTCGATGGTGACTACATTATTCGTTAGAACCCAGAATTGTTAGATACAGAACTATCCTTTGAAGAGAAACGAATTGCTATTTTAGTTAAAGATGTGAGGAAGTTGAGGACATGAGTTATTCCTTGTGTGAAGGTTCAGTGAAGGAACCATACCATTGAGGAATCTACATGGGAGACAAAAGCGGACATGCGTAAGCGGTATCTGCATTTGTTCATTGATTCAGATACATGCTATTCTAGTTGTTATGTTTTGGGGCTAGTTATTGTTTAGGGATGAATGAGTGGTAAATTGGTATCTAATGTAATGACCCAAAAATCGTTACGCTGAATTAGGAGGTGAAAATTGCACTTAGACCCCCCTTACCTAAAATTTGAGGAATTCAGGGCTAGTCTAGTTTTGGCTTAAATTTGAGAGTGTGGTAGTTGAATAAAATATGGTATTTATATGATCAGTAATAGTTGATTGTGATGTAACAATTGGATAGCCAATGAGAATAGTAAGTCATAGCAACTTCCGGCACCTGAAACAGAGTTATAGAACTCCTGTTATAGTGTTTACCGTGGAGGGGTTGGTTCGCGTTTTCAAGATTCATAGTTTGTGTTGTAAAATGAGAAAAATGATAAGGGGTCCTGAGTTTCTACCTCAAACTACTGCATCAGAAAAAGTAACCATTGCAGCAGTACCGCGGCAACGGTCAAGGAAACCGCAATGGCGGCCTCTAGTAAAATGGGCCTGAACCGCTGCAGCAGAAATTTAACCACTACAGCGGTAATTATTTTGATTTCCCACTTTTCAAAAAATTGAATAAGGTACTAGGGATAGGCGATTTGTAGAGGAATTTTGAGGTTGTTCATCTTTGGAGGTAAGTAGTTATGTTCTAGACTTGAATTCACTTTGTTTAACCTTAAAAAATACTAGAAAATGGATTAATGGTGGGTTTGGGGGTTAAACCCTAGTTTATGGAAATTGATGAAAAATGTTGGAATTGCTTATAAATTAGGTATGTAATGATCCTAGAGTGTTAAAAACACTAATAGGACTAGAATTTTGACTATTATGATAATTCAAGTAGTGTTCATGAAGTTAAAATGATAAGAAAAACTCTAAGATGATGAAATAGGGTAAAATTATGGCTAAAATCAGTGATTTTGATTCCTAGTGGTGAAAAAGGGGTGGATTATTAAAATATGTGTATGCTCTTGTGGTTGTGTAGATCAAGAGCGAATTGAACAAGAACAAAAAGTGAAAAGTGTGGCATAAAGGTAACTTTGAGCAAAGAAGTTGAGGTAGGCTATGGTTATGTGAAGCACTTAAGACTTTTTGGCTTTGAGCTTGTTTGTGATTTGAACATATATGGTTTCCTTCTAGCATGGTTTGTGATTTCATGATTGAATTGCATTTTCATTGCATTTTGATGAGGTATTGAGGTGATGGGTCGGGTACCACACTAGTACAATATGATATGTTATAATAATGGATCGGGTACCACGCTAGTACAATATGATATAATATGCTAATAGGTCAGGTACCACACTGGTACATTATGTTGTTGATAAGGAGGATGAGAAGGGTAAGAGATGATGCGCACATTTTGCATACATGCACTTAATTACATGCATTGAGTGCTATTTGATAAATATATGTGATGATGAAAGGTTGATGAAATTGAATAAGTGTAAAAGCATGTAAAAGGAAACTTGTGTGTAATTATATGATGATTCATGCTGTGTTGTTTGACTGATATCATTGATTATGAATCTTGTTATGATCGCTTTTATACTTGTTTGACTTGCTTACTTGTACATTGTTAAGTTAGTCGACCTATGATGCTTACCAGTACTTGTTGATGTACTGATGATACCTATACTCTTCTTTTTGTTGAGTGTAGAACATATTCCAGCAGTGGACACATGGCCTCTACTCTAGATAGTGATTAAGTCCTAATTTTGAGGGTGAGCACCATGTCCGGAAAACCTTCAGATTTTCTTTGATGTTATGTCCTTTGATCCGTGACTAAGACAATTTCCTCTTTGTTTATGTTTTAGGATATTCGTATTAGTTTTAGACGCAGTTATTCTTTTTAGATGTTCTTGTATGGTGACTTCAGGTCCCAGGGATTGTAATAAATACAGGTTTCCACCCTCTATTTTTTTTTATGGATGATGACATTATTGACTAAGATGTTATTTAAATGAAACCCTTTGAACTGATTTAATGCATGGAGATTTGTATGAGAGAGCAACAATTAAGTGAGAAACTATGAGACTAGTATGGTTCTCCTGCCATAGGATAGGGTGGGTGCCAAACATGACCGTTTGGTTCATGATAGGAGCTCAGCAATGAGAACTCATACTAGGATCTGCATCAGGGAAAAAGATTCAGAAGTGTAGTATGAGTACCAGAGCACGCCATACCAATAGGCTTAGGCCGACTGAGCTCTAAATATAATGCAAGTATAAATAACATGAAAGGAGATAATAAATAATGTAAGTAACATGAAAGGCAATAATATACAAACTAGGTAACCAGAAGGAAATGACTTACCTACAAAAACTAGCCTAAGAGTCTAACATAACAAAAATCATCTTAAGGAAGAATATAAATAATACTATACTCAGAATGTCTACCCAAAGTTAAAGGAATAATAACATAATATAATACTAGAGCTGGTAATATTAAACAAAAGCGAGTCCATAATACATGCCTAGGTTACGAGAACAATACAGAAACAACCTGTCACAAACTAAATAGTAATAATCAAACAACAACCTAACCAGGCCCCCATTTGACCGAAAGGGACACAAAAATATACAAAATCCAATTGGCCATCATAAGCACGATAAATAAAAATAGCAAACATAACCCAACTGACCCCCACAAGGACCACAGGTACCAAACATCAATCATACTGGAAACGGTAGTACATATGAATGGATGAGTACAATGGAAAACCAAGTAATGTAATATAATATAAGTGCCACGTCTAACCATAGTGTATACACCACCTCCAATCTTGTCTCTCATAAAGGCAGGACCCATGGGAAACACCCCTTCTCCAAAATTGTGGCTCACAGACAGAGGGACCCATAGGGGACTCAGGATATCTATATACACTGCCTGATCCCAAATTGGGACTTGCAAGTAAGAATATACAATATAATGAATATGATAAGTGCTCGGACTATAACCGGCGCTCAAATGATCCATTTTTCCTTTATTAAATTCAATGCATTGTTAAAATCCTTCCAAACTCCATGTCGAAGTCAAAATCAGTGAGTAGAAATCTATAACACCTCAAAAATTCCTATGTTCCATGAGAGGGTCTATGACCCATAGAACCAGTCCAAAGAATCATGGATTGACTTGTGAAACTAAGTCCTAGACTTTTGCCTAGTTCTAAGTGACCATGAGTCAACTCACGACCCATGGAATAAATCCACCAGTCGTGGATTGGATCGGGGAAACCAACAACATACCAAGAAAACTTCTCAGCTTGTACGACTAACTATATGAGACGTACATTCAAGGTGCAACTCGTACTGCCAGTCGTGAAGAGATTTAAGTAGCTAGTCGTTAAGTATCCATTTTCATGAGCCATAGTAAGACCCATGGTTCCACACCATGAGTCGTACTATGCATATGTAGGTAGGTTCTAGCAGATTGAAATTTTAGTCCTCAATGTATAACTCATCCTATGAATCATGGAATGATGTATGAATCGTACTTCTATCCGTAGTACCCTGTCTGAGAAATATTAGGATTTGATTCAAATAATATTTGTTGATATTTTTGATTTTAAAACCCAATCCCATAACATTTCAAATACCAAAAACTAGAAATATATGTATGATAAGAGTGTTGTATATGATGTAAGGTCATAAGAAGTCCCTAACACAAAGTTGAGTTGAAAACTCCTCTATCGATTAAGTTCTAGTATATAAGATTCCACTAGCGTAAACTTCAAATGATTATTCCTCCAAGAATATGAAGAATTACATGGCCCAATACCTACCAAATTAATGGTTTTTGAATCTTCTTTCTAATGCCACTGATGATTTGTCAATCCAAGTATAGAGTAAAAGGTTATGAGCATTTTAGTAAATCTTGTCCAGTGACAACGACCCACCATACCACTCGTACCTCCATGGTATGAACCGTATTGTTATTACACAAATCCTACACCAGAATTTTCCAGACTTCTTCTATTTCAATTGGGTCAATGTTTTATTTAATCCTTTACCTATTTTATGACATTTTGACCCTCTATAAACCTATATAAACCCACATAAAGTCCAATTAACAATTTTATTCAATTGTAACCTTATTCTCTCAAGATCAAGTCCTCAAGTAAGATTTTTCAGGAAATCTAGGGTTCAAGTTACATCAGTCAAGTAAAGTTCTTTTCTTAAATTCTAAGCTTCCATCAGGTACGCATGATTCAGTGATGGATTCTTTTCATCCTCATACCGAAGTATTTTAATGATATGATGAATTATGTTTAAAGCTAAGGATTTTACCTAATCTTCTTCAAGCTATGGGTTTTATGCAAAGTTAGAGTGTTTACGAAAGATTTCTTATGCATATCAATGAATTTAGGGAACAACATGTTGTATGACATGATTATGATTCTCCAAGCATATGTTAAGATTATTTATGAGGTTATGAAAGTTGTTTTGTAGTATTTACAAGTTATGCATGATTTCAAGTTAGATTTCTCATTTTTAATTTTTTATGAATAGAAGCAAAGATATGTTTATGAAAGAGGGATTTGAGCATTGCCTTACGACACTAAGATTCATGAATAGTAGAACATCTAGATATGACATGAATGATTATGAATAGTTTTGACATCAAGATATGTTGCATGATACGATATGAGCTATATAGATATGTTTTTGGGAGGATTATTTATCACCAAGCAGACTTGCATTCTAGACAACACTTGTCCGGGAACTACATACCACCATAGGTTCATGTTAGCCCAAGAGGCGTAAATTGGATGCATAGATAGATATGTTCTATATCTTGGAAAGTATAGGGCCACCCTCTCCAATTGAGATCTTAAGTTGGTGTATCATGAGCTCACATGGTGTATGTCGGTTAGAAGAAACTCCTACCAAGTTATTACCTTTATGATTTCATTATATCTATATGCATCAAGAAAATAAGTTTTACGTAGATTCTATAATTTATGATTCTCTTCAGATTTTCATCATATTTATGATATTTTTAAAGACTTTTCTCATGATTTATGTTTCGATCTCCATTTATGATTCTGAGCTATCCTTATACTCTCACTTCAGTTTCAGCTCATTGCTTTATATGTATATGTATATAACTTGTGTACAATTACATTTCATTGTATTGACTATGTTTTATACTGTATTTTTCATATGATGTATATCTATGTATTTAAGTATGTGACCATACTCTATGGTAGCAGTCAAGTCTTCAACTATCGGTGTGCTTTTCGTCTTTCTAGAAGGCAAAGTCTAGTAGTCATATTAGTAGTCAGTTTGAATACATAAATGTATTTTTGGGTTCTTGTCCCCATGAACAGTGTCCAAATTATTAGTAGAGGCTTCTTAGACAAGATAGACAGTTAGTTGAGTAAATTGTAACCAGTTGTCAACAGATCTTATGTTTTCAACAATAAGAGTCTATTCTTTTTATTTTATCTTTATTCTTCAAGGTTTAATCCTATGGGTTAGCTTTCACATTGTGTTTCAATCTTTATATGTTTTACTCAGATGCTCATGAGATATGCCAAGTGGATTGCTTGGGCCAAAAATGGTTCGAGTACTGGTTATAACTAGGTGTAGACTCAGGTTGTGACAGTCTTGGTATCAGAGCATAAAGTTAAAATGTCCTAGGGAGTCTATGACATCATTTCAGTAGGGTTTTATTTATGGTTGTGAATGGAACCACTTCTATAAATAAGGGAATATGGACATATAGGAAAAGTTTATCATTCTTTCACACTCTAGATCGTGCAAATAGAGTTGTCCTCTTAGAAACTTATGTAGACTTATGTATTGCACCAAGTTCCTCTAACTACAACTCATCTTTGGGTTGGTATAAATATTAAAGCTCGAATCCTTATCATTATAATTTTCTCAAATAAAGTTATCAAATTTTGATAATCTGCTCTCAGACCCCTTTCAATACCTTAGTATAGATAAGACCTATGAGGAGGAAGTATTTCTTAGAAATCTTAGATAGTGTTATCACTTAGATGATAGTATGATGGTGATATTATGAGCCTTGAGTTGTAGAATGACCCAGAATTAGAAGTGTGAATTTAGAAGTGTAGCATCCATAGAGCGGGGATAGTATTCAACTGGAGCGAGTAACTGGTCATGTATCTATTATGTGAGTAGCAAGGTGAGATGTCCTTCTATGTGGATGTTTAGGCGTAATATGTTTGTGTGGATTTCATAGGTGGTAAGAAGATATAGATTTACTAGATAAGATAATTTACAGTATGCTTTTGCATTAGTATAGATCAAGTCTAGGGTGGTGAGGAAGAATGTGCCTATAGGTTGAAGCTAAATAGGATATGTGGTTGAGATTAATTATTGCCTTGTCATAAATTTTAAATGGATTAGTATGCATTGACCTTTACCTTGTAGTTGTAAGCCTATAAAGTATGTGAGAGGTTGTGCCGCTATTTGTGTTTAGTATTAACCACTAAGTTTCAATTGTGGATGATTATTAAGATGGGGAGAATGATAGTTTAGAGATGTTGATGCTAGTTTTATGAAATAGACCTATTAAGCTCATCATAGTGTGTGAAGGTATTTAAGTTGATAGGCTTGAAATGGTGTGGTGGTACATATATTAAAGTATATATATAACCCTAATTAAAGAATAGGTCCACGGGCTTAGAACATTGACCATCTGTCTCAAGGGGGAGATGGTAGTGAGTTCCAAAAAGAAGTCTTGAAGAGGCATCAATCTAGTCTTATTTCAACTTATCCTACATATTTCGGTCATTATGAAACTTTACGCATGTCTTGCATGTTAGCATCATGCCCATGACCAAGATTCATACAATTCCTATAAATTCAGGTTCATGCTCATGCTCATGTACTCTCTAGTTGAGTTCCCAACACTAGCACGATTCAGTAAAAGCTCAGCTTATGATGATTCTTTCCATTGTTTGCTTCCGATTTAGTCTTGATTCAAGGATGAATGATCCCAAAGGGAAGATATTATAACACCTCAGAAATTCCTATGCTCTATGAGAGGGTCTACAACCCATAGAACTAGCTCAACGAATCATGGATTGACTCATTAAACTAAGTCCCAGAATTTTGCCCAGTTCCAAGTGACCACGAGTTAACTCACGACCCATGAAATAAATCCACGAGTCATGGATTGGATCGGTGAAACTAGTAGCATGCCAAGAAAACTTCCCAGCTTGTACGACTTACTGTATAAGTCATACATTCAAGGTACGACTCGTACTTTCAGTCATGAAGAGCTTCTAGTACCCAGTCGTTAAGCCTTAGTTTTCACGACACATAGTACGACATAAGGTTCCACACTATGATTCATACTGTGCATCCATAGGTAGGTTCTAGCAAATTAAAAGTTTGGTCCTGAATGAATGACTTGTGGAACAATGTACAAACTGTACGTCTATCCGTAGTACCCTATCTGAGAAACTTTAGGATTCGATTCAAAATAAGAATTGTTGAATTTTTTGGTTTAAAAACCTAATCCCACAACGTGTCAAATACCAAAAACTATAACTATAAGTATGATAAAAGTATTGGGTTTGATTTAAGGTCATAAGAAGTCCCTAATAAAAAGTTGAGTCCAACTAAGTTCTAGTATAAGATTCCACTAGGATCACCTTCAAATGATAATTCTTTCTAGAATATGAAGAGTTACATGGACCAATACCTATCAAATTAAAACAATTTTAGTCTTCTTTCTAACGCCACCGGCCGTTCATCAATTCAAATTTGGAGTAAAAAGTTGTGAACATTTTAGTAAAGCTTGTCCAGTGACTACGACCCACCATACAAATCGTACCTCCGAGGTACGTGGAGAACTCTAATATTATGGCACGAATCCTGCACCAGAATTTTCTCGACTTCTTCTACTTCAATTGGGTCAGGGTTTTATTTAATCCTCTACCTATTTTATGATGTTTTGACCCCCTAGAAACCTATATAAACCCAAATAAAGTCCAATTATCAGTTTTAATCAATTGGAACCTTATTATCTCATGATTAAATCCTCAAGTAAGATTTTTCAAGCAATCTAGCATTCAAGTTACATCAGTCAAGTAAAGTTCTTTTCTTGAGTTCTAAGCTTCCACCAGGTGCGCCATATTCAGTGATGGATTCCTTTCATCCTCACACCCAAGTATTTTAACGATATGCAAGTAAAGAAGTTTTATGCAGATTCTATAACTTATGATTCTCTTCACATTTTCAGCATGTTTATGATATTTTAAAAGACTTTTCACATGATTTATGTTTCGATCTCCATTTATGATTCCAAGCTATCCTTATGATCTCACTTTTAGTTTCAGCTTATTGATTTAGATATATATGTATATAACTTACGTATCAATACATTCCATTGTATTGACTATGTTTTGCACCATATATTTCATGTGATATAGACCTAGGTATTCAAGTATGTGACCTACTCTGCGGTAGGATTCAAGTCTTCAACTGTCGGTGAGCTTTGTATCTTTTCGAAAGGCACTGGTTAGTAGTCATATTGGTAGTCAGTTTGCATACATAAATGTATTTTTGGATTCTTGTCCCCATGAAAAGTGTCTAAATTGTAAGTAGAGGCTTCTTAGACAAGATATAAAGTTAGTAGAGTAAATTTTAACCAGTTGTAAACAGATCTTGTGTTTTCAGAAATAAAAGTCTATTTTTTTTATTTTATCTTTATTCTTCAAAGTCTAAATCATGTGTTAGCTTTCGCATTGTGTTTCAATATTTATATGTTTTATTCAGATGCTCATGAGATATGCCAAGTTGATTGGTTAGGCTAGAAATGGTTTGATTTCCGATTATGACTAGGGTGTAGACTCGCGTTGTGACAAAATTAGGGCAGATCACCTTTAGTAAAATAACAGAGAAAATCAGTAACAAGGTGTTACATAGCAAGTGCTCGGAGTCGAACTAGAGTGTAGATAGTGAATTTTAGTTTTAAAAGTCAGCCTGCAAAAGTAAGGGTGGTATGATTTCTGTTTTAAATATAGTTTATGAGAGGAAAATGAGAATAAACCCTTTTTTTTAAAATAGTAGTGAAAATCAATGTTTTTCCTAGGATTCATACCACAATGCAAGCGGGTATGTGTGTGAATGTATGCATGACATTACCAGTATACAAGAAATAAGAGCATAATCATCCACGTATCCATGAATAGAGATCACCGCTTTCCCATAGCAAGAACCACTAACTTGATATCTGACTGGTTTGTATCCAAGGCCTCGGGCCCACCAATGTCCAAAACGATATGTATGTATATGTATATATATATATATATATATATATATATATATATATCAACAGGGAAAGAGGGTAAACGGGGGTATCCATGATAATAAATAGCAACCAACCAGGGATTACTAGTCCATTCTAAAGTACTATCAATAACCTACACTAAAGGTCGCCAGTTTAAACCCAACACCACAGAAACATACAAATATCCCTAGCCTAATCCTACCACTACAAAAAACATACAAAACTAAGGCACATGTTAATGGTCTACTCTAATATTCCCCAAAGAAGGTCAGAAATAAAGGAAGAGATAACATAAATTTTATACGTAACCTCTAAGCCCCTTCTCCGCATATAATTTATACTATACACAATATTATAGAGCAAATTCTATAAGGGAGTAGACTGTTGCCTACCCCAAAGAAAAAGAGCAGCCTCGGACCGACCACGAGCTGCTCATCCCTGCTACTCGACCTCAAAAAGTTGACGTGCTATCATAATCATAACCTACATGTCAATATGAGTAAAACAAGACCTATATTATAATTTTGAAATTTGGGTCCAAAACTGGGTCAAAAATAGATCCTCGGGACCCATCAACTAAAACCAAAATAAAATCCACCATTTTCTTCCCCAAAGGGTAAGAACCTCGTGCCCAGAATTTTAGCAAAGATAAATTCGGATTTTGACCTCACTTGGTCCAAATAGCTCACTTGGTCAAAGAAAAAAACCAAGAAATTAAAAACAAATCAAGGATAAAAGATAGAATTGACACTAGTAAAGAGGATAGATCGCAATTACAAAGTAAAGGAGGTTACCTCGTGAAGATTCCGCCAAGAATCAACCAAACACACCTTTAACCGAGCTCCCAAACACTTATCATAAAAGGACTAAGTTCTTGGAGAAAAAAAGATTAAATAAAGCAGAGATTTTGTCAATTAAGCGGCTTTGCCCAAGCAGCAAAACTTCCGTTTAAGCGGAAGCCACTTAAGAGGCGAGCCTCAGCAAAAGCGAAGGATGCTCCGCATAAGCAGCCTCGCTTAAGAAGCAAAGCCTCCACTTAAGTGAGAGGCACTAACATCAGTGGACCCCATCTATGTGGCAAGCCTTCCGCTTAAGCGGCTCTAATTAAGAAAGTAAGGCACCGCTTATACGGTTACACCAGAAAATCAGGCACCAAGGATATTCCTAAGTTGGAGTTTCCTCCAAACCGGACCTCGAGATTCAATCAGAACTCTGTGCATGCAAACAAAATATGTTATCCTACTGGAAAAGGCAATTCGGACTCAACAAAATTGATAAAATTCCTGACAGAGGTCATTACGATAAAATGTGCATCCCATGCCCACTCTTTCTATTTCAACCAAATTCCACCCAATAGCCCAAAAATACCTCAGAAGCCTCGGGACCCGAACCAAAGGTCCCTTTAGCCAAAAATCTAAGTTCTTGAGCTAAAGTAACTGTCAAAATTTCCATCTGATGTTGTTTACTAGAAGTTTTGGCTGAAGAGTAATTTTGAACAAGGAAATTGGCTAAAACTCAAACAACTGCCCGGGAACCAAACCACCAGTCCCACTAAGTCATAAATGACTTGGGGCAGCTATAGGAAATATTGAAACACAAAAAATGTACAAAATGATCTAGAGGGTCATTACAACATCCAATACTAAAAGGACTTTCGCCCTTAAAAGTAACGAATGGAAAGAGCCCAAAAATTTGAAATAATGAGGGTACTGGGTCCACATGCCTCACAAGGTTCCCCAGACACCTTTTTGGACTAAAAAATGCCTCCATGGAACTTTAGCTACAAGTATCCCCTCAATTACAACTTTCTTACCTCACTGCTCAAAATAACAAGCAACTCCTCGAATGCCAACTCCCATCTAACTGAACCATACCCCACAGAGCACATAAGACCCATCTAAAATATTACAATGTTGTATAGATACGAGCAACACAGAGTGAACATCCTACAAGACTACGTGTAAGCTAACTCAAAAACCAGATCACCAATCTTTAAGCTCTAAGCCCAGCATCCTTCGGTCATCAAAAACCTCATGTCTGCCCTGAACTACATAGAATCTCTCCATAATCATCCGAATCTTGTCTGTATAATCATACAACAAATAAATGGCTCACCTATCAACCTCGAAAGCATGAAACCAACCCACCTGAATACTCGAATGGCAAAGGCTAATATGTTTGATTTCTACTAAGGCTAAGGACTGGTCCCAATGACCCCCCAAACAAACAACGTATGTTCGAAGCACAACCTTAAAAGCCTAGACAATTTGCTCTAAAGTATCATCGATTTATAGGTGAAATAGTTGTGCTAAACTCAACTACAATATCTGTCTCCCACTCTGTAGACTTGTAGAAACCTACTACAAACTAAGAACCAAAGTCTAAAGAGGTGGAAACTGACACTCTATGCAAATAAACCATCCGTCAAATATAAATCTTAGCCAATCTCTCTGGTCTAAAGGAAAAATAAACTGGTAGGTAGTAAGTAAGCCTAGTCAATCAATCATAGTGTCCCAAATGGAATCTAACTCCAAATCGCACTCTACAAGCAAGTCACAAAATCCATAGCTATCCACTTAGCATCTGAGCTAAACCATTAGGCCTCAAGTACCCAAACTATATCTGCTGACAAACAAGCATCTAAATACAAGATATATCACACACCTCAGGCCCTCATCCAAAGAGTTAAAATGAGAATTGGGGCCAATAAGGCCTTGAGCCTCAGAAGGCTCACCTCATACTATCAGACTACTGGAGATGGATGTTTTTGAATTAATCTGGTCAACCATGCTGCCAAAGAAAATATCTTGCCACTATGTCATTTGATAAAATTGGCTGCCCTAATACACTACCAACCTCAGTAGGAGAAATATGCCTAGCCCCAAACACGAACTACCTCGACCCTCACAAAGCTTACACAATCCCATAAAGGCTAAAGCTAAAGCGCCATCAATGATCACTATCATAAACTAGTCCAGTCAAGGCTTGATCACATGATCCATCTAATCCATACCTGTTATAGGGGCGTGGGTAAACCATGTATATAGTCAAGAACTCGCGGTAGCTGCAAAGAGTCCTAATAGTAGTTATACCGAAGACTTATAAAATAGGTTACACCCTGAAGCTAGTCAAATGGATCCCTAATACATGGTATCAAATACTTTGTTCTAACAGTTAATAGGCAAAACACAAGTATAAGAAAACACCTCTTTGCTGAACCCAACATAAACATCCCATGGAGCCAAACCCGGCTAAGTAACACCATACTCAAAAACTCCTAAAATTACCTTTTTTGACCCCCCTCCCAACTCAACTAAAGCCATTTGGTACGATATAGCAAAATGAACTGGGTACCTAGATCAACATAAACACCAAAATCAAGATCAAGATCAGGCGACAAACTAAGCAAACCAGGAGAACCACAGTAATAACTCACCAACCTTAGGAACTAACTGGAGCAAAGAATTGTCAATGCGAGCCCCAGAAATGTAACCAAGAAGCACTAAACACTCTTTTGCTACCACCCCCCTATTGTCCCTGAATAAAAGACATAACTCCTCTCGATAATCGACCATAGAGCTCTCACCTCATAAACTGAAGGAGGCCCATAATAATCAAGGCAATAATCTAAGCAAGGTAACCAGGGACTGCATGGTAGAAAAAAAATCAAAACATTCTAATCGTAAAATCATATCAAAAAATCACCATGGCAAAGATAATGAGATCTATCCAAGTGTTATATCCCTAAGGCAATTGTAACACAGTATTGACCCATTTGATCCACTACTAAAAGGAAATAATGAAACACAGAATCTACCCACTCGATCCACTACTAAATAAAAATAACTATGGGGGGAGGGGTATCTACACTTATTAGAAAAGATAAAATCTCATAACAACAATACAAGTAAGTAGCAAGGCAGATAAACATATAGGTATGCAAATACCTCGGGTCAAACAACATAGAGAAGGAAGGGTAACAAACCAAAATCATACCTATAGTAGCTGTACCTAAAGGCTTGGCCCCTGTCCTACCCAAAAAATCAAATAAAGGATAACGCCTATCCTCAGACTGAACATCAACACCACCACCGACGCCACCTGGTTGTGAATCATATCTAACACTCTAGGGACCATCCCCTATACCTAGGGCACCACCTCCGATCGGTGGCATCATAACCTTAAGAGGCTGACTTGGCTGAGCTAACCACCCAATAATCCTATATCAGGGACACTCTCTTGAAAGATGAATCATCTCTCCACAATCATAACAAGATGTAGAAGCCATAAGCTAGCAAAGTGCACTAGCTGACCCAAACTAGGCCCTACGACCTGAAGACCCAGAATAAGAACCCCACTATGTCTGACCAGAACTCTGACCATTGGAACTACTATGAGCCATCTGAGCTCTATTTATGATCTGAGGAACTGTCTGTAAGGGCTTTTAAAGCTGAGGGCGATGGTGACCTCTACTAGAGGAATCCCTACCTCGAGATTAAATGCTTCTAAAACTATAATGATGGCAGGGCCTCTTACCGTCACCTCTATAGGTTTCGATACATGCCCACTCTATAGTCCTCACATGAGCAACCACTTGAGGAAAGGAGACCCAGCTACTACTAAGCACTCTAATGCCATATGGAGCAGTAGAACTAACACTTTGACGAACCTATACACCCTATCATGCTCTATAAAAATTATCAAGAGAGTATGTCTGGCCCGCTGAAGAAACCCAATCTCATAATCTAAAACTCACATAGAACCCTACTAAATACCTGTGAACTCATCTTTGGGATGAAAGCTACTCCATTCATCGGACACTACCTCAGCCTCTGACATATACCTAAAAAGGCTCAGAATCCCAACCACGGTATCCTGTAGAACTGGCACAACCATAATTCATGTCGGAGCTTTGGCTGGCCCCAGACCCTCTAGCTGATGTTGTAGATCCTCAATATCAAACTCTTCTACCACTGCCTACTCCTAGACATATATGGGTTGAGACTCTAGCAATAGGTGTAGGAGTCCTATCATCGCCATCCAACGATCTCACATGATCAATCTGAAGAAGCGTGTAGCCAAAAGCAAGATTTAGAGGTTGATAGAGATAAGGACGTACAACAAAGAATCAAGAACCTAAATTTTCCTAAAATGCCATATAGCCTCCCAAAGATAGGATACGGATGTCATTGATCGATCCGCAGGATTCTACTGGGCATTTACCCTTGTACCAATGACACCATTGAACCTAAGCTCTGATACCAAACTCCCACAACCCAAAATATTAAGTCATGATAGCACCTATCAAACCCACCAGTAGGTAAGTCAAACCCCATAGCCTGAAACAATAAGTAACGGTCAATATAAATATAGACACAGGAAATAGAGCCCATAAACTAGATAGATAAAGAGAGTGAAGAAACAAACTATAAAAAATACACCCAAAAACCTAGTATTAGTTGGTACAACAACTACTAAGCATAACACAAGTACTAAGCAAATACAATATATACAGAACCATCTCCAAAATACAAAATAAAGATCAGTCTAGTAAAATAAAGGGGAATTAACAACTCCAAGCATCAGGAGCTCACCATAAATTTTTTATCTAAGATAGCTCCACATGAAGAACATGTCAAGAGCTCACCCCAAATGTCTAATCCAAGATAGCTCCACATGAAGAATATGTCAGTAGGGAGAACATGTACTAGGATCTATATCAGAGCAATGCAGAAGTGTGGTATGCCTACCAAAGAAAGTAGTACCCAATAGGCTTAGGCTAACTAAGCTCTAATATGAAAAAATATAATGAACAATGTAACTAACATGAAAGGCAATGATATGCAACTAGGTAACCAAAAGGAAAGCACCTAACTATAAAAACTATCCTAATATTCTAACACAACAAGAATCATCTTAAGAAAGAATATCAATAGTATACTCAGAATGTCTACCAAAGTCAAAGAAACAACAAGATAATCTACCATTAGAACTAGAAATTCTAAACAAAAGAGAGTCCGCAAGACATACCTAGGCCATGAGTACATACCAGAAACAACCTATCACAAACTAAGAAATAATAATCAAACAATAACCTAACCAATTCCCCATAAGCCCAGAAGGTATACAAAAAAAGACAAAACCCAACCGGCCTGCATAAGCACTGCAGGTATAAAAAGCATACATAACCCAATCGACCCCCATAAGCACGACAGGTACCAAATAACAATCATATTGACTATAACAATGCACATAAATAGATGAGTGCAATGGAAAACCAAGTGATGCAAAATGAGATGAGTGTCACATCTAACCATAGTGTATACACCTCCCCCAACCCTTTAGCTTGAAAAGGCAGGACCCATGGGGAACATCCCTCTACCGATGTTGTATCTCACAAACAGAGGGACCCATAGGGGACTTAAGATAATCATATACATTGTCCGTTCCAAACTGGGACTTCCAAGTAATAATCCATAATAATAATGAATATGATAAGTACCCAGACTCTAATCAGGGCTAAAATGATCCATTTTCCCTATTTAAAGCCAATGCATCGATAAAATCTTTCCAAATTCCATGTCAAAGTCAAAATCAGTAAGTGGAAATTAGGGGAGATCACCTCCAAAAGAATGATAGAAAAATCAGTAACAAGGTGTAATAGCAAGTGCTCAAATTTAAACAAGAGCGTAGATAGTGCATTTTAGTTTTAAAATTCGCCCTCCAACAGTAAGGGTGGTACGATTTCCATTTTAAAAATATTTATGAGTGGAAAATGAGAATAAACCCCTTTTTGAAAATAGTATTGAAGATCAATGTTTTTCCTTGGAATCGTACCACAATGCAAGTGGGTGCGCGTGTGAAGGTATGCACGCCATCACCAATATACAAATAATAAGAGTATAATCACCCACATATCCATAAATAAAATCACTGCTCTACCAGAGCTAGAACAACTAACTTGATATTCGACTAGTCCATATCTAAGACCTCGAGCCTACCAATATCTAGATGAATATATATGTATGTATGTATATATATAAAGAGGGTAAACAGGGGTATCCATGATAAAAAATAGCAACCAATCGGGGCATACTAGTATTATCCCTAACCTACACTAAAGGTTGCTAGTCTAAACCTAACATCACAAAAACATACAGATATCCCTAGAGTAATCCTACTGCAACAAAAAGCATACGAAACTAAGGCACAATCTAATGGTCTACTCTAAAATTCCACAAAGAAGGTTAGAGATGGAGGAAAAGATAACATAAATCTTAATGTCATGACCCAGAATCTGAGGTCATGATGACACCTACTCTGACCCAACCTTGGTAGGTAATCCAAACTCCAAAAGAGAATAAATAATGAGAAGAGGATAAATAATAAACAAAACATGAGACTTTAGAATAAAGTCAAGCAAATACAATAACAAGGCAAATATCTGAATAATACAACTCAAATCCCTAATAATCTAGTGTCACGAGTAAGAGCAACTCTAAAACTAACATAAAATATGAATACATAATATCTATCCCTAAAATAAAGTAGTGATATGAGAGAACTAAATGAAGCTGGTAACAGTCTTCGGATAGGGAGCTCATCCTAATTTTGAAATCCCAAAGCTGCATAAAATCACGATCCCCGAGTAGCACTTGAACTAGGATCTACACCAAAGGGTATAGTAAAGTAGGAATGATTAAAGTCCAACTATACTCAATAGGGATCATAGGTCGACCAAACAAATTAGACAACTAAACAAGTAAAGTAAACTACAAGTAATGCATCCACCCTGCAAATAGAAAAGTCCCAACGACTCAAGCCATACAGATCCTAATAGCATAATAGTACAATCTCAACAATAGTATAAGGACATCAACACCATATAAGTCCTATTCAGAGTATCATTCACATAAAAGAGATGAAATGTAGTAAAACACAATAATATAGTATGTATGCAATGCTCAAATTCTTACCTCGTATACACCCTCCAAGCCTAAGATTCTAGGAGAGGACCCATGGGGGGTTCAAAACCCATATACTAATCACAATCTTGTCAATCAACCTTGTCAGCACTTCCCTTGGCTAAGGCGTCTTATAAAATGGTATATTTTTTTTGCAAGAAAATCCAAGTTCCATAGTAATATCAATTCCATAAAAGAGTGATGAAGAAGTAAGCATGATCATAGCATAATAAACAACATAAAATAATTAGCACAACAATGGAATAAATGAAATTGAATTACCCGAATCTCAATAAATCATGAAATAAACCCCTTATGGAAACACAATAGTAAATAATCATATCAAATATCAATGATATCAATCCATGCCCCCACATGGGCATCACATTAATAATAAAGAATAATTAATTCTCAAACGATACCAACACCAGCCCCTACATGGGCATCTCAATGATACTAAGCTCCCAAAATAATAATAAGGTTCACACAAGCTCCCACATAGGCATCACGATAGTAATAATGATTTTAAAAGATGAAAATAATGATATATTTCCCAACCCATATCATGCTTTACATGATCAGTTATCTACCCAGCCCGGTCTGAAAAAAGTTAAACCATAACCTACCTCAAAAATTGAAAACCAAAAACACGAGTCTGGGCCTCTCAACTACAATACTTTTCTTTCTGATCTGCTTCTGAATGCTCCAATCTATCAAGAATGGCTTTTACATATAATTAGGATTATATTGGTACCCATATTGGCATACTTTAGTTTCGGGACAAAAATAACTTCGAAAATCGACCCCAAAAATGAAAAGGGTAAAACTTAAATATTAATAAAGAATCAAATGCAAATACTTTAAGGGCTATAAATTTTGAATCCCATCAAAAACTAAGTTGAAATCGGGTTAGAAATCATCGAAATACTCATTTGTTACTTTATTGGGTAAACCTAAAATCTCAAGTTTAAAATCCAATTTTTAGAGGTGATTTTTCAATATAATTCATGGTAAATGAATAAAAATAGGTTTAAAAGCTTACCCAAATCAGGTTTGATGAAAAACCCTCTTGAAATTTCCCAAAACCATGCTCCCTAAGCTTGAAAATGGTGAAAATGGAAATTAAAACACAAAATGGGGTTTAAATATTGTTTGGGTGAACAGTACATTCCTAACGAATATGGTCAGCCCCTTGCATCCACAAAGGCTACCGACCCAGACAAACTGTGAATGCGGTGGATTGGTCATTAACATGGAGAAGGGGAAGACCCAACCCAAACCACCTGACTTTTTGCAAACGTGGTCCCTCCATCGTGTTTGTGATGAAGAATAATTTCCTTCTCTGATAACATGACGGAATGGCCGCAAACTCGAAGAAGACCTAGGGCCTGCATCAGAAACTTTGCACTAGTTATGGTTTAAAGCTTAAAATTTCTCTGAATAGATCCTCAAAATTCATTTTGGGTCCCAAAGAAATAAACTAATAATGCTACTAGGCTAACTTCGACGTTCCGAACTCAGCAAAATCATCGAATTTATCAAAAGAGGTCTTTATCAATAAGTTTCATCTTGAGAACCCCTTTGGGTCAAATAAACTAGTTGCTCTCTCAAACACTCAAAAATCATAGTATGGCCTCAGAACCCAAACCAACCACTCTATTAACCCAAACCAACATTTTGGATCTAATAGAACTAACAAAATTACCATCCGATGCTCAGATCACAAATGTTGATCAATGTCAACTATATCACTTTAAAGCCTACTCAAAACCTCAAACTTATATAAAAGATTTATAAATACTTCGGGGACCGTGCCAACTATCCCCATAACTTATAAATGATATAAAGCCATAATGGGGATGGAAAAAATGGTTCAAACATAGAAAAAGCTAAAAATCACCACAAGGGTTGTTACTTTGATACACCACTAAAATATGTATTCATCCTCAAATGAAAAAGCCAGGAAAAAAGCTGAAATGGTAAAAAGTTGGGGGTATCTACTCTGCATATCAGACTTAACCTCCTACGTAGCCTCCTCAATCGAGCAATGTCTCCACTGAACTTTCATAGAGTTTATATTCTTAGATCTCAACTATCTAGTCTGCCTATGCAAAATAGCAATAGGCTCCTCCTCAAAGGTTAAATCACGGTCTAAAGCAATTGAATCTCCTAGGATCACATGAGAATCATCAGGACTGTATCGCTTCAACATCAAAATATGGAATATTGGATGAATAGCTGACAGGTTTCGAGGTAAAGCCAACCTATAAAACACCTTTCCAACCTTCTTAAGAATCTCAAAAGGTCCTATAAACCTGTATTAAGTTTTCCTTTCTTTCCAAATATCATCATACCTTTTATGGGTGATACCTTCAACAAAACCCACTCACCAAGTATGAATACTACATCACAAACTCGTCAATTCACATAACTCTTCTGCCTACTCTGGGCATCCACAAGTATCTATTGAATCAATCTCACTCAATACATTGAGTCTCTCAACAAATCAATACCCCAAGGCCTAACCTCAAAGGAATCAAACCATCCCATGGGGGATCTATATAACCTCTTAGAGAAATCCTTAAAAGGCACCATCTGAATACTGGAATGATAACTGTAGTTGTATTCAAACTCTTCTAATGGCATGAACTGGTCCCAATGACCACAAATATTCATAACACATGCTCGAAGCATGTCCTCTAACACCTGAATGGCCCGCTATGACTGGCTATCCATCTGAGGGTCCAATGTCGTGCTCATCTCAAGCTAGGTCCCCAATTCACTCTATATAGAAGTCTAAATAATCAAGGTAAATTGAGTACCTCTATAAGAAATAATAGAGATAGGCATGCCATGTGACAAAACAATCTCCCAAATATTGATCTTGGCCAACTTCTCTACATTATAATTCACTTTATTAGGTACAAAGTGCACTGATTTAGTCAACCTATCCATAATCACCCAAATGGAATCAAACTTTCCCAAAGTTGGGGATAGACCAACCACAATATCTAGAGTAATCCACTCTTATTTCTACTCTAGGATAATCATTCATTGCACGTACCTCCTGGTTGCTGATGCTCATACTTTACCTATTGGCAATTAAGACACTTGTCCACAAATTTTACAATATCCTTCTTCATCCCATAATACCAATAATGTGACTTCAGGTCATGGTACATCTTAGCTACTCCTGGATGAATAGAATATATAATGACCCATTTTTTCGTTACTAAAAATATCTGTTGTAAAGGAATAAGAATTCCATTTTTCATAGGTTATAGGATCAATACTTTAGTGTAGGAGTTCATTCGACATGAACTAAGGCCATACAATACCCCTAGAACAAAGTTAACTTGGAAGTGCTCTTACCAATTATGTTTTTAGCTAAGTTTAAAGTAGGGTCAACTTCAAACGAGCACTCCTCTTAGAATATAAAGATTTATGGGGCCCAATGCTCACCAAATGAAATATCTTTGAGTCTTCTTTCCAATGCCTCTAACCATTTGTTAATCCACTTCTGGAGTAAAAGGTTATGCTCATTTTACTAAATACTATCCGGGCTGAAAAGTTGGCCACTGTAGCAGCGACAATCAGGCTGCTGCAGTGCCAACTGGGCTATACTTGAGCTTATTTTTGACATATTTGGGGTTTTTAACTCAAAAACTTTATTCCAAATCCCTAGGGGGCGATTTTCTAAGTTCTAGGATGGAAATTCTTCATTGAGGTATGTTCTTCCATTTTTTCTTTGTCTTTCAATTCAATAACATCTTAGATTCATTAGAATGATCTTAAATGGTGAAATTCTTGGGGATTAGAACCTATGGAATTTTGGGAAAAACCTATGGGTTGGGGTAATATCACCTATAATTACTTCTAGATTGTTAACTAACGATTCCTAGCATGAATTAGTTATTCTAAAACATGAAATTGATGGTTGGGGGCCTTTAATTCTTTAAAAATGAATTTTTTAGCTTTTAAACTCCATTAATGGATATGGGTTGAGTATTATAGGACTATTTAATGGTTAATTTACCCTTGAGTAATGTTTTAGACCATGAATTAGGATAGATTTAGTGGGTTTAATTACCAAAGTAGTTATTCAAAGATTAATTTATTAATTACTCCTATAATTGTTTGATTTAAAAATGATTGGACTAATAGAGGTATGAAGAAAAGGAAAGAGCAGCCTTGGTGTGGCTTGCTTGTTCCAAGATCTTTGAGGTAGCTTATGGTTTAATGTTTAGTAAACTTGGGTTACTATATTTTGATAGGAGACTTCATGTCTAGGCCTACGGGCACGGAGTTGGGATGGATAAAACATGGAATTAACATAATAAAGATATAATTGTGTGTTGTTGTGTTTTGTTTGGATTCCTTGATGGGAGTTTGTATTTGTATGACTTACTTGATGATTTGCAAGTTTAATATGTGAATGTGGGTAACAATAGAGGAATTAGGTGAACTTGTAATCTATTCAACTAGTCATTAATACCTTAAAAGGGGTGAATCCGATGTTGTGCGTATTTAGAGAATGAGATATTCTTGTTGGAAGAGGAGAATTGATCATGATAAGAGGATATGGTGTCATAAATTAAGAACCTAAAGTAAATTTTGGCTAAGTGCTAGGAATTAGGAAGTGTGAAGGTGTATGATGCAAGCTAGAATTGTAAGTTGAATAGAGCCGAGTGGTTGAATAATCGGCTAATAAAATAGTATTTTACACTTAGTAATATCTTGGGTGTAAGGGTTACTAGTTGGTAACTGAATTTATTAGTTTCAATAGGAATAAAAGAGGGTTAGATTGGTGAATGAAATAGGAAGTTAAATTAGAGTGTAGATATCAATTTTGATGGAAAGTGCACTCCTAAAATAGATACTTGATTGATTGGTCTTCGAACATGTTTGTGAATGATGATTGGGTTTAATAATGCTCATTTGAATAAGTGGTGAATTGGCCTTCGGGCATACTTGTGATTCCATGTGTTAGTGGATAACCGTTGTTTACCTTGAATGATGGTCTTGTTAATTATTGAATGCAAGTTTGGGAATTTGTAACCTATAATAATATTGATAAAATGACCTTGTTTGATATACAAGTGTGGTTGATTTATCTCATTATGTGATTATACTTATTTATGGTGTTGTTTGTTGTTGTGAGATAAACCGGTAAAGGTTGATCCTTACTAAATTGGTGGATTTTAGGGAGGATAAGGGTGGATATATTGGAATAAGGGTGAAATAACACTTGGTTTGGGATATGGGTAGCAAACGCTAGTTGTCTTGAATCGGGTGTCACACTGACACTGATATTTGGATTGGGTATCATGTCTGTACTTGTACACGGACTGAGCTCATCCCCTGTAGGTCATAACTGAGGGTCCCTGCTGACCCTAGTATATGTGTACACCATAATTTGGAGAGTTTGATGGTTCCTTGAGTGGACTAAGTTATGTTGATGATATGTTATGGTTCCTTGTGTAGACCAGTTATATTAATGGTTGTGATTGTGCATTACAGCAAAGTGTGAATATATGGTATGTCCTGGATTATCTATAAATATTATTCTCATGTGTGTATAGTTATATACATTATGTGTATTGTAGTGTCCCTCCTTGCAAAGTTGTTTATTTTTTATTAATTATCTTAGTTGTTGCAATCCCGATGGTTAATGGTAGTATAATAGGGAGCGAGGGTTGTCATGAAAGAGGATAAATAGGAGAAAGAGAGGTGAAGAGTTATTATAACAAGGTGAGTGCATAAGAGATGTGGGTTAGGTTGATTCATGAAATTATGTCAGTTAGTCACGCTCTGAGGTTAAATTGATAATTCTATAATAAAAAGAAGGCAGTAAGGTTGGAAGTTGAAGTAAGTTAAGTATGTTTAGTTATTAACCTTGTATCCTTGTCATGATCTCTTCTTGTTTGCTATATGTTGTTATATGTATCTAACCCTGATCGTCCAATGATACCTATCAGTACGTGTAGTTGTACTTATACTATACTTACTATATCTTCTTTTAGGGATATAGTCATGTTGAGGGTCATTCAGAGTTTCCATAGGTGCAACGTTGATCATTCTTCAACAGCTCCTCTCATTTTACTCTTACATAGATGATGTGTCTTGAGTCATCCTTCATCTATTTAGTTCTCTTGTACCTGTTTAGACTAGGTTCTAGGGAGTTATGTAATTAAATTCCCCAATTTACTTTATAATACATTTTGTTTTAAAAGAAGAAGTTGTTATTTACTAATGATTAAGGTTTATCAATATTTTTCATAATAATTGAATGATTGTGTGGTAAGGGTTCTCTGATGTAGGTTAGAGTTGTGTAGGTGCTCTCGTGATCCGTGATTTGGATTGTGATAGAGTACCTCAAACTATGAGCCTCCTCCAAGATCAGTCTAATAAAACCACCAACATTTGGCACACAAACACAGCCGCTATTCCTCAAAGCACCATCGCGATCAAGAAATGTCGCCTTCGCCTTACTGCTCAACTTCTCATCTTCAAACTGTCGAGCTTAAATATGCTCCATCAATAAGGATCTAGCCTCAATACAAGCTAAAACATGCTCGGGTAATGAAATGTCAAGCCGAATCAACTGGTTGGCCAAAGACTGAATGTCTGAGGCCAATGGTCGATCCTCCACCAAAACATAAGCCAAACTCCCCATGCTTTCTGCTTTCTAGCTCAAGGCATCCGCTACTACAATATCCTTGCCCAGATGATAAAGAATAGTGAGGTCATAATCTTTAAGCAACTCTAATTATCTACGCTGCCTCATATTAAGATCCCAATAAATGAAGATATTGAAGGCTAGAATGATCGATGATAATCTGACAATGAACTCTATACAAATAGTGACGTCATAACTTCTACATGAACACAACCACTGATAACTCCAAATCATGAGTAGCATAGTTCTTTTTATGGACCTTCAATGTCTAGAAGCATAAGCTATAACCTTACCCTTTTGCATCAACACACCACCCAAGCCAACTCCAAAAGCATCGCGAAAAATTGTGAAACCAACACCCTCCTCGGGAAAAGTCAAGCTAGGAGCTGAAGTTAACAAGGCCTTGATCTTTTGAAAGCTCCTCTCACACTCGTCTAACCAGCGGAAGACAACCTTTTTCTGAGTCAATTTAGTCAAAAGGTATAAAATGAAAGAGAAGCCCTCTATAACTGTTGATAGTAGCCTGCTAATCTAACAAATCTTCGAATCTCGATAGCGGAATAGGCCTAGCCCAATCACGTACCACTGCTACCTTCGCTGAATTGACCATGATACCATCCTTGGTCACCATATGACCCTAGAAAGAAATAGAATCCTATCAAAACTCACACTTGGAGAACTTGGAATATAGTTGCTCATCCCTCAATCTTTGAAGTATGGCCATCAAATGCCTCGTATGCTCAGCCTTACTCTTGGAATAAACCAAGACATCATCAATGAACACAATCACAAATGAATCAAGATAATGCTGAAACACCATGTTCATCAATGCCATAAATATCGTTGGGCATTGGCCTATCCAAATGGCATAACCAAGAACTCATTGTGTCAATACCACATCCTGAAAGTTGTCTTTGGAATATCCAAAGCTCTAATCTTTAGTTGATGGTAACTAAACTGTAAGTCGATCTTAGAAAATATTGTACCACCCTGAACTGATCAAACAAATCATCGATACATGGGATAGGATACTTGTTCTTGATAGTCACTTTGTTCAACTACCGATAATCAATACACATATGCATGGTCCCATCTTTCTTCTTCACAAAAAAGGTAGGAGCACCCCAAGGTGAAACGTTCAGCCGAATGAAACCCTTAATCAAAAAATCTTGCAATGGCTTCTTCAATTCCTTCAACTCTTTCATAGCCTTTCTATAAGGATAAACAAAAGTGGGCTTAGTGCCCGGCTCCACATCAATAGCAAAATTGATACCCCTATCTAGAGGAATACTGGTGAGTCTATAGAAAACACATCCATTAACTATCTATCTACTCTAACAAAATTCAAAGGAGGAGGTGCAACAACACTAATATCCCACATATAAGAAAAGTAAGAAAGACACCCCTTTTCTACCATGCAATGAGCATGAAAAAAAGATATAACCCCTTTTAGACATGAACTAAGAGTACCCCTCCACTCTAACCTTGGTACATCAGGCATAAATAAGGTAATAGTCTTGGCATAACAATGCAAAACCACATGATAAGGAGATAACCAGTCCATACTTAATATCACATCAAAATAAACCATAACAAGGATGATCAAATCTACCCAAGTCTCACGCCCTAAAATAGTCACCACACACGATTAGTATACCCTATCTGATACAAGCTGGATTAGCTCCTATCTCTCGAGATCAACGCTTCGAGGACAACACCAAAGGATCCAAGACTTGGTCATCCTAGGAAGGTAAATACGTGTTTGGATGATAGCTTGGCACCCGAGAGGAGATATATCCGATGATACATTCCAAGGGCCCATCGAGCAACATCGTGTTTGGATGATAGCTTGGAGCGTAGGAGGTGCATTGTTAAAAGGGGATAATGGGCCACTTTGTCTTATTGGGTTACTTTTGGGCCCATTTTGTAATAAAGCCTATGGCTGTAAATAGTTAGCTTTCCTTTTCTTTTAGGGTTAGATAATTATTGATGATGAATGTTACACTTGAGAGTGTTTATGTTAGCTTGTTCGGAGCTTTCTAGATTGTGAGAAAAGTCGATTGTTAGAGGTTCATTTCCTCTTTCGGTCTTCGTAAGAGATTGGTACTTGTGGTAATTTAAAGGAAGGTCTTTGGTTTGAAATACGTTTGGTTGTCCTTTTCTTATCATATTGTGTCTATCTATCTATCCTTTTTACTTTTTATTTTTGTTCTCTTTATTTTCATAGTTTCTTCGACTTTTCGTATCCGTGTTTCCTTGTGTTCGTAGTTTCTTCATATTTTTGTATTTTTTTATTGTATCATTTGGTATCAGAGCCGAGCTTAGAATCGTTCCTTGGGTTTGTTATTGAAGAAAAATCAAAAAATCACAAAAAAAGGATTTTTAGGTTTTTGAGTCTAGTCCAAATTTTGATTTTTTGATTTTAGTGTTTTCTTATGTTTTTGGTGTTAGATTCTTGTTTCCTAACACTATTAGAGTCTAAATCTCAAATTTGAACTTGATCAGAGGTGATTTGAAGCCTCTACCATTGTTGAGCTTTGAGTTTTTGAAGAAAGTGAAGTGGGTTTCAAATCTGGAATTTTGGAAGTGGAATTGAAGGCTTAAAGGTTTTGGAATTTGTTACCCATGACGAGGAGAGCTTAGATTTCAAATTTCGTCAAATTCCGAGCTAAAACGAAGAAGTTATGGATTTTTAAAGTTCATCTTGTTCTTGGTGTTCTTCAAAAATTCATATCTTGTTGAAGCAGATCTTCCAAAAGGGTGTGTTTGATCCAAAAAGAAAGAAGGATAAAGGTGTTTGGGTGTTAGTACAAAAGAATATCCTAAATAAAAAGGAATATTCTAAGAGAAAGAGTGCAAAAAGGGCCCACAAGAGCTGAAAATGTGGAGCTTCAACTTGCTGTCCAGGCGCATCTACGCCCTCACCTGCTCACGCAGGTCAGGACCTGCAGCCGCAGGTCACCAATTCAGGTGAAGGAAGACTCCCTGGAAGGGACCTATGAAGTCCCACCTGCGAGGGCAGGTCCCCAGGTGCGTCCGGACCTCACCAAACGCAGGTGAACAACTCCAAATCACACCCTTCTCTAGTTCTAACCTTCTAGTTTCATTTTCTTGATTCGTAATCACTTCCTTTGATTCTTAACAACTAAATTTCAGCTAGTAATCACTCTACTTCGTTTTGATTAATTCTTTGTGTGTTCTATCGTTTCTTTCTTAGTTAACTTCTCTGAGTCGAGTCCTTTTTTTTCTCTTAATCGAGTCGTCCGTATGCGCTTCGTCCCTTTTTGTCAATTGTACTAAGACAATGGGTGGAGCAACCCTTGATACCATCTTGGATTCACTCCTAGGGTTACAACAAAATATGGATCAAATGATTGGACGAATGTTACCATCGAATGAGAAGTTATCAAGTATTGATGGTAGGATGGCAAACGTTGGGGATCCTTTAAAGGCCTCTAATTTAACTCCTCTACCCCATGCCCAAACTACCATCCCTACACGGGGGTTCGTTCATCAAAATTGTGCTCCAAGATCTTATGAACATGTTTCCTCATCAAATGAGAAACAAGTTCCACCCATTGTTGTTCGACCAGTCCAAATCCAATTTGACAAAGACACTTCAAACATGAGGCCTTTATTACCTACTAACCATGATACTAGCATTTTACCTAGTATCACGCCTTCTCTTATGCAGGTTCATGAACAAAAACATCTAAAGGAGGATACAAGGAGAGTGTCATATAAAGATAAACTTGAAGGCCTAACGGAGTTCTTGCCCAAGGATTCGAAACTTGGAAAGTGATGACAAGTCGACAAAAGATTTGGATTCGATGTCGAATCCTTTTCAAGAATGGGAGGATGATACAAGGCGGATTAGCTCCTATCTCTTGAGATCTATGTTTTGAGGACAACACCAAAGGATCAAAGACTTGGTCATCCTAGGAAGGCAAATATGTGTTTGGATGATAGCTTGGCACCCGAGAGGAGCTATATCCGATGATGCATTCCAAGTGCCCATCGAGCAACATCGTGTTTGAATGATAGCTTGGAGCGTAGGAGGTGCATTGTTAAAAGGGGATAATGGGCTACTTTGTCTTATTGGGTCACTTTTGGGCCCATTTTGTAATAAAGCCTATGGCTATAAATAGTTAGCTTTCCTTTTCTTTTAGGGTTAGATAATTATTGATGATGAATGTTACACTTGAGAGTGTTTATGTTAGCTTGTTGGGAGATTTCTAGATTGTGAGAAACGTCGATTGTTAGAGGTTCATTTCCTCTTTCGGTCTTCGTAAGAGATTGGTGCTTGTGGTAATTTAAAGCAAGGTCTTTGGTTTGAAATTCCTTTGTTTGTCTTTTTCTTATCATAGTGTGTCTATCTATCTATTCTTTTTACTTTCTATTTTTGTTTTCTTTGTTTTCATAGTTTCTTCGTCTTTTCGTATCCGTGTTTCCTTGTGTTCGTAGTTTCTTCATATTTTTGTATTTTGTATTATATCACTATTCACCACTAAAGAATTACCCACAGGGGTATAATCACAAATGGGTACGGCAAGGGACTCACACATAGAATCAATACTAGATGCAAAATATGCAGATACATAAGAGAATTTAGACCCAAATTCAAAAAACCCAGAAGTTGGATGATGAAAAATCAAGGCGATACCGATAATCACAACATCATAGGCCTCTACCTTAAGTATCTCAAAAAAGTATAGTACTTCCCACATTTGCTACCGGACTGAGCAACTCTTCATCCACTACCACGAGTTTTTTGAGCTCTACCTTTGGTGCACCAAGATCCACCTCTATTGCCCTATGCACCTTTTCTAATCAGAGGCACTAGTGCCGGCCAAAGCTAAAGCTATAAACTCTACTGGTGAGGACTTGACACACATCTAAGACAATCTCTAGCTAAGTGACCAAACTAATCACATACATAGCATTCTCTGATATATGAATTAGGCTGTGAGGGCTCTTAAGAACCAAAAGACCATCTATAACCTGAAGGACCAAAATGAAACCTTCAGCCTACATGACCTAATCTCATACCACTTGAAGCCTCAGAACCGGTAAAACCACTATCCGAACCCTGTAATGCTACATGAATTAGTATGTTCTGGTAACCATGAGAACCTCTACCTGAAGAATCCCTTCCTTGGGATGAATGACAACTGAAACTACCTTGTAGGCATGACCTCTTACCACTACCACCCTAAGCACTCTTGCAAATACTCTTGACTCTCTTGGAATGATCTATAATACTCTAAAAAGAGCCACCTGTACTCACTAACTGAGTTATCGCCAACTGAAGAAAAGTAGTCAACCCCTTTATAAACTTCTGATCCTCTCAGCTTCTGTAGAGATACTAGCCATAACATGCCTAGACAAAGCATGGGAACGGGCATCATACTCAGGAATAGTCATGGAGCCATGCTCCAAGTCATCAAACTCATCCCTCATCTTGTCCCGTAAGATAAAGTGTGCATACCTCTCAAAGAAAATCTCTGAAAATTAGGTTCAAGCCAAAGGAGGGGAACCTATTGGCATACAACCAACAAAAGAAATGAGATTGTGCAACCTCTCCTGACAACTAACCAAGAACTCATATGTATAATTAATAATAGCACCACTATACTTGGGAGGGGCCACTTTTATAAATCTTTTAAACCACTTCTGCTTATCTGTAGACATCACTGGACCAGGAACTACAGGCAAATCAATAAGTATGGTATGTAACACCTCAACATATGGGACTACAAAAACATCTTGTGATGCCTTGGGAGTCTAAAAACCCTAATAAGAACCTAACCTAGTGGTTGAGCACCCTTTCTCATCTGTGAACTATCTGGTGTACCCGATAGAGTACTTACCTGAGAGGTGCCATCTATGTGGCTTAAAATCTGAATTAGAACATCATGCAACAAAGTAGCAATGAAACCATAAGAGGCATGGGCTAGTTCCTCACCATCTAGCTGATAAGTTGCCTCAACATGATCAATCATTGGCACTAGAGAGACCACTCTAGCTTGTTCACTAGTTAAAGCCGCTTCTCATGCTCTACCTCTACTACAATATAGGTCGCGTGCCCTGCCTCATCCCCTGACTGGGACCCTTACAACGGGTGCTAGCTCAGTATCACCAACAACTCCTGATTGAGTTCTCGCCATTAGCACAGAAAGAGTAAGATGAAAGTTTAAAATACTGAGTATGAACAACGCGCACGATAAGGAATTTACTATAGAAGTTTCTTGAAAATGTCCCATAATATCCTAAAGATATATACGTATGACAACGTATCAATCTGTGGGACTTTATTAGAACTTTTTGCTCTTTACTCATGAGACTGTTAAACCTAGCACTCTGATACCAATTTGTTATGGCCTAGAATTCGAGGTCATTATGGCACCTACCTCGACCAACCTTGGTTGGTGAGCCCAACTTCAAAAGAGTATAAATAACAAGAAGAGGATAAATAATAAGAAAAACATGAGAATTTAGAATAAAATTAATCAAATATGATAACAATGCAAATATCTAAATAATACAACTCAAATCCCCAACAATCTGAATAACAGCTGTCGTTGAAATAAAGTAATGACATGAGAGAACTAGATGAAGCCGGGACCAGACTCTGGATGGAGAGCTCACCTTGACTTCAAAATCCCAAAGCTGGATGAAATCACGATCCATGTGTAGCACTCGAAGTTTGGAGTTGACCCTCTTTATACTTTGATTCCCGAGAAAGCTCTAAGTGAACCTCGGGTTTCTGATATAAACGCACTTCAAAAATCTACTCCAAAAATAAAAAGGGTAAACTTGGAATTTTAATAAAGAATCATATTACCCAACTTTAAGGGTTCTAAATATGGAATTCCATCAAAAATCGGGTTGAAATTGGATTAGAAATCATCGAAATACTTATTTTACACTTTACCGGGTAAAATCCAAAATCTCAAGAATAAAATCTATGTTTTGAACATGATTATGCAATATAATAAATGGGTATTGATTAAAAATAGTCATAGAAGCTTACCCAAATCGAGTTTGATGAAAACAGCTCTTGAAATCGCCTAAAACCGTGTTCCCCAAGCTTGAAAATGGAATTAAATGCAAAAAAAGGTTTAAATATTGTTCGGGTGAACAGTACCTTCTTCGCGTACGTGGTCAACCCCTCATATTAATGAAGGCTACCAACCCGGACCAACCGCAAACGTTGTGGATTGGTTGGGAATGCAAAGAAGGGGTAAATTGACCCGAACCAGCTTACTCTTCGTGAATACGGTCCTACTATCGCGTTGGCAAAAAAGAATAATTTCCTTCAGTGCGACCGCGACGACAGGGCCACAAACGCGAAGAAGGCCTAGCTCCTGCACCAACTATGGTTTAAGGCTTAAGATCTCTCCAAAAAGACCCTTGGGATTCATTTGAGGGCCCACATAAATAAACCAATAATGCTACTATGCTAATTTTGATGTTTCATACTCAACGGAACCATCAGATTTACCAAAAGAGGGTGTTATCAACAATTTTCACTCTCGGAAACCCCTTAGGTCAAGTAAACTAGTTTCTCGCTCAAACACTCAAAAATCATAATAGGGCCTTGGTACCTGAACCAACCACTCTACTAACCCAAAATTGGCATTTCAGATCTTATAAAACTGACATAATTACCATCCGACGCTCGGATCACAAAATATTGATCAAAGTCGACTATGTCACTTTAAAGGATACTCAAAATCTCACTAAATTAAATCATTCCCGAATGCTTTGGGGACCGTTCCAACCATCCACATAACTCATAAATGATATAAAGCAACAATGAAGAAGGGAAAAATAATCATAACACAAAAAAAGTTTAAAATCACCACGAGGGTTGCTACACTTAAACCTAACCTCTAAACCTTTGCCTCGTATGCAATTTATACCATACACAATCTCTTAGAGCAAAGTCTATAAGGGAGTAAACTGTAGCCTACCTCAAAGCAAAACAGCAGCCTTGGACCAACCACGAGCTTAGAAAGATGTCGCGCTATCTTAATCATAAAATTCATGTCAATAAGAGTAAAACAAGACCCATATTATAATTAAGAAATTCGGGTCCAAGACTAGGTAAAATACTGACCCTCGGGACCCATTGACGAAAACCAAGAATAAAAAAGCAAGTTTCTTCCCTAAAGGGTAAGAAACCGATGCCTAGAAGTTGGGCAAAGATGAATTTGGATTCTCACCTCAATTGCTCCAAATATCTCACTTGGTCAAAGAAGAAAACCAAGAATTTAACCAACGAATAGCGGATAAAAGATGGAATTGACAATGGAAAAGAGGATACATCGCAATTTCGAAGGAAAGGAGCTTACCTCATGAAAAATCCTCCAAGAACTGACCAAACACACCTTTAACCGAGCTCCCTACTTAGCATAAAAAGGTTAAGTGTTTGGAGAAGAAGAAATTAAATAACCGGTGATCTCCACTTAAGTGGAGATTTCATTGCATAAGTGGCTTCGCTTAAGCGGAAGCCACTTAATAGGCAAACCTTCACAAAAGTGGAGGAATAAGCGGCCTCGTTGAAGTGGTAAAGGCTCCACTTAAGAGAGAGGCGCTGACATCAGCAGCCTCCGCTTAAGCGGCTGCACCAGAAAATTAGGCACCAAGGAAATTCCTAAATTAGAGTTTCATCCGAATGGGACCTCGGGATTCATTCGAAACCCCGCGCATGCAAATGAAATATGCTACCCTACTAGAAATGGAATTTTGGACTAAACCAAATCGATGAAAATCCCAACGGAGGTCGTTTCAACAAAATGTGGGACCCCACCCACTTTTTATATTTTAACTAAATTCCACCCAATAGCCCAAAATGAGCCCAAAAACCTCGGGACCCGAACCAAGGGTCTCTCAAGCCAAATATCCATGTTTCGGACCTAACAAAACTATCATAATTTCCATTCGAGGCCATTTACTAGAAGTTTTGGCACTAAATACCAATTTCTCAACTTTAAAAGCTCCAAATAGAGAAATTGACTAAAAACCCAAACAAACAGTCTGAGAACCGCATCACTATCCCAGCAAGTCACAAATGACTTGGGGTCGCTATAGGAAAGCTCAAAACATGTAAAAAAAAAACACTAAAATGAAGAAAATGACCTGTAGGTCATTACAACAAGCCTCTATAGAATTTATTACAAGTTTGAAAGGCTCAAAAGTCAATAAAGGAAAGCAAAAATAAATAAACATAGTGGAGACATGAGCATTCTACATATCATCTAAATAGCTTGTCACGACCCTAGTCAACACCCTAGATGTAACCGGCACACGGAACCATAATTATCTCGAGTGAACCACCTGATCTGGCATAAAACTTGAACATGTACAAAAAAAAAATGTCGAAGCTACGAGAACTAAAGTATGAGCGGAACTTATGTAATAAATTTAAATAAAATAAATTGTTTTAATAACTAAAATATGACATGAATTCATTTAGAACTAATTACAACTAAACTGACTAACTGTATATAAAGCCTCTACTAACATACTAAATACAGTTCGTCGAAACAAGTCTGCAGGCTACCTTAATGTAAGCAAAGTGACTATAGGCTGAACTTAAAGTCGATGATCATATCTAAGTCCTCTGGATGCAAAAAGGGCTCACCACAAGATTAATGTTCAAGGCTAATGAAATGTCTAACTACGAGCCTGAGTCTAAACACTGGAATCTACATCATGAAATGATGTAGAACAAAAGTAGCGTCTATACAATTGAATATATTGGTACGCAAGATATATAAATAAAAAATTGAAGATATAGGTACACCATACCTAAAATGTTTTAAAGTTGAGCATGATCAATAGATAAGCAGAATCTCAATAAAAAGGGTTTAAGCTGGGACATGTACTAAAACTTATAAGCTGAAATATAGTAATTGAGTAACTAAAACTAGGAAATACTTAAAACGATATACAAATCATTATAAAGTGCTTTTAGAAAACTGGTGGACTGAAGTCATAAATCATACTTTAAGGATTCTTCTTAAAACTAAAACTAAGTAGCTAAAAATTTATGTACTAAAACTAAATAACTGAATAACTAAATCATAAGCTGAACTGACATTCTGAAATCATAAAATGATGTCACGAACCAAAATAGGGACAGTGATGGCACCTGTCATACCCTCCGGTACAAGTAAGGCTATCCCAACCCAAACATGATTATCAAAGTAAAACAGATTCGGAAGAAGTAAGAAATGGAAATGAGTTTGTGCCCTTACATGATTATCAATGTAAAACTAACCATATTATTCTTCTAAGATGTTTTAAAGTAAGAAGAATGGTTTCCAAAAGAGGTAAAATGGCTAAAACACCCTTAAAATAAAGAGAATTGGGGAAAGTTTCATCTAGAAAGGGGGTCTATGCAGACTCATTGTGCAGGACCTGACTCCATGGTGCGGATCCCATCGTGCTGCTTGAGCCCTGTTGCATGCTGCCCATCATGCTCTATGGACAGTGACTTACTAAAATTCTCATAACCTTTTTCTCTGGACTCATATTGATAAACAGTCACTAGAGTTGAAAAGAAGACTTAAATATCTTTAATTTGGTGGGTAGTAGGTCACATAAATCCTCATATTATTGGAGGAATTCAATTTTTAAGTTGACCCAAGTAGAAACTTGTATCAAAAACTTTATCGGTAGAAAAGCTTTCAACTCAACTTGTGATAGGGGTTTCTTATAACCTTAACTCATATCCAATACACTTCCTACGTTGGGGATTGACCATTATACATAGGTATAATAAAAATTCAATGGGTTTGATTCTAACTACATACACAAAAAGGTTCAAATCTTAGCTTGAAAGTTTGAGGTATTACAATATCTCCCCTTTGGAATCATTCGTCCTCAAATGATGGTCTTAGTACGAAGGAAAATATATGAACTGAAATGAATTGATTTCTATTGACTGTCTAGAACTCTGATCATTAATATGGGTTGAACTATACTAACAACAAGGTCTTGAAAATTACCTACTAAGGAATGCAAAACCACAAGTTATAAACACAAGAACATCACAGCAAGATCATGAAGCATGAGTCTACAGAATCAAAAGGCGCATAGACTACATAGGACATGGGCTTGAATATAGGATCGACTAAATCTAACGTTACATGAGAAGATCAAGGGTGCATTGGACATTGGAATAGAAGTATTTCCACTTTAAATGATACGACTGAAAGCCCTTAAGCTTAGCAACACTTATCAACTATGCTCCTTCTTTCAAAAGGTACACTTTATTATTTACAACCTATAATTCTCATGCAAACATATAACCACTAGAGGCTGAGTCTAACTTCATTTTGTCACTACGTTCAAGACTAACTCTAAGGTTTCATTCCCAAGAATACTATTTCGTCATACCACTTTAATCAAGTAACTTCAAGATCTAATCTAGGAGCCACTAGTCTCATAATTCAATGGTTCACATGCATATCAATAGATCAACATGACATTCAAACCTATCATTAGAATCACTTCATGGCTCTTTGGAAACCAAACTATCTAAGAACCTTCTCATGCACTCCTAAAATTAGATACTTCAAGAACTTCTACACAGAGTCACACCATATATCCCCCTTCTAACTATTTCACATAAATCCGTATCTCGCTCTTACTTTACACTTATAAACTTAGATAGAAATGGCACATCACTGTCATATCCCTCTTGGTTCAAAAGCCGCTATCCTAGGTCTACGGACCTATTCTCTAAACTAAGTTATAATAAAAACACCATGCATGGTGGGGGATCACTATACACACTAATGCTTAAACTTTTCCTGAAGACTACATCTAAATATACTAGAATTCTTGCTAGAACTTCTTTCAGAGACACCTCTTAACTTCCTCTTTACCTCTAAGGATATCAAAATAGGATTCATACTCTTACTATCATACTAGAAGCATACCCCCAATTCTCTAGCCACCCAATTAAAAGAATTAAAACTTGTACTAAGAGTCTCGACATCATCTATTTGTAATCCCCTTAATTTAGCCTTAAGGATACCATTTAATACCTACCTAGCATTCTCCACACACCATATCAAGCCTACTAGATCAATTTCAACCAAACTGGCTTCATCATCCTCAAACGATCATTCTTTCCACCTCGATGATCATTCACAGTTCAAACTTAGTGTATAGTACTAAACATGGATAGCAACACAACCTCGCACATACTACAAATACTTACAGCTATAAGATAAAAATCAAGAAACATTGGTCCACTAAAAATTTAAGACATAAATAATCAACCTTAACTATACCTTCTATCTAACTTCACCTAGTAAGAACATTCTTCTTCATAACATTGCACCTCTTTCTTACTACCTCATTATAGATCTCCTTCCTAAATAGGCTTCATAACCTTGCAAAAATCTTGGGTCCTCTTTTCAACTCATCAGGTACCATCTAAATCTGCCAATTTCTTAATCACTCCATACTTCCATCGATAATATAGACTAGATTTTTATTAACACACGACATGACAGCATGGACTACTCCCTTAATTCAAGTATATTTCTTAGTCAACTTAGTCGACAATCCTTTCTCTATTAACTACCCTAAAGTTTGCACAATCTCACAATGTTGTAGACAACACTTATGGACATAGACACCCTATTATTAACTTAGTGCATACATGACACTAGATACATACTTAAACCAATCAATATTTCCACTTTTGGCATCTACACTTTTTGACTTCATATTTCTAGCTCTGAGATCATTCTACAACTTATGGCTTACAATACGCCAAATCATACTATATCTCGAGTGACAATACTACCCAAGCATTCTGAGACATACTTTCCCCTTTAAAGATGTCATCTATAATAAGGTTTCCAAAGGGGAATAAGAGCATATATACTTTTTCTCAATGCATGATTTATAAGAACAAGAACAAAGTGCATTTTTTTAAATTAACAAACATAAACGCACTAATGGGCTCCTTCTAACCCCTTGTGCAATCTCTTAGCTTCCTGATAACTTTATATGAGACTACTTCATCTATGAGAATCTAAGGTTTACTACTTCTACTGCATTAAAGATGAGGTCTAGTTAGAGGAATTAGAGCAACGCATGAATCTGCATAAGTGTTTTAGGGGATGGTGCTATTGCACTATCTAGAGTATGAAAGAATGGAAAACTTTTCATAAATGTTTGTAGTCCCTAATTTATAAAACTGGGGCCCTCATAACCATAATTGAGATCCTACTAGTACAGGTTCATCGACTTTTTATGACACTTGAACTTTGTTCTCTGATATAAAGTTTGTCATGACCCGAATCTACACCCAAGACATTACAGGCAACAAGTGGCCTCAGTGAACCACTTTTCCTTCATAAAACCTGAACATATACAAAATAAATAATGCAAAAATTGTGAAAACTAAAGTATGAGCAGAACTTGTGTAATGGATTAAAATAAAATAAATTGTCTTAATAAACAAAACATGACATGTATTCATTTAGAACTGATTATAATTAAACTAATTGACTGTCTATGAAGCCTCTACTAACATACAGAATACTATTTGCTGGAACAAGGACACGAGCTACCTTTATAAAAACAAAACGACTATAGGCTGAACTGAAAGTTGATGACTATAACTATGTCCTCTGGATGCAAAGAGGATGCACCACAAACTGAATATGCAGGGCTAATGGAATGTCTGACCGCAAACCTGATTTTGAATGCTAGAATCTACATCATTATATAGTACAAAAGTATCATCAAATACATAGTTGAAAGGTTGTAAGGCTGAGAATGATCAATAGATAAGCAGAGTCACAATGAAAAGGATCAAAGTTGAGACATGTACTAAAACTGATTGCCTAAAATTTAGCAATTGAGTAACAAAAACTAAGAAATACGTAAAACAGTATATAAATTTTTATAGAGCATTTTTACAAAACTGGTGGCTTGATGCCATAAATCATACCTACCTGGGTTCCAAGCTGCTGCAACAAGTAAGCTATATTACGGATGATATTCCTTCTTCTTCACATTTCCAAAGGCTAAATCATCTAATAAATAACAAGTATAAGAGTAATGAATCAATTACTCTTCAAATAAATAACTCTGGGAATTCAAACCCACTATTATACCCTCATTTATGGTGTATAACAATACTCAAGTGTAAATTAACCTCTAACTAGATCTATCATGCTCAACCCATCTCCATTAATGGAGTTTTAAAGATAAAGGTCCCATCTTTATAGAATTTAAGGTCCCCAGCCATCAAAATTCATGTTTTTAAACCACAATTTCATACTAGGAAGAGTTAATTTACAATATAAAATCAATTCTAGGTGAAAATATTCATACCCATAGGTTTTCCCTATAATTTCATGAACCTAGGGTTCTAAACCACAATAATTTCACCATAATTCCCCATTCTAATGATTCTAGAAGAAGAACATATTAATCGATGTTAAAAAGGAGTAAAAATCTTACCTCAACGAAGGATTTCCACCCCAACCATGAGAAAATCACCAATTTAGGGCTTGGGAACAAATATTTATGTTTTGGGGCTAGAACCCATTAAAACCAACCTTAAATATTGTCCCATTACCACTGCAGAAGTTAGATTACCATTGCAGCGGTACCACTGCGGCTATTAACATCTTAACCCGGATAGTTTTTAGTAAAACGGTCATAACTTTTTATTCTGAAGGAGGATTAACAAACAGCTGGAGGCGTTGGAAAGAAGACTCAAAGATATTTCATTTGGTGGGTATTTGGCTCCATAACTCTTTATATTCTAGGAGACATACTTGTTTGAAGTTGACCCTAGTTTAAACATAGCTCAAAACTCAATCGGTAAGAACACTTTCAACTTAACCTTGTGCTAGGGGTATTGTATGATCTTAGTACATGTCCAATACACTTCCATACTAAAAATTTAGTCCTATAACTTACGATGACAGAGGTTACTATGATTTTTCCACATATATATTCAGTAACGACGGAATAGGTCGTTACATTAGATACCAATTTACCCACCATTCATTCCCGAATGGTCATTGGTGGAAAGGATAGTTTTTAGCATGATTCTTGGAGTTCAATATACAAAATGGATAAGAAACTAATCTAATCTTCCATTAATTTCTAATACAATTTGATAACACTTACCTAGCCTCCATTCCATAATAACGCCAACCAGCCTACACACCACAGACCACTAAGCATTAGGCACTAAGCATGATCACCATAACTCAAGGAATATGATTTGTAATAATATTTATGTAATCGGTCATCTACAGTACCTAGAACACCACACGATATTACAGCGTACAAATATTTAGGACGATAGCAGAGATAGCAGGGGTTGAAACTGTATACTGCTGCAATGGCAATTTTACCGATGCAACGGTGAATTTTCCGCTGCAGTGACCCAAGGCAGTAACTTTGGACTTGGTCCCAGTTCAGGATATTTCACTTCACACTTCTGGGAATGTGACATTACAAAATAACCCTTTTAAGTCAATTTCTCTAAACGGAGTTCTACAAACTTATTTTACACGCCAAAAGTTTCTACCAGTTCCTAAACTTGTCCTCTAACCCGTTAACCACTAAAATACAAAAATCAACACACCATGATCCACCATTCAACACTAATTCAGACAACGCCAAGTTTTTAACCAAAACCACACTACTCTAAGGTTGTTATCCTTATACTAGGAAAAAGTTTAGTGGGGTACTTACACCCTAAACAATGCAATAACAAAAAAACACCACCAACACACGACTATGGATTTTCACTATCACATATATTCTCCACCATAATTCACATTAGTTTATTTAACCCTCAACATACCTCAAGCCCTCAAGAAGTAATACCAACCAACTATTATTATGTAACAACGAGAGGTATATGAATATACCAAAACTCATCTAATAACTCTACTTCCTCGATCAACCCTGCAACTAAAGATCACCAACAAAAATCATGCTAACTTATTTCACCAACCTTATTAACTCAACTACAATACATTCAAGGGATACTATCCACCGATAATTATTCCCATACACTAAGCACTTACGCAATATCAATCCATAATCAGCCAACTATAAGGTCAGTCTAGTAGCCCTGCCTCCTCACTAAGCCTATGAACATTATTCAACTATTACTTTATTCGCATCCTTAAAACTAACCCATTATATTCATTTATATCCACCAAGGGTTTTGTACAACCGATTAGTCTACATTTAGGACATCAATGCCCTTACCCTTATAAGATCATCCCAGTCACTTTAACCAAATAAGCAACATAATTGTCAATCACACAGATAAGGTTCACCTTACCCATAGCAAGTAAAACCATTATTATCATCTCCCCTTATCATATTATAGGAAGCAATCAATTTTGTATACCTAGTCTATTTACCTTGCATTAGTGATATCAACTACATAATTTACCTTAAGTAATTACTTATTAAGGCACCATTAGCAAGTCAACTTATTAATTGGGATTATTCTCACAAGGATGACACAATAGCACTTCAGGCTCAAATATAATCATCAAAGATCGGACCATACAAGGATCCCAGGATAATTATTATTAATCGGACCACACAAGGATCCCAAATATCACTAACAAAACAAGACCACACAAAGATCTCAGATATTTTTATCATCAATAATCAGACCATTCAGGGATATCCAAGTATATCGTCAAGGGCCAAATTAAAATCAAGGCATATTTAAAATCATGGAAAATCAATACATACCTCAAATCACAGAAATAAAGACATACCTCAAAATCAAACCCATACTTTACGATTCCCAGATATTCTACTACAACCTCTTATCTCATATTACTTTTAATAATCATTTGCACTTAAAAAGTATGGCAATCAAACAACTAAGTAATAGTATGATCAAACAATAACTATTAATACAAGTAATACACATCGCATTATATCATACCACAGTAAAAAAACATTTAAAGAACAAGTATTTTAACACAATATCAAGTGAATTTCACAACATAACAATTTAACCCCTATACTTCTTATTGGCCTCTACTGGTTGGAATGCCCTGTTCTAATCTTTAAATGTTAAAAGATACCAATTGGGGCTAACCTATCCTAATTGTGATGGTTGAGATACCAATTGAATTATGCTAGATACCAATTGGACTCAACTCAGGGAGACAACACTGAAATAGCATGATAGAAAAGAAGAAAGTGAAACTGAATTCCTAGATGCCTTAAAGCTTCCTACAGATTTGATGTGGATGTCAACAGAACAATCCGTAGGACTCTACTAGATATTTGCTCTTGTACTGGGAGATCGGTAACCTAGGAACTAATACCATCTTGTCACGACCCAAGCCACGGATCATGCGGGCACCTACCTAACTCTATCCTAGATAGGAGAACCCTTACTACCCAATCATTCAATCATTGCGGAAGGTATTTAAAATAGCCTCAAGTATAAATAATTAAATAACCCTTCTATTCAAAACAAAACTTTACAAAAAGTATATTGCAGAAATTCTACTAAACAACTTCCCAGAACCTAGTCTAAATTGGTATAAGAGCACTAAACAAATAAAGGAATGACCCGAGACACAACATCCATATAGGACGAACGTCGCTCTACCTATAGAAACTCTAACTGACATGCAACATGGCTATATCCCCAAATAAAGATATAGTAAGTGTAGTATCAGTACGACCACACATACTGGTAGGTATCATCGATCGACTAGGGTTAGAAACATATAACAACATCTGGCAAACAAGAAAGATCATGACAAGCATATAGGCTTAATAATTGAGCATACTTAACTTACATCTACTTCAAACCTTATCGCCTTTCTTTTATTTAAAAAATATTAATTTACCTTTAGGGCATGACTAACTAACTACCTTTCATGAATTAACCTAACCCTCAATTCTTACGCACTTATCTTATTATAGCAACTCTATATACTTTTCTCTCTCATTAATCTTCTTTCGTGACAATTCTTACTTCCTATTATACTACCATCAACCATTGGGATTGCAACAACCAAGACAATTACTAGCTTCAATAAATTTACAAGCAAGGCACTATAATATACATCAAGTTTGCAACTCTAACACACGGGAGCAATATTTTTACATAATTTAGGATGTACCTTATATTCACACTTTGCTACCATGCCAAATCATAACCATCAACATAACCGGTACACTTAAGGAACTACGGTATCACAATAAATAACTGGTCCACACAAGGAACCATGACATATCATCAACATAACTCAGTCCACTCAAGGAATCATCAACCATATATAAATATAAATGTACATTTAATGCATATGAATGTAAGATATATGCATCATCTCTTTCTCTTCTCAATCTTATTAATATCATTCTCAACATCATGAACCTCATGATTTCAATATCAACATCATCTTCATTAATATCATCAACAACATCATGAACATCATGATCTTGGTATCATCATCATTATCATCACCTCATTATCACCAATATATATGAAATGCAAATGCATGATGCAATCAATAATTATAAGCAATGCCTGAAGGCGAATCACAACCATCCAATTGAAATCAGATACAAGCAACAACAATTAAAATAGAACTTACAATTAATGACAACCAAGTAAATATAGTCAATAATCACCAGTTCATCATTTTAGATAACAATAAATGTCCACTAACACATGAAATCACAAGTATGCCCGAAGGCCAATTCACCACTTGCTCAATTGAGCATTATCAAACATCATCATCAATCACAAACATGTCTAAAGACCAATCAATCAAATATCCCTTTTAGGAGTGCACATTCTATCAGGACGGATATCTACACTCTAATTCATCATCCTAATTCATACACCAATCTAAATCTCTTTTATTCATACTACACCGTAAATTCAGTTACTAACTATTAACCCTTACACTTAAGTCATAACTAAGTTCAAGGCACTATCCTCTTTAGCTGATTATTCAACCACTTGACTCTGTTCAACTTATAATTCTAGCTGGAGTCGTCCACCTTTACACATCTTACTTTCTAACACTTAGCAAAACTTAACTTTAGGTTTTTAAGTTATGTCATCAGCTCTACTTATCATAATTAATCCTCCTAACTATCTTCTAGCAGGAATAACTCATACTTCAATTATACCCAACATCATATTCACTCTTTTCCAGGTATTAAAGACTAGCTCTATAGATTAGAAGGTAACCTAATATTTCTATTAGTATTTATATTCATATATTAACGCTATAAATTATAAAGTAAGTCATACAATACAAACACCCATCAAGGGATCTATACAAAACACAATAACATACAATATAGTATTCCCATAAGCTACTACAGAATAAACGCCACTGTATCTATAGAAACTCTAACTGACCCGCAACATGGCTATATTCCCAAATGGATATATAGTAAGTGTAGTATCAATACAACCACACGTATTGGTAAGTATCATCGGCCGACCAGGATTAGAAATAGATAATAACATATAGAAAACAAGAATGATTATGATTAGCATACATGTTTAATAATTAAGAATACGTAACTTACTTCGACTTCCAACCTTATCGCCATTCTTTTATTTAATCAATATTAATTTACCCTTAGTCCATGACTAACTAACTACCTTTCATGAATTAATCTAACCCTCAATTCTTACGCACTTACCTTATTACAGCAACTCTATATACTTTTCTCTCTCTCATTAATCTTATTTCGTGACAATCTTTACTCCCTATTATACTACCATTAACCATCAAGATTGCAACAACCAAGACAATTACTAGCCTCAATAACTTTACAAGCAAGGACACTACAATATACATCAAGTTTACAACTCTAACATACGAGAGCAATATTTATACATAATTCAGGTCATATCTTATATTCACACATTGCTACCATACCAAATCATATCCATCAACATAATCGGTCCACTCAAGGAACCACGGTATCTCATTAAATAACTAGTCCACACAAGAAACCATGACATATCATCAACATAACTCTGTCCACTCAAGAAACCACGGTATCTCATCAAATAACTGGTCCACACAAGAAACTATGACATATTGTCAACATAACTTAGTCCACTCAAGGAACCATAAACCACATATAAATATAAATATACATTCAATGCATATGAATGAAAGTATGAATGCAAGATATGTGCATCATTTCTCGACATCATGAACCTCATGATTTCAATATCAACTTCATCATTATCAATGTCATCAACAACATCATGAACATCAAGATCTTGATATCACCATCATTATCATCAACTAATCATCACTAATATGTATAAAATGTAAATACAGGATGCAATTAATAATTATAAGCAATGCCTAAAGGCGAATCAAAACCACCTAATTAAAATCAGATGCAAGCAAGACCGATCAAAATAGAACATACAATTAATGAAAACCAAGTAAATACAGTCAATAATCACCAGTTCATCATTTCAGATAACAATGAATATCCACTAACATATGAAATCACAAGTATGCCGAAGGCCAATTCACCACTATCTCAATTGAGCATTATCAAACACCATCATCAATCACAAACATTTCCAAAGACCAATCAATTAATTATCCCTTTTAAGAGTGCACATTCCATCAGGATTGATATCTCTACTCTAATTCATCATCCTAATTCATTTACCAATCTAACTCTCTTTAATGCATATTGCCCTAGTAAATTCAGTTACTAACTAGTAACCCTTACACTCAAGTCATAGTTAAGTTCAAGGCACTATCCCCTTTAGTTGATTATTCAACCACTCGGCTTTATTCAACTTACAATTTTAGTTGGAGTCATCCACCATTACATATCTTACTTTCTAGCACTTAGCAAAACATAACTTTAGGTTCTTAAGTTATATCATCACCTCATTTTATCATAATCAATCCTCCTAATTATCTTCTAGCAGGAATACCTCATATTTCAATTATGCCCAACATCAGATTCACTCATTTTCAGGTATTAAAGACTAGCACTATAGATTAGAAGGTCACCTAATCTTTCTATTAGTATTCATCATCATATACTAATGCGATAAATCATCAAGTAAGTCATACATCACAAACACCCATCAAGGGATCCATACGAAATACAATAACATACAATTATAGCATTATTACATATTTCCATGTTTTATCCATCCTGACTCTGTGCCCATAGGCCTAGACATGGAATGTCCCATCCACTACAGTTATTACATGCATCTAAACCAAGTCTACTACATATAAAACCATAACCTAACTGGGCGCCAAGCTGCTGCAACAAGTAAGCTATATCACGGATGATCTTCCTTCTTCTTGACGTTTCTGAAGGCTAAATCATCTAATAAACAACAAGTATAAGAGTAATGAATCAATTACTCTTCAAATAAATACTTTGGGAATTAAAATCCACTATTCTACCCTCATTTATGGTGTATAACAATACTCAAGGGTCAATTAACCACTAACTAGCTCTATCATGCTCAACCCATCTCCATTAATGAAGTTTTAAAGATAAAGATCCTATCTTTATAGAATTTAAGTTCCCCAACCATCAAAAAAAAAAATTCAAGTTTTTGAACCACAATTTTGTACTAGAAAGAGTTAATTTATAATTTAAAATTAATTCAAGGTGAAAATACTCATACCCATATGTTTTCCCCATAATTGCATGAACCTAGGATTATGAACCAAAAGAATTTCACCATAATCCCCCATTCTAATGATTCTGGAAGAAGAACGGATTAATCAATATTAAAAAGGAGTAAAAATCTAACTTCAACAAAGGATTTCCACCCTAACCATGAGAAAATCGCCCCTCTAGGGCTTAGGAACAAAATATTTGCATTTTGGGGCTGGAACCCATCAAAACCAGCCTTAAATACTGTCTCGTTACCGCTGCAGTGGTTAGATTACGGCTGCACCGATTACGCTGCGACGATTAACTTCTCAGCTTGGACAGTATTCGTTAAAATGGTCATAACTTTTTACTCCGACAGTGGATTAACAAATGACCAAATGCTTTGGAAAGAAGGCTGAAAGATATATCATTTGGTGGGTTTTTGGCCCCATAACTCTTTTATATTCTAGGATATATACTCGTTTGAAGTTGACCCATGTTTAAACTTAGCTCGAAACTCAATCGGTAAGAACACTTTTAACTTAACCTTGTGCTAGGAGTATTGTATGTCCTTAGTACATATCCAATGCACTCCCATACTAAAGAATTAGATCTATAACTTATGATGACAGAGGTTATTATGATTTTGCCACATATATTTTCAGTAACGATGGAACGGATCGTTACAAGCAGAACCCTAACATAATGTTTATTGAGGATTTCGAGTGTTGAAGTTTGGGAGAGAATGACAGAGGTTTTGATTCTATAAATGGAGAAGGGAAAAATAGTCCCCTCATTGTACTTTTGGTCCAAATATACCCTTTTAGTTATACTTTGGGCCCAATTGTACTCCTATACTATTAGAAATAATTTAAATATACCCCTCGTTATACTTTCAGTCGAAATATACCCCTTCAAACATACTTTGGATCCAAATATACCCCTCCCATTTTATTTTCAGTCCAATTATATCCCTCATTATACTTTTATGTTGATTTAACCCCCCTACCCCACTTTTTTATAAAAGTGATTTACCCTATTTTTTTACAAATAGATATGTGATGAGCTTCAAAATAAAAATAACTCATCACCAAATGTAAATATTTGTGTGTTTCACTTTAAAAACTCACACATTTAATCCATCCCCGAGCCACTCCCTCAGCTCACACAAAAATAATACATCCCCGACCCACTCCCTTAGCTCACACAAAAATAATACACATATTTACAATTTATACTCCTATCATCTAAACATTCCTTGGTCTCACAGCGGATAAACTTCTTTATAGGGAATTTTTGGAGTTTCGAAATATAAGAAAAATCATTTTCTTTCTGCCGTCATCTTTTGGTCTAATATCATATCTTAAAACTTATATTTGAAATAATCAGCTAAGGAAGATTACCATGTATAAATGCAGGGGGGAAAATTCTATATATGATAAACGAATCATTATTGTCAACGAAAAAGAAAAAGGTGGTGAAAAAACTTTAAAGAGTTAGGATTCATGATAAGTGAATCATTAAAAAAGAGAAGAAAAATAAATGGAAGATGACAAGAAAAAAAAAAGAACTTAAAGAGGAAGGAATTGAGATGGTTTAAATAGGTGGGTGTCAAAAATAAGGATAAATTAGCATTAGACCCTAATTATATCGAAAAGGGCATATTTGGACTGAAAGTACAATGAGGGATATATTTAAACTATAAATCTACTGATATATAGGTATATTTGGATACAGAGTATAAAGAAAAAGGTATATTTGGGCCGAAATTATAACGAGGGGTATATTTAAACTATTTCTAATAGTACAGGGTCTTCGTTCTATAAAAGTAACCATCTAATTCTTCTAAGACGTTTTAAAGTAAAAAAAAAGGACAGTTTCCAAAGAGGTTAAATGACTAAAACACCCTTAAAATAAGAGAATTGGAGAAAATTTTGTCTACAAAGGGGGTCCGTGCTGCGAGGCTTATCACATAGGATCTGGCTCCATGGCGCGTGGCCAATTGTTTGGCTAGAGCCTAGTGGTGTTCTGCCCATCGTGCCCTGTGGGCAGTGCCTCGCTAAAATATCCATAACTTTTTGCTTCAGACTCGGATTGATGAACAGTCAATGGCGTTGGAAGGAAGACTTAAAAACTATTAATTTTATGGGTAATGGATCACGTAACTGCTCATATTCTAGGAGGAATTCCTGTTTGAAGTTGACCCAAGTAGAAACTTATATGAAAACTTGATCGGTAGAGAAGCTTTCAACCCAACTTTGTGTTAGGAGTTTCTTATGACTTTAAATCACATCCAATACACTTCCTACACTTGAGGATTGACCTTTATACCTAGGTAAAATAAAAATTCAATAAGTTTAAGTCTAACTACATACATATCATGATTCAAATATTAGCTCAAAAGTTTAAGGTGTACACAGCTACCTCGATGACTCCACTCCATACGATTAGTAAATCAACGACTAAGTGCACTTGACTCCGAACCTACACAACAAGAGGCAGAAATAACAAGCTTGAATTCTAATCCAATCCATATGTACTCATTACCACCATAGACTAATCCTAATTTGAGTGATGTCGGCTCTATATAGCTTAAAGATGTACTTAATCAATACATGGATGTAGAACTAAATAAACACAAAGGATTAATGATCTAGAAATAATTCAATATACACAAAAACAAACTACCAGATAATGTCAGATAATCATCGGCTATATTTCACATTGCTTAAGCACATAATCATCAAGTAAAACATTGTAACAATCTAAGTAAAGAGGAATGAATAAATGAATATAATCTATATATTGTGTATGCATCTGTTGCTCTATATAGCTAGATAAAACTCATGGGGGATTCATTAGGTCCATATACAGGGTAGGCATGCCACTCCCATCAATATAATATTAGGCAGGCATGCAACTCAGATCCACATAATATTGGGTAGGCGTGCCACTTTGATACACATAATATTGAGTAGGAATGTCACTCTAGACCATATAATATTGGGCAGGCGTGCCACTCTGATCCCCATGAAATGCAATACATGATGTGTAGGCGTAAAACCCTAATCCCAAATAATAAGTGCAATTTTAAGCAATGCATTTCATATCATGCATCCACTTGATTATTAGAGCAAGTTTCCATTTTCTCAACTTCAGAGTCAACATAGACACTCTTTATTATTTCATAGATAACTAGGTTCTCAAAGAGGAGTAAAACCATCAGCTAGCATGTTCAATAAGTCAATCAATGCTAGCAAATTATGGAAAATAGTCTAAGAAATTCAATTTGATTATTCAAACTCTTAACATAACACTGGTACCCGCAAAGATGCTCGTTATCTTACCTATACCGTACCCCTATTTTCGCATTAGCTTATACAAATAATTAGCACATAAATACTTTGAAAAAGAATAAAAGAAACTTAAACAAAACCTAGAAGGTTAAATCAAAGCCTTTCCCTTACATAATCTTCCAAATGAATTCACTCTAATCAAATATGTATTCTACATAAGAAAATGAAATCATAGACACTCATATTGATATAATTTTATTTTGGATCCAAAATGTTAACTTCGACTTCAAAAGGGAAAAATTGAAATTGTATTTGTTGGAATATGATGGTTTTAAAGACTGACAATGCAGTGGAACAGATGCAAGAAAAAGGTAGATTCGCCTGGTCCACCAGCATAAATTCAACCTGCGTTTGAGATGTTGATGATCGTTGACTTTGAATACAAGCAACACAAGTTAAGAAAAGTTATGATGTTGAATTGAAACACAATTTCCTTCTTACAAAAGGATACCAAAAATGATGAATCTATGTAAGGAAAGGAATTTAAAAAAAAAAGCGGCAAAGGTATCCAAATAGGAATGGGATTCCTCAAAGGAGTTTCCAAAAAGGAATAGGATTCCTTAGAAAGAACAGCAAGCCAACTTAAAGGAAGCAAGTATATACATCTATAAATACCCAAGAAATTCCACAATGTCATTTGTGCACTTACAGAGAGAGAAAAAGGCTGAACACAATCAAATTAAGAGAGTTCATATTTGAGAGAGCTCTGATTGAAGATCAAAGTGCTGCCAATACAAAGAAACAGATTGATAAACATATTCCATAGGATTAAGCTTTATAGTTCATGAGCTAGTTTCGATGTATTGTTCTTATTGAGTTGTAATTTATTATTTTCCTAGATTTGTTTTTTAGGAACAATATTGAGATGATTAACTTCAAGTTGGGATAACTTAAAGTGGGTTCAACAATCAAAATAATCCCTTGTTGTTGAGGTATGGTAATTAGAGTTTATAATTCCTAGTTGTTAGGAGTTAGTCATCAAGTTGGGATAACTAGAAGACTTGGGAACACAAGCCTTGGGAGGTTTGTAGGTTGTTAGGAATAAAAGTTTATAATTCCTTAGGTTACAAAGTTTGTAGTCGTTGTTTGAGTGGCTCATTGTTTTAGTGAAATTGGATTAAATACTGTAGAGGTACAGGTCATGGTTTTTTTCTCCTATTTTGAGCTGGGTGTTTTCCACGTAAAATATTGTGTTCTTATTTTACTGCTTTCATCACGTTAGTGGAACACGTTGGGTAACCTATTTCATCCATAGAAAATAATGGTCTACAAATATCTAAAATACTAGGGAATGTAGAATATCAATTGGTATCAGAGCAGGTTATCTTTTGAAGGCTAACAACTTAAGATAGGATTAGAATGAATTTTGAACCATCACTCAAACACAGTGAGGGACAAAACATTAATAGGCCTCCATTTTTCAATGGAAAATACTACTCAGGTTGGAAAGAAAGGATGAAAGATTTTTTACAAGTTGTGGACTACGAACTCTAAATCAGGGTCATTAATGGACCTCAATATCCCATGAAGAAGGACGGTGAAAACAATGATGTATTTAAAGAACAGAATTAGTATGATGAAGTTGACCTCAAGATGCTTGGAAAGAGTGCAAAAGCCAAATATATTCTTATTTGCAGACTTGGACTGGTTGTACCTCCGCAAAATAAATTTGGGACACTCTTGTGGACATGTATGAGAAGAATATGAAAAACCTCAAAAGGAAGGAGGGAACTATGGATAAGTCACCAGCAGTAAATGAGTCTGATAACGAAGGACCATATTTGAATGATAAAAGGCTTGCTAAGAACAGCAAAAGGTTGTTTAAGAAAAGAAAGAGGTAGGACAAGAAAGGAACAAGTAGTAGGAGTTGTTCCATCCATAATTCTCAAGATGGTTGCTTCAACTATGAAAATATAGATCATATGATCAAGGATTGTCCATTGTGGGAAATTGAGTGGAAAAAGGAAAAAGCTGAAAAAACATTGAAGCTAAAAGAGAAATCTGACTCCAAAAAGAAGGAATCATTTTCTATGATGGTTGTATGGGGATCAAGCTCAGAAGAATTTGATGATGATGGAGTTTATGAAACTGTACTTATGGCAATTGGAGATTCAGATATAGAAGAAAAAGAAGCCAACTTCGAGGCAAGTATTCTTTGTTCTAAAAAACAAGTTGCATCTATATTGATATTGAAAAAGGAAAAAGTGTTATCGAAAATGAGAACTGCACTCTGAAGGAACAGGTTAACCAACATGTTCAACCATCCTGGATTTAAAGTCTGAAATTATCAAGCTTACTGTGACTGACAAAGGAAAAAATGATGTCAGTGATGATTATCAAAGAATTAAGTCTGGACTTAAACAAAGGAAAGATAAATTGTTTCTTGAAAGATGAATTGTTTTTTGAAAGAGAAAAGGTTAGAACTTTTAATCAAGAAAACTCTAGGTTAAATCTAGATCTAGAAAGAACTAATTGGTGGACTCAATCCTCAAGAATTATAAATCATCTAAGCAGCAGAACCTACAGTCAAAAGGCTGGACTGGGATTTCACAAAGAAACTACTCCCATAGAGGATCTACGTTATATTTGTGGAAAGCTAGGAGATCTTACCACTGAGTGTTTTAAAGGCAATGAAGATATGAAAAGAAATATTAAGTTTGTTAAAGGAAAAATTTCAAACCGGTCAAAAGAAACAAGTTCACTCCTCCTGAGAAGAACAAGTTCAAAATTGTGAAAAGAACTTGGTTCGTATCTACTAAAAATAGCACAGCTACTCCTATCAAAAGAAATAGGTACACCAACCTGTTGCCAGCATAGGCTAGAAGAAACTTGATTTACCCCTTTGATCATAAGAAAGGACCCAAGCTTGTCTAGGTTCCTAAATCTAATCTCTAAACTGTTTTACATGTTAGAGTGAAAGGTGGCGAGCGACATTGGTACATGGATAGTGCTTGATCAAGACACACAACTGGAGACAAACAAAAATTCCTTTCACGTACCTCATTAAAAGGAAGAGATGTATATCCTTTGGAGATGCAAAAAAAAAAAAAAGACCATTACTAGTGTAGGAAAAATTGAAAAAACTGAAAACAATATTTTGGAGGAAGTTATCATGTTGATAAGTTAAAACATAATATCTTGAACATCTCTCAACTATGTAACAAAGGCAACAAGGTGACTTTTACCTCAGTAGGGTACAAAGTCAAGAAGCTAGATACAAAAAAGTTATGCTCACTGCAGAAGGCACAAAAATGTGTTAAGGCTGACATCTTAGGAGCATCAAGATCTGATCTCACGTGTTTAAGTGTAATAGATCATGATTCTCTTCAATGCCACAAAAGACTAGGTCATGCAAGTCTGCAACAGTTAAATAGACTTGCTTCTAAGGACATAGTCATGGGGCTTCCAAAAACTAAGTTCAAAAATAACAAGACATGCACTACATGTGTAAGGGGGAAGCAGGTGAGAACTTCATTCAAGACAAAGAACTAGGATGAAGATGAAGTTGGAGATCATGCAGTGGAAAAGGTTGCACTACCTGGTCTGTTTGATGGACATACCAAGGGTACATTGACAGGGGGAACAACAGAACAAAAAGATAGTTCATCTGAGGATTCAGCTCCATCTATTGAAGAGAATGTTGAAAGTTCACAAGGACTAGTATTGAATAACTACAAGGAATCTCAGTTAATTGATAATGTTCTCATATAACTTACCTTAGGAATTACTGCAAGATCACGACACAGAAACCTATGTGCATTTAGTGTTTTCTTATCAATCCAAAATGTTCTATGTTGATGATATCATCTTTTGATCCACTAATGAAGAGATGAATCAAGAATTTGCCCAACTCATGAATGGAGAATTTGAGATGAGCATGATGAGAGAGCTCAATTTCTTTTTAGGACATCAAATTAAGCAAACTCCAACTAGCACAATGATTCATCGGAAGAAGTATGTGAAAGAGTTGCTTAAGAAGTTCAAGATGGAGGAAGCCAAGGTGATCAATACTTTCATTGCCACTGCCACAAAATTAGACCATGATGAACCTGGTCCATTCGTGGAGGAGAAGTTGTATAGAGGCATAATTGGGTCTCTCTTGTATCTTACTATAAGTAGACCTGATATAGTCTTTAATGTTGAACTTTGTGCAAGATTCCAAGCCAAGCCCAAAGAGTCTCATCTTTAGGCTATGAAAAGGATCTTGAGATATCTAAAAGGAACAACTTATCTAGGGTTATGGTATCCTAAAGAAAGCAATTTTGATCTTGTGGGGTACTCAGATGTTGATTATGTAGGTTATCTAGTAGATAGAAAAATCACCTCAGGTATAGCATACTTACTTGGATCATGTCTGATCTCCTAGACCACTAAAGAGCAAAACTTTGTTGCTTTGTCTTTATTAAAGCTGAATCTGTTGTTGCTGGTTCTTGATGTGCTCAAATACTATGGATCAAGCATTAATTGCTTGATTTTGGTATGGATGTAGGGTGTGTTCTCATCATTTGTGACAACACAAGTCCGATCAATACTGCCAAGAATCCAGTTTAGCATAAGCGTACCAAATATATTGATATAAGACACCATTTTCTTAGAGATAATGCAGAAAAGGGTCATGTTTCTATCATGATTAGTTCCACTGAAGAACAAATTGCTGACATCTTTACTAACGTATTAAGTAGGGAACAGTTTGACGTTAGACTTGGGGATGATTAAGTGTCACGACCCAAACCCATCGTGAGTGGCAACCACACTACTCATTCAGTGGGAGAACCAACTACCCCAAAAACTAAACCCATGATCAACACTCAGAGGAAATAAATAGAACTAATCCATCAATAAAATATCAAGTCAAGAAAAAAACATAAGAACAACTTAAAGGAGGAACATTGGACTTAACCAAAAACCATCCCTAGGACCCGAAAGTCATCCATACCAAAACTACTAAAGATTGTCAAGAAGGGGATGCAACCCCAAAATCTAAAATAAAAAGTATAAGTCCAGAACTAAAGACTCTATCATCTAAGAAGGATTCATGGTAGCCCAAAACATATTGCTCACCCTTGAATCCGAAGTCCAACGCTAGAATTCACAAGTGAGGTCTTGTAAGAGCCACTAGAATATGCGATGAACTCAACAAAAGTAAGAGCAGGGTGTAGTATCAGCACACAAGAAAACAACAGTGTACTGGTAGGATCATTTGGCCAAACCAATATGAGAATACAAGAACTTAACTAAAACATAGTATAACAAGTTAATACATGCTCAATCAACCTACACCTAGCACAACAACCATCAAATAAGCAATTTAGAGTTACAAGAAACAAGTCAATACACTTACAACCAAGTCAAGTTCAGTAAAGCAAAGTCAAACAAGTCAAGAAAATTTAAGCAATCATCAAGCATATATAATTATATTCCCCGGTTCACTCATAGAACTGTCAAACTCACCTGAACCTCGTACATACACGTTATGGGTATCATAAGCACCCTATAGCCATGACATACAGGGGATAAATTCCATCCATATACCTAAATCCCATACACGAGTGTATGCCAACCTTATTCCACCAACGAGCCATGAGAACATCCCAAATACCAAGACATTCCACATTTAACAATAAGGTAGGTCAAAACCATACAATAAGGTAAAATCATTTGAATTGACCACACCAAAGAATATGCACTAACAAGCCACACTATGAAGTAGTTAACATGCACATATAACAAAAATTAGATTAAACTACAAGACCATCACATACCTCAATCTAAACTTGCACAACTCAACTAAGTCTGAGCCTTGCCTTTCCGTTTAATTTTCGCTTGATCTTGGTCTAGAAAATATATACAATGTGTAATTAATGGAATGACCTACCGCGTTGGGAATTATAACTCACACCCAACCCCTAAGGCCAAGTTCATGATCATTCCCTCCCCGTTCTAGGGTTTCTCTACCGTATATCACCTAAAACTACCAATTCCATAGATTAATTAATGAATTAACGGAATGCAAGGGTAAATTAACCATTAATAATTAAAACCCATTAAATTTATACCTAATTTACTCCCTTGTACCAGAAAAATGACTAAAATCAGCCCTGAACTCTCCCCGAACTCTATAAATTAGCAATTCTAAAGCTAAATTATCAATTTCTAGTAAACAAGGATGAAATCCTTACCTTAACGAAGCCAAACAATGATAATCAGGTGAAACTCACCCAAAATTGCCTCTCTCTTGCCTCAAAATGTGTTTTAGAAAAATAAACCATTTTGGGAAATTTTAAAATAAATCTGCAACTTTCGTCGCTATTGCGACACATGTTGCTATAAAAGTCGATGGCCGGGTTGACAATCGCTATAGAGGGATTTTCTCCGTTATAGGGACTTTTCCCTATAGAGACATACACATCGCTATAGCAATGTAGACGAGATAGAAAGTACAGTATCACCCAAGAATCCCAATTTTTACAAAACACCTTTGATCTGGGACATTTTAAATAATTCCCTTTACGCTAAGATCGATTCTGAAAGTTCTACTCACCCAAATTCAATTCCATAAAGTCATACGGGCTCCTTTTCATCTTGGGTAACTAGAAAACAAATCAAACCCTACCAGACTTGCCCAAATCATTCATGGATTTCATTCTAAACTAGCCTAGCCTAAAATTTATAACTTCAAATCCTGAAAGAATTTTAACATAGAATTTTAAACAAAAGACATATATGTAATGACAAAAAGGGTTATTACAACAGATACCAAATTACCCATCATTCATCCCCGAATGATCAAATGAGAAAAATAGGCCAAAATAAGGAAAGAAAAGAGTAAATGTATTCTCAAATAATTGAGGGTACTTTTCCCGCATGTCCTTGTTGGTTTCCCAAGGGCTTCCTCAACATGAAGATGCTTCCATTGAACCTTAACCAAATAAATTTCCTTCATCCTCAACTTCTGAATATCCTGATCTAGAATCGCTATAGGTTCCTCCTCGTATGCCAAATCCTTATCTAAAAGAACTGAGTCCCACTTAATGATGTAGTTTCCATCCCCATGGTATTGTTTAATCATGGAGACATGAAACACCGTATGGACTCCTGACAACCCCAGCGGTAAAGCTAACTTATATGCAACCAGACCCTAATCCTCAAGAACCTTAAAGGGCCCAATATAACAAGGCCTGAGCTACCTCTCTTGTCGAACCTCATGACTCTCTTCATAGGAGACACTTTAAGCAAAACTTGCTCACCAACCTTGAAGTACATATCTCTTACCTTACAGTACGTATACTCTTTCTGTCTACTTTGAGCAGACAAAAACTTGGTTTGAATGAACTTTACTTTTTCTTGAGCCTCCTTCACCAAGTCAGTGCCCAAAGGTTTAACATTTCCAGTCTCAAACCACCTAATAGGTGACCTACACTTCCTTCTATAGAGTGCCTTGAATAGTGCCATATCAATGCTGGAGTGATAGTTATTATTGTATGAAAACTCACACAATAGAAGAAATTGGTCCTAATGACCACCAAAGTAAATCACGTAGGCTCTCAATATATCCTCTAGCTCCTTAATGGTCCTCTCCGACTGCCCATCAGTTTGAGGATGAAAAGTTATGCTAAAAGTGAGCTTGGTGCTCAACTCCTCATGCAACCTATCCCAAAATTTAGAAGTGTACTTTGCATCTCTATCAGAAATAATGGTAAGGGGCATACCATGAAGCCTCACTATTTCCCTAATGTAGATTTTAGCTAACTGCTGAGAGTTGTAGTCTACCCAAACTGGTAAAAAGTGACATGATTTCGTCAATCGATCCACTATTACCCAAATGGAGTCATATTTTTCCAAGGTCTTAGGAAGACCCACCACAAAATCCATAGCAATGTTCTCCCATTTCCACATAGGTATAGGCATTCTCTAAAGCAACCCGCAGGCCTTTGATGTTCATACTTCACCTGCTAAAAATTGTGGCACTTGGATGCATAATTCACTATGTCCTTCTTCATCCCAAGCCACTAATAAAGCTTTCTTAAGTCACGGTACATTTTGGTTGTACCTGGATGAATAGAATAACGTAAACCATGGGCTTTTGAAAGTATATCACGGATAAAATAACCTTCCCTTAAACCACAACAGCCCACTCGCGTCAAGAGTGGTGTCCGCCAACTCCCCACGCACCATTTTATCCCGGAGTGCATTCAACTTCTAGTCCTCAAATTGCTTGGCCTTAATTTGATCAAAAAATGTTGACTTTACCTTAATACTCCACCCCTGTCTGAAATCCCAAACTGCATACTCTAAGATAATACAGTCTGAAACTCTCTAGCTAAAGGTCGCTTGGACACCCTCAAGAATGACAAACTACCCATACTTACAGCTTTCTGGCTCAATGTGTCTGCCACCATATTGGCCTTACCTGGATGGTACTAAATAGTCACATCATAATCCTTCAAAAATTCCATTCATCTCCACTGCCTTAGATTCAAATCTCTTTGAGTAAACACATGTTGCATGCTATGGTGGTCTGTGAAGACCTCACACTTGACACCATAAAGATAGTGTCTCCAAATCTTTAATGTGAACACCACTGCTGCCAACTCCAAGTCATAGGTTGGGTAATTCCTTTCATGAGACCTCAAGTGCCTCAAAGCATAAGCAATGACATTTTTATCATGCATTAACACAACACCCAAGCCCAAAAGTGAAGCATCTCAAAACACTATAAAGTTCTTACCTTCAACCGGTAAAGAAAGGATAGGAGTTGTAGTCAAGAGTGTCTTGAGCTTTTGGAAGCTTTCCTCACATTAGTCTGACCAAAGAAATGGTACTTCCTACCAAGTCAGCCTTGTCAAGTGCATTGTAATGGATGCAAAGTTCTTGACAAACCTGCGGTAATAACTATCCTTACCTTGGTCACTAAGCTAGGCCGAATCCAACTCTTAACTACCTCAATCTTCTGGGAATCCACCATCACCCTTTTTTTTCAAAAATAACATACCCCAAAAAGGCAACTGAAGACAACCAAAACTCACACTTTGAAAACTTGGCAAATAGTTGTTTCTCCCTTAGAATCTCCAACACTATGCAAAAGTGACTTGCGTGCTCCTCCTTACTCTTGGAGTAAATTAGAATGTCATCAATAAACACAATAACGAAGGAATCCAAGAATGTCTTAAAGATACCATTCATCAAGCTCATGAAGGTTGTAGGTGTATTAGTTAGCCCGAAAGACATCACCAGAAACGAATAATGGCCATACCGAGTTCTAAAAGTTGTCTTTGGTATGTCCTCTGGTCTAATTTTCAGCTGATGATAACCCGATCGAAAGTCAATTTCAGAAAACACCATCGCACCCTGTAACTAGTAAAACAGATCATTTATGTGAGGCAAGGGATATTTAATTCTAATGGTAACCTTGTTTACCTGTCTATAATTAATGCACATCCTCATACTACCATCTTTCTTCTTAATAAAAAGGACTGGAGCACCCCAAGGTGAAGCACTTGGACAAATAAAATCCTTGTCAAGTAATTCCTGCAATTGAGTTTTGAGTTCCCTCAACTCTGCTGGAGTCATTCGATAGGGTGGAATAGACATAAGGCTAGTGTCCAGCTCTAAATCAATACAGAAATCAATACCTCTATCTGGAGGCATACCCGATAAATCTGAAAGAAGCACTTATCGAAATTCAAAAACCACTGGAGCTGACTCAATAGAAGGAGACCCCTTACTCTTATTCCGGAGGTGAGATAAAAACCCTGAACACCCCTTCCCCACTAGCCTTCTAACCCATACAAATGATATAATTTTCACTGTTTTGGCCTTATACACTCCCTCTCACTCTAGTTCTTTCATACCAGGCATAGCTAGAGTCACTATCTTACCATTAAAGTTTAAGATAGTGTGATATGGAGATAACCAGGTCATACCCAGAATTACATCAAGTCCAACATATCCAAAATAATCAAGTCTACCCAAGTCTGAAAATCCACAAACAACACAAAACAAGAACGGTAAACATGGGTTACTACTACAGATTCACCAACAGGAGTAGACATATAAATAGGATAGTCAAGTACATCACAAACTAGATTCAGACCCACTGCAAACTGAACAGACACATAGGAATAAGTAGACCCCAGGTCAAATAAAATAGAAGCCATCAAGTCACAAACAGAAATGGTACTTGTATTAACCGCATCAAAAGCCTCGGTATCAGTCTTTCTTGGAAAGGAATAGCAGTGAGCCTTGTCATCAATCTGAACTTACTCTCTTCCTAGCTGCGCTCCTCCCCCGGGATGCTATTTTCTCAACCACCTCGACCACCTGTTTGATTTCCCCGTCCACCCTGTGGACGACCCCTACTGCCACCTCCTCATCCTCCTCCTCTACCTGTGGGAAATATAACCCGAGTCTACTACTGCACCTGGCCATTCGCCTGCCTCAAATGACACTCCCTCTTAAAATGACCAACCGCACAGTAATAGTAACATCCCCGATTAAGAAAAGGCCAACTGGAAGAAGAGTAAGAAACCCCTTGGCTCCTAATAACCTACGACTGAGAAGAAACCTTAGTTGGACCCAAAGTAGAAGCTGGCAATGCTGACTGAATAGGAAGAGCATAATAGGCCTGCTGATCATGGCCCTTAGACTAAGATCCACTAAAATTCTCAACATTACGGGACTTCTTGGATAACATTTTAGCCTGACCCACATGTGTAACCCCTCCAACTTCTTTATATAATCAAAAACTTCATCGAACCCCTTTCCTGCAGAAGTCATATGTACAGATAAGACATGAGGATCATAGTTTAAACCCTTAACATAGCATTAAATCCTCTCCTCCTCAGTAGCCAACAGCTGAGTAGCATAGCGAGATAAGGAATGGAACTTAGCCTCATAGGCTGCAACTGAGATTTCACCTTGCTCCAATACAAAAAAACTCATCCTTTTTGTGATCACGGAGGGCATGAGGCACATACTTCTCTAAGAACAAAGCATGAAACTATTCCTAAGCCAATGGGTTAAAAATCGATGACCAACATTCAACATACGCCCTCCACCATTATTTAGCATTTTTCTCTAATAGAAAAGGCACAAACTCAACTACATATAGATACACAATACCCATCTTATGTAACCTCTCATAATAGTGATGAACTCAAAAGCATCTTTCGACTCAATACCCTGGAAAGTTGGTGGTTTCATCTTTAGAAACTTGGCCAGCAGATCATGTTCAGTATAAGTCATCACAAAACCCAAAATCGGATGAGAAAAAGTATCAGTCCCAGAAACCTCATCCATTCTAGGAGCCATAGCAATAATAGGGTAAACACCTGGAACCTGAATAGTCGGTACAGCGGCAGTGTCTCCGATACCAGCCAACCCACTAAGAAAAGCTAACACTTGTTGAACAACCTCAGCTGACATGAGAGGCAAGGCTACAACCTCAACTGATGCCGCTACCTCGAGGTCCAATACCTGTTTTTCTACTGCTTTCATCCCCTCAAAATGAGAGGTGATACTGACCCTTCACGAGCCTGGCCAGCAGCTTTTTGTCCTCTACCCCTGGCAGGTGTGGCCCGTCCCCTTCTTTTCCTACCTTTTTCTCTCACTAGTTTTCTTTCCCTTTCGGTTGGCTTCTCAGCCGGTGTGAGGGAGGCTACTTGGGTTTTGTTTGAACTAGTAGTAACCATCTGCGGTCAAAAGAGTAAAGAGATTAGATACTAATTTGGATCGCCAGATACCAATAAGAATCAAGTTATAGCACGAAAGAAGTAAGAATGACAGTTTTCCTAAATTTCTATAGCCTCCCGAAGAAAAGTACAGACGTCTTCGTACTGTTCTACAAGACTCTACTGGACCCATTTTTGTACGACGAGCTCGACGAACTCGGGCTCTTATACCAACTTTGTGACGATCCAAACCCGTCGTAAGTGGCATCCACACTACTCATCCGGTGGGAAAACCAACTACTCTAAAAACTAAACCTATGATCAACACTCATAGGAAATAAATAGAACTAATCCATCAATAAAATATCAAGTCAAAAAAAAACAAAACATAAGTACAACTTAAAGGCGGAACATTGTGCTTAACCAAAAACCATCCCTAGGATCAGAAAGTCGTCCGTACCAAGACTACTAAAGATTGTCAAGAAGAGGATGCAACCCCAAAAACTAGAATGAAAAGCATAAGTCCAAAAATAAAAACTCTATCTTCCAAGAAGGATTCATGGTAGCCCGAAATATGCTGCTTACCCTTGAATACGAAGTCCAAAGCTAGAATTCATAAATGACCTCTTGTAGGAGCCGCTGGAATATGCGCTGCACTCAACAAAAGTAAGAGCAGGTGTAGTATCAGCACATAAGAAAACAACAGTGTACTGGTAGGGTCATTTGGCCAACCCAAGATGAGAATATGAGCACTTAACTAAAACATAGTATAACAAGTTAATACAAGCTCAATCAACCTACACCTAGCATAACAAGCATCAAATAAGCAATTTAGAGTTACAAGCAACAAGTCAATACACTTACAACCAAGTCAAGTTCAGTCAAGCCAAGTCAAACAAGTCAAGACAACTTAAGCAATTATCAAGCATATATAATTATATTCCCCGGTTCAGTCATGGAACCGTCAAACTCACCTGAACCTCGTACATACATGTTATGGGTATCATAACCACTCTCTAGCTATGACCTAGAGGGAACAAATTTCATCCTTATGCCTAAATCCGACACACGAGTGTATGCCAACCTTATTCCACCAACGAGCCATGAGAACATCCCAAATACCAAGACATTCCACATTTAACAATAAGGTAGGTCAAAACCATACAATAAGGTAAAATCATTTGAATTGACCACACCAAAGAATATGCACTAACAAGCCACACTATGAAGTAGTTAACATGCACATATAATACAAATTAGATTAAACTACAACACCATCACCTACCTCAATCTAAACTTGCACAACTCAACTAAGTCTGAGCCTTGCCTTTCCGTTTAATTTTCGCTTGATCTTGGTCTAGAAAATATATACAATGTGTAATTAATGGAATGACCTACCACGTTGAGAATTATAACTCACACCCTACCCCTGAGGCCAAGTTCATGATCATTCTCTCCCCGTTCTAGGGCTTTTCTATTGTAACTCACCTAAAACTACCAATTCCATATATTAATTAGTGAATTAATGGAATGCATGGGTAAATTAATCATTAATAATCAAAACCTATTAACTTTATACCTAATTTACTCCCTTGCACCAGAAAATAGACTAAAATCAGCCCTAAACCCTCCCCGAAGTCAGTAAATTAGCATTTTTAAGGCTAAATTATCAATTACTAGTTAACAGGGGTGAAATCCTTACCTTAACAAAGCCAAACAATGATAATTTGGTGAAAATTGCCCAAAATTGCCTCCCCCTTACCCCAAAATATGTTTTAGAAAAATAAATTATTTTGGAAAATTTTAAAATAAATCTGCGACTTTTGTTGGAATAGCGACATATGTTGCTATAGCGATACATATCGCTATAGTGGTCGTTGATTGGGTTGATCAGCGCTATAGCTGAATTTTCTCTGCTATAGCAACGTCGATGGGATCGAAAGTCTAGTGTCTCCCAAGAATCCCAATTTTTATAACACACCTTTAATCTGGGATATTCTAAACAATACCTTTTTTGCTATGATCGATTTTAGGAGTTCTACTCATCCAAATTCAATTCTGTAAAGTCCTACGGGTTCTTTATTGTCTTGGCTAACTAGAAATCAAATCAAACCCCACCAAACTTGCCCAATTAATTCCTGGATTTCCCTAGACCATACCTCACTCAGATTTCATCTGAAATTAGCCTAACCTAAAATTTATAACTTCAAATCCTAAAAGAATTTTAACATGGAATTTTAAATGAAAGACTTATATGTAACGATGGAAAGGGCAGTTACATTGAGATTACATGAAACCTCTCTCTATGATTGGCTAGAACTGACTATACATTAATGTGATATGAATAAAAGCTATGTGGTTAGTTTTTCAGTCTTGCATATTTAGTTGTGTGTCCCAAGTCCAGTTATTTGATATAGTTAACCTACTTTTGTATTAGATTGAGCAGAGACGCAGGGTGAGTTAGCATTGGGGACTTCAAATCTTGGTTCATCAGGTATGTGTTTACACTATATTACTATTATTGTCTAAGATGAAACACATGAGCTTACCTGTTCTATTTCACCAGTTCCTAAGAGACCATTCAAACAAGCTCTAAAAACTCAAATGTTTAGATTATAAAGGTTGGAACGAATTCTTAAACCAATTCTCTACCCCTCTCAAATTCATCCCTCTATCTCCATTTTAATTCTTCAAGAGGCAATGCCACTTTAAGTGGATGATGAGGATGAAATACCTATATTTGATCTAATCTCTAAGGGGAGAAGATCTCTAGTTAAGAAGTCCATAGGGGTTGATACACCTGTTCCATCCAAGGAACCATCTACTGTGTCCTCCTCTCCTCTAAGTACCTCTAGGCTTCCACACACTAGAACAAATAATTGTTGTTAAAGCCTCTTCTCTCCATCCTTCAAATACTCCACCTCCCTAAAAAAATAGTATCTAAAAGTCCCCCCACTCCAAAACTCAAACCTTTATCCAAGACAAAATCCTCTTCTAGATCTAAATCAAAGAAACGGGTGAGTCAACATGTTCCATCTGAGGAGTCTAAATCAGAAGATACTAAGGATGCTAACCCTGAACAAATTTACACATCTGGTGTATCTAATTCGAGGTTGGACCTTATACGTCTCTTTCAAAAGAGGACCACAAAGGATGTTTTGGGTAGAGTGGAACATGTTGCTCTACCTGCTTCAATGAAGAAGTCCAACACTTCACTGCAAAAGTTGAAGAATGCCTTGGCTACTAAGACTGAAGAATTGGAGGCTACTCATGTGCTTAAAATGGTAGCCCTTAAGGCTAGAATTTCTCAATTGGAAGTAGAATTAGAGAAGGAAAGGGAAAATGTTGAAGCAGTTCAAAGGTTGACACAACTTCTCTCAACTATTCCACCCACTTCTTCAGCCTATATTTTTAGCTTCCTCAGACCTATTTAGCCTTCCTTTTTGTTGCTCAATTTGTTTTTTTAGTAGTTAGTAGTATTTTGTAGTGCATATCTATTTCATATCAATGAAATATTTATCCTTTGCCGACTTTGCTACTGCTCTTGCTCTTTTTAATGCTTTAAATTGGTTGCTTGTCTTAAAATTGATTGTCTTGGTGATAGCCCCAGTGGCCATGAATACTCTAACTTTGGCTCTTATTCATATGCTTAACTTTTTTATAAATCCAAAAGGGGGAAGATATAGATTGTGTAGTATTTATAACCTATAACTAACCTGGTTCATCAAAGTGTTTCTTGCTTTCTTGCTTAACTATTGTCTCAGACTTATTAAATTGGATGTGCAAAGGAAAATGCTTGCCATCATTAAAATGGGGGAATTTATGGAAATATAATGGTTTTGAAGATTGACAAAGTAGTGGAACAAATGCAAGAAATAGGTAGATTCACCTGGTCCATTAGCACAAGTTCAACCTGTGTTTGAGATGCTGATGATGTTGAATCAAAACATAATTTCCTTCATACAAAATGATACCAAAAATATATGAATGCATGTAAGAAAAGGAATTAAAAGGATAGCGGCAAAGGTGTCCAAATAGGAATGGGATAACTCAAAGAAGTTTTCAAAAAAGAATGGGATTCCTTAGAAGGAAAAGCAAGCTGACTTAAAGGAAGAAAGTATCTACATCTATAAATATCTAAGAACTTCCACAATGTCGTTTGTGCACTTACAGAGAGAGAGAAAAGCTGAACACAATCAAATTGAGAGAGTTCTGATTGAAGATCAAAGTGCTGCCAGTGCAAAGAAACAGATTGACGAACATATTCCATAGGATTAAGCTTTACAGTTCATGAGTCAGTTTTGATGTATTGTTCTTACTGAGTTGTAATTTATTGCTTTCCTAGATTTGTTGTTTAGAAACAATATTAAGTTGATTAACTTCAAGTTGGGATAACTTAAAGTGGGTTCAACAGTCAAGGGTAATTGTTGATTTATAGGAATTAGAGTTTATAATTCCTTGTTGTTGAGGTATAGGAATTAGAGTTTATAATTTCTAGTTGTTAGGATTTAGTCATAAAGTTGGGTTAACTTGAAGACTTGGAAACACAAGTCTTGGGAGGTTTGTGGGTTGTTAGGAATTAGAGTTTATAATTCCTTAGGTTACATAGTTTGTAATATTTATTTGAGTGGCTCATTGTAGAGGTACAGGTCATGGCATTTTATACCTATGTTGAGTCGGGTGTTTTCCATGTAAAATATTGTGTTCTTATTTTACTGTTTTCATCATGTTAGTGGAAAACGTTGGGTAACCAGTTTCACCCGTTGAAAATAATTATCTACAAATCACTAAAACACTAGGGCGTGTTGAATATCACTATTTGAAAATTATGTTAACCATAGAATAATAAACTCAAATATGAAATTTCATTGAAAATGGAGCTCAAATCGACCTTCAAATCATCAAAATATGATTTCTTAATTTTAGGTTCAAAATCCCTATTTCTATGTTCATACACAATTTCAAATAATGAAATAATTGATAATTCAGTAAATTGAATCCAAAATCGGTTTTCTCATAACATATGAGCCTTAAGTTTCAAAAATAAATGAAAATCCATTATAAATTAATCCTCAAACCAAAAACTTTTAATTTCTTAACTTTGGTTGGTTTCAAATCTCAACCTTGAAAATCAAAATCATGAGAATAAAATGGACATTTTTTGAAAAATGAAGGTGTAATCACGTACCCAATGATTATACGAGAAAAATGTATCGAGAATCGTCTCAATAGGAGCTTCCTAGCTCTCAAAATATCAAAAATACTAAATAAATATGATTTATGATTTAAAACTCAATGATTCCCGCACATGACGTATGCTTTCCACACCTGTGGCATCGCGGTTGCTAAACTATTTCCTCTCCCATGGTCGCACTAGCACCATCAATCCTTCCCGACACTAAAATGAGCATAACTCCCTCATACAAACTAAAAATGTGACAATTCTTTTTTGCATTGGTTATGAAATTTTTATACGGATCTAATGGTTCCATTCAAATACCGGTCAGCTGCTTCAGGTGGTACTATTAAATCTCAACGATATAAAACTTTTAATTTCAAAGAAGTATTCAAAACTCATCTGAGACCTCCCAAACATAAACCAATAGTATAAATCAATCATAAAACATGTTTCAAGCCTGTTGGAATCATCAAATTACCCATTCAAGGTCTTATTGACCAGACGTTGACTGAGGTCAACTATTCAATTCTAAATTTTCAAATTTCCAAATTTCCAACCAATGAACCAAATCTCACCCGAAAGCTTTGGGACCAGAACCAACTATCCTTCTAACCCAAAAATCACCTTTTGGACCTAATGAAATTATCGAAATTTCATTTTGAGTCCATCTTAATCAAATATTCACTTTTCTCAAACTTTTCAATTTCTCAACTTCCAAAACTGAAGATCCTCCTCTGAATGCGTTCTATCACCTCGGGGATCGTGCTACTCATCCTCGCAAGTTATAAACAACATAATGAAGCTATAGAAAGATGTAAACTGAGAAAACAGGTTCAAAAGAATAAATATCCATGCCGGTTATTATACTCGAATGGGACGATCTACCCCCACCCAACTCTACGCAAACATAACCATCCCATCAAAAATGTGAAGTTCACTGTTGCCCTTCGCGAACGTAAGTCTCCAATCATGAACGTACAGAAGAAAAAACCAGTTGTACCAACAGCTAGTACATCAGCAATGGACAATACATCGAATCACCCCTCAGAACTCATTTAAAAACCTTCTAAATAAATAAAAATATGTTGTTCAATCATAATATATATTCTAGACTTGTTGGAATCATAAAAACACTGGTCTGAGGTCGTCTTGATCAAATAATGACCGTGGATCCATCTAAAGACCCAAACCCTCTCGAGAGCATCAAGATTTGTACCAACCACCCAACAAAATAAAAAATCACCTTTTGAGGCTAACAAAACTATCAGAACTTGAATCCAATCTCTTAACATGAAATACTGACTTTGGTCAAACTTCAAAACCAAAAATCTTTTTCTAAACTCATCTGATTACCTCAAGAATTGTGTCACCCATCCACACAGTTCATAAATCATATATAAAAGTTATGAGAAGGGTCAAAACATGAAAAACAAGCTGATAATATAGAACAACCATGAAGATCATTACATCAATGTTTAAGGCGCCCACCATCCAAAATCTCTTATATATATATATATATATATATATATATATATTTACTAGTAATCACGAGATTGATCGCATCAAAAACTTGGCTTGGCTTCTAAATTCTGTTAAAGAGAACTATCATTGGAATATCCAATGAGGGAATCAAAATTTGAATAAAATCTTACATCAAATGAAAATTTCTTCTCATTATAGAAATTATATTTATTAGTCATCTTTCAGATGAAATTTTTTTGGCTATTATCATTTTAATATAAATGAGTACTATCTAGTAGTGAACTAATTAATCGAATCTGAATGGTGATAAGATAATTCTCTATTTTTACATTGAAAAATCAGTACCTCTAAATATATGCACTAAGAACCAATGATTGTTCATACTTCCACAAACCAATCAAGCTAAAGCCTTGTTCATTAACTAAGAAAACTTCAAGGGTGAGTCTGAAAGGAACCTTTGCACCTCATCATGTTAGGTATTTTTTTGTAAAATAAAAACTCATATTAACACATTTTTTTGCCTAATCATTCAATTAACTATGTCTCAATATGATATTACTCGATGATTATAAAAAAAATTACATATCCATTTTAAACATTTTTCAAGAAAACATTTTTTAGAAAAACAAATTGTTTCTTACTTATTTTCTTGTGTTCGTTACGCAAGTAGGAAAATATTTTATAAAAGCATTTGTATTATATTTAACATGAAACAATAAGAATGAATAGAGTCAGGAACGTGGGGGGTAAGAAAAGAAATTTATTATTATTATTATTATTATTATTATTTTGGGGGGGGGGGGTGTTGGGTAGGGGTGGATAAGAAGTTTTTTGAGTGGTATGAACATTACAATTTGTTTTTCCTTCTTTGATTAAGAAAGTTATTTTCCTTATTTTTAAATGAACTTGTTTTCCAGAAAATATTTTTCAAAATTTTTAGTCAAACGAACATGAGAAAAATAGGAAAACATTCTTCATACCCAACACACCCTTAATGAGTACATTATATGCACATTTTTTTTTAGAAGGATATATTACATTATAAGCACATTATAATTTATAAACACCATCATAATTATAGCCACTATTGGCGTACCAAACACCAATCTACAATAATTCTTAAGACCGATAATGATTTGTGAGGAATACTCACTTAAGTGGAGATTTGATTCTAGGAATTAGAGTGGCAGAAGAATACATCCAATTAAGACTTTAATATTAATATAATATAAAGAAAAAAATGAAAAGCCAAAAATCAGTAGTGCTTGACAGTAAGATCAAGCTTAAGAATGGCTCTCAAATTAGGAATATCAATAAATTGAGTAGTCATTATACCATAACCTCTGAAAAATCGAAAATAGCCAGTCCCAGAGACAATTGAGAATTCCCTCTCCTTCATTGCAAAAAGATCAGCACCTTGAATCTCCATAGTGCTCCCTTTAAATTTCCCATCAGTGAAAATAACAGAGAACATCAAGTGCAGTCCTTTACCATCCAACTGTGAATTTATGTACATGCCTTGGGCTCTACCAATCACTTTGGACTTTGGATCTGGACCTTCAGTTACTGGATCATCCACTGCTACCATTGTTCCAAAATGTAGAACACTTATTTGTGGCCCATCTTTTCCTGCCACAGTTATTGCAGATGTGTCATCCCCACTTAAATAATCATGGACATACAACACTAGCCTTGTTGACTTTCGCAAGTTGAAAGCCCAGTAGAGAAGTGGCAGTGCCACAACAAGTGGCAAGAAAGAAGAACTAGAAATGGCCATTTTACTTGTGGGGAAAACCTTAATTTTGAGATGCATAATATAATGATGTGTGAAAGATGCCTATCTTGTGAAAAGGATTATTAGCTTAGGAAAATGACAAATCCATTTGTTGGGTTTCTCTTGTAATTGTCATAAATGCTACTGAATATTACTGTTTGTTTTTCTTCTTAGTTTACCAAGGGATTTAGTGACACTTTGTCGTGTTAGTCCCAATAAGCTAGAAAAATTGAGGATAATGTGTATAATCAAAAGAGGTGATATATTTTAAATAGTTGATTTATTTATGTAATTAGTATTTGAAATGTAAATAAAAATATTTAAATTTGAACCAAAAGTGTATTAAAAATATTTTATCTTGTGTTCATGTGCTCAACTAATACGAGCCATAATTCAAGCATTTAAATAAGCCTATAAGCAACTTATATAATTATTTTTTTTAAAAAAAAGATCGAACTTAATTCAAGCATTTAAATAACCCTATAAGCAACTTATATAATTCTTTTTTTAAAAAAAAAATCTAACTTATATAATTCATATGTGATACTATATTTTTGCTTGACGAGTGAACATATGAGTCTCACTTGCTTGATTTAAAATATAAAATCAAAAGGTGTTCTAAATAATATTCCTTCGGTTTCATAATCCAGCAATACTTGTTCAGTTTGAAAAATCAAAGGATAATTTACCCTTTTCTACCCATTTTACCTTTGTTATTAAATACTATTAATCACTCAGTGCATTTCTCAAGACATTAAATTTATTATATTCAAAGGGTAATATAATAAAATTACCGCTATTATTTATTATTTTTTAACTTGTGTGCCAAGTCAATAGTGGACATGAATGCGAGCTTTTGACTCCGTGCTAGACATAACGTAGATTGATGGGAAATTTCATGCTTAGGCCCTCGGGAACAGTGTTGGGATGAATAAAAAGGTTAAAAATCTGATTGTTTGTATGGAACCTTAATGTTCCTTGTGATATTGAACCTGCCCATTAATTAATGTGCATTGTTATTGATGTTTGTTCATCCTTGAATGTTTAAATATGGTGTTGAACCTGAAAATTTGCTTAAAACCTATTAAATGCCTAACTAGAGGTACTTGGTGGTTGGTGTTGATGGATTTCGAGGAATATATAGTAGCAACCAGAGGAATGGGGAATTGGTAAGGTATCAATGTTAGGATGAAAGGTTGGGGTGTATTATGGCACGGATCATAGGTGCAACCTATACGTGATGGTTTAAAGGATTTGAAATCTAACTTTCTTATGTGTGCATGATAACTATTCCTTCGTATTACTTGTTATAATGCATGTTCAAGAAAAGGGAATGACTATTCCTTCGTATTACTTGTTATAATGCATGTTCAAGAAAGGAATGACTATTCCTTCATATTACTTGTTATATGAAAAGCTTGTTGATACTACAAGAGTTATTGTTGTTATCATTGTAGTGGTGATTATTGTGATATTTGTGATTATTGTGGAATGTATCGATATTTGGGCATCTTCACAGGTTTTATACTACTACTACTATTATTATTATTATGGGATATACTGATATTTGGACATATTCACAGGATTGGTTGGTACAAGGTTGGCAGACACTTGATGTCTGGGATTTGTTACATGGACAAGAGCTCGTCCCCTGCAGTCATAGCTAGTGGGCGGTCATAAGACCCTTAGTATATGTGTACAGGTATTAGTGACAGTGACGGTTCCCTGAGTGAACCGGATTATTTTTTCACTTGTTATATATATATTACATTGGTTCCTGAGAGAACTGGGTTTAAGTGTTGACTTGTTAGATTGGTCCCTTGAGTGGAGCGAACTTATATGTTGACTGTTATATTTGGTTTCTGGAGTGAACTAGGCTTATGTGTTGACTGACTATATTTGGTTTCTTGAGTAAAATTGAGATTCACGGTGATTAATATTGTTGTTATTGGAATGGATCCTTGAGTAGTCCGGGTTAAATTACAAATAAATGGTATTCTCTTCAAATGTCTATTTATTGATATATTATAATTGAGTCATGTTTGATTGACTTGGAGTCTTGTTGGTAGTCATGGTTTTGACTTGAGTTATTCTCCATCTTGACTTGTAGTTGACTGAATTCTATGGTGTTGTTAAAAAGGGCAAAGTGTTCTTAATGGGCATAAATTACTTGAAAAGGTGCTCACGGATATACTTGTGAGATGGTTATGGTCATGAATCTATTGGTTGATATTGTTAAGACTGGGTAGGCAAGGTGTTGCTGTATTATGATCTAAGGCGTATTTATATGCCTTAGTAGCGACTTTAACCCATGATTACCTTAGTTTTGAGAACAATACTTGTGTATTATATAAGTTTTTGATGAATATGGGATATTGTGCTAACCAATATGATTAGACTCGTGTAGGTGGAATTTGCGACTTTTTAGAGCATGTTTGGCATGGAAGGTGAGGCTTGGAGAATATTGAAGATAAGAGGCAAGCCAAAGAGTTGATCTTGAGGAATCCAACCAAATCTGCGAAGAGAAGTCGACGAAAGCAAAAAAATCACAAAAAAGGGGCCTGGCGCGCTAGGCAGCGTGCCAGGCCGCTTTTGGCAAAATATCTGCTTGCCTAGGCAGTGCACAGGCGCGCTAGCCAGCGTGCCACGCCGCCTGGGAGCACCTTTTTTGCTGAGGCAAAATCTGCCTAAGTGCTAGGCGCGCCCAATGGCGTGCCGGGCCACTTTTTGGCCGATTTTTTCCTCGACTTAGGTCTATAAATACGGCTTTTGAGTTATTGTATCAGAATCCATCATCCTTAGAATATTTTGGGCGTTTTTGGACATCTAAATTAGGTTTCATTCCTTCTCTTTTCAGTTTTTAATTATTTTCTAGGGTATTTATTACTTTTGGATGTTGATAAACATTATGAGTGGCTAAAATCCCTCATTCTTGGGGTTAAGGCCAAGAACATGAATCTGTTGGGTTAATTGTATTGGGTTTTGCTGGAGTTTATCATAAATTGGTTATTCATCTATTCTAAATTTCATTATTTTAATGTTTGATCATCATTGGAATATATTCCTTGTCTTGAAGTGAGCTCTAGAGAGAAACTAAGAGATAGAACTTGAATATATGAAGTGTGGTCTTTCTCGGGGAAGTAATTCTAAGGGATTGACATGTGGTTAGGACTTAGAGGTACCTAATCCACCACACTTGGTCAATTACGAGAAGAAAACTTGAATGCTCTAGAATTGGTTAAGCTTATCACCACTCACGGATGTAGGTAGGTTTCTAAGTTCTAGTAGAAGATTATATTTTGGAGACGAATATAGTTATAAAATTAACCTCGGGATTAATAACCACGATAAACAACTCAAAGTGCTTAAACCACCAACAATTATGCTCAAGAGATGACGTTCAGGGTGCCTTAGCCCTGGGAATTCACTTTTTATTGATTTTTCAAGCATATTTTCGAAAACCAAAGTTACGGTAGAGAAGATAGGAGTTCTTAGTCCGCAATCATTTAATTTTTAGCACCAAATCTCTTGTCGTTTTCGCAACACTAGTTTTTAATTATAGTTTGACGTCCAGAGTTGATTTCTGTTGACGAAAGTCCCTTGGGTTTGATATCCGGCTCTTTAAAAGGAGTCACTTTATTACTTGCACGATCACGTACACTTGCGTGTATAGCTGGGTCGCAACAAGTTTTTGGTGCCGCTGTCGGGGACTTCCAAATAGATAGTTTTCAATTAGTGACGTTTGTACTTTAATTTTCAGCTATGTGTTGACAACTTGATCTTAGCTGTTCTATTTTGCAGGCTTACTTCATCGGAACACTGGCAAGGAACAAAGATTTGGTAGCCCCGCAGTCTGAACCTGAAAGATATTTCAATAGATTGAGGAGACAGGCTGCAGACTACCCAATCCCACAAGTCGAACTGGCTGGCGAAGGAATACGGGGTAATCCCGTAAGAATTGAAGAACCAGGTGCAGAGAGACGTGAACCGAAAGTAATGGCAGCTAGAACAGTTCGCGATGTGGCAATCCCACTCACCACTAATGTGACCTCCAGTATTCTCAAACCGGCAGCTGGAGGTAGATTTAAGCTTAAACAGAACATGGTGCAACTCTTGCATTCAAGTGGAAAGTTTACTGGTCTTTCTCATGAAGACCCGCAGAGGCATATTCAAAATTTTCTAGAGATCAGTGACACATATATTCCTGCGGGTGTGTCTTCAGATTATGTGAGACTTACTTTGTTCCCCTTTTCTCTATTGGGGGAAGCAAGGAGGTGGTTAGATGCAGAGCCAGCTAATTCTATCACTACTTGGGATGATCTTGCTCGGAAATTCTTGATAAGGTTCTTTCCGTCTGGAAAGACAGCAAAGCTGAGGAGTGAGATACTAAGTTTCAGACAGAGAGATAATGAGAATTTGTACCAAGCTTGGAACAGATTCAAATCCATGTTGAGGGATTGTCCTCACCACCACCAAGCTAATGAAGTGTTGGTGCATACGTTTATAGAGGCTCTCGACCCCAACACTAAAATTCTACTTGATTCAGCCGCAGGTGGACAGGCTTTAGAAAAGACGTATGATGAATTATATGCTCTGTTGAATCATATTTTGCAGGGAAATCCAGATTGGCATAGTGATAATTCGAGGAATTCTACAAAGAAGGTTGCTGGGAAACTAGATGTGGATGCAGTCACAGCATTATCTACCCAAATTTCAGCTATGCAAAACATGATGAACAATCACTTTAGTAGTTTGAATTTGGGGCAACAACCAGCTCCCGTGAATGCAGTCCAGCAACAGGTTTCTGTGATATGCAGTGTCTGTGGAAATGGTGATCATACCAGCGATTTGTGTAGTGCTAATCCGAATTCAGTAAATTTTGTGGGTAATGCCCAAAGGGGAGGTGGAGCTCAGAACTACGGTAACACTTATAATGCCGGGTGGAAAAACCATCCGAACTTCTCGTGGGGAGGAAATCAAAATCAATATAGGCCTCAAGGATATGCCCCTCAGTACAACCAACAGCAAGGTCAAGGAAATCAAGTGGGTGCTAAGCCTGGAGACATGAGTGTGGAGGATATATTAAAACAGATTATGGCTGAACAAGCGAAGCTGGCAGCAGATATGCGGAACAATCAGTTGGCTACTCAGAATTTGGAAAAGCAGATTGGCCAGTTAGCTAATGCACAGAATACAAGGCCCCAAGGAGGTATTCCAGGAGATACTGAGCCAAATCCCAAGCAGGTGAATGTTATAGTTACCCGTAGTGGTAAGCAGTTAGAGGATACAGTTGCACCAGCGAAAGAATTGGAGCCAAAAGTAGTGGTGATTGAAGACGAACAAGTGGAGTCTACCAAAAGCTCCCAAGATGATAAAGTGATACATAGTGTGAAGTTGCCTCCTCCTTTCCCTCAGAAGTTCAAAAAGAAGAAGGAGGATGAATGCTTTGGTAAGTTCATTGAACTACTTAAACAAGTGCACATTAATTTGCCTCTTGTGGATATCTTGCAGGGTATTCCAAAGTATGCCAAGTTCGTGAAAGACATTGTAGCAAACAAGAGTAGATTGACAGAATATGCCACAGTGGCTTTGACTGAAGAGGTTAGTTCTCGCATTCAGAATCGGTTACTACTAAGCTGAAAGATCCTGGAAGCTTCACTGTGAAGATTACTCTGGGGGATCGTGTCTGCGCTCGTGGATTGTGTGATTTGGGGGCTAGTATAAATTTGATGCCCACTTCGATTTTCAAGGAATTAGGTTTGGGTCGTTCGAAGCCTAGTACTATTATTTTGCAGCTGGCAGACCGATCTGTGACTAGACCTGATGGTATTGTTGAGGATGTTCTGGTTCAAGTGGGGTCGTTGATCTTTCCCGTTGATTTTGTGGTGCTGAATTTTGAGCCGGACCCGGAAGTCCCATTTATTTTGGGGCGTCCGTTCCTGGCTACAGGAGGTGCAATCATTGATGTAGCAGCTGGGAAACTTACTATACGAGCTCATGATAAGGTTGAAGTCTTTGATGTATATAGGGCTTTGAAGCTTCCAGAAATTTATGAGAACTTGTCGGCTATCACAGCTATAGATTTGGCGGTTGAAAGCATCTACACTTTGTCTACAGATCCGTTGGAAAAAGTTTTGATGGGGCAAGATGTGTTTGGTGATGCAGAAGCTAGTGAGATGGTGCAAGTTCTTGATCTGATGGGTATCTATGCTAAAGAAGGTAGATGGGAACCGTTAAATCATCCACTCGGTCCTCCAACTAAGCCCTCAATTAAGGAAGCACCAAAGCTTGAATTGAAGGAACTTCCTTCTCACCTTCAATATGTTTTCCTAGGTGAAAACGAGACTCTTCCTATTATTCTGGCAGCAGATTTGTCACAGGAACAAGTTGATGCGGCATTGTTGATACTAAAATGAAGAAAAAAGGCTATTGGTTGGCAGATGTCTGACATCCATAGTATTAATCCGGGTTTATGCATGCATAAAATTTACATGGAAGAAGGGCACAAATCGAGTGTGCAACACCAACGACGCTTGAATCCGGTGATGAAAGAAGTGGTAAGGAAGGAGGTAATTAAGTGGCTAGATTCTGGCATTGTTTACCCTATCTCAGATAGTACGTGGGTGAGCCCAGTACAATGTGTTCCAAAAAAGGGTGGTATGACGGTGATCACAAATGACAATAATGAACTGATTCCTACAAGAACTGTAACTGGATGGCGCATTTGCATGGATTACCGAAAACTTAATGATGCTACGAGGAAAGACCATTATCCAATCCCTTTTATTGATCAGATGTTGGATCGTTTAGCTGGGCAGGAGTATTATTGCTTTCTTGATGGGTATTTCGGATACAATCAAATTGCTATAGATCCTCAAGATCAGTAGAAGATTACATTCACATGTCCTTACGGCACATACGCTTTCAAGCGTATGTCATTTGGATTGTGTAATGCACCGGCTACCTTTCAGCGTTGCATGATGGCTATTTTCTACGACATGGTGAAGGAGTTCGTAGAGATTTTTATGGATAATTTTTCATTCTTTGGTAACTCTTTCGAGGTATGTTTGCAAAACCTTGATAAAGTCCTTGCTCGGTGTGAAGAAACTAATCTTGTTCTCAATTGGGAGAGGTGCCATTTCCTTGTGACGGAAGGTATAGTTCTTGGGCATAAGGTGTCAAAGCAGGGGCTGGAAGTTGATAGGGCAAAGATTGAAGTTATTGAAAAACTCCCTCCACCTGTATCGGTTAAAGGGGTGCAAAGTTTTTTGGGTCATGCTGGATTTTACAGAAGGTTTATTCAAGATTTTTCCAAAATTGTACGTCCCATGTGTGCACTCTTGGAGAAAGATGTGAAGTTTGTATTTTGTGAATCATGTGTAAAGGCATTCGAGGTTTTGAAAAAGAAGTTGGTAGAGGCACCTATTCTTATTGCTCCTGACTGGGCTTTGCCATTTGAGCTCATGTGTGACGCAAGTGATGTGGCAGTGGGTGCGGTTCTAGGTCAACGGAAGAATTAGGTATTTCACTCTATTTATTATGCAAGCAAGACCCTTGATGCAGCCCAAATGAATTACACGGTGAATTAAAAAGAGATGTTAGCTTAATTATATGCATTTGATAAATTCAGATCGTATTTGGTCGGTACGAGCGTCATTGTATACACGGATCATGCAGCAATACGGTATTTGTTCAATAAAAAGGATGCTAAGCCGCGCTTGATTAGATGGATCTTATTGCTACAGGAGTTTGACTTAGAAGTTAAAGATAGAAAGGGGACAGAAAATCAAATTGTTGACCATCTTTCTAGACTGGAGAGCTCGACACATATAGTGGATGATGGGCATATTTGTGAGGAATTTCCAAAAAAGCAGTTGTTGGTATTAGAGGTCGACGAGTTTCCATGGTATGCAGACATTGTGAACCTATTGGTAAGTGGGTTATTTCCTCCTGATTCGAGTCCTCAACAGAAGAAGAAACTGGCATATGAAGCACGTTTTTATATATGGGATAAGCCTTATTTATTCAAGCAAGGGCCTGATCAAATAGTGCGAAGATATATTCCTGATGCGGAAGTTAAGCAAGTGTTAGAGAGATGCCACGCATCACCTTATGGTGGACATCATTGTGGTGAACGCACAGCCCGAAAAATACTGCAATCAGGTTTCTTCTGGCCTTCTATATTTAAAGATGCTCATGCCTTTGTGAAGAACTGTGATCAATGTCAACGCATGGGGACGATTGCCAAGCGACATGAGATGCCTCTTAACAACAAACTAGAAGTTGAAATTTTTGATGTATGGGGGATTGATTTTTTGGGGCCTTTCCCAAAGTCGAATGGCAATCTATACATACTCGTAGCAGTGGATTATGTATCTAAATGGGTAGAGGCCGCAGCTCTTCCTACGAATGACTCCAAAGTTGTGGTAAAGTTTCTTCAAAAACACATCTTCACTAGGTTCGAAACTTCAAGAGCTATTATTAGCGATAGAGGGTCACACTTCATTAATTATTAGGTGAAGAGTGTATTGGCGAAGTATGTAGTGAAACACAAGGTCTCCATAGCGTACCACCCCCAAACAAGTGGCCAAGTGGAAGTGTATAATCGTGAGATAAAGCAAATCTTGCAAAAGACGGTGAATACTCAGAGGAAAGACTGGTCAATCAAGCTGGATGATGCTCTTTGGGCTTATCGGACGGCGTATAAGACTCCTATAGGGACTTCTCCCTATCATTTGGTCTTTGGGAAAGCTTTTCATCTCCCAGTTGAGCTTGAGCACCGAGTATATTGGGCGGTTAAGAAGTTGAACCTAGATCCAGGGCTGGCTGGTAACAGGAGGTTGTTACAACTCCATGAGTTGGAGGAATTTCGGGCCCATGCATATGAAAATGCTAAGATCTACAAGGAGAGAACGAAGCGATGGCATGACAAACATATTCTCCCCCGTACTTTTGAGCCAGGCCAGTTGGTACTCTTATTTAACTCAAGACTTAGGTTGTTTCCGGGCAAGCTAAGATCTAAGTGGAGTGGGCCTTTTGAGGTAAGCCGCACGACACCTCATGGTGCGGTGGAAATTTTGAATAAATCGGATGGTACAAGGTTCATGGTAAATGGCCAGAGATTGAAGCATTATTTCGGTGAGGAAGAGAAGCAGACGGAGGACGTGCTTCGCCTTGATGATAACTGAGCTCTTATATTTGGTCGAGCTGCGACATTAAACCAGGCGCTACATAGGAGGCAACCCATGCATGTGTTGTAATAGTTAGGATTTATAAAGTAAAAATACAAAAAGAAGAGTCGTGTCTCGACCAAAACTAAGGCGCTTGATGGGAGGCAACCCATCTCTTTTACAGTTTTTGTTTTCTAACGTAGTGCTAGGATCTTGTGTTTATGCAGAGACACGGAGCATGTTGATATGAGAATCCACAAGAAAAAGGTAAATTTGGCGGATGGATGATTATTTGAAGGTGTCGGGCAGGCAGGACATGTTTTGGAGCAAAGCGTCGAGTCTTGGGACGTGTAAAAGCCCCAAGATTATGTGAAAAATGTGGAAAATTGCTCAGGTATGAGAATAAGTGTGGGGTGCGCTACCCAGCGTGCCAGGATGAAAAAGCTAAAAAAATATTTTTTGAGGCAGTGGGGAGGCGCGCTGGCCAGCGTACCACGCTGCCTTCCCCAAATTTTTGGCACGCACCGGCAGTGCACAGGCGCGTTGGCCAGCGTGCCACGCCGTCTGTGCCTAATATTTTTGGCAAAGAGACAGTGGGGTAGCGCGCTAGGCAGCGTACCACGCCGCTACCCCCAAATTTATTTTTATTTTTTTAAGTCATTTACGTTTAATACACGAGTATATTGGGCGGTTAAGAAGTTGAACCTAGATCCAGGGCTGGCTGGTAACAGGAGGTTGTTACAACTCCATGAGTTGGAGGAATTTCGGGCCTATGCATATGAAAATGCTAAGATCTACAAGGAGAGAACGAAGCGATGGCATGACAAACATATTCTCCCCCGTACTTTTGAGCCAGGCCAGTTGGTACTCTTGTTTAACTCAAGACTTAGGTTGTTTCCGGGCAAGCTAAGATCTAAGTGGAGTGGGCCTTTTGAGGTAAGCCGCACGACACCTCATGGTGCGGTGGAAATTTTGAATAAATCGGATGGTACAAGGTTCATGGTAAATGGCCAGAGATTGAAGCATTATTTCGGTGAGGAAGAAAAGCAGACGGAGGACGTGCTTCGCCTTGATGATAACTGAGCTCTTATATTTGGTCGAGCCGCGACATTAAACCAGGCGCTACATAGGAGGCAACCCATGCATGTGTTGTAATAGTTAGGATTTATAAAGTAAAAATACAAAAAGAAGAGTCGTGTCTCGACCAAAACTAAGGCGCTTGATGGGAGGCAACCCATCTCTTTTACAGTTTTTGTTTTCTAACGTAGTGCTAGGATCTTGTGTTTATGCAGAGACACGGAGCATGTTGATATGAGAATCCACAAGAAAAAGGTAAATTTGGCGGATGGATGATTATTTGAAGGTGTCGGGCAGGCAGGACATGTTTTGGAGCAAAGCGTCGAGTCTTGGGACGTGTAAAAGCCCCAAGATTATGTGAAAAATGTGGAAAATTGCTCAGGTATGAGAATAAGTGTGGGGTGCGCTACCCAGCGTGCCAGGATGAAAAAGCTAAAAAAATATTTTTTGAGGCAGTGCACAGGCGCGTTGGCCAGCGTGCCACGCCGTCTGTGCCTAATATTTTTGGCAAAGAGACAGTGGGGTAGCGCGCTAGGCAGCGTACCACGCCGCTACCCCCAAATTTATTTTTATTTTTTTAAGTCATTTACTTTTAATACACGACCCACCCCCTTCCCTTTTCTTGTAAATCCCTAATTTCCCTTCTTCTTCACTATCTTTCCCAACTCCATACCCACATACACGAGTTCCTCCCAAAGCATCTCAAAAATTTTCGCTTAGATTTCCTTATACGAATTCCTGCCTTCTACTCTTGGGATTGTGTCCAAGTCTCCATTCAAAGCTCTCAAGGTATGTTTCCTTAGCTTTCTCTCTCTAGTTTGCTATGGGGATGATACGATTTTGGGGTTTCCTTGGATTTCGTGTGTAAATTCCAAATATGTTCTTGGTTTGTTGACTTGCTTCTTATCATATGGTTGGGGTTTATGGGGTGGCATTACAATGAACTTGGAAGGCATGTGAACTTGTGATTACTAATCTTATTATTAGTGTCAAATTGGAAGTGGGTTTATCTTTATTGGTGAAAAGTGAGCAAATTGGTAGTGGCAATCACTGAATACGACTCATATGTGTGGAATAAATGACTATTGTTGGACTTCTTGACTAAAACTAGCATGTCATTCTAATGCTATTTATAAGATTGCTCCCTTGTGTGGGAATGTGCATTTATCTATGGTGGGGACTTGGTTTTGGGCATTAAGTGATGAGGGGAAGTCTGAGTACCTCCGCCCATATTTATTTTGACTTGGTGCTAAGCGTCTAGATGTGGGGTGGCCCTCAACGTCACCGCGCATCAAGTTGGTTAGCTATTTTTACATGGGTTATTGACTTGTTTGTGGATCTCTACTACAGGTATTATGTCTGATTCTAATATAGCAGCCTCTAGCTCTCACAAGAGACGTCGGTCGGGTAATAAGGTGTCCGCAGCTCCCCCAGTCCCAAAAGGGCAAAAACAAAAGTATGGGATAAATGCGGTCTCCAGTGCGGGGAAAAGTTGGTACAAAAGCCATTCGAAAACTAAATATTTCTCCGATGAGTGTATTGATAGGGCAAGCCTGGCTCGGGCTTACCCAAGAATTTTGGCTCGGCTTGAGCAAGTTGGGATGGGCTTTGTTTTCAACAGACCTACAGATTACAACCTCCACCTGGTGAGGGAATTGTACGTAAATTGGAACCCGGACGCACCTACATGCTCGGTAGTGGTACGAGGTTCGGATGTGATACTTGACTCCTTGAGCTTGACTGGATTATTGGGAGTTCCCACTCGGGCTAGTCCCCAAGACATACTCAGGCTAAATACTAGGCCTCCATATGCTGAAATTCGACACACTCTGTGCGGCCCACGTTCAACTGTGAGGTGACTTCACCATCACCAACGAGGATATCACAAGAGTCTACCCTTTTCCCATCTCAACAAAGAGGCGAGGATTTGGCTAAAGATTGTGTGTTGTTGTTTAATTCCGGGGAGCCACATGACTGAAGTTACAAGGGATCGTGTCTGTCTGGTATATGCTCTCATGACTGATGCAGATATTGATGTAGGTTCTGTGTTGTTGTCAGCGATGCATCGAGCTCGCCTCCATGGAGGTCTTCGATATGCTTTCGGTGGACTATTGACCAAATTAATGCGAGCATTCGAAGTGCCCGAAGAAAATTTTGACTATCATCCTCCTTTGACAACGACGCCTGTGGATGTCACCCAGACTAAGGCGCTGGATTCACTCAACCCCACTTTGACATTAGCAAAGCGTCATGCTCGAGATGACGGGATTTTAGCCTGCATGTATGAGTTGGAGATGCTGCGACACAGGACTGGGGGTAGGCCCTCCACGGCGGATGAGATGAGCCAGGTAGAGAGGGATTATCCTCTCAATGAGCATGCCATGGCCTTATTGAGGATTGGTCCTGACTTTGTGGAGCCTGTGGATGATGATGTCCCCACAGATGAAGATGACCTCCAGAGTGGGTCTGAGGATGAGGAGGCTGAGGCAGATGATCCACCGTTAGAGGTCCGTGGGCCGGAGGACGACGACTACCTCGACTCACCAGGGAGCTCCTTACATCCTACTCTTGCTTTATTTATTTTGGTAGCATTAGGGACAGTGCTAATCTTTTAAGTGTGGGGTGGGGTGTGATGGACTTTCCTTGTATGTATGTATATGTGTGCTGCTGTATGCTTTTATTTTGGGTTCCTTAGCGTTTGTTTTCGGTTCTTTTACTAAGGAGAGTCCCTTTGAACCGTACAAAAAAAAATTAGTTAAATTTTGGATTTTTGATGTTATTTTGTGTTGTTCTTAGTTTTTATTACTTTTGAGTCGCCTTAGTCAGAGGACTAAGGGATTTGCTCTATGATGGATGGATGACGACCGTCTTAAGAGCAAATTAGTCATGTAGTGTCGTGTCGGGTGTTCTTGCTTGCTATATAATTGTGCTTACATGTGTGAAACATGCCCGGATATATAATAGCAAGTGTTGAGACGCCTAATTCTCACTTAGTTGACTTGCTAAGTTGCTTAATGTTGAATTTATGCATGATTTCGGAGGTTTTATGGTGAACCTGCTGAGCTGAACATGTGCCATGTGTGAGTAAGGTTTTTTTATGATATTCCATGTGCATAATGATGTCTAGAACTTGCCCGGGGTGTGTGCAAAGCGAAATAAGAGATGTTAAGTTTAGGAGATGATATAGGCATTTCTTTGATAGCCATATTTCAGACCTACTTTATCTACCCTCTGTGCATAATCCTAGTTAGCCCCATTGAGCCTTTAGCCTTTTTCTTGGTAGCTTTACATGTAGCTCAATCCTCTTCTTTCAAAGAACCAAAATTTGATCCAATAACTCCTAAGCGCTTTAATTAGAAAATCAAGAGGTGAAGGAGTACAAGAGTTTGGAGGAAGGAAAGAGTTAAGTTAAAGACCCAAGTATATTTCTATGGGTGTGTGAAAAAGTTTGTGCATGTTGGTGGGGAACATGTTGAGGAGTTTAAAAAAAAAAAAAATGTTTTTGTAATCAGGGGGTGATAACAGTATTCCTTATCCAATATGCCGAAGCTAGTTAAAGTTATGGGGCAAAACAAAGAAAAGTTTGGAAGATAAAAGTAGTGGAAAATAGGTTGGTCGAAGGTGCTCTGAATGTGATTTGTAGTGTAGTAAAGCGCTCAGGAAAGATAGTCACTATTCTTGATCAAATAGTCCTACCCGTCCTTGTGCTTACATTACAACCCCTACAAAGTCCTACTTGATCTTGAGCTTTAACATTTTAACATTAGTGAAGTATTACACTAAGGGCAAGCCTATGGTTCATCTTTGTGTTGCATGTGAATTCTTTTTGAGAGTGAGTGACTTTCATTTATGCACCCTTGTTAGTAATTACTTTGCAGAAATGAGGGGTGATTCTCTTGTGGTGAGGGCACATGGTTAGTTAAGTTTGGTGAGTTATTAATAATGTGTCACGCATAAATTTGCAACTAGTAAGTTGTTTTGTGAGGGTAGGTTGTTTCAATTTGTTATTTAATTATTTGATATCCTAGTATGTGGTGCATAAGTTGATAAATGTGGTTGTGTAAGCTGTGCAAGAATGCTCATTTTGTGTCTATTGTTCAAAGTCGCCCGAATTTGAGTATGATCAATTGTTCGAGGACAAACAAAGGTTTAAGTGTGGGGTGGTGATCTAAAGCGTATTTATATGCCTTAGTAGCAACTTTAACCCATGATTACCTTAGTTTTTAGAACAATACTTGTGTATTATATAAGTTTTTGATGGAATATGGGATATTGTGCTAACCAATATGATTAGACTCGTGTAGGTGGAATTTGCGACTTTTTGGAGCATGTTTAGCATGGAAGGTGAGTCTTGGAGGAGATACAAGTGAAGAATATTGAAGATAAGAGGCAAGCCAAAGAGTTGATCTTGAAGAATCCAACCAAATCCGCGAAGAGAAGTCGACGAAAGCAAAAAAATCACAAAAAAGGGGCCTGGCGTACTAGGCAGCGTGCCAGGCCGCTTTTGGCAAAATTTCTGCTTGCCTAGGCAGTGCACAGGCGCGCTGGCCAGCGTGCCACGCCGCCTGGGAGCACCCTTTTTGCTGAGGCAAAATATGCCTAAGTGCTAGGCGCGCCCAATGGCGTGCCGGGCCACTTTTTGGCGGATTTTTTCCTCGACTTGGGTCTATAAATAGGGCTTTTGAGTTATTGTATCAGAATCCATCATCCTTAGAATATTTTGGGCATTTTTGGACATCTAAATTAGGTTCCATTCCTTCTCTTTTCAGTTTTTAATTATTTTCTAGGGTATTTATTACTTTTGGATGTTGATAAACATTATGAGTGGCTAAAATCCCTCATTCTTGGGGTTAAGGCCAAGAACATGAATCTCTTGGGTTAATTGTATTGGTTTTTGCTGGAGTTTATCATAAATTAGTTATTCATCTATTCTAAATTTCATTATTTTAATGTTTGATCATCATTGGAATATATTCCTTGTCTTGAAGTGAGCTCGAGAGAGAAACTAAGAGATAGAACTTGAATATATGAAGTGTGGTCTTTCTCGGGGAAGTAATTCTAAGGGATTGACATGTGGTTAGGACCGAGAGGTACCTAATCCACCACACTTGGTCAATTACGAGAAGAAAACTTGAATGCTCTAGAATTGGTTAAGCTTATCACCACTCACGGATGTAGGTAGGTTTCTAAGTTCTAGAGAAGATTATATTTTGGAGACGAATATATTTATAAAATTAACCTCGGGATCAATAACCATGATAAACAACTCAAAGTGCTTAAACCACCAACAATTATGCTCAAGAGATGACGTTCAGGGTGCCTTAGCCCTGGGAATTCACTTTTTATTGATTTTTCAAGCATATTTTCGAAAACCAAAGTTACGGTAGAGAAGATAGGAGTTCTTAGTCCGCAATCATTTAATTTTTAGCACCAAATCTCTTGTCGTTTTCGCAACACTAGTTTTTAATTATAGTTTGACGTCCAGAGTTGATTTCTGTTGACGAAAGTCCCTTGGGTTTGATATCCGGCTCTTTAAAAGGAGTCACTTTATTACTTGCACGATCACGTACACTTGCGTGTATAGCTGGGTCGCAACATATTGCTAGTTAATTTTCCATAATTTTAAATAAATCACTACTTACTAAGGTGTTATTGTATGACCAGAAGGTCGAAACGAGGTTAAATGTTATGTAAGAGTCTGAAATGATGGATTGTTAAGGGTAGGAACCCTTGGGCTAAGCCTGGTTGAATTTATATTTAATTACGGGATGAGGTCTGACTTGATTACATCATGCTAGGTTGGTGACTAGAGCTGATTTTAGCAAGGGAAAGTTAACTCATAATTAGTAAGGATGGTAAGAGCTAAAGGGGGTAAAGGTTAAATGACGGAAGACCTTTGGCTAGTAAACTCTTAAGTTGCATGTTTTTTTTTGGATATTTATCTGATGTTTATATGATTTAATTTGGGTCTATCGATGATGCTTACCAGTACGTGTTATTCGTACTGATACTACTCTTGCTATACCCTTTTATGGGGTATAGTCTTGTTGCAGGATTAGTAGATGTTTCATGCTTGACATGTAAGAATCTCCAACAACTTCTGTCATTATTCCTACGGTGGAAGCTGGGTCATGTGCACAATTTCGTGTCTTCTCTTAGTAGCTTTTGTACCTGTTTAGACTAGGTTCTTGGGGAAAGTATTATTTTTCTATTTCAAGTTTTGATAAATTAATTGTAATAAATAAGGTATTTTGTTATTCTTATTGACTTCCGCATATATTTTAAAATGGGTGGTAAGGGTTCTCCTATCTAGGTGGATTAGTATAGGTGCCTGCATGATCTGGTTAGTTGGGTCATGATAGTTGGTATCAGAGTCTAGGTTATCGGGCTCTAGTATAAGAGCAAATGTCGAGTAGAGTCCTTCAGATTGGTGTGTTGACGTCCACATCTAATCTTCAGGGAGCTATGAGGCATTCTAGGAAACTATTTCACTTCATTCTCTCTTTTCGTGTGGTTGTGTTCTTGCTTGTATGAGTTGAGTCTAATTGGTATCTCCCGATTCCAATTGGTATCTCAACGAGGCAAATAGATGTTGTTTGACTCTGTTAGAATGACACCAGAAATAGAAATTGGAACCGGGAAGGTTCTAATTGGTATCTGGCCGCATGGGCGATGTAAAATTTCTAGAGAACCGACTAGTAGTTATCCACGAGTCGAATAAAGGAATAATAAAGAAAAGGCTTGTTTAGATAAATGAATTTGGGATTGATACTTATGTGAATTGTGACTGTTTGAATGACTGTGGATTTTGTGAATGGTGAAGAGTCATAACTTGTATGCATGTTCATAGCTAAAGGAATTGTTTGCTATATGGGTTAAATGGAAATTATATGCTAAATGCTAGGCATGATCTTCTCATTGGTGAAATGGTAAGGGGCAAGGTGGTTCATGATTGCGGAAACTCTTGTTTTAAGTAATTGGTACATGAATAAGTACCATGGGAAAGAGGGATATTGTTGTATGATAGCGGGAATTGTTGTAGAAAGCTTCTTGTTGTGATTCATAACTGATTTAAAGTAATGTGATGCTAAGTTGTTGTTTTATGAATTGTTGGGTTCAGTCTTGGGATTATGATGAAGGCCATAGTGTGATTTCATACTTAATTGCTGGAAACAGGGAATGAAGGAGTTCACAGAAAATTTAAAAATTTCTAGGCTGCTGCTGTTGGGTAGCCATAGAGGTACCAACCCGCTACAGTGAGCCCACTATAGCGAGAATTTTTCAGCTATAGCGGCGTCGTGGTAGCGGAGTGCAAGCCGCTATAGCGGAAGGGCGAGGACAGAATCCTTATCCTTTTTCCCCTATTTTGTTTTTCATTCTCGGCCTATATTATTCAATTATTTAAGCTACGAGCTACCATGTGTCCTATAGAAATTGCATATAGTAAAGTAAAGAGCATGCATTCAATAATAGTTGTTAAAAACTAGCATCCATATGTGATGAAATAAAAAGAAAAATGAAAGGGGAAATATTGTTTGTTATAAACCCCAAACAGGGCAACCCAAAATCAGATACAATGTATGAAAGGGGGGAACTGAACGGGCATGCACCAAGGACCTAGCTGGACACCCCATCATCATCACGGGCTGCCAGGATGGGACCTTTTCCCTCTGTATCCCTCAAGAAGGAGAACTCATGTATGTCATCTGGATCCAGCTGGGGAAGCTCCTGGTCAGTGACTTCTCACTTAAACATGACCATTACGATTTTCCACATCCGTATAAGTATGCGGTCCTAGGAGTGCCTCTTTCTCATCTCCTCGTCGAGCTCTCTGCGGAGCGTTGCATAGTTCTGGGCAGTGGAAGGTGGGTCTATAGAGCTGGAAGGGGTTGTACCCTTGGAAGGCAGGTGGGCATGCTCTATATATCTCTTCACGACAACCAAGTCTGTCTACAGGTGACTGCTATAAATTTGGGACTAGGAGAGAGGTGCAGCCTCATCATTACCGTTCTCATCTATGGCCCGGCTGCTCTCAGTCTCGCCCATATTCTTTTTCTTCTTACTCTTGGATGAGACTAATGGTGTGTCCATATCTATGTCCTGTTCAACATCCTCCCTGGGCACCCCAGTACGTCTGCACAGCTCAGAGATTAGTACGGAAAGGTAGGGCTTTTTTTGTTACCCCGGTAGAAGTTCTTCCACTCCATCACTATTTGTGCTTCCATATTTAGCTTTATTCCTCGTATGGTGCAGGACACCACCAGGTCCCGAGGATAGGTCACGTCGGAAGTATTGCCCGATGGACAAATCTTTTGAGACACCAAGTTCAGCCACCTCTGAGCATCAGCAGTGAAAAAAGTGCTCCTAACCCTCTTAGTGGTGGGCCAATAGATCTTATCCATGTCCTCCTCCATAATCAGTGTATCATGCAGCCACTTCATAGCTATCTCCTGGGCCTTGGCTATGTACTCTGCATTAGAGACGTTTGGCACCCCGAGCACCTCATTTATAGTAGTCGTGCATGGGGAAATTCACTCCCCTAATGCAGATTGTAGGGTTAGGGTCATCCCAAAGCACTATAAGGAGTATGGCATAGAACTCTCTAACCCATCTCGAGACCCCAGTCGAAGGAGCCTCCACGAATGGCATCCAAGCAAACTCCCGGAGCCAATTGTAGAATTCAGGTGCCTTTTCTGCCACCCCTCTCATCATGAAACCCTGCTCATAGCAGAATCTTGTCCTCTGGTAGTCCCTGAATCTCTCCCGACAGTTTTCATTGGGGAATCTCACGAAGGCGCGAGTATCTTCTTGATTTTCAGCCATGGGTGTAGTAAATCTGCAAATCATTGTAAGAAAACAAGCTAGAACTCATCGAATTACCAAGGAAATTAAACTTTCAGAAAAAGGCCAAGTTCGGTTTTAGCTGGGAGGATACTCTCTGCAGCCTCCCGCTATAAGGGGTTGCATCCCTCTACTATAGAACCACTGTAGCGGGAATATTCCCATTATAGTAGGGTTGCCATAATGGATTGAGGCTGCTATAGCGGCCTTTACATCCTCGACCTTCAAGGGGTGCGACAATAGCGCCCCTTAAAGTTTTGGCATTTCAACCCCAGATCAGTGTTCATAAAGTACCCTAGAACTAGTTTATGCAAAAACTCGGGCACGTAGGCTCCTAAAACATTCCCAAATCATCAAGACAAAACCAAGAATAACCCTTTGCACTCCCTACTATTTTAAGTCCCGAGGTACAGAAAATTTTTGTCCGTTATGTTTTGAAATATTTTATTTTCAATATATTGACGAGGCTCTGGACACCTTGGGTACTCAAAAAATATTTTTCTCCTAATAGGCTCGTGTGACTCATGAGTAAGGAAGTCTTCTTAAAGGAGAAGAGTAGTAATAAATTACAACATAAAATTTAGTTCGTCGAGAAAATGAAAAATTGGTGATTCAGTTAAGTACTGTAAATACGTAATCGTTGAGAGGGTGATAAGGCCCAAATTAGATTCGTACCATTCTCTTCTTACCGTGATCGTTCGAAGAAGAACGATGGGTAAATTAGTAGCTATTGTAACAATCTACTCCATCGTTATTAAAAGACACTTCATTATGGGTAAGAGTTTTGGGATTTTTGAAAATACGGTCTCAAATCGATTTGGGATAACTTAGCTAAAAATTTTGGGATTTGAAATTTTGGGTTGGGCTGACCTTATCCCGCTATAGCGGAAATTTTCCCACTATAGCGACGCCGTCGTAGTGGTCTGTAGGCCACTATAGCCGGATGACGGGACTACAAACTCAGTCATAATTTTTAATAGGGAAAAGGCTCAAATATGCCATCAAACTATTAGAAATGGCTCATCTATGCCATCCGTTATAAGTTTGGCTCATCTATGCCACTGTCATTGAAAGTTTGGCTCATCTATGCTACTGCCATTACAGAAAGGTTCATTCGTGCCATTATTTTGTAACAGTAATTTTTGCAAAATCATTTTTGCCACGTGGCCTCTTATTAGAGGTCCACATTACCAAATCCAAATCAACCAATATTACTTAAAATTAAAAATTAAAAATTGGACCCATTAAAATAAAATTGGATCCACACAGTTTAAATAAAAATTGGACTTATTAAAAATAAAAATCGAACTAATTAAAAATAAAAATCAAACTCATTAATTGTGTCGGGTTTTATTTAATAGGTATGATTTTTTATTTTGATTTAAGTAATATTGGTTGATTTAGATTTGGTGACGTGGACTTCTAATAAGAGGTCATGTGGCAAAATTAGTTTTGCAAAATCACCGTTGTAAAAAAATGACACAAATGAACTTTTCTGTAACGGCAGTGGCATAGATGAGCCAAACTTTCAAAGGCGATGGCATAAATGAGCCAAACTTATAACGGATGGCATATATGAGCCATTTTCAATAGTTCGATGGCATATTTGACCCTTTTCCCTTTTTAATAGTCCCTTCTCCATTTTAATTGCAAAAAGGATGAATTTTTCCCTAAAAACCCTTTTAGGATTACCTCATGGCCTTGGAGTAATGGAGAAGGAGAAATACACTTAAATGGGGTAAAAGTCATGGATTTCTCATGGATTTTTATGCCACAATTCACTAGCATAGAGTCAAAAGGTTGTATTCATACCTCTGTAGCAGCTGCTTAGCCTTTAGGTAAGCTAGGTTTAACTGAGTAGTTTAGACCTAAGTTAGAAAGCATAGACATGACGTAGATTGATGGCAGATTTCATGCTTAGGCCTTCGGGCATGATGTTAGGATGGATAAAAAGAGAAAAAATTTGGTTGTTTAAATAGAAATTTGATGTTCCTTGTGATATTGAACCCATCTATTAATTAATGTGCATTGTTATTGATGGTTGTTCATTTTTAAATGTTTAAATATGGTGTTGTACTCAAAAATTGGCTTAGAACCTATTAAATGCCTAACTAAAGGTACTTGGTGGTTGGTGTTGGTGTATTCCAAGGAATCTATGCTAATAACCAGAAGAATAGGGAATTGGTAAGGTATCAATATTAGGATGAAAGGTTGGGGGTGTATTATGGCATGTATCATAGGTGCAAACTGTACGTGGTGGTTTAAAGTGTTTGAAACCCAACTTGATTTATGTGTGCATCATAATTGTTCCTTCGTATTGCTTGTCATAATGCATGTTCAAGAAAAGGGAATAACTATTTGATGTCCTAAGTGTTAATCATATACAATGAGCTTATATGAAAAGCTTGTTGATTTTACAAGTGTTATTGATGTTATCATTGTGGTGGTGATTGTTGTGATATCTATGTTTATTATGGGATGTACCAATATTTGGGTATCTTTACGGGTTTTATACTACTACTATTATTATTATTATGGGATGTACTATTATTTGCACATCTTTAGGGTATTGATTGGTATAAGATTGGTAGGCACTTGATGTCTGGTATTTGGTACATAGACAAGAGCCCATCCCCTGCAGGTCATGGCTAGTGGGCGACCATAAGATCCTTAGCATGTGTGTACAGGTATTTGTGAGAGTGATGATTCCTTGAGTGAACTCGATTATTTGCTTACTTGTTATGTATATATATATATATATATATATATATATTCCTTGAGAGAACCATGTTTAAGTGTTGACTTATTATATTGGTCCCTTGAATGGACTGGGCTTATATGTTGACTTCTATATTTGATTTCTGGAGTGAACCAGGCTTATGTATTGACTGGCTATATTTTGTTTCTTGTGTAAAATCAGGATTTACGATGATTAATATTATTGTTGTTGGAATTGATCCTTGAGTGGCCCGGATTAAATTACAAATAAATGATATTCTCTTCAAATGTCTATTTATTGATATACTATGATTGAGTCATGGTTGATTGACTTGGAGTCTTGTTGGTAGTCATGGTTTTGACTTGAGTTATTGTCCATCTTGACTTGTAGTTGACTGAATTCTATGGTGTTGTTAAAAAGGGTTAAGTATTCTTAATGGGCAAAAGTTACTTGAAAGGTGTTAACGGGTATGCTTGTAAGAAGGTTATGGTCATGGATCTATTGGTTTATATTGTTGAGACTGGGTAGGCAGGGTGTTGCTGTCTTGCTAGCTAATTTTTCATAGTTTTAAATGAATCTCTACTTACTAAGGTGTTATTGTATGACCATAAGGTTGGAATAAGTTTATGTGTTATATAAGAGTCTAAAATGGCAGGTTATTAAGGGTAGGAACCCTTGGACTAAGCCTGGTTGAATTTATATTTAATTATGGGATGAGTTTTGACTTGATTACATCATGCTTGGTTGGTGACTAAGGCTGATTTTAGCAAGGAAAAGTTGACTCACAATTAGTAAGGCTGGTAAGAGCTAAAGGGGGTTAAAGGTTAAAAGACGGAAGACCTTTGGCTAATAAACTCTTAAGTTGCATGTTTCTTTTCGGATATTTATGTGATGTTTATATGATTTAATTTGGGTTGATCAATGATGCTTACTAGTACATGTTGTTTGTACTGATACTACTCTTGTTATACCCTTTTCTGGGGTATAGTCTGGTTGCAGGATCAATAGATGCTTCATGCTTGATACGCTAAAGATCTCCAACAGCTTCTATCATAGTTCCTACATTGGAAGCTGGGTCATGTGTATAGTTTCGAGTCTTCTCTTAGTATCTCTTGTACCTGTTTAGACTAGGTCCTTGGGGAAAGTATTATGTTTGTATTTCATGTTTTGATAAATTGGTTGTAATAAATAAGGTATTTTATTGTTCTTATTGACTTCCGCATATATTTTAAAATGGATGATAAGGGTTCTCCTATCTAGGTGGATTAAAATAGGTACCCGCATGATCTGGTTAGTTGGGTCGTGACAGTTAAAATAAGCCAAAGGCCATTTTATTACAAAAAAAAATCTATACATAATGGTTTAGGTCCAAAGTAAAGGTCCAGACCCGGAAAATGAAAGAAACAAAATCAAAAAAATAAAAAAAGCAACAAACAAAGAAAAATCTAGAAACCTAAAATAGGAAACTCATCGGTCCTCTTCTCTAGGTGATGAGCCATGCCACTGAGGAGAGTTGATAGAGCTTCAAGCTTTTAAGAGGACCAAAACAAAATGGAAATTATGCACTTTAATCAACAACAATGATGCCTCAATCTAGAAAATCCTAAGTTTGGATAGATTTCACCTAGGACACTTACAAATCTCACAAGTGCCATTAAAACTTTCCCGAGGAAGATTTTTTTAGCGTAGATTCATCGACTTTTAGCCATCTTCAAATAGGGTATGTACCATCTTTTCCTTTTCTAACTAAAATTGTTGAGCGATGTCAATTTACTATTGTTTCTTGTGTCTCAGCAGATTGAGCTCACAAGGACCTAATACCATTACTCAAGGACAAGATCCAAAAGGTCCATCTCCATCAAACTCCATAACTCATAAATTTGAACACTACTTGTTGTGTACTTCTTTGATTTCTATGCTCCTATGTTGTGCATGAACTTTCCCACAACGCCCCTGTGAATGGTGAAATCTACAACAATTTTGAGTTAATTGGAAGATTGTAACTTGTAGTTCCTATTTTGACACCTTTTAATAGGGAATTGACATTTTTCCATGCTTATGATTGTTCTCCCAATTATTAGTACTTATTGAAAACTATTATATGTAAATACTTATGAACATGCAAAAAAGAAAACCTGGTTAAGAAAAAAATAAGCAAGCATGATGACTTCTCTAAATGTATGTGCCACCACCACGTCTCTATTGGCAATATCTCTTACTCTATTTATCTTCTAATCTCCATAGCTATGCAGTATGCACCAAACTATTTTCCATATTCCATTAAGTACTTTTGTGAGAGTAAGAGAATTTGACTCTAGAGTCACTTGTAGGAGATTGTGATATACACAATACTCGAACCACATCTCAGTGCCACTGTTTCAGCTTCCAAAACAGATTCATCCCCAATCGTTCTTGCTTTTGCATATACTAATGCAAAATACACTAGAACTAGGGCCAGAATTGCCCTTGCTTGCTCCATCAGAATTACAGTTATACGAACCATATACTGATAGCTTCCATCAAACCACTTTACACACCATAATAGAGGTATAATTCAACCATGGATATGGAGCAATATCAAATAATTGAAAATTCCTATTAATTTAATTTTCATGACCATGCTATAAAAAGACATATAGCCTCATGAGAAATAACATATCTCCTTTTCCATAGCTGCCAAATCACCAATGCAAAAATGACTTTATATAAAGGCTTCAGTTTTGATACACATTCTGCCTGCCACCATTTAAATTGGTTAGTTTAAGTTGGATAAAAGGGTCTAGCAGTCTTGCGGCTGTTGCCAACATACACCATATTTTATTAGCATCAGGACATGTAATAAAGAGATGTTCAAAAGTTTACATCTCTGTATTATTACAACAACAACAACAACAACATTGTACAGTACCAGAACTGTCCCAATGGGAATTTTATTCCTCCATAATCTCTAGCAAGAAAGAGATCTCGAAAGGCAAACCCTTAACTCATATATCTTTAAAAACATCTTGAGTTTTTTTGCTAGGTCTTACCAGATTCCAAGCACTTCCAACAGAAAACCTGCTAGAACTATTCAACATCCACCATGCTCTGTCCCATATCAGTCTTCCCTACTACACTTATTTCCTTGATAATATAAGAACATATATCATCAGAGAAAATCTGGTGCAGCAAAGGTTCAATCCAGCTATTTACAATATTAGTTGTTTTATATCTTTCAAAATAAAATCGTTAGTATTGGACACAGATAAAACATAATACAGAACTCTAAGCTGGGTCCAATTATAAAACCAAATACTAGAATGACTACATCTAGGTTCCCACTAAATCTCTTGGTCAAAGTAATCTCTAGCTTCAAGCATATGTTTCCAGGTTTGTGAACCTCCTCGCTATTCTACAACTTGGGGTCTATGTATTTTACAATACTTGTTTCATATAAAATTAGCCCACAAAGATTTCTTTGTTTAAAATCCACCATAATTTTCCAAATAGAACCTTTGATATATCAAATAAAAAGCTGAAACCCAATCCCCCATCATTCTTTGGAAACATACATCAGGACATGAAATCCAATGTTTATAATTTCTTCTTTCTTCCTTAAAATTTTAAAGAAATCTAGCAAAATTTCTATGAGGATCATAAATAATACATTTAGGAGGAATAATAGTTGATAGCAAATATATAGGAATGTTTTGCAAAACATTATTAATCAAGATAGATTTACCTCCAAAAGATAATAACTTTCCTTTTCAAGCTTGCAATTTACCCTGGACCTTCTTTATCAGATTTACATAAATGATGTGTTCTTTTCCTAGCATGTTCGATTGGATACCCTAGATAGATTAAAGGAAATTTTCCTCTGATTAATCTAATGATCTCTTTCACTTTTTGAATAACTGAGTGAGTAGCCTTGCTGAAAATGAAGAAAAACCTTTTTTTTGTTGATTTTTTGTCGTGATTGCTTCTCATAATCCATAGTCAATTGAAGAATCCTTTTATTCAGCATTTACAAAGATAATGGTATTATCAACATAAGCTAGATTATTGATATTATCACTCCATTTAGGTATTTCTAAACTCCTGAACGCATTGTTATAGAATAAATTATTTAGACCTCTATAGATAATCTCAGCAGCTAGTACGAATAGAGCAGGGGATAAGAGATCCCCGTACTTTATTTCTCTTGTAGAGTGAAAGAATTCATGATCCTATCCATTAATAAAGATATAATACCAGTTGTTAGCAATCAACTTCCAAATCTTTTCCATCTGCGGGAATAAGAATAATTATAAACTATGTTGATTTCTAAGGTAACTTTAGTGGCTATAACAATTGCTGTAAATAAGTGCCTCTAAAAGAAATTTTTTTAGCAGCAAAAAAATAGGTCTTTGCCCGCTTTTGAAATAAATGTCACTAAAAACTTTAGCGAAACTGGATGCCATTGTATTTAATTAAATGACAATAAATGTTTTTGCGATAATAAATATTGTCACTAAAAGCCTCTTTTGTTGTAGTGATTCTACATCTTTTTCTTTACCTTTTTAACAACCCCTAAATAACTTTGTTGGCTTGATCTTAAAACTGATCTTTAACCAATTTAAAATATTTATGTTCATACTGAAAAAAATAAGAAAATAAAAAGAGGAACTTTTTTGGAACATATATATTTAGCATAGAGAAAAATCAATAAGAAAGGAGAGCAGAAAAAAATAAACGGATAAGTAAAGTAGATGAAGGAATAGAGTTGAAAAGAAGATAGAGAAAATAAATAGGAAAGAAGGTTGTAAACTAGAAAAATGCAGAATATGAAGTTAAAATGATCCCTCACATACTTTAAAAGTGAGTAATCTCACCAATCTGTCCAAACAGTAGTTTATATTTAAATGGCACATGGGAAATGGAGTTAAAGGATTAAATAGGACAAGATTGAGTTGAAGTGTCAAAATAAAATTTAGGGGCAAGTTAAATAGGTTGTGTTTGGTCTTTCTTATTCGTTGTTACTCACTTAATTAATTTGCATTATATTTATATATACCCATATGCATTCTAGTGCTAACCTACTGATTTTGTAAGTGATAGCTCGGGGAAAAGGTCAGATCATGAATAACTTACATGTTAATTAAAGATTTTATTATTTGTGTATTTTTCTTGAAATTGATTTAAGCTTATAAATTAAAAAAGAGAAAGTTGAGCTAAGATGCTCTAGAATCCATTGATGAAAGCACAAGAAGACGAAGAAGAAAGGAGGAAAGAATGCAGAGCAAAACAGATAGTATTTCTGAGAATGAAATCTTATTGTACAAGCTACTTTATTCTACACAATACCACTATACAGACCTCTACATGAGCTCCAAAATATCTTATACTCTAACCGCCTTTCTCCTCTTAATTGACAGCTCAACAACAGTTAAACTAGCCACTAGAATAATTAACTCCAAATCATAGATACAGTGTTAACTAACTACTTGAATTGTTCACAGTAAAAACTATTTTAATGCAACAGTAAAATCTACAAATTAAAGAACTATTATTTGATCCTAATAGATTTAACATGCCCCCTCAAGCTGGCGGGTATAAGATATTGAGTACACAAAGCTTACCTAACAAATGTAGATATCGAGCATTCCCCAAACTTTATTAGTCAAAAAATCAGTAGGTTGTTGTTGTGTAGATACATGCACTGTGTGAACCAGGCCAGACTTAATCTTGTCTCGAATGAAATAATAATCTATTTCTATGTGTTTTGCCTTCTCATGAAATACTGAGTTTTTAACCAACTAAATGGTTGATTTACTATCACTCAATACTGTGACAAGCTTCTGAATAAGTACACCAAGTTCATTAAGCAGTTCTAACAACCAAGTGACTTCAGCCACAACTGAGGCCATACTTCTATACTCAGACTCAGTTGTACTTCTAGAGAATATGTGTTATTTTTTTGGACTTCTGAGACACCAAGGAATTCCCAAATATCCTAGTGTTTGGACAGGCAACCCAATCTAAGTCACACCAGTAAGTTAGTTTTGTAGCTTCTTTAGATTGGAGCCAAACACCTTCCCCACAATCCTCTTCAGGTATCGAACCACTCTAGTAGTTGCTTCCCAATGTGACTTCTTGGGATGCTGCATGAATTGACTGAATGTCTGCACTACATAGTTGATGTCAGGCCTTATAATGGTAGCATACATAAGCTTCCCTATAAGTCTCTAAGAAGATGTAACATCAGCAAAAATGTCATATCTACTAGAACCTGTAATCTATTCATACTCTATTGAAATCAACTTCAAATTAGATTCTCGAGGTGTATATGCTAGTTTAGCTAAACTAAGATCCATGTCAAAGACCAGCTCCAAGATATACTTTCTCAGGTTGAAGATCACTCCACTCTTAGATCTCAAAACCTCTATCCTTAAGAATTACTTCAGTTCTCCTAAATCATTCAATTTGAATTGTTGATACAACACTGACTTAACCTTATAGATCATGTCACTATTATTACCAGTAAGGAGAAGATCATTAATATGTACTAAAATTATCACCATGCCCTTTTTTTTTATCAAAGTGAACAAAGAATAATCATGGGAGCTTTGAGTGAAATCATGTAACGACATGTTCCGTCGTTATTAAAGGCACCTCGTCCAAGGGCATGGGGTATAGGAATTTTAGCAAATTTGGTCTCAAACTAGTACGGATGGACTTAGATAGAAAAATTTTGGAATTTGAAATTTTGAATCGGATTAACATCATCCAGCTATAGCAGGAAATTACACGTTATAACGGCTGCTATAGCGGGACACCAAGGACAGAAACTAGTCCTCTGATTCATTAATTTCCCTTATCCTCTTTAGTTACAAGTAGGACAAGCTTTACTCTTAAAAACTCATCTAGGGTTGCCTCATGGACTTGGAGCAATGGAGAATGGGAAATACGCTTGAATGGGGTAAAACCCATTCTTTTATAGTGGAAGCTGGGTCACGTGATCTCTTACGGTGGAAGCTAAGTCATATGTATATCTTCATTCTCTTGTAGTAGCTCTTGTACCTGTTTAGACTAGGTCCTTGGGTATTATTTCTTTTCGTACTTAAAAAATTGTAACAAAGTAGTAATAAATAGAAGGATTTATTGGTTTCTTTGATTACTTTTGCATGGAGTGGTAACGGTTCTCCTATCTAGGTGGATTAGAATAGGTGGCCGTATGATCCAATTAGTTGGGTCATGACAGTTGCTATCAGAGCCTAGGTTACCGATCTCTTAATACAAGAGAAAATATTTAATAGAGTCCTACAGATTGGTGTATTGACATACACATCTAATCTTTGGGGGGGACTATGAGGCATTCTAGGAAATTATTTCATGTCTTTCTTTCCTATTGTGCAGTCTGTATGCTTGTTTGTATAGGTTGAGTCCAATTAGTTTCTCTCAATTCTAATTGGTACCTCAATGAGACAGATGGATATCGCTTAACTCTGTTTAGAATGACGCAAGTAATGGAATTGGAATTGGGAAGGTTCCAATTGGTATCTGGCAATAAGGGCTATGTAAAATTTATGGATAATCAGCTAGTGGTTGCCCATGAAGCTAGTAAAGGAATAATGGAATGACTTATTTGATGAATGAAACCTTCGAATTGATACTTATGTGAATTGTGATTACTTGAATGACCATGCATTTCGTGATTTGTGAAGTGGTCATAATTTATTTGTGTGTTGATAACTAAGGAATTGTTGCTACATGGTTTAAGTGCAAAATATGATGCTAAATGCTAAGCATGGTGCTATCATTGATAAAATGGTAAAAAAAGTGGTATATGATTATGAAATTCTTACTTCGAGTGGTTGGTATGTGAGTAAATACCCAGAAAAAGGGCCATTGTTACTTGATAGCGGGAATTATTGTAGGAAAAATCCCTGTTGTGGTTCATAATTGTGACTTAAAGTGTTATATGTTAAATTGTAATGCTTTCCTTGAATTGTTGGGTTCGATTTTGGGATTTTAAATTAGATCAAGGTGCAATTTCAATTTTTAATTTTGTGAAGGGGAATGAGAGAGGAGGAAATAGCAGAAAATTTGAAAAAATTTTGGGCTACTACAACAGGGCCGCCACAGCGGGCACTGTCCCACTATAGTGAGAAATTCCCGCTATAGCGGCGTGCAGGCCGCTATAACGTGATGGGCTGGGACAGATTCTCTGCCCTATTTTTCCTTGTTTAGATTTTTTATTCCTAACCTATATAATTTGTACTTTAAGCTACGAGCTACCACGTGACCAAAAGAAATCACATATAATAAGGTAAGAAGCATGCTTTATCCATTAGTTATTACAAATAGCATCCATGTGCAAATAAATAAAAGGAAAGAAAAAAGGAAATATTATTTATTACATACCCCAAACGGGGGAAACCCAAATCAAGTATCAGTATAATAAAAGGGGGACTAAGATGACATGCACCAAGGACCTAGCTGGATACCCCATCATTATAACAGATTGTAGCGTCGGGGCCCTCTCCTTTCACGTCACTTAGTAAGAAGAACTCCCGCACGTCCTCCAACTCTATTTGTGGAAGCTTCTTTCTAGGGACAATGCACTTAAACATGACCTTGACAGTCTTCCATATTAGTACGAGCATGCGGTATTGGAGGCACCACATCCTCTTTACCTCATCGAGCTCTCTACGGAGCACTGCATAGTCCTGGGTAGTAGGGGGTGGGGTTGTGGAGCTACAAAGGGTTGTACCTTGGGGAGACAGGTGAGCATGCTCTATATACCTCCTTACGACATCCAGGTCTGCCTCCAAGCGACTGTTAAAAATCCAAAGCTTGAAGGAAAGGGCATCATCATCATTGACATCATCCTCCTCTGCGGCCTAGCTACTCTCGGCTTGCCCAACTTCTTCTTCTTCTTGATCCTGTATGAGATAACCTTTACCTTAAGGGGATGAAAGGGTATTTCCATCTCCACATCCTCATTAGCATTCTCCTTGGGAACCCCAACTCACCTGGATAGCTTGAAAACCAATTTGAGAAGGTAGGGGGTCCTTTTTGTTTCCCTGGTAGAAATCCTTCCACTCCATCATTATTTACGCCCCTACATTGAGTTGTATCCCCCGCATGTCACAGGCCACCACTAGAGCCTGAATGTAAGTCACGTTATAAGTGTTAACCGATAGATGAATCCTCTAGGTCACCAGGTTTAGCCACATTCAAGCATCGACGGTAAAGTAGGTGATCCTAACCACTTAGGTAGCAGGACAATAGACCTAGTCCCTCTCATCCTTGGCTATCAACATGTCCCTCAGCTATTTCATATCCATCTCCTGGGCTTTAGCCATGTACCCAGCATTGGAGACGTTCGACACCCCGAGTACCTTATTTATAGTAGCAGCGTCTACGGGGATATCCACTCCTCGATGTGGATGGTGGGGTTGGGGTTATCCCAAAGCATAGTAGAAAGTATGGTATAAAACTCCCTAACCTAGCCTGAGACCTCTGTAAGAGGAGCCTCCACGAATGGCATCCAATCGAACTCCTGGAACCGGTTGTAGAAGTCCAGTGCTTTGGTTGCCACCATCTTCTTCACGAACCGCCTCTTATAGTAAAACCCCATCCTCCGGTAGTCCCAGAGTCTTTTCGGATAGTTCTCATATGGAAATCTCTTGAAGTTGCGAGAAGCATTATCTTAGTTCCCAGCCATTGGAGTAGTAAATTTATGAAAAATAGTAAGAAAGTGAGTTAGAACTCATAGAAGTATCAAGGAATCAAATTTCAAAAAAAAGGCCAAGCCTGGAAAATGGGTTGGGAGGCTAGTGCTTGTATCCTCCCGCTATAGCGGGTTGCATCACACTACTATGGGATCGCTATAGTGGGATGAGGCTTCTATAGCATCCTTCATCATCCTTGATATATGCAAATCAGTGTAGGGGCAGTGTCCTAGGACTAGTATATGCAAAAAAATTAGGAATTCCAACTCCTAAAACATGCCCAAATCGTCAAAACAAAATAAAGAGCAACACTTCACATTCCACACTATTTTAAGCACCATCTGACTATGAATCCCGTAATTCTTACACCTAGAACACTATAGAAGCATTGTAAATATAAGAGAAGAAATCATGCTTTGACAATTCTCAAATTCAAAAACCAACTCCAAACCTACTCAATTTCTATAAATTCTAACTGTAATTCATGCAAAAATGTAAGTAACAAAATAAAGAGTCAAAGGTTAGTGATAATTACCTTGTTTCCAACGTCAGAAACAAAGTGATCGGGGAAAAGAGGGGAGTTTTAGAGTGAAATAATATGAAATCAAAACCCATTTCTCACCTTTTTGAACTATTCCCTCCCTTTATAACGGCCCTCATCCCGCTATAGCAGGATCCAGTCTCTCGGGGTAAGGGAAATTTTTCATCTGTTGTGTTTTGAATTTGTTTACTTTTGGTATATTGGTGAGACCCCAGATACCTTGGATACTCGAAAAACATTTTGCTCCAGGTAGTCTCATGTGAATCGTAACTATGAAATTTTCTCGAGGGAGGGCGTGGAGTAGTAATAAATTGCGCCTCAAAATTTAGTACGTCAGTAGAAAGAAATTCAGTGATCCACTTAAGAGTTGAAATTACGTAAACATTGAGGGGGAGTTAAGGTCCAAGTGAGATTTGTTCTGTCCTCTACCTACCATGATCGTTTAGGGATGAACGATAGGTAAATTGGTATCTGTTGTAACGACCTATTCCGTCATTACTATAAACACCTCATCCAAGGGAACGGGGTACAGGAATTTTAGCAAATTTGGTCTCGAACTAGTACGGATGAACTTAGTTGAAGAAATTTTAGAATTTGAAATTTTGGATCGGGCTGACGTTATACCGCTATAGCAGTAATTTTCCCATTATAACAGGACGCCAAGGACAGAAATCAGTCCTCCATTTTATCAATTTCCCTTCTCTTCTTTGGTTGTAAATAAGATAAGGTTTACTTCTTAAAAAGCACCTGGGGTTGCCTCATGGCCTTGGAGAAATGGAGAGGGGGAAATACACTTGAATAGGGTAAAACCCATGGTTTTTTCATGGATTTCATGCTGGAAATCACTAGAACGGAGTCAGAAGCTTGCGTTCATGCCTCCATAGCAGCTACTTGGCACCCAGGTAGGCTAGGTTTAATTGAGTAGTTTAGACCTAGGTTAGAAAACGTAGGCATGACCTAGATTGACGGGAGATTTCATGTTTAGACCTATGGGCACGGTGTTGAGATGGATAAAAATGGTAATTTTGGATTGTTTGAATAAAAAATTGTTGTTACATGTGATATTGAGTTTGTGATATGAATTAATATGTATTATTGTTGATATTGATCACTCATAAATGTTTGTAATGGTATTGTACCGAAAAAATTGTGTTAAAACCTAATAAAAGCTAAAACTAGAGGTGGTTAGTGTTGGTGGATTCCAAAAAATCTATAGTAGTAACCAGAGGAATGGCAGTAGTCGACAAGGTATTAGTGTTAATATGAAAGGTTGGATGTATTCGGTGTGAACAATATGTGTGGATGTGTACCTTAGACATTGCAAGTCCTAATTAAGCCTAAAATCGATATACAGATTGTAGGTGATGATTTAACGTAGTTGAAACCCAACCTGATTTATGTGTACATGTTAACTATTTCTTTGATACTTATTACAATGTATGTTCAAGAAGTAAATCATTTAATGATATCCTAAATGTTAATCACATCTAACGAGGTTGTATTAAAGACTTGTTAATTGTACTAGTATAGTTGTTATTTTCTCATTATGATTGTGGTTATTGTGATATCTGTTGATTATTGTAGGATGTATCGGTATTTGGACATCTTCAAGGGATTTATATTATTATTATTATTGAGATGTACTGATATTTGGATATCTTCACAAAATTTATATTATTATTGTGAGATATACCAGTATTTGGACATCTTTACGGGATTAGTTGATATAAGGTTGGCAAACACTACGTGTCTGGGATTTTGGTACATGGACAAAAGCTCATCCCCTGCAGGTCATGGCTAGTGGACTAGGGATTAGTTTATATAAGGTTGGCATACACTACATGTCTGGGATTTTGGTACATGGACAAAAGCTCGTCCCCTGCAGGTCATTGCTCAAGGACAAGGTATTAGTGAGTGTGACGATTCCTTGAGTGAACCAGATTTATGCGTTGATTTATTATATTTGGTTCCCTGAGTGAACCGAAATTTATGATTATTGTCATTGTTATTGTTGGATTGGATCCTTGAGTGGTCCGGGATAAATTTCAAATGATTGGCATATTTCTTTTATTGTTTACTCACTTATGTATTTGAGACAAGGTGTATCATATCGTTGTTGAGTCATGGTTTGTTGACTTGAATAATTTTGCTAGTCATGGTCTTGACTTATGTTGTTGTCTATATTGACTTGTACTTGACTGGACTATGAGGTTTGTTTGAAAAAGGCTAAGTGTTACATTCTTGACATAAAGTTACTTAATAGGTGCTCATGGTTGTGCTTGTTTGCATGGTTATGGTCATTTGTCTAAAGTTGATATTGTTGAAATTGGACAGATTGAGAGTTGTTGTCTTGTATGTTTAATTGCTCATAGCCCTTAATTGAATTCTCTAACTAAGCGGAGTTTGATGCATAACTAGTGTAACAAAATTCAGATAAGTGTTGTGTAAGAGTCTGAACTGATAGATTGCTAAGGGATGGAAACCGTTGAAGTTAGGCATGGTTGAGTGTTTAAGGCATAACTTAGCGATATTGTGGGAAGGTAGTGCATTAGAGTTGAATGTGGTGTAACACCCCGTACCTATCAAACCCTACTTGACGACGTTGAACAATGTTTACTTAAGTGTCAAGAGCCAAAAGTATGTATTTTGTAATGTTATTGATGAGGTAACGAATATTGGGCCTAGTACATGGGATTAGACCCTCGTGGGAGGTGTAACACCCCGTATGTTGTCGAACCTATACGACTACGTGTACATTTAGGGAATTAATTAAACATGAGAGATTTGAAGAATTATGCAATTATTTGTTGGGGCTTATATGAGTCTTGAGCCATTGGGCCAAATGAGGCCCAAAGATCATAAGAAAGACTTCGCCCAATGAGGCAAAACATGATCCAATCTTCCATTTGACTAATCAACCATGCATTTAATGCCAATAGATGGATAAGAGTGACTTGAGGGACTTATATATATATGAGGAATTATTCATTAAATTGGTGGGCTCAATTAACAAATTGTTAATAAGCCAAAAGAGGCCCAAAATTAGCATGAAAACATGGCCCAAAAAGGGCATAATGACCCATTCTTGCAAGACCAAGTCAATACATTAGGATTGAACCAAGTGTGTGGTTACAAAGCACCATTAGGGGACTATAAAAGGGGCACCAAATCAGATTTTAATTCATTTGGACACCCATGCCTTTTCTAGAATTCTCTACAACATTTCCATTATCACACAAACCCTAGACCTTCATCTCTTGGGGCCAAGATCATCACTTGGTGAGTATTGGTAAGTGTATATTATCATGGTTTAATATATTTTATGCATGGAATATGGTTTATATCATGTTGGTTATGTTGGTGAAGTGTGAGAAGGTCACTATGTGTAAAACAATTTGTGTTTGCTAAATCGGAGGATGGTTTTGTCTTGTAAACTTGAACATGGACTTGTGATCTTGAAGGAAATGAACTTGATGGATTCAATATTTACATGTGAGATGTGATTATATTCTTGCCTTGTTTTATCCTTGTGTATAATGTTTGGAATTGTTGTCGTAAATTTGGTTATGGATTTGGTGACGGATTGAAACGAAAGTGAGGTTTTGGTGATGTATATGTGTGTTGTGAGACCATGACTGCTTTTTGGCATGTAATATAATCAAAAATATGTTAAAAGGAGTTGAGTTATGATCATGGACCATTCATTGCATAAAAAGACCCAAAAGAGACCCTTTTTGGCCGAAACGGGCACCCGCCCTCGCAGACGAAGCACCTGCGGGCGCAGGTGCCTCTGGCTACTGCCAAAGGTCACCTCCGGATGCAGGTCAGCCACCTGCGGTTGCAGGTGGCTTATCAGGTCAGCCCAGAACTCCGAATTGATTGTTTTTGCATCCCTTTGGGCCCCCGAAACCCCTATACCCTTCATGGATGCAATTATCAAACTTATGGTACCTTTTAAATGACTATAAAGGAGTATCCCGGAGGTATTTTTAATGGTATAAAATATGGATTGATGTTAAAGTGTTATTGTGAAAGCTATCCAGTGACTTGACGGAGAAAAGATAACGTAGTGTTAATGAGGAAGTGTAAAGGGTAAACTTGGTGTAAAATGTTATTGGTTTATGATGTCTTAGTCAATGTATGAAATGTGATGATGTTGTTGTCATGGTAATGAAGTGGAGTGTATTGTAAAGGATGAAATGACGTTATACGGCAGTCATATAGCTCATTGTCGTTTTATACATTGGTATAGTAACTAGTTGCTAATGTAAGCTCCGATGTATGCTTGTGTTGTAGAGTGAAACATAAAGAGGAAGCTGGGCTATTGTATCCCCATATAGGCTTGTGTAATAGTAGTAAGACGACAAGGTATGTAAGGTTACTCTTTCCATATCTTTCTGCATCATAGAGTATTCACCTTGTTATGGTACTTACTCATGTCCGAAGTGTTCTAAAGTATCCCAGTTCAGATTGAGTTATATTGTTATTCATATGTATCCTATTCTTAGACGAATTGTGATTCAAGTATCTCTTATTCATTGACTGAAGTTCCAAAGCTGTCTTAACGTTGTAATTTCTAAAAGAACTATTTCAAAGAGAGAAGAGATGTAAAGAGAGTCTATTTATGCTCGAATAGTATTTCCAATCATGTCATGTTCCAAATCCAATAATATTATTATGACTATGTTTGTACCAATCTCTCATAAGTGTAAAGGTACCAATCTCATAAGATCTCATAAGAGTAGTGAAGAGGTAATGTGTAAGCTAATATATTTATCCCTCAAGCTAAGGTGTTAATCTCATGAAGTCAAGGAGTGAAGTAATATTTGTGTGGTTCGAATAGTGTCATGATCCTCAATGTATCACTCTCTCATAAGTGAATAAATCAACCTCTTCCAAGAAGAATAAGAACAAGAATAGATTTAATTGATAAGAATTCTCGGGTGGTATCCCAGGGGTGAAAAGAACACCTAGCATGGGTCGATCCCGTCTCTCCCTACCCATGGAGTGGATGTATGATAACCCACCCATGGAGTAGATGTATGTTCCCCCACCATAGAGTGGATGTATGTTTCCCCACCATAGAGTGGATGTATGTTCTCCCACCATAGAGTGGATGTATGTTCTCCCACTATAGAGTGGATGTATGTTCTCCCACCATAGAGTGGATGTATGTTCTCCTACCAATAGAGTGGATGTACGTTATATTATTAATCCAAACCTCGTGAATAGAAGAATCTCGTGAATAGAGGAATCTCTTGAATAGAAGAAGTTCTTGAATGGAAGAATCTCATGAATAGAAGAGAAGAATCTCTTGAGTGAAGATGCCTATGAAAGATATTCTGTGAATAGTAAGAATATAAAGTGAGTGATCTAAAATAACAATAACAAAAGCAATATACAAGTTTCCACAACTAGAATGATGGTTTATCCACATTGAATATTCTCTCATATTCTATTCCATTGATATTCTCATGTATGATGTAATTTCTATAGCCTTACATACTCAGTACATTTCTCGTACTGACCCCCTCGGGGGACTTACCTTACATGTTGCAGGTGAAGGCACTAGTAGATTTGTAAAAAGACAGTAGGTTGGTAGTTAGTTGCGGATCTTTGGTGAGCCCCAGTTGCTTCGGGACTTATCACAGTTGTACATTTGTTTTGATGTTGTAAAGATAAAGCGGGGACTTATCCCGACTTTTAGATGGTCTTGTAAATACATCAGTTAGAGGCTTTTGTAGACGTATGTGGGTATAAGAAAGTAAGAGATGTATGATCATTTTGACTTGATGGCCCTAACGGCCAAGTTTCGTATATATAGATATGATATATGTTTCCATGTTCATGAGTCCGCTTAGTTGCATGAGGAATAATAAGATTTAATAAGATTCATACGAGGATATGCATATGAATAGACATGAGCAAAGATTGGTTCTCTCGGGCCATGTCGGCTTCGGGTGCCAGTCCAGCCCGAATGGGATTTTGGGTCGTGACATGTGGTGTGGAAGTTGACTTACGGATTAGACAGAGTAGCAAAGGATAATGGAGGTAAAGAATTAAGGGACAAAAGGCTTGACTAATAAAACTCTTAAGATGCATATTTTCCTTTTGGATATTTATGTAGTATTTATGTGATGTAATTCAGGTCAATCGATGATTCTTACCAGTACTTGTTATTTGTACTGATACTACTCTTGCTATACTCTTTTTTGGGGTATAGTCTAGTTGCAGAATCAGTAGATGTTTACATTTGATGCGGTAGAGTTCTCCAGCATCTTCTGCCACTCGTCTCTTATGGTGGAAGCTGGGTCATATGTATATCTCCATTCTTTTGTAGTAGCTCTTGTACCTGTTTAGACTAGGTTCTTGGGTAAAGTATTTTTTTTATTTCACAATCCAATCGGTCATGATTGGTACCGCCCTAACCTACGGCAGGAGAACATGCTACACTCACTTTTACTCAATTAGGTGTTACTCTCACTTTCATAGTACTATCAGCTCATGCTTTTAACCAGTTCAAAAGGAAATGTTTCATTCAATCACTATCAATCATCCAGAAACATTATCACTCGTAAAAATAAAATAGAGTGTTGAAACATCTATTTATTACAATCCCTGGGACCTGAAGTCACTGTACAAGAACATCTAAGAAATAAAAAGAACCGAAAATAAATGGAATATACCAAAACATAAACAAAGAAAACAGTCTTAGTCTTAAAACAAGAGACGTTAACATCATAAGAGGATCTGAAGATTGCCCAAACATGGTGCTCACCCTCAAAATCAAGTCTAGACCACTAACTAGAGCCGAGGTCGTGCGTCAACCACTGGAAGATGTGCTGCACTCAACAAAAAGAAGAGTACAGGTAGCGTCAGTACATCAACAAGTACTGGTAAGCATCATAGGTCGACTAACTCAACAATGCACAAGTAAACAAGTCAAACAAGTATAAAGCGATAATAATGAAACTCATAACCAATGATATCAATCAGATAAACACATCATGTAATTACAATTCACAAGTTCACTTTCACAGGCTTTCACACTTAATCATTTTTATCAACTGTTCATCATCACATGTATTTATCAAACTAGAACTCAATGAATATGAATGAGTGCATGTATGAAAAATGTGCATATCATATCTTACCTATCTCAACCTCATCATCAACCTAACATCGTACCAGTATGGTACCTGACCAATCATTATCGTACCGATATGGTACCCGACCCACTATCATCATACCGGCGAGCTACCCAACCCGTTATCATAACACATACATACAGTGCAAATGAAATGCAATGCAGTCATCGAATCATAAGTCATGATAGAAGGCAACCATAGATGTTTAAATCACAAACAAGCATAAAGCCAAGAAAGTCTAAGTGCTATACAAAACCATAGCCTACCTCAACTCCTTTCCTCAAAGTCACCTCTAAGCCACACTTTTCCTTTTTGGTTTAAGTTCAATCTGTTCTTGATCTATACAACACAGAATATACACACATTTTAATAATTCATCCCTTTTAACTACAAGGGATCAAAAGTTACTGATTTTAGCCATAACTTACCCTATTTCATCATCTTAGGATTTTCTTATCATTTCAACCTCATTAATTTTACTTGAAGTAGCATAAACAACCGTAATTCTAGTTCCATTAGTATTTTCTAACACCCTAGGATCATTATATACCAAATTTATAAGCAATCCCATTATTTTTCATAAATTTCCATAAACTAGGCTTTAACCCTCAAACCCACCATTAATCCATTTTCTAGTGATTTTCTAAGGTTAAACAAAGTGAATTCAAGTCCAGAACGTAATTACTTACCTCTAAAGATGAATAACTTAAAAATTCCTTTAAAAATCGCCTTTCCCCAGAGACCTATCGCATTTTTTAAAAAGTGGGGGATGAAAATATTTTTTCCGTTTTAAAACTGACATTTTTACTATGCGTTACCATTGTAACGGATAATTACTGCTGCAGCGGTTCACATCCTTTTTCACGGAGGCTGCCGCTACGATTTGGGGCACCACCGCAGCAGTTAATTTTTCCACTGCAGCGGTTTGAGGTAGAATATTGGGACTCCTTCTCATTTTTCCTCATTTTACAACACACACTATGAATTTTGACATCGCGAACCAACCTCTCCATGATAAATGCTATAATCGGAGTTCTATAACTTCATTTCAGATGCCAAAAGTTGCTACGACTTTCTATACTCAGTTGCTATCTAAATATCACATCCAATCCCATCACTACAACCCACATTAATACCAGATTCCATTTGATTATTAAATCCTAAAAAATAAGCCAATCCTAGACTAGCCCTGAATTTCTCAAAATTTCTCTAAGGGAAGTCTAAGTGAAATTTCTACCTCCTATTTCAGCGTAACGAATTTTTTGGGTCATTACATTTGATACATACCACTCATTTGTCCCCAAACAACAACTAGCCCAAAAACATAACAACTATAATAGAAGGTACTTGAATCAATGAACAAGTGCAGATACCGGTTACGCATGTCCGCTTTTGTCTCCCCTGTAGCTTTCTCAATAGTACGATTCCTCTACTAAACCTTCACACAAGGAATAACCCATTTCCTCAACTTCACATCTCTGGCTATGATAGCAATTGATTCCTCTTCATAGGATAATTCCTTATCAAACATTTTTGGATCCCAATGGATAATGTCATCACCATCTCCATGGTACTTCTTTAAAATTTACACATGGAATACGGGGTGAACCCCAGACATACTAGAGGGTCAGGCCAGCCTATATGCTACCGACTCCACTTCCTTCAATACCTCGAAGGGTCCTATGTACCTTGTGCTCAACTTGGACTTCTTGCCGAAACGCATTATACCCTTCATGGGTGACACCTTTAAAAGTACCTTCTCTCCATTCTAAAATTTCATATCTCTTACCTTTTTGTCTGCATATTCCTTTTGTCGACTTTCATCCACTACGAGCTTCTCCTGTATGAATCTCACCTTCTTCATAGAGTCTTTGAGCTTGTCAGTTTCCCAAGGCCTCATCTCGAATGCATTAAACCTCGCTATTGGAGACCTACATCATCTACTATACAAGGTATCAAAAGGGGCCATATAATGACTAGAGTGGTAGTTGTTGTTGTAGCCAAATTCACACAATAGTAAGTATTGGTCCCACTGACCCTGGAAGTCCATAACACAAGCTTGAATCATGGCTTCAATCACTTGGATAGTTCGATCCGATTGACCATCGGTTTATGGGTGAAAAGTCGTGCTTAGGTCCAATCTAGACCCTAACTCAGACTGAAACCTTTCCAAAAAACTAAAAGTGAACTGAGTACCCTGGTCTGACACAATAGACACCGGTACCCCATGTAGTTTTGCAATTTCATTCACATAAAACTTGGCCAACTTGGCCACATTATAGTCAACTCTTACTGGAATAAAGTGAGCCGACTTAGTCAATCGATCAATAATAACCCAAATGGAGTTGCATTTCCTAAAGGTTTTTAGAAGACTAACAACGAAATCCATCGTTATCTATTCCCACTTCTATTTAAGGATGGGAATCCACTGGAAAGTACCACTAGGCTTCCTATGTTCGTATTTGACTTGCTAGCAGTTTTGACATATAACCACAAAATCTACAATGTCACGCTTCATCCTTCACAACCAATAGTGTTGTATCTAGTCTCTATACATCTTGTTGGCACCCGGATGTATGGAGTACTTCGAATTATGAGCTTCTGCCAGAATGGTTGGAATCAAGTTGTCAACCCAAGGTACACACAACTGACCTCTGATTCTCAAGATCCCTTTGTCAACTAGAATGGCCTCCTTTGCCTTCCCTTGTAACACTTTTTCCCTGAGATTATCCAATTTCTTATCTTTGAACTATAGACTCTTAATCTGATCATAGAAAGTGTACCTAGCCTCCACATGTACCAACACCTTTCCTTTTCTAGTTTCCTGCAATCTTAGAACATCGTTAGCCAGAGACCATACCTCTCTCGACAATGGGCGTCTGGACGCCTCCAAAAATGTTAGGCTCTCCATGCTCACTGGTTTTTGGCTTAGTGCATCTGCCACCACATTTACTTTACCGGGGTGATACAAGATTGAGATTTCACAATCTTAATCAACTCCATCCTTCTCCTCTATCTCAGATTCAAATCCTTCTGAGTGAACACGTGTTACAAGTTGCAGTGGTCAATGAACACCTCACACTTCACCCCCTAGAGGAAGTGTCTCCAAATTTTCAATGTGAACACTATGGATGCTAGCTCCAAGTCATGTGTGGGGTAGTTTTTCTCATAAGGCTTTAGTTGTCTCGAAGTATAAGCAATCGTATTTTGATCCTGCATCAACACAACACCTAAACCCAAATGTGAGGCATCACAAAAAATAATAAAATCATTACCCTCAATAGACAGGTTAGTACTAGAGCTGAAGTCAACAAGGTTTTGAGCTTTTGAAAGCTCTCCGCACATTTTTAATCCCATTCGAATGGAACTTCTTTCTGAGTCAGGCGGGTCATGTGAGAAGCAATAGCAGCAAACCCTTTAACAAATCGACGGTAGTAACTGGACAATCCCACAAAACTACGGATCTCCATCACGTTCGTCGGTCTGGCCCAATTCTTAACAGCCTCAAATTTTTGTTGGTCCACCATAACCCCTTCTTTAGAAACTATATGCCCCCAAGAAGGACATCAAAGAAAGCCAGAATTTGGAGTTAGAGTACTTAGCATACAATTGCTTCTCCTTCAATAATTTCAACACAGTATGCAATTGAGTTTCATACTCTTCCGCACTTTTAGAATAAATAAGTATATCATCAATAAACACAATAACGAATGAATCCAAAAAGGGTTTAAACACTTCATTCATCAAGCTCATGAGAGCAGTTGGAGCATTGGTCAAGCCAAAAGACATAACCAGAAACTCGTAGTGCCCATAACGAGTTTGGAAAGCAGTCTTTGGGATGTCCTCAACCCTGATTTTCAGTTGATGATAACCCAACCTTAAATCAATCTGAGAGAACACTACATCTCCTTGTAACTGATCAAACAAATCATCTATTCTAAGTAAGGGATATTTGTTATGAATGGTCACCTTATTCAACTGGCGGTAGTCTATGCACATCCTCATACTACCATCTTTCTTTTTCATGAACAATACTGGTGCACCCCCAAGAAGAGACACTTGGGCGAATAAAACCCTTTTCTAACAACTCTTGCAATTGAGATTTAAACTTTCTCAACTCAGTAGGTGTCATACGATATGGAGGGGTAGAAATGGGTCTAGTTCCCGATCCGAAGGCATACCTATAAGATTACCAGGAAACACTTCTAGGAAATCACAAACCACTAGAATTGATGCTACAGGAGGGACTGTGGATTTATCTTCTCAAAGATGGGCTAGAAATGCCCTACACCCTCGCGTTACTAGTTTTTGAGCACGAATTGCATATGCAACCCTCACAGGATTAGGCTTAAAAGTACCCTTTCATTCTAACTTCTCTTTCCTAGGCATCTCTACCATGACGGTTTTGGCATAACAATCAAGAATAGCATGATGAGAAGACAACCAACTCATTCCCAAAATAATATCAAATTCCTTCATATCTAGGATGACTAAATCTGCCAGGGCCTTAAACCTCGTGAACATTATGAAACACATACAATATACCTAATCAACACACACAGACACCCCAACCAGTGTAGACACATATATGGGAGCACCAATATATTCACAGTACAAGTCCCAACCCATAGCAAATTTCACAGACACATATGAGAAGGTGGAACCAGGATCAAATAATATAGAAGCCATATGATCATAGACAAGAATAGTACATGTGATTACCGCATCGCAAGCTTCCACCCCAGAATGAGCTGGAACTACATAAATATGTTCTTTGTCACTGCCTTGGCCGCCACCTCCACCACCTTAGGCTCCATTTCTACCAACTTATCCCCCACCTAAGTTGACCTGGTTTCCACCCCGAGCTTGGCCACCACGCCCACCATACGGACAACCCCTACCTTTTTCTCCTCCACTATGACCTGCCAGAACTAGAGTAGTAAAAGTTGGTTGCTGCATCAACTGACCTGCATATCAAAAATTAGGGCAATACCTTCTGACATGTCCCAAACCCCCATACTCAAAGTATTTAGGTCCCAAAGTAGGCCTCTAAACTGAAGAGGAAAATAATATATAGTTGTCGGCTTGGGAAAGCTAATAACTGACCCCCAGAAGGGCCCCCTACAAACACTGGCATAGTTAAATGGTAGGGCTTAGAAGATCCACACACCTTTGAGAAAGTACCACTGAATTGGTTCGAGGTTCGAGCCTTCATCTCTTCTACTCTTACCTCTCCTTATTTCTCAAGTGCTTCAGCCTTCATGGCGAATTCCACAACATCCTGAAAAGACTTACCAGCCACTACCATAGATAAGGTAGCCCACTAAACAACTAAATTCAAACCCTTCATGAAGTACCTAATCCACTCATCCTCTGAGGTAATCAACTATAGTGCATAGCGGGATAATGCATGAAACTTGGCCTCATTGGCCGCCACTGACATGTTACCGTGCTTCATCCTCAGAAACTCATCCTTCTTCTGGTCATGATAAGTGTGGGGAACATATTTCTCAAGGAATATGTTCTGAAATTGAGTCCAAGTAAGTAGAGGTAAGGCAACCATGCACTCCATAAATAACCTCCACCGCTGATTAGCTTCATTCTGCAGCTGAAAGAAAACAAACTCTACCCCAGACTTTTCAACAATACCCATTTTGTGCAGACGTTCATGACAATCTATTAAGAACTTAAAAGCATCCTCAGACTCTATACCTTAGAATAGCGAGGGCTTCATCTTCATAAACTTACAAAATAGCCCATGTTCATCATCAATCATTACTGATCCAAGTACCTGTTAGATATACCCCTGTTTCAGAACCTGCATTCATCTTTGGTCCTACAGCAACGACATATAGTAATGCTGGGGACAAAGCAGTCAAAATCACTGGAGTGTAGCCAGTGCCAGCCAAGATACCCAAGAATCCCAACACTTGTTGAATCACCTCTATAGACAAGGGCACCAGAGCTGCACCATTTGGTGCTGGCACCATATTCTCTGGAGCTATCATCTTTTCTTCCTCAACTACCTCCTTTTCATCCTGAGCATGGCCTAGAGCATCCTATGTGGGGAAGGGTGTAACACCCCGTACCTACCAAACCCTACTTGACAATGTTGAACAATGTTTACTTAAGTTTCGAGAGCCAAAAGTATGTATTATGTAATGTTAGTGAGGAGATAATTGATATTGGGCATAGTACATGGGATTAAACCCTTGTAGGAGGGGTAACACCCCATATGTTGTCGAACCTATATGACTATGTGTACCTTTATGGAATTAGTAGAACATGGGAGATTTGATGGATTATACATTAATTTGTGGGCATGAATAAATCTTGCATCATTGGGCCCAAAATAAAGCCCAAAATTAACAAGAAGACATGGCCCAATATAAGAATTTGACCCATTCTTCCAATCTTTCATTTGACCAAATCAACCATGTATTTAATGCCAAGAGATGGATAAGAGTGACTTTAGGGACCTATATATATATATATAAGGAATTATACACAAAAATTAGTGGGCTAAAGAAGTCTTGAGCCATTGGGCTCAAGGGAGGCCCAAAAAGACACAAAAGACATGGCCCAAATGAAGGGGAAATGATCTATTCTTCTTTTGACCAAATCAAACCATTAATTATTGACCAAGAGATGGATAAATATGACCATTAAGGGTCTATAAAAGGCACCAAAAATCTGATATTTATTCACTTGGTTACACATGCCAAAATCTAAAAATTTCCACACTATTCTCTCAACTCAAACCCTAAGCCTTCATCCTTTTGGCCAAAGATCATCACTTGGTGAGTATTGGTAAGTGTATATTATTATGGTTTAACATATTTTATGCATGTAATATGGTTTATATCATGTTGGTTATGTTGGTGAAGTGTGAGAAGTTCACTATGTGTGTATGCTACATGTTGCTAAATCGGAGGATGGTTTTGCCGTGTAAACTTGAACATAGACTTGTGGTCTTGAAGGAAGTGAAAATTATGGAGTTAATATTGACATGTGAGATATGATTATAGCATTTCCTTGTTTTTTCATGGTGTATAATGTTTGGAATTTCTATTGTGAAATTGGTTATGGTTTTGGTGACGTATTGACCGTAAAGTGTTGTTTTGGTGTTGTTATGTGTGTTGTGAGACCATGGCTGAATTTTTGTGTTTAATATGATAAAAAATATGTCAAAATAAGTTTGGTTATGATCATGTACCATTCATTGCATGAAAAGACCCAAAAGAGACCCTTTTTGGCCGAAACCGGCACCCGCCCTCTCAGACGAAGCACCTGCGGGCGCAGGTGCCAACGCAGGTGCCTCTGGCTACTGCCAAAGGTCACCTGCGGACACAGGTCATCCACCTTCAGACACAGGTCATCCACCTGCGGGCGCAGGTGGCTTAGCGGATCGGCCCAGAATTCTGAATTGCTTGTTTTTGCATCCCTTTGGCCCCCCGAAACCCCTATACCCTTCATGGATGTAATTATCAACTTGTGATGTCGTTTTAATGACTTTGAAGTGTCGTGTGAAGGTATGTTGGACTGTATTAAATGTGGATGGTTGTTAATATATGGTTATGAGGCAAATTGATAAGCGTAAATGTGACGGGATGAAAATGAGAAGGCATAAAGGGTAAGTGTGATGCGAAATGCTATTGTTGTATGAAATCTTGGTCAATGAGTGTAATGTTATGGTATTATTGACATGATGATTCATTTAGTTGTATTTTAAGGAGTGAAATGAAGTTATATAGCAGTCATATGGTTCATTGTCGTTTTGTACACTTGTACGGTAACTATTTATTAACGAGAGTTCCATTGTGGACTTGTATTGTAGAGTGAAACATAAGGAAGAAGCTGGACTGTTGTGTTCATATATAGACTTGTGTACTCATACTTGTAAGTAAAGGTATGTAAGGTTACTCTTCTATTTCCTTCTGCAACGTATGGTGTTCACATTGTCATGGTACTCATTTGATTCCGAAATACTCTAAGGTATTCCGTATCCGAGAGTTAGCTAGAGTTACTCATATGTTCCTTATTCATTGTTCAATGGTGAATCATATGACTCATGTTCATTGGTTGACTTAGGTTCATTGATTGACTTATGACCATTGGTTAACTCACATTCATTGGCTAATATGTCAAGAGCTTCAAATGTTCTAAGGTATTGCATCTCAGGTTGGTGAGCTGTTGATATCCACATGTGTCTTATTTAGTGCCCATTGTCCTAAGGTTCCAAACGTGTACTATTCCAAGGGGGTTCTAGTATTCCAACTAAGGTTGATATATTATTATTCATATGTGTTTTACTCCTAGACGAATCATGACCCACTTAGTTCTTATTTATGGGCGGAAGTTCTTAAGTCGTCATATGTTGTAGATCCTAAGAGAATTATCCCAACAAGAGCAATGAGGTAGAGAGAGCTTGTTTAGTTGAATAGCATTGTTCCAATCATGTTATGTTTCCAAAGTTCCAATGGAGTTATATACGTGTCTCATATTCATTGGTAATGTTCCAAAAGTCCAATGAGGTTATGTCCCAAGGTTTCAATAGTGGTTATACTCATGTATCTTGTTCATTGATCATTGTCCAATAGTTCCAACAGTGTTATGTTTCCATGAAGACTATATTTCCAATAATGCTTATTCACATGATTCTCACTCATTGATTATTGATCCAAAGCTTCAAAGAAAGTTGTAACTATCATTGTAATAATCTCTCATAAGCAAAGGTACCGATCTCTCACAAGTTAAAGTATCAATCTCAAAAGTAAAGAAATGAAGTAAGAACAAAGTAATGATGATGATGATGTTACTTTATCCATGGGGTGAAAACACCTGCATGATGGTTCTTTTTACATTATCCATGGGGTGAAATGAACACCTGGACCTGCATGATGGTTCTCTATACATTATCCATGGGGTGAAATGAACACCTGCATAATGACATGATCTTATCCATAGGGTAAAAAGAATACCTGCATGATGTATCCATGGGGTGCAATGAACACCTACATGATGACATGAGTTTATCCATGGTGTGACAAAATCACCTGCATGATGAGGGCCCTAACAGCATTGAGCAATGTAAAAGTAAAGTAAAGTAAAGGCAAGGAAAAGAAAGAACGTAATGTACATGGTATCCCACATATAGAAAGAAAGTATATTCACATTGCTATTTCTCTTATATTGATTTCATGGTTGTTGTTATTATGTACGAATCATTGGAGATAGTCATAAAGAAAGAAAGGTACATGGTTCCACATATAGAGTTCCTCTTATAATTATTTCCATTAAAGTTCTTATGTACTGACGTAGTTCTTATGGCCTTACATACTCAGTACATTCTTCGTACTGACCCCTCTTGGGGACTTACCTTACATGTTGCAACTGCAGACATTAGTAGACCTCCTCAGTAGACTGTGGATCAATTGCAGAGTTTTGGTGAGCTCCACTTGGTTTGGAGCTTCCTGAGTCATAGTCGTATATTTATTGTGATGTTGTACATATAGTATAAAGCGGAGACTTGTCCCGACTTTTAGTTGGTTTGGTAAATGCATCTGTTAGAGGCTTTTGTAGACATATGTGGGTACATGGATGTAAGATATGTACGTTCAGTGCGATGTAATGGTCCCAAAGGCCAAGTGTTATATATGTATATGCATGGCGTTTTAATATTTCCTCAATTACATGAAACAGTGTGTTATTCATTCGATATTATGCGTACGAGTGTTCATGAGCAAAGATTGGTTCTCTCTGGCCATATCGGCTTCGGGTGCCAATCACGCCTCGTTGGGATTCGGGGTGTGACAAAGGGGATGGTGATCTCTGCCTTTTCAGTCTCCCAGCTTCCTTTGCTTCACCCCTAACGGGGGTTGCTCTCTATCCTCCCCTTCTTGCTCTGCCTCTAACTTGAGGCCAGCCCCAGACTGCGGCCCCAATAGTTGGTGTGGATTTTGTTGCAGGTGGTATCGCGGGTACTTTTGTTGCTGCTCTGGTGAAATGGGTATTAACCATCTGCGAACAAGAGTGAAAGGATTAGATACCAATTTAGATCGCCAGATACCAATTGGAATCAAGTTACAGTACGAAAGAAAGAAAGATAAGAATTCATTACTAAAGTCCCATAGCCTACTGAAGAAAATTATAGAAGTCTTCATACCATTCTGCAGGACTCTATGAGACATGTTCTTGTATGATGAGATCAATGAATCCAGTACTCCGATACAATCTTTATCATGACCAAATCGTTCATGATTGGCACCCGCCCTAATCTACTGCAGGAGAACCATGTTATACTCACTTTTACTCAATTAGGTGTTACTCTCACTTTCATAGTAATATCATCTCATGCCTTTAACCAGTTTAAAAGGAAATGTTTCATTCAATCACTATCAATCATCCAGAAATATCATCACTCATAAAAATAAAATAGAGAGCAAAAACCTCTATTTATTATATTTCTCGGGACCTAAAGTCACCGTAGAAGAACATAAAAGAAATACAAAGCCTGGAAATAAATGGAATATCCTAAAACATAAAAAAAAAATAGTCATAGTCCCAAAACAAGGGACATCAGCATCATAAGAGGATCTGAAGATTGCCCAAACATGGTGCTCACCCTTGAAATCAAGTTTGGACCACTAACTAGAGCCGAGGTCGTGTATTAACCGCTGGAAGATGTGTTGCACTCAACAAAAAGAAGAGTACAGGTAGCATCAGTACATCAACAAGTACTGGTAAGCATCATAGGTCGACTAACTCAACAATGTACAAGTAAAAAAGTCAAACAAGTATAAAGAGATCATAACGAAACTCATAAACAATGATATCAATCAGATAAACACATCAAAGAACATCATGTAATTACAATTCATAAGTTCACTTTCACAAGATTTCACACTTAATCATTTTTATCAACCGTTCATCATCACGTGTATTTATCAAACTAGCACTCGATGAATATAAATGAGTGTATGTATGCAATATGTGCACACCATCTCTTACCCATCTCAACCTCATCATCAAAATAACATCGTACCGGCGTGGTACCCGACCCATTATCATTGTACCAGTATGGCACCCGATCCATTATCATCGTATCGGCGTAGTACCCAACCCATTATCATAACACATCCATACAGTGCAAATGAAATGCAATGTAATACCCGACCCATTATCATTGTACCAGTATGGCACCCGATCCATTATCATCATATCGGCGTAGTACCTGACCCATTATCATAACACATCCATACAGTGCAAATGAAATGCAATGCAATCATTGAATCATAAGTCATGCTAGAAGGCAATCATAGATGTTTAAATCATAAACAAGAACAAAGCCAAAAAAGTCTAAGTGCTACACAAAACCATAGCCTACCTCAACTCCTTTGCTCAAAGTCACATCTAAGCCACACTTTTTCTTTTTTGGTCTCGTTCAATTCATTCTTGATCTATACAACACAGAATATACTCACATTTCAATAATTCATCTCTTTTAACTATTAGGGATCAAAAGTTACTTATTTTAGCCATAACTTACCCTATTTCATCATCCTAAGGTTTTCATATCATTTCAACCTCATGAATTTTACATGAAGTAGCATAAACAACCATAATTTTAGTTCCATTACTATTTTCTAACACCCTAGGATCATTACATACCAAATTTATAAGCAATCCCACCATTTTTTATTAACTTTCATAAACTAGGGTTTAACCTTAATCCATCATTAATTCATTTTCTAGTGATTTTCTAAGGTTAAACAGAGTGAATTCAAGTCTAGAACGTAATTACTTAACTCCAAAGATGAAAAACTTTGAAATTTCTCTGAAAATTGCCTTTCCCAGAGTCCTATTACATTTTTTTTGAAAGTGGAAAATGAAATTTTTTTTTGGGTTTTATAACTGACATTTTTATTGTGTGTTACCTTTGTAGTTGTTCGCATCCTTTTTTACGGAGGCCACCGCTGTGGTTCGAGGACCACCGCAGTGGTACAGCTTCAACGGTTACTTTTTCTACTATAGTGGTCTGAGGCAGAAGTGTCACACCTCAAATCCAATTGGGGCGGACAGGCACCCGAAGTCGTTAAGGCTTGAGAGAATCAACCTATGATCGTATACATTCATATGCATGACACTAAGTGAACAACATTCGGTTACATATAGATACAAGATATCAACTAAAGTCATGGAAAGACATTCAAATAGCTATGAAACTTGGCCGTTAGGGCCACCACATCAAAAGGGTCATACATTCCTTCGTTCATCTTACAACGTCTATAAATCCTCTAACAGATACATAACCATGCCTAAAGTCGGGAAAAGTCCCTGCTTTATACAACTATTACACAATACCAAAACAAGTGTATACAAGTGACTCCGAAAGCCCCGAACCAATCTGGAGCTCACCAATAGTCTGCAGATGACCCGTGTCCTATTGTGAAGGTCTACTAGCTCCTGTGCCTGCAGCAAGTAAGGTAGGTCCCCCAAGTGACATCAGTACGAAAGAATGTACTGAGTATGTAAGGCTATAAGTAATTGTATGAAATGTAAGAACTCCAATGGAATCAAGTACAAGTGAATGAACAATATTGATAAACCACCGTACTGTATATGTGGAACCATGTACATTGCCTTCATTACTTTCTTTTTACATTCATATCAATAACAACATCAATCATACAATGCTCGGGACCAACTGATCAGTGGTAAATAACATTGGGATTGGCTCGAGCTAGGCTTATGCCCCCAGAGCTGCCACCCATAATCAATAAAGCAGGTTTGTCTCGAGCTAGGTTTTCACCCCCAGAGCTACCCCCTGTATCCAATAAATCAGGTTTGGCTCGAGCTAGGCTTTCGCCCCCAGAGATGCCCCCTGTACTCAACAATCAACCATATATGCATTACTTCATTCTTTACTTTTGAGATTAATACATTGGTGGTCATAACATTATTGGAGCTTTGGAACAATAGTCAATGAATAAGAGACACGTGAATAACAATTTATAACAAACCTGAAATAAGATACTTTAGAACATTTCAGAGTGAAAACAAGTTCGGTAACAATAAGGACAATAGGTATTGCCAAAGGATACGAAAAGAGTAACCTTACATACCTTATCCTTCCAACGTGTGACTATAACTGTTCAGCTCTTCCTTAAAGCGCTACTCTATAATATGAATACATAATGGAGCTTACATTAAAAGTCAACTACATTACAAGTTCACAAGGTGATAATAAACTACTCAACTGCCATATAACTTCATTCTATCCTTCTACAATACAATTTACTGCCTCACCATACCAACAACACCAACCCAGTCCACACATCAACCTAGATATCACAAATTGATAGGAATTCACACCAAGTTTATACTTTATATCTCCTCCGCAACACATCATCACATTTACTCCATCAAATCACCTAAATACCTTTCACAACAACACATCAAAAATAATCCACAATTGGTACAATCCAAAATGCCTCCGAACTACCCCTTAGAGCTTTCCAAAGGGTACCATGAGTTGGTGAATGCATCTAAGAAGGGTAGGGGGCCTTGAGGGGTCAAAGAGATGCAAAAACAAGCCAAAAGTGGTTTTGGAAAGACCTGCGGAGCAACCTGCACCCACAGGTGGTGAGGTACGACCGCAGGTACCCTTTTGGCCCTGTCCAGGACCACCTGCAAAGTCACCTACGCAGGCAGGTGGCTCATCCGCGAAGGTGGATGCTCGATTTGGCTAAAATGAGTCATTTTTGGGTCCATCTTTGTAATAAATAGTCCATGGCCATAACTAATCTTCTCTTTTCGTATTTTAGGTTAACTTCAATGCCAAGGAACAATTATTATTTCAAAATGCACATGAACATCACCAAAACTATATTCTCCTTTCACTACACCACAAGTTCCATGCACAATTTCATAACAACATTTTCACATGTCATACACAAGGAGGAAACAAGTTAGGGACATAACCACATCCTAACATGTTGGAATTTCATCCATCAAATTCACTTCCTTCAAGACCTTAAGTCCCCTTTCAAGTTTAAACCACATAGAAGGCAAATCCTTTAATAAAGAAGGAAAAGTGGTTTTTAAACATAACCAACATGATCTACACAACCTCTAATGCATATAATATATTAAACCATAAGAGTAAACACTTACCAAGGCTTGCAAGGAGAAGATCTTGTCCAAAGGGGTGGTTGCTTAGGGTTTGAGAGGATAGAATATTTCTTGGAAAAATCTGGAATTTTGCAAGTGTTTTATGGTGATTAAGAGATGATTTTTCAGCCTTATATAGTCCATCTAAACTCCTCTCTTTATGGTCATCCTTAGACAAACTTTTGGGTCAAATATGAGGTGTTTACTTGGTCAAATCTAGAATGGATCATTTCCTTTTGGGCCATGTCTTATTTGCTTAATTTTTGGGCCTTAATTGAGCCCTTTAACACAATATTAATTTAGCCCAATAAAGTTAGTGGGTAATTCACCAACTATCTCAAATTAAATAATTCCATAAATATTAAGGTGGTCAAATAAGTTCGGAAAGGTACGGGGTGTTACATCCTTGCCCTCTTAGGAACATTCGTCCTCGAATGTTAGTAAAATTATCCAATTTAAACAAGTTCAAGTCTAAGTTCATTCTTCATATTATCACATACACATAATACTTATATATACTTACTTGTTATTGCTCCAATTCCACATCTTGAACTTTCTCTTCGGTTTGAAATAAATGCGGGTACTTAGAGTTCATCATTTCCTCGGCTTCCCATGTGATTTATTCAACTTGTTGATTTTTCCATAGTACTTTTACAGAAGCTACTTCTTTATTTCTTAACCTTTTCAATTGTCGATCCAGAATAGCAATAGGTACTTCTTTATAGGTGAGATTTTTTGTAATTTGTACATCTTCAGTAGAAGCAATACGAGATAGATCTCCTATGCACTTTCGAAGCATAGAAACATGAAACACTGGATGAACTGTGGAGAGTTCTTGGGGTAGTGCTAATTTATACGCAACTTGACCAAATCTTCGGATAATCTTATATGGCCCTATATAATGCGGACTTAGCTTTCCTTTCTTTCCAAATTCATTAACCCTTTCATTTGTGACACTTTAAAGAATACCCAATCACCTATGGAAAATTCTAGCCCCTTTTTTCTAACATCGGCATATGACTTGTGTCGACTTTGAGTCGTTTGAAGCCGCTATTGTATCACCTTAACTTTCTCCATAGCTTGATGAACAAAATCTGGCCCAAATAAGGCAGTTTCACCCGCTTCAAACCATCCAATTGGTGATCTACACTTTCTTCCATATAAAGCTTCATAAGGCGCCATTTTGATACTTGAATGATAGCTATTATTGTAGGTAAATTCAATAATGGATAAATGATCATCCCAACTACCTTTAAAGTCCAATATACAAGCTCGTAGCATATCTTCAAGTGTTTGGATAGTACGTTCTGCTTGTCCATCTATTTGGGGATGAAAAGTTGTACTTAGATTCACTTGGGTACCCAAACTCTTCTAAAAAGACTTCCAAAAATTTGCAGTAAATTGAGCTCCCCTGTCCTATATAATAGAGATTGGAATCCCGTGCAATTGAACTATCTCTTTAATATACAATCGCGCATAATCTTCAGCTGTGTAGGTGGTCTTGACCGGTAGAAAATGTGTTGATTTGGTAAGCCTGTCAACTATTACCCATATGGAATCAAATTTCTGAAGTGTACGAGGCAAACTTGTGATGAAATCCATGTTGATCATGTCCCATTTTCCAGATTGGAAGATTTATACATTGCATATAACCTCCAGGCTTCTGATGCTCTACTTTTACTTGTTGACAATTTGGACATTGGGCTACGAATTCTGCAATGCTCTTCTTCATGTTACCCCACCAATACATTTCTTTCAAATCATGATACATTTTGGTGGCTCCCGGATGAATATAATACCGTGAATGATGTGCCTCTGTCATAATCCGACTTCTTAGCTCATCTACATCAGGTACACACAATATACTTTGGCACTGAAGCACTCCCTCTTGCGTAAGATCAAATGCCTTTGTTAAACCTTGTTGGACATTCTCCTTCAGCTGCAATAACATAGGATCAGCATAATGTTTTTCCTTCACTTCAGCTACTAATGAAGATTCTGCCGCATTTTGCACCATAATTTCTTCATTTGGAGTTTCAAGAAGACGAACCCCCAAACTGACTAGTTGATGTAGATCCTTGACTATACCTTGCTTTTCCGTGAGCTGGCCATCAGTGCTTACTATTGCTTTATGTCTTAATACATTGGCTACTACATTTGCTTTCCTCGGATGATATAAGATATTGATATCATAATCTTTTAGTAGTTCCAGCCACCTCCGCTGCCTCAAATTTAGGTCCTTCTGCTTGAAAATATACTGCAAACTCTTATGATCAGTATATATGTCAACATGAATTCCATACAAGTAGTGGCGCCATATCTTTAAAGCAAATATCACGGTTGCTAGCTCAAGATCATGTGTCAGATAATTTCTCTCAAGTGGTAGCAACTGTCTTGAGGCATAAGCTATCACATTACCGTGCTGCATCAATACACATCCTAAGACGACTCCTGAAGCATCACAATATATCGCATACCCTTCTGTGCATTCTGGAAGTACCAATACAGGTGTAGAAGCCAATTTATCCTTCAGATCCTGGAAACTCTTCTCACATGCATCATTCCATTGAAACTTGGTTGTTTTGTGTGTTAGCTTTGTTAAAGGTGCCGAAATGAAAGAAAACCCTTCAACAAATCCTCTATAATAACCTGCCAACCCGAGGAAGCTACGAATCTCTGTAGGTGTCGTAGGTCTTGGCCAATTCTTCACAGCTTCTATCTTTTGACTATCAACCCTTATTCCTTCATCTGACACAATATGACCCAAGAATGCTACAGATTTTAACCAAAATTCACATTTAGAGAACTTTGCATAGAACTTACGATCACGAAGAATCTGTAACACCTGTTGTAAGTGATTAGCATGGTCCTCTTGTGATCTTGAATAAACCAAAATATCATTTATAAACACTGTCACGAACACATCTAAAAATGGCTTGAACACCCTATTCATCAAATCCATAAAAACTGTTGGTGGATTTGTTAGCCCAAATGACATAACTAAAAACTCATAATGACCATACCGTGTTCGGAAAGCTGTCTTGAGTATATCTTTTTCTCTAACCCTTACTTGATGATAACCCGATCTCAAGTCAATCTTTGAGAAGCATTTGGCACCCTGTAGTTTGTTAAACAAATCATCAATTCTGGGGAGGGGATATTTATTCTCGACTGTTACCTAATTCAGTTGCCAATAGTCAAAACACATTCTTAACGTGCCATCTTTCTTTCGTACAAATAACACTGGCGCACCCCAAGGGGACATGCTAGGCCTTATGAATCCCTTTTCCAACAAGTCTTTCAATTGCTCCTTCAACTCCCGTAACTCTGCTGGGGCCATCCTATACGGAGGAATAGAGATAGGCTGAGTGCCTGGAATTACATCAATACCAAACTCTATTTCCCGTTCCGGAGGAAAACCTGGAAGATCTTCAGGAAATACATCAACGAATTCATTTACCACTGGAACCGATTGAAGAGTTGGTGGCTTCACATCGGTATCTCGCACTCTTACTAAGTGACATATGTACCCCTTGGATATCATTTTCCGTGCCTTAAGATAGGAAATAAATTTACCTTTCGGTGCTCCAATATTACCCCTCCATTCAAGAACGGTCTTTTGTGGGAAATGGAAATGTACCTTCTTAGCTCGGCAATCTACCGTGGCATAACAAGAATCCAACCAGTCCATACCCATTATAACATCAAAATCTACCATTTCCAGCTCAATAAGATCAGCTAATGTATTATGATCACAAATAGTTACTATACAATTACGATAGACTCTCTTAGCTATAATAGACTCACCAACGGGTGTGGATACTTAAAATGGCTTAGCTAATAATTCTGGTGTTCTTTTGAAATTTTCAGCAATTAATGGAGTAACATACGATAGGGTAGAGCCCGGATCAAACAATGCATATACATTATGTGAAAAAATGGATAAGGTACTTGCAACCACATCAGGAGAAGCCTCCAAATTCTGCCGATCCGCTAAAGCATAGGTACGGTTCTGTACTCCACTAGAATTAGCTGCTTCTATAGCACCTCTACCATGACCCATAGGTTGTACACTCGACGAAGATGATGCAACGACCTATCCCGTAGGTCGCGCCATACTACCCGTGCCCCTTTGTGGACACTCTCTCATCATGTGCCCGGACATACCGCACCAAAAGTAAATATTCATTCCAAACCGGCATTCACCTAAATAAAGCTTCCCGCAGTGCTGACATGACTGACGAGAAAACCTCGATTGGTTCATACTTTCTTGTTCTCGATACCCCGATGTCTGTGAACCTCGAATCCCACTACTTTGCCCAACTTAACTGCCTCTAAACCCTCAAAATTAGGGCCAGGCGTGCCAGAGGGTGTGACAGGCCGCTAATTGCCCAAATTTTTTGGGTACAGGCAGCAAGGTGGTGCGCCCAAGGGCGTGCCAGGCTGCTTGTGCGCACCTTTCCAATGTTGGAAATTTTTCTAAGTCCCAAGGGTGCCGGGGACGTACCGGGTTGCTTTTTGCCACATTTCTTCTACAACCACGAGCATATACATGGAAAGATTGACGTATTATATTGTTATTCCAATTTGGGTAAAATTATTCGTGTACGAATTTGGCATCCAAATGACGTTTTTACCCTTTTGGTCAAAATAAGCCATACGTGGCTAGAATCACTTGTTTTGGGGATTGAGGCTATGAATATGAATTGCGTGAGTGGGAATATTGTCGTAACACATATGTAATGATTTAAACATGAGAAATTATTGATGTTATTGGATTAAGTGAATTGGGCTCAATAAAAGGCCCAAAATAAGAAAAAAGACATGGGCCAAATGGGTCAAATGGCCTATTCTTCCATTGACCTTCTAGACATGAGTGAATATTGTCGTGAAAATTATGGAATTGATTAAACATGAGATATATGATGGATTACACATTAATTTTTGTGGGCTAAGATAATATGTGTTAATGGGCCAATTTGAGGCCCAAAATGAAGCCAAAATGCATGGGCCCAAGAGGAAAATGATTCATTCTTCCATTTGACCAAGAGTATATGGCATTTAATGCCCAATTATTGGCTAAGTATGACTTGAGTACTATATAAAGACCAAAAAATCAGATTTTTATTTCATTCTAAGTCTCGTGCTTTTCTAGACATTACTTGAAGATATTTTCTCTCATTTTCATACCCTAAGAACCCTAAGACATCTCTTGGAGAAAGATCATCATTTTTCAAGCTTGGGTAAGTGATTATTCTTATGTTTTAACATATTATATGTATGAAACATTACATAGATCATGTTGGTTATGCTTGGAAGTGTTGAACATAGCACTTTGTGTTTTTGTAAAAGATGTGTCATCTATGGAATTTAAACTTGAAAGATGACTTGTGGTTTTGATGAAAGAGCATGGTATGGATGAAATATCAACATGTATGGTGTGATTATGTTATTAACCTTTTTATTTTTATACAAGTGTAAATTATGGAATTTTGGCCGATATGTTGATATGAGGTGTATTGAGGTGATTTGATGGAATAATTGTGATGTTGTGGTGATGAAGAGTGGAAAGTATAAACTTGGTGTGACATGCTATTGGTTATCATGTATTGATCAATGTATGGAATATTGTGGTATTATTGGTATGATAATTTCATAAATGGTATTGTCAAGGGGGAAATGACATTTTTAAAGGCAAACGTGTAACTTATTGTTGTCATATGCATTTGTAAGGTAGTTGGTGGTTAATGTAAACTCCGTTATGTATTTGTGTTGTAGAGTGAAACATAAGGAAGGATCTGAACCATTGTATTCACTTATAGGATTGTATATTCATATTGGAAGTATAAGGTATGTAAGGTTACTCTTTCCATATCCTTCTGCAGCATATTGTTCACATTGACATTGGGATTGTTCTATTCCGAGGGGTTTGGGAAGTATATCAACTCAGGTTGACATATATTGCTATTCACATTTGTCCTATTCATAGATGAATTATGATTCCTTTATCTCTTATTCATTGACTATTCATTGACTGAAGTTCCAAAGCTGTCATAATGTCGTAGTTTCTAAGAGCACCATCTCAAAGAGAGTAAGATGTAAAGAGAGTCTATTTATGTTGAATAGCATTTTCCAATCATATCATGTTCCAAAGTCCAATAATATTACGATTATCTTTGTACCAATCTCTCACAAGTAAAAGTACCAATCTCATAAGATCTCATAAGAGTAATAAAGGAAGTAATGTGCAAGCTAATACATCTATCCCTCACAAGTAAAGGTGTCAATCTCATGAAGTAAGGAGTGAAGTAATATATATTTGTGTGCCTCCAATAATGTCATGATCCTCAATGTATCACTCCTAGAATGGAAGTAAGAATAATAAGAGATATAATTGATGATTAACAGGGGTGGTATCCCAGGGGTTAAAATACCTAGCATGGGTCGATCCCAATAACATGGGTAGTATCCCAGGGGCGACAGAAAATCCTAGCATGGGTCGATCCCGATACATCCCAGGGATGATATAAAAGCCTAGCATGGGTTATCACAGTACATCCCAGGGGCGACACGAAAGCCTAGCATGGGTTACTATAACATCCCAGGGGTCATAGTACCTAGCATGGGTTAATAACATCCCAGGGGCGACACGAAAGCCTAGCATGGGTTAATATAACATCCCAGGGGTCAAAGTACCTAGCATGGGTTAATCTCATCCCAGGGGCGACAGAACAGCCTAGCATGGGTAGAACACTAAAGATGAACATATGTGAAGACAAGAGAAGTAAAGAACGTAATATACATGGTACCTCACATACAGAAAGAGAGTTTATTCACATTGACTATTTTCTTTTATATTGACTCCATTGTTGTTTTTATCATGTATGATACAGTTCTTATGAGCCTTACATACTCAGTACATTCTTCGTACTGACCCCTCTTGGGGGACTTACTTTACTTGCTGTAGGCGCAGGTGCTAGTAGACCTCCTCTGTAGGCTGTGGATCATTTGCAGATTTTTGGTGAGCTCCAGTTGGTTTGGGGATTTTCGAGTCACAGTTGTATATTTATTTTGATGTTGTAAATGTTGTATAAAGCGGGGACTTGTCCTGACTTTAAGTTGGTCTTGTAGATGCATCTGTTAGAGGCTTTTGTAGACATATGTGGGTATATGAATGTAAGAGATATATGTCCGTTTTGACTTGATGGCCCCAACGGTCAAGTTTTATATATATCTATATATGGCATATGTTTCCATGTCCATTACTACTGCATAGTTGCATGAGATATAATAATATTCATACGAGGATATGCATACGAATGTTCATGAGCAAAGATTGGTTCTCTCGGGCCATATTGGCTTCGGGTTCCAGTCCGCCTCAATGGGATTTGGGGCGTGACAGTTTACTTGGTCAAATCTAGAATGGATCATTTCCTTTTGGGCCATGTCTTATTTGCTTAATTTTTAGGCCTCAATTGAGCCCTTTAACACAATATTAATTTATCCCAATAAAGTTAGTGGGTAATTCACCAACTATCTTAAGTTTAAATAAATGTTAAGGTGGTCAAATAAGTTTGGAAAGGTGCAGGGTGTTACAAGAAGTTCGGGACCTCTTCTCAATTTTCTTTATTTTATAACACACACAATGAATTTTGAAATCGCGAACCTACCCTCCACGATAAACTCTATAACTGATGTTTTATAACTCTATTTCAGGTGTTGAAAGTTGCTACAACTTCCTATGCTCATTGGATATCTAATTATAACATCCAATCCCATCACTACAACTCACATTAATACCGAATTCCATTTGATTATTACACCCTCATAAATGAGCCAATCCTAGATTAGCTCTAAATTTCTCAAAATTTCTCTAAGGAAAGTCTAGGTGAAATTTCCACCTCTTATTTTAGCATAACTACTTTTTGGGTCGTTACATTTTGGTACTTAAAAAATAGTAACCAAGTTGTAATAAATAGAAGGATTTATTGGGTTCTTTTATGACTTTCGCATATTTTTAAATTGGGTGGTAAGGGTTCTCCTATCTAGGTGGATTAGAGTAGGTTCCTGTATGATCCGGTTAGTTATGCCGTGACAAACCAGCTGCTGTTAGTACACTTGTAAGATTAATGTTCCATTGCCTGGAAAGCTGCTTGAGTCTATATAAGGACTTGAGAAACCTAAAAACTCTAGTGTCACCTCTATATTTTAAACACTCAGGTATATCCATAGACACCTCCTCATCTAAATCACCTTATAGGAAAGCATTATAAATATCTATAGCATTATAAACATTTATCTGATAAAAAATCATCTTTTTAACATAACTAAAGTAATGGCATACCTCATTGTTACCATTTTGGCAATAGGAGAAAAGGTATCATGATAGTTTAGTCCATCCTGTTAATTATATCCCTTAGCTACAAGCCTACCCTTAAATCTTTCCACCTCTCTGTTAGCCTGATATTTGATCTTGTACACCCATATCTAGCCAACAACATTCTTGCCAGGTGGAAGATCCACCATTTCCAAGTCTTGTTGGCTTCAAGTGCTTAAATCTCTAATTGCATGGCCTGAATCCATCTCTCATATTTCATAGCTTTCTTGAAGCTATTAGGTTCAACTAGGACTGAAAACTTAGTAAGATAGTTGTGATAAGATAGTGTAATGTCATCATAAGAAACATAACTTGCGAAAGGATATTTGTTTGTGAAGCCTCTACTGGGAGAGGCATAATCTTTCATCTACACTGGTTGTCTGGTCACTCTGATAGTCTTTCTTGATGGAAGTTCAGATGGTGGTACTGATGTATTTTTAGCTAGTAGTGACACTATAGGTGGTTCCTCAGCAAACAAAGGAGCACCGAGACTACATTGTCTTCAGTAGTTCAGTTGTCTAGGTACTACCTGTTCTGGCACTTCTACTTCATCTTCATCAGGATGCTCATCATGTGAATCATAAAATAGTCTACAAATAACTTTTCATCAAATGGTACAAAGAGATGAAACTATGTAGAAGAATGAGACTCGTGGTTAGATCTCTTAAAGTGAAAAACATTTTCTTGGAAAACAACATCTTTATTTGCTAGAAACTTCTTGATATGTAAATCCATAAGAAAATATATATCCCTTCTGTGTCTCAAAGAACCCCATCAAAACAGTTTCTAAGAACTAATCATCTTCAAGAATCAATGAAGCATAATAGAAAAAACCTATCACTCTAGTGTAAGACAAGGGAGGCTTGTCATGCAACACCTCATAAGGACTCTTTCCTGACAAAGTGATAGATGGTAATTTGTTCATATAATAAACTCCGTCTTTGATATAGTGTTCAATAAATCTAATAGACATACATGATTGGAATCTAAAAGCACTGGCAATATTAAGAATGTGTATGTGCTTTCTCTCTACTACACTATTTTATTATGGTATATGTGCACCACTACTTTGATGAATTATTCCAAATTCTTGAAATAATATCAGACCTAATAGTCTTAACATGTGGTCCAGACTGAGTTTTTATCATTAAGAAGAAATTCTTGATTGCAACAATGGTCTTAGTTTTCAATTGTAACAAATACACCCAAGTAAACCTATTATAATCATACACAATAGTAAGAAAGTAATGCTTCTTATCATAGTTTGGAGTTCTATAGGGACCCCAAAGATCGATATGCACAACATCAAAGGGTAGACCAGCTCTAAAAGAACTAATTAGGAAGGGTAGCCTAGTCAATTTAGCTAATGGACAAAATGTACATTTATTTAGAAACTTATCACTTGTATTATCCAGCAACAAATGTAAAAACTTCAAGTTTTTGACAAACAGATACCCAAGTTTTCTATGCCAAAGACTGCAATCTTGCATGGATACTCCAGCAACTACCATTTCCTCATCCTTCTTTTTTTTTAAATAAAGGAGGCCATAAAGGCCTTTTATTAATACCAACCATTTCCTCATCTTTCACATTGTTCTTCACATCTTTCACATTATTCTTCATTTTTATTTTATATACATCTCTGAATATGTAGAGAAATCAACTTTCCTTACCAATCCCCTACACCCTACCATTGTAAAGGTCCTGAAACATACAGAATTCAGAGAAGAAGGAAACAAAATAAGATAGTTCCTTAGTTATCTTGGAAACAAGTAACAAATTAAACTTGAAATTTGTCACAAATAATACATTCTTCACAACTTTTTTGTCAAAAATAGGAACTTCACCGACATGTGTAATATCAGCTTTCTCTTCTATAGGCAAATTTACTTTGTCTTTTGGTGGTCTAGTTGTACTATTATACCCTGTCATCACAGGTTTATTTGTTGATATATGGTGAAAAGCACCAGAATCTACTATCCACTCATTAGCCCAAAAATTAGACATTAAACAATTAGCCATATCTGTCATGTTGACTTGCTTGATGTCTTGAGTATCCTTGTTTAGCATGTACAAGATATGTATGTATTCACTTTTTATAAATCCTGGTGCCTTGGCCATAAAAGCATTGTCCATTTCATGACTATTAGGAGCCACCTGACCTGCTTCACCATGAACTCCAAAAACATTATTTGTTGAGGTAAAAGAATGATAAGTGTTACTGAATTGACTTCCACCAGCCCCAAAATGCCCTAAGTTATCATATCATCTATGGTTGTTATTCACATATGTCCCTTCTGACCCCCCAAATCTATAATCAGACATCCTCCTTGACTTCCAATATGTAGGATAGCTAATTAGCTTATAACAATTATCCTTAGTGTGCCTATTGTAATGGCAATGCTCACACTGTAAAAATGAATTTCTCCCTTGATAGTATTAAGCTCTTGATTCTTACTGGTATGCATAGCAATTGGATTAGGATTCTCACTCCCAGTGACCAAACATGCAAAATACGGAATCTCATCTTTAATAATCATTGCATAAACTTGATTTATAGTAGGTGTAATTCCTTTCAATAGGATTTGTCTGCATGCCAGATTATATGACTCATTCAATCAACTGAGGAATTGAATCAATCTTAACTGAGTCATTTGATTAGCATATTCCTTTGATTTAGGGCAAGTATAACTTGGTGCAGGCAACATAGCTCCTCAAAAATGCTTTAATTTAGTGAAATGGAAACAAAGTATGTACCATGTAGAAGAGTGGTGATTTTCCTATGTAATTGATAAATCCTTATTAGATACACCTTATCAAACCTCACCTTTAGGTCTTTCCATACAGTGAAAGCACTCATAGAATACACACACCACTCAGTAATTCTTCACTCACCCTACTCATTATCCACGATAGCACAATTGTGTTGCATGTCTTCCAGTGCTCGTATAACTCTTCTCTATACAAGGCTCTAGTGCAAAGCACCTGTAACAAATTCATACTTCTTCTTCTCTATCAGTGCAATTTGCATCGATCTACTCTAAATTTCATAGTTCTCTAATCCAGTTAGCTTAATAGGAATTAACACAACTCCTGAAGCATTTGATGGACTGATATACAAAGGATCATTCTGATCAATATTAATTTCGGTCATTTCTTCAAATTATAATCTACACGGTAACAAAAAAATATCTTTTGAGAAAAACACTAAACTCTGTGAGGCAGGATCAGCAACTCCTACTCTGATACCATGAGAAAATTAAGAAAATATGCTCTAGAATTCATTGATGAAAGCACAAGAAGACAAGAAGAAAGGAGAAAAGAATGCAGAGCAAAACAGTTATTATTTCTGAGAATGAAATCTTACTGTACAAGCTACATTCTTCTATACAATACCACTATATATAGACCTCTCCATGAGCTTTAAAATATCATCTACTCAAACTGTCTTTCTCCTCCTAATTGACAACTCAACAACAGCTAAGCTAACCTCTAGAATAACTAACTCCAAACCATCTGCACTGTGTTAACAAACTACTTGAACTATGCATGGTAAAAAAAAAAATTAATGGAATAGTAAAATCTGCAAATCAAAGAAATATTATTTGATCCTAATAGATTGTAACAAAAAATTAATCAACAAAGAAAAGAAAATTAGATAGAAAAACTCATCAGATCTAAGTTTGAAGACTCAATCAATTGTATAAGGTCTTCTTAAAGTGAAAAAAATAACTTCACTATCGAATTTTATCTTCAATTGTAATATATGCTTTGTTTTGTTTCTAAATACTAATACAGATCTGTAATGAGAAACTCCCAAAATCAATAAGTAGACGAAGCACATTTAAAATTATGATTGTGTTAAAAATAGATTTTTGTGTCCAAGAGAATGTTGTTTATATATTTGATCATGTCATGATAGAACTATTGTTGTTCATGAAAAAGATCCAAACAAATTCTAATTAATTTTCACAAAAAAAATATATAATGATCATTAGATATAATAATATTTTAAAGGCCTACTATGATTACAGTTAAAGACATGATTTAGAATATTTATATGTATTACAATATAGTTGGTTGTGGGCGTCTTAATATTAATTTATATTTATTATTATTATTAAAGTGCATATTTTCTACTATGCTTATATCTGCTATTTTCTAAGGTTTTGAATGGCATTGTATGCCTATTTATTAATGTGGAGTTATTGGCTATTATAACGTAAGTAACATGTGGTTTCATTTGCTGCAAGTAATGTCATTATTTAATTCTTTGATTGTGGTGGCTGAACTTGGCCATGTTTTTCCTTGACATTCTTTGTCACGATCCGAGCCTAGGCCGTGGACGTAACAGGCATCCCAGGCTAATGAAGACCCGAGAGAACCCCTTAGCATAACATCATGAGCATTTCATTTTGAACATGTAAGAAAAGATTTGCGGAAGAATCTACCATTAAGGAAATTCATTCAAAACATATTGAAATTTATACAAGTTTGAAATAAAATATTTAGACAACAAATATGTAAGTCTACGAAGTCTCTAACATACGAATGAAAAACTGAAGTCAGGACATAGCCCCGATAATGCCATAAAACTAAAAGTCAAAGTCTAACATGAAGATCATATTGCCTTCCGAAAGATGGAGGGTTCAACACTTGATGAAGTTGTCCCGAGCAATCTTAATGCTGCATAAAATCACAAGAAAATGTCTCCGAACCTACATCATGAAAATATGTAGCAACCGAGGACAGTCAGCACAACGAGTACTGGTATACAACCAAGGGAAAGGGACAAAGCAGTTTATAAAGCAAGTCATTTAAGTAAAAACACAGTCATGAGAAAAGAACATAAATGATGACTCAAAACATTTAAAGCATAAACATTTCAAAACTTTACTTCTAAGCTAGGTAGTGATCACCAACATTAGGCAACCCATGGGCTATATGGGTCCGATCGGCACTCGACCGGCTGAGCCTCAATCCATGTTAGCCGCATGGATTGAGATAACGTAGTTGGCCAATCATAATATTAACATAGACTGTAATACTACTGCACGAAGCAAGCATACACCTGTCATAGCCCAATTTCTGAGTCATGATGGTACCTACTATGTCCCACTAGTAGGTAAGCCAAGCCTTAGCCCGGAACGACAAGTAATGGGCGCAATGGCAGAAGAATAAAAAAGAACACAAATTCTGCCCATAACTATAAGTACGAAAATATAAGACTAAATAAAAGAGGGAGAAGAACAAAAGGAATCCCACAACCTGGTAAGGCCGGTACAAGAGTCACTAGCAAAATAATATGAGTACTAATAGTATCAATACACATGTAGTCTCAAAATGAAAGTATGTCCAAAAATAGGAGAAGGAGAGGAGACCAGCTCCAGCTCTGAAAGCTCAGCCTATCTTTGAGATATGTAGATAGCTGGCTAGAATATCAACGGCGGCGGCTAGTACTCAGATCTGCACCAGAAAAGATGCAGAAGTGTAGTATGAGTACCAAAACAACGGGTACTTAGTAGGCATTATGGGTCGGCTGAGCTAAATCATAATAAAAGTATAATAAAATGCGAGGATGTAAAATAAGTCAAGGGAGAGGGGCAAACTTCAGAACATGCTTTGAGATAGGTAAAGAAAGAAAGAAACACGCGATGCCGAAATTAAAGTAGCTATTACAACCCAACTAGGCCCCCATAAGCCGAGAGGGTATAAACAAGAGAAGACTAATCCAAATGGACCCCCATAAGCCCGATGGATGCAATCAAGGAATGTACCATTACCATACTTATGAAACCCTTCCAAACCACAACTCACCGAAATCAAACCGGTACCATAATACCATGAAATAAATAATAGACACCGAACTTGAACCAGATTTCCCTCCTCATAACTCAACACAAGTGCTGGAATCGAATAGGTAATTTAGTGCCATAAATAGATAGAGTATGCCGGACTCGAACCGGTCCTTAAAGGCCATAAATCAATAGAATGTTTCGTACTCGATCCGGTCTTTAAATACCATAAATCAATGAATGTGTCGGACTCGAACCGATCTTTAAATACCATAAATCAATAGAATGTGCTGGACTCAAACTGGTCTTTAAATACCATAAGTCAATAGAATGTGCCGGACTAGAACCGATTTTTAAATACCATAAGTCAATAGAATGTGTCGCACTAGAACTTGTCTTTAAATACCATAAGTCAATAGAATATAAGCTCAAGATCATTAACCTAGCCCCGTACTAGGTATATACTATGTAGTCTAAGGATCAAGATTAAGGATAATGTTGCGAAAGAAGGTCTCCTAAGTCTACAAGGAGCTAAGAGTAATATCCCAACCCCAAAGCAACAATTTACCTAAGGAAAGGGTAAATGGGTCGATTCTACCTCCAAAACGGCCTTCAAATCGACCAAATAACCCAGCTTTTAGTAACTAAGCAACCAACCGTAAATCCCAACCTCAAACAAGCATAATATCATACTAATACCATAATTAAGCTTAATCTATAAGTAGGGTAAGCCTATCCTACCTGAACGCTGAAGAAAGCTCGATAAAGTACTCAAAAGTGGAGCCCTTCCTTTTTGAGAAGCCTCCGCATGATCCCACGCTATCAAAATAACAATCTACTCATCAATACAAGAACAACAATACCCATATTGCATATAAATGCATCGGGTCCAAAATCGAGTCGAAAATCTCATGTGCGGCCCGCTTACGGAATCATAAGTTTGAAACTATGAAAACTTCCCTCAAAGCTCAAGGATCATTTACCCTCAATAATGGGTAAATTCCAAGCATTACAACACCTAAAATCAATCCACAAAGCTAGCTAGGTTTTTGGGCTTAAATGGAGAATTTACCAAGAAATTAGACGAAACTTACAACGATTTAGACGAGTAAAATGATGTTAATGAACTCTCCAAGCTCCCTTGAACACCCAAGAATCACCACTTTTCTCCAACTATCTCTCTAGAGATTTTATGCTCTAAAACTTAGAAAATATGAGAGAAAAATGAGTGAAAGGGGATTAAATGCTCTGCAGCTGCTGCTTAAGCGGTCACTGCTAAAGCGGACAAGCCTCCATTTAAGCGAACAGGTGGGTCCAAGGTTCTAGCCGCTAAAGAGGCTTCCGCTTAAGCGGTTGCACAAGCTGAAGCAGCATCAGCATTTAGCAATATTTTGCAAAGTCTCCAACGAATCCTCGGGATTCATTCAGAACCCCGTGAACGCAAATAAACTATGCGACCCTATCAAATTTGACATTCCAAACTCAATGGCGTAATTAAAATTTCCATCCAGGGTTGTTTCGATGAAATATGGGTCCCACACCCAAATAGCCATTTTTATCACTTTCCACCCAATAGCCCAAAACGAGTCTGAAAGCCTCGGGACCCAGACCAAGGGTCCCCCTAGCCTAAAATCAATGTTCCGGAGCTGATGGAATTGTCACAATTGGCATACATGGTCATTTACCTAGAGTTTAGGCCCGGTAGCCAAATTTGAAAAGCGTCAATTTCAAAACAGGAAATTGGCTCTAAAAACCAAACGATCTGTCGGGTAACTGAACTGCTAGCACCAACGAGTCATAAATGACTTGGGGAAGCTATGGGAAAGCTCTAAACGTAGAAATAATGAGGAAACGCAGAAAATAACCTGGAGGGCCATTACAATATCCACTACTAAAAGGACTTTTGTCCGCAAAAGTAAAGAGTAAAAATGTACCTGAAGGCTCAAACAGGTGGGGATACTGGGTCCACGTCTTGCTCTCGATCTCCCAAGTAGCCTTCTCAACTGGACGGTGCCTTCAATGGACCATAACTATTGAAATCTCCCTGGAGTGCAACCGTCTAACATCCCTGGCTAAAATGAGGATTGTCTCCTCTACGAACGCCAACCTCTCATCCAACTAAATCGAGTCCCACCGAAGCACGTGAGACTCGTTTGGGATGTAACGTCGCAACATAGAGACATGGAAAACTAGATGAACAGCTGAGAAATCTGGGGGCAAGGCCAATTCAGAAGCTACCTCTCCAACTGCCTGAAGTATCTCTAATGGGCCAATATACATGGGGTTGAACTTACCCTTCTTCCCAAACCTCATCACGCCTTTCATGGGCGATACTCAGAGGAAAACTCGATCACCAACCCCAAATCTCAAGGCACGAAGTCTACGATCAGCATAACTCTTCTGCCTACTCAGAGCTGCCCTAAGCCTATCTTGAATCATTCGCACCCTATCCAAGGGCTCACGACGCAAGTCACTGCAATGGGGGATAATTTCTAAAGTCTCAAACCAACCTATCGGAGATCGACAATGCCTACCATATAATGCCTCAAATGGTGCCATCTCAATGCTCGAATGGTTAACTATTATTATAAGCAAACTTTTCCAAAGCTAAGTACTGCTCCCACTGACCTCCAAAGTCCATCACGCATGCACGGAGTATATCCTCAAGAACCTGAATGGTCCCCTTTGACTGATCCTCTATCAAAAATAATGGATGCAGGTACTCCATAAAGGCAAACTATCTCCTGGATGTAGATATGGGCTAACCTCTCGGCAGTGAAGAGATTTGAATTGGGATAAAATGAGCCGATTTGGTCAACCAATCCATGATGACCCAACTACTGTCAGAACCACGCAAAGAACGAGGTAAACCAGTCACAAAGTCCATAGTAATCCACTCCCAGTTCCACTCCAAAATGGGTAGCCTCTGAAGCAATCCACCTGGTCGCTGATGCTCGGCCTTTACCTGCTGGGAACAAAGGCAACGAGCTACAAAGTCTGCAATATCTCTCTTCATGCCACTCCACCAGTAATGTTGCCTCAAATCTCTATACATCTTTGTTGTCCCAGAGTAAATGGAATATCTGAAGCTATAAGCCTCTCACAATATCAACAAAATCAAGTCTCCAACAAACCTCAGAATGCTCTCTGAATCTAGGGTAGCTCTACTGGACTCACCCCTCACCACCTGATCACGGATGCCACAAATTCTACTATCCTCAAATTAACGGCTTCGAATCTGCTCAAATAAGGTAGACCTAGCCTCGACACTCACAGGGATCCTCCTGGAGTCCAAAATATCAAGTCGAACCAACAAGTTGGCTAAGAACTGAATGTCCAAAGCCAATGTTCGCTCTAAAGCTAAAATAGAAGCCAAACTACCCATGCTCACGGCCTCTCGGCTCAAGGCGACCGCTACCACGTTTGCCTTGCCGAAATGGTATAGGATAGAGATATCATAGTCCTTTAGCAACTCAATCTACCTACGCTGCCTAGATTTAACCTCTCTCTGAGTCATAAGGTGCTGAAGACTACGGTGGTCAATGTAGATCTCATAATGAACACCATACAAGTAGTGCCTCCAAATCTTAAGCTCAAAAATCACCGCCGTCAACTCCATATCATGAGTGGGGTAGTTGTGCTCTTGAATCTTAAGCTACCTTGAAGCATAAGCAATAACTCGGCCATGCTGCATCAAAACACAACCAAAACCAACACCAGAAGCATCACAATAAACTGCAAACCCCTCGCCCTCAACAGGAAGGGTCAATATCGGAGCTGAAGTGAGTAAGCTCTTGAGCTTCAGAAAGCTCAACTCACAATCCTCGAACCACTAAAACGGAACTTCCTTCCTAGTCAGTCTAGTCATAGGCGATGCGATAGAAGAAAAAACCATGATAAATCGATGGTAGTAACCCGCCAAACCAATAAAGCTACGAACCTCAGTCGGAGATATAGGTCTGGCCTAATCACAAATAGCCTTAATCTTTGCTGGATACACCATAATCCTACTCTTAGACACCACGTACCCTAAGAATGTAACAGAATCGAGCCAAAACTCACACTTTGAGAATTTGGCATAAAGCATATGATCTCTCAAAGTCTAGAGCACAATCCTCAAATGTTGCTCGTACCCCCCCCCCCCCCCCCGCTCCTCGAATATACAAGAATGTCATCAATGAAAATAATAATGAAAGAGTCCAAATAGTGCCTGAAAACTCAATTCATCAAATCCATAAACGTCGGGGCATTGGTAACCCAAAAGACATCACCAAGAACTCATAATGGCCATACCAAATTTTGAAGTCTATCTTAGAGATGTCCTCAACCAAAATCCTCAACTGATGGTAACCCGATCTCAAGTCAATTTTAGAGAACACTGACGCACCCTGAAGCTGGTGAAATAAATCATCAATGCGAGGCATAGGTACATATTCTTCACTTTAACCTTATTCAGCTACCTATAGTCAATACACATACGCATAGAGCCATCTTTTTTCTCTATGAACAAGACAGGAGCACCCCAAGGTGATACACTAGGCCAAATGAAACCCTTACTCAAAAGATCCTGAAGCTGAGAATTCAACTCCTTAAACTCTGCAGAAGCCATACGGTAAGGTACCATTAGATGGTGCACCACCAACTAATCCCAACAACTATACCAAGGCATCTCTGAGAAACGATGAAGAAATAAACCCCGATGGAGCCTGGGCTGCCTCCTGGCCCACCAATGGCTGGGGTGGCTGAACCTGTGGAACAACCTCTGCCTCTGGAGCAATAATTGGATCTGGTGAAGGCTCTCTATCAGGCCTCCTAACTAGGGTTGCAGCTCTACCCTGGCCGCGACATCTGGGTCGTTCACGGCCTCTAGCAGGTGCCCTAGCAGTGAGCTCAGGGTCACCGTCACTCGTCGTCATAGCTCGCATCCTAGCCATCTGCGAAAGAGTGAAACAATGAGAACCTTAGAAACCAACACAGACTCGGCGTACGAAATGAATGAAGAAAGTGAAGTCATCCTAAGAATTTACTGTAGCCTCCCGAAGATAACACACGGACGTCATCATTCCGATCCGTGGGACTCTACTAGACACTTGCTCTTGTACCAACAATACCAGTGAACCTCGCTCTAATACCAATTTGTCACGACTAAATTTTTTAGTCATGATGGCACCTACTATGTCCCACCAGTAGGTAAGTCAAGCCTTAGCCCGGAACGACAAGTAATGGGCGTAATGACAGAAGAATAAAAAAGAACAAAAATCTTGTCCATAGCTATAAGTACAAAAATATAAAACTAAATAAAAGAGGGAGAAGAACAAAAGGAATCCCACAACCTGCTAAGGACTGTACAAGAGCCACTAGCAAAAGAATACGAGTACTAATAGTATCAATACACATGTAGTCTCGAAATGAAAGACTGTCCAAAAATAGGAGAAGGAGAGAAGATCAGCTCCGACTCTAAAACCTTACCCTATCTCCGAGACCTGTAGATAGCTGGCTAGAATATCAACGGCGGTGGCTAGTACTCAGATCTGCACCAGAAAAGATGCAGAAGTGTAGTATGAGTACCAAAACAATGGGTCCAGCTGAGCTAAATCATAATAAAAGTATAATAAAATACGAGGAAGTAAAATAAGTCAAGGGAGAGGGGAAAACCTGAGAACATGCTCCGAGATAGGTAAATAAATAAAGAAACACGCGATGCAAATTAAAGTAGCTATTACAACCCAACTAGGCCCCCATAGGCCGAGTGGGTACAAACAAGAGAAGACTAATCCAAATGGACCCCCATAAGCCTGATGGATGTAATCAAGGAATGTACCATTACCAAACTTATGAATCCCTTTCAAACCACAACTCACCAGACTCAAACCGGTACCATAATACCATGAAATAACCCATAGACATCGGACTTGAACCGGATTTCCCTCCTCATAACTCACCACAAGTGCCGGAATCGAATTGATAATTTAGTTCCATAAATATATAGAACCAATCTTTAAAGTCCATAAATCAATAGAATGTACCGAACTCGAACTGGTCTTTAAATACCATTAATCAATAGAATGTGCCGAACTCGAACCGGTCTTTAAATACTATAAATAAATAAAATGTGCTGGACTCGAACCGGTCTTTAAATACCATAAATCAATAGAATGTGTCAGACTGAAATCGGTCTTTAAATACCATAAGTCAACAGAATGTGCCAGACTCGAACCGGTTTTTAAATACCATAAGTCAATAGAATGTGTCAGACTCGAACCGGTCTTTAAATACTGTAAGTCAATATAATATAAGCTAAAGATCATTAGCCTAGCACCGTACTAGGTATATACTATGTAGTCTAAGGCTCAAGATTAAGGATAATGTTGAGAAAGAAGGCCTCCTAAGTCTACAAGGAGCTAGGAGTGATATCCCAACCCCAAAGCATCAATTTACCTAAGGAAAGAGTAAATGGGTCGATTCTACCTCCGAAATGGTCTTCAAATCGACCAAATAACCCAACTTTTAGTAACTAAGCAACTAACCATAAATCCCAACCTCAAACTAGAATAATATCATACTAATACCATAATTAAGCTCAATCTATACGTAGGGGAAGCCTAGCCAACCTGGACGCCGAAGAAAGCTCGATATCCGCTAAAGTGGAGTCTTTCCTTTTTGAGAAGCCTCAGCATGATGCCACGCTATCAAAATGACAGACTAATCATCAATACAAGAACAAAAATACCCATATTTCATATAAATGCGTTGGGTCCAAAATCGAGCCAAAAATCTCATATGAAGGCCACTTACGGAATCACAAGTTTGAAAAAGTCAAAACGTCCCTCAAAGCTCAAGGATCATTTACCCTCAATAATGGGTGAATTTCAAGCATCACAACACCTAAAATCAATCCACAAATCTAGATAGGATTTTGGGCTTAAATGGAGAATTTACCAAGAAATTAGACAAAACTTACAAAGATTTAGACGAGGAAAATGATGTTAACAAACTCTCCAAGCTCCCTTGAACACCCAAGAATTGCCCCTTCTCTCCCACTATCTCTCTAGAGCTTTTATGCTCTAACACTTAGAAAATATGAGAGAAAAATGGGTGAAAGGGGATTAAATGCTCTGCAGGTGCCGCTTAAGCGATCACTGCTAAAGAGGATAAGCGGGTCCAAGGTTCAAGCCACTAAAGTAGTGCCCAAACCGCTAAAGCGGCTTTCGCTTAAGCGGCCAAAGGCCCGGTTAAGCGGTTGCACCAGCTGAAGCAGCATCAGCACTTGGCAATATTTTGCTAAGTTTCCAACGGGTCCTCGGGATTCGTTCGGAACCCCATGAACGCAAACGAACTATGCTACCCTATCAAATTTGACATTATGAACTCAACGGCGCAACCAAAATTTCCATCTGGGGTCGTTTAGATATAAATATGGGTCCCACACCCAAATGGCCATTTTCATCACTTTCCACGCAATAGCCCAAAATAAGTCCGGAAGCCTCGGGACCCGGACCAAGGGTCCCCTAGCCTAAAATCAACATTTCGGAGCTAATGGAATGGTCAGAATTGGCATACAAGGTCGTTTACTTGGATTTTAGGCCTGGTAGCCAAATTTGAAAAGCATCAATTTCAAAACAGGGAATTGGCTCTAAAAACCAAACGAACTGCCCGATAACCGAACTGCCAGCACTAGCGAGTCATAAATGACTTGGGGCAGCTATGGGAAAGCTCTAAAAATTGAAATAATGTGAAATGCAAAAAATGACCTTGAGGGTCATTACAATAGCGGTCATCCATTTTTCAGGATAGGGACCTTCCCACGTCGGCAAATGCGGTTTTGGGTGTTAGGCCCTCTTTCGAGCCTAACCCTTCTTGGTGATACTACCAAACTCACTTTGAGCCTCATTAAAATATTATTCTTTATTTATTTATCAAAGAGTCATTCATAAAGGCATATCCATTTTGGTATCATCATACCAAGACTTGCAAGTCATCCATATCACGCCAAAAGTCATTATCATAAAACCTTATTGACTCTTTGATACAAGACAAATGGCCATCATAACTTTTGATGCCACCATTCGTGGCCGACACGTGGAGAATCTGATTTTGGACACCTTGAAGGCCCGAGAGTATGCATGGGGAAGTCATGAAGTCGTTTTGGACACATAATAAAGCAAATTCGTGTGTGAAAGGTTGCTTGGAGGCTTGCCTTGATGACTACCCGAGGCTCCAAAGAATTGCAAGGGTTGAAGTGTGAAGAAGGAGTCCTTACACTCTATGACCGCCCCTTATTAAGGGTGTTTTGGTCTTTTTGTGCCTTTTCTTTACACTCCATAGGAGCCTCTTTTCATTAAGGGTAGTTTGGTCATGTGATGTAATAGTTATAAATAGGCTTCATTAGTCTTATTTTCTAGTTAGTTCATTATGGATATTTAAAAGACTTCTTCTTCTCTCTTTGAGAATGTAGTGTAGGGCTTGAAAAGGCCAAGTAGTGTAGGGCTTGGAAAAGCCATTATTGATCCTTGCTTAGAAACGGTGGTTGTAAGGCGGAGTTGATCCCCTTAGCGGTCACCATAAGAGTTTGGTGTTGTTATTGCGGGTCTTAGGGGTCTTATCGTTTGATACACGGTTTGGTTCCTTCTTCTTGTAATCTCGTATGTCAAGCTATCTATCTTTTTTTTTGTAATCTTGTTAAGCTTGTGTTTATAATCTTGAAGTCTAGTGAAGCCGTGTGGGGCTCTTTCGAATTCACTAGCACTTGTTGTTCAACTTGTTGTTCTTGAGATAGTTGTTCATCTTGTTGTTGTTGCTAAAATTTCATATTGTGGGTTTGATCTTGTATCATTTGGTATCAGAGCAAGGCTAGTTGTGTTCCTACACTACCAATCTTGGGCTATCTCGGTCAAAAAAGAAATCTGTCCATCTTGCTGTCTTGGCCGAGAATAGTATTTGAGTGTTTAGATCTAGGTGTTATTTTACTTGTTTAGTGTGTTTCTAGTGTTGGTTTCTTTCTCACCAACACTAAAAGTGTCTAGATCTAAAGATGAGCTTATAATATTGACCATTGTTGTGGTGACTTGAAGTGGGCCGTAGGTTGTACCTTGTTGATGACCATTGGTGGTTTTTGTGTTATGTTCTTGAAGAAGTTGATGTTATGTTCTCTAAGGTTGTTGTGGTGTTCATCTTGTTCTTCATCTATTCTTACAACTTAAGACCACAAAAGTATAAAATAGATCCAAAAGGTTGTAAGACAAAAGTTATAAAGTTGTTGGTGAGAAAACTTGCACACATCTCTTCCTAGACTTGACAACCACTTTTCCTTAGAACACGGAACCTTGTTTTGTGGGATTAGTATAGTCAAATCTTACCTTTTTGAGTTTGAAAAGTTGAAAAAGAGTACAAGACTTTACCTTCCCTCCAAAACCATTGTCGCCATTACAAGTTGTGGGACTCTTGAAATTTCAGATTTGTAACAAAAAAAAAAAAATCGTGTGGGCCCAAGACCAATTGCATGCTGCCACATCATCACTTCACCAAAATAACTTAAGCTCAAATTTCAGATTCTAAGTTTCATTTCCTTGTTTCTTTAGTTTCATTTCTTGATTCTAGTACTAATTAACAACTAGTAATCACCTACTAGATTGTGAGTTGGTTTTTGAATCCGTTTTCTTCGTGTTTTTTGTTCTTTGTGTGCTTTTCTCATTTTGATTCATTGAACTTCTTTGATTCAAGTTCATAAGTAGATTTTGTTTTGTGTCTTGAGTCGATCAAACAATAATCTATTCCGGTCGCTAAGTAGTGATTGACACCTTATTAACTACCGGAGTATAAGCAACTTTCAATATTCGCCGCTCCAATTGTGAGGATCACAATGGTGAGTGTATACAAGTGTTGGTGAGGTGCTTTTACTACTAATCTTGTTTGTTCATTTTGTAGGTACAAGGTGATATAAGGGGAACATATCTTGGTAGCCTCGTGTATGGGAGACTATGATTGTAGTGAGGGATTTTATGGCTATGATGATGTTGTAGATTATGGGGGCTATGAATATAGCCATGATCAAGACATGGGCAGATTTGAGGGTTATGGTTTTGAGGGAGAAAATGAGGTGAATGAAGTGCCTAGTTCTTATGGTGAATATGGAGATGATGTAGGGCCTTATGATAGTTCTTATGATGAAGTTGGGGCATATGAGGAGTCTTACACTTCCCATTTCGAACCTAGAATTGGTGTAAGGTATTACCCCTTCCTTCACAAAGCTTATGAGAGCCATGGTGAGAGTGCACGTGTGGAGAATGAAGATTCATATTCTTCACCTTGTAGTACATTTTATCAAGGCCGAAGCGGTGTGAATGGGTATACTAGCTATAGTGTAGGTTGTCCCATGAAAAGAAGAGAGAGTACATCTCCAAGGCCGAGGGGTACTCATGTGCCCTTGGGTTGTCCTAAACTCTACAATGTTGATCCTAGGAGAAGTGTTCACTCCGGAAAGGTAAGCATTTCTGGGGTACCGGGCTGCCTCCTTGTGCTAGATGATTGGCGCCATAAGAACTACATCATGCCACCGATGGTTGACTATCTAGGGTTGTTTCGAGAACCTTTACTTGTTCCATATTCCTTGGACGGGTATAAGGTTACCGAGAGAGTGAGGATTGTCTTCACCCAATTTGAATACTATGAGGAGGTGTGGTGTGATATCTTTCCCTTTACACCAGGTCATGTATGCTTGGGTGCCGATTGGTTTGCACAACATAGAGTTCCAAATGTGCTAAATTGGCCTAAGGTTATAGTGGACCATTGGGGAAATTATCTCTTTACCTCAATTATTCCCAAATTGCAAGGAGATGTGATCACTTACTCCAAGCCGAATGATTATGAGAGACAAAAGATTGAGAGGAGTAAGGGTGTGAAAGGTGGTAATCCGAGAGTGGAAAAAGGAGAGGTTGTGTGGAGTGAAGTGAGGGGGTTGCCACCAAATCATACTAACTATGTTTGTCCTTTTCTTTCTAAGGACATTTGTGTAGGTACCAACATGGCAAGCGGAGAAGCACAAGGCCAAGGAGAAGTTGCTGCCGAAGCATGTGGGAAACCTTCACACCACGGCAAAGAAGAATTTACTCAAGGACTTCAAGGTAAAATAGCTTACTCTTACACTTTTGTGCATGAGAATGATAATTGTGTGACTAGTAGCCCATTGAGTGTGAGTAGTAGCTTACCTATTTGTGAGTCTATTGATTCTTTGCCTCTTGTTGATGATGTACTAGTTGAGAGTGTGGATACACTAGTTGATCCTATTGATGATCGAATTGACTCTTCTTGTAAGGTCAATTTAAGTCCACCTAGTGTTGAAGCCAATGTGTTGAATGATGGTACATCATCTTGTGGGAATTGTGTCGATCAACTTATGTGCGGAATTTGTCCACCACTTGAGGATATGTGTGATGTGTTTAATGGATCTCAAGTGAATGATTATATTGAAAATGTTGATCAAATAAAGAGGAGTGACCCCTTTAGTATGACCTCTAGTAAATGTTCTACTCTCGGTTTTGCTCATAGGGATAATCATGTGCTTGAAACATCTTTGATACTTGATAATGATCTTTTAGAGAATGGATTTGCATGTTCTATATCCTCTTCATGGATAGATCCTTCTCTCTTTAAGTACAATATCTTGTTTGAAGATGATGAGTTCACTCCTAAAGAACCTAGTGGTGAGAATGACGTTGAAGGTATAGCTTGTCTTGAAAGCTATAGCCTACATGCCAACCCACTATGGTGTAAAAACATTCCTCCTAAAGATGGAAATCTCTTCTTGGGAGATGAGAGTACTCTTAAGGGAAGGGAATGTGAGGTCTTGGAAAGGAATGATCAATTGGGTGATGATAATTTTGATTTGCTTGAATTCTTAAGAAACCCAAGAAGTGATTTTTCCTTGAAAATTGATTGTGGTTGTGATCCTTTGTATGACACCCCACCCATGTTTGATGACTATAAGGATGAATTGCTTGCTTGTAAAGACTTAAGTAATAATTCCTTGGACTTTAGTGGTGGTATGTGTCTACTTGAGGGTACTTCCATAGAAAGGGAAGGTGTCCATTATTTGGAAATTACTTCTTCTACTATGTGTGACCTTATTGTTGAGAGTACTCATGGTGATGATGTTGAAACTGGTAGTGAGTACTCACATGAGGACGCCTTAGTTGAACTTGACTTGAGTGATACCATTCTCCACTCTCTATTTGCTTTTGATGACATGTATGCTATTGTAGAGAGTATATGTAGTTTGGGTGAAGCCTATGGGGAAAGGGAGTATTGTCTAGACCCGTGTCTATGGCTACTCTTTCTATTTGACCCCGGTGCCAAATACAGAAATGGTGATGTTGGCGCACCCAACTTGTTGCTTGGTCTACATGACAAGCAAAGTGTCATTCTTGAAAACCCGAGAACAAAAGTGTCATTGTTTCCTTGGGGTAATGTTTCTAAATGTGCATCCTTGCTTGACACAATTGTGTTTAAATTACAAGAATCTCAACTTGTGGATGCCAAGTTCTCTATTTGCTTGAAGGAAAGAATGTGGATGTGCTTAAATGCTTTGTCTTCACCCTTGTATGCCTTTACACTTGATTCTTTCCTATACTACCTCTTTGCCTATGATGACATCCATGCTAGTTTTGGATTTGTTTTATGTAGGCTTAGGAAATTTGTTGGTTTGTCCACTTGTATGAATGATAATGCTATATGGATCTTGTGGACATTAGAACCAATTGAGGCTCCACCCTTGGTGTGGTCTCTTGAAGAGATAAAGAAGCAATTGTGTCTTATGGCTCCTAAGATGAAGGTAGTTTTACCTTGTGGATTATTTGATGCCATTAGGACCTTTGTAGTTTCCTTATCTCTTGGTGATTTAAATAGCCAAATCCTTTGTGCATATTTTAATAAGTTTTTAATATTTAATTCAAAGGATCCTTGGTTATATTGCAAGTATAAGCAACCTTGGCATGTTGAGATGATTTATTGTGCTAACCCTAACCCTCATGCCATGAGGAGTTTGTATTTGTTTGTCCTTTCTTTGGTTTTGCAAGGTTTGGATTCGAGGTCGAATCCTTTTCAAGAAGGGGGGGATGATACAAGACAAATGGCCATCATAAATTTTGATGCCACCATTCGTGGCCGACACGTGGAGAATCTGATTTTGGACACCTTGAAGGCCCGAGAGTATGCATGGGGAAGTCATGAAGTCGTTTTGGACACATAATAAAGCAAATTCGTGTGTGGAAGGTTGCTTGGAGGCTTGCCTTGATGACTACCCGAGGCTTCAAAGAATTGCAAGGGTTGAAGTGTGAAGAAGGAGTCCTTACACTCTATGACCGCCCCTTATTAAGGGTGTTTTGGTCTTTTTGTGCCTTTTCTTTACACTCCATAGGAGCCTCTTTTCATTAAGGGTAGTTTGGTCATGTGATGTAATAGTTATAAATAGGCTTCATTAGTCTTATTTTCTAGTTAGTTCATTATGGATATTTAAAAGACTTCTTCTTCTCTCTTTGAGAATGTAGTGTAGGGCTTGAAAAGGCCAAGTAGTGTAGGGCTTGGAAAAGCCATTATTGATCCTTGCTTAGAAACGGTGGTTGTAAGGCGGAGTTGATCCCCTTAGCGGTCACCATAAGAGTTTGGTGTTGTTATTGCGGGTCTTAGGGGTCTTATCGTTTGATACACGGTTTGGTTCCTTCTTCTTGTAATCTCGTATGTCAAGCTATCTATCTTTTTTTTTGTAATCTTGTTAAGCTTGTGTTTATAATCTTGAAGTCTAGTGAAGCCGTGTGGGGCTCTTTCGAATTCACTAGCACTTGTTGTTCAACTTGTTGTTCTTGAGATAGTTGTTCATCTTGTTGTTGTTGCTGAAATTTCATATTGTGGGTTTGATCTTGTATCACTCTTTACCCCATCTTAGAAATTATAAACATTATTGACTCTAAATTCAGCCCTTTGAAATCATAAACATAGTCATAATTGGATCTTCATAAGAGTCTTAAAATATCACATAATTTCATACTTTACATTGTTCAACAGACGGGGGATAAATATTATATTTCTCATTTAAATTCAAAGCTTTTGAAAGACTTGGTAAATAATAATTTATGTAGTTCATATATTTATCATTCAACTCCCTATTATGAAAGTTCACCATTTTTCAATCGTTATTTCCAAGTCTCTAATCCTCACATAAGTTTAGAAAATAATTTGTAAAAGAGAGTATTCAATAATAAGTTTGTATGAAAAATCAATCTTCAACCCTAGTCTCAATCCATCATTTAGAAAAGACGAATAACTTGAAATAAATACCTTGTATGAGTAGTTTTGAAGTAGGGAGTGTTTAAACATACCTTTTGAAGGAGAGAAATTCAAGAAAAACTTTGAGATTGACCCTTGAACCTTGAACCCTAGGTGTTCTTGCTTCTTGAAACATTGGGGAGGAGAGGGATTAGGGATTTGGGAATGAATCTAATAGCTTAGGAAGACTTCAGGGATATAAAATGAGTTGGGGGAGTTACATGGGGTGAAAGGACTAGTTTTCCCTGATTTAATAAGAGAATAATGAAATTTTATGCCTGGGAAGGAGAGGTTTGTCACATGGTCAATTGCGGGCACCCAGTTGTGCCTCGCACGTGGGGTGCATCACATGGTCAATCGCGCAGCACCCAGTTGTGCCTCGCACGTCCAATCTCACGGCACCTAGGTGTGCCTCACATGGCCCATCTCAACTTGGACAGTGTCTCGCTAAAATGCCCATAACTTTTTACTCCGAACTTAGATTGACAAACGGTCGGTGGCGTTGGAAAGAAGACTCAAAAACATTTATTTGGTAAATAGTAAGAAACCTAACTCATTATATTCTAGGAGTAATGATCGTTAAGAGTTGACCCAAGTAAGAATGTCTACTAAAACTCAATCGGTAGGAAAGTCCTCAACTCAACTTTGAGGTAGGAGATTTCTATGACCTCAATTCATCTTTAAAGATGCTCCCACACTAAGGAATTGATCTTAGAACTTTTATCAAAATAGAAATCATTAGGTTCGGGCCTATTCATGTATAAAGAATGGTTCAAATTCTAGCCCGAAAGTGTGGGGTGTTACAATATCTCCCCCTTGGGATCATTCGTCCTTGAATGATGGCTGGGGACTTATCGAAGTTCTATAAGCATGACATAAGGGATGAAACTTCACCTAAGAAAAATTCTCTTTTAACTCACATACAAAAAGAGAGGTTTCATCAAAACATAAAGCAATTCGGTTAAGCTCAAATCATGAGAAGTATGAGATTTAGCATAGACATGATCTAGGACATGAGTTCTATGGAACATGATCATAATAATGTAAGACATGAATTTTCCGAAAATCATCACCCTGATTAAGATTGATACAAGACATGAAATAAAAAAATTTGTGGGACATAAGGATAGATGCATTCTCCACATTAAATGATACGTCTAAGAGCCCTTAAATTTAGCGACACTTTCCAACTATGTTTTGTACTATGAATACCACACTTCGTCATTTCCAACTTACAATTCCCCCGTGAAACACATAACTACAAATATGAATCATTTGAAAAATAAACGTATTCGTTCTGTAGCAGATCTTTTACAAGATCAATTCGGATTGGCTCTGGTTCGTTTAGAAAATGTGGTTCGGGGGACTATATGTGGAGCAATTCGACATAAATTGATACCGACACCTCAGAATTTGGTAACCTCAACGTCTGTGTCTAACTTCATAGCGCTTCCATGTTAAAGCCTAACCCGAAATTAAAAGGTGCTAGCCTAAGCTACAAGGCTCTATACTTTACATCCATCCCAGAATACTACTCCATCTTATCACTATAATCAAACAACCTCAAATCTTAATCAAGGAGTATTAGCCCCATGGCACAATGGTCTGAGTATCTATCAATCACAACATTCAGGCTTATCATTACTACACCCACTTTACAGATCTCCGCACCTAAAATTAGCAACTTCCAACACTTTCACAAGGCTTTACACCATATGTCCCCATTATAATTCAACCATGCCATCAAAGCCTACTAATACATACATTTTAGGGTCTTCTATACCTAGAATTATCAATTCAATCACTTCTAATGAAGTCAAACCATATATTCCAAATCCAACAATACCCTATGCAACATCATATACACTTATAATTTCTTTGGATGGAGAAATTACACCACTAATTTTCACAACAAAGAACATCTACTTTCTCCCAATAAAATAACTACACAACTGCTATAAACACTACTATCATACCATAAGCAAAGTCACCAGAGGACTAAAGTAAAAGTGGTCAGGAATGAGAGGGATACTGTTCGACCATGGCTTATATTTGTCGAAACCCTGACACTCAAAATATAACCTGCGAAGTAAGGTACAGTAGGCATGAATATTTAATACATAAAATGCATAGAGAATGGATAAATGATCGTTCTGACATATACATAATATCATTGTCATAACCATTATTAAAGTACGGAAAAAGAATCCAAACACCGTTGAAAAGCAATTTAAAATGAATCGCGTAATTAAAAAAAGGGGGGTGCATTGCACACCCCATTGCGCGACCCTTCCCCATGCGGCACACGTCTCATCGCGAGGCTGGACCTCATGCGGTGTATGGCCCACCGCGGAGGTGAAATAGTGCACCCTCAGGCTAGGCTGTGTGACGTGAGGGCTAAGGTATGGCCCCTACGACGTGATGCATGGCCCTATTCCTCGTCCTAAACTTTCCCAACACTACCAAACTCATCTCTAATCAATTTCTACTCATTCTAAGGGTCACATAGGCTCATTTCCAGCTCTAAAAGTTGTCCAAACATACAGGGCGTTACATTTAGCAGTAGAGTTGATAAAGTAGAGAAAAGTGTAGTTTCTTAGAACTGAGTAAAATGTGAGACATGGGTTCATGGATCATGAGCATCATAACACAGAAATTGTGTCTCTAAATCTTAAAGAAAAAAAATTTGAATCACTGAGAGACACTATTGCTTCCAATTAAAGGGTCAGAACATGGACATGAGTGTGCGTTTGGAATTTGGATCTTGGGCATAATAATGGTTGGAATGCATAAGATATAGGTTGCGTGTATTTTTAACAGAGGTACAGGGAATTCATTAGGATAAGAAGGGATCACTATAGAACTCATCATAGACCTCTTTCTAAAATTCAAGACCTGCCCTGGTTCAATACCTATCATTTCCCCCTTAGCTCCAAGGTCACCATCCTAAGTTTATAGACTTATTATATAGATAGAGCTGCAAGCACAATACTCGATGCGATGGGGTAATTCCATACACATGAGATATAATATATGAAAGGTAATCACTTCTTTCTAGGCCATTCCTTTTAGAGACACTACCCTTATTTATACTAAGTTTGTCATCAACCCAAAACTTAACTCTCATGGGGATACACGTCCATGTCCTCTAACACTTAATAATATATTTCCCATTCCTTAGTCTACTAACATTAAAATTCTAATCTTATATCCGGCCGATTCAGTGAAATTCAAAAACAATATCAAGAGCTCACATCGTCTTCTATAATTCCGTCAATTCAGCTCTAGCGAACACCATATAATAACCACCTAACCTCCTCCATGCAAAGAAAATCAAGAATATTACCAGGTACATATAACACTTATAAACTTAAAATCGAGGGCATCTTATTCTTATAACTGAAGGCTCTTATCTAGCTAATGACTTAGCCATAATTCACCATTTCAACACTAGTCCTCATATATATATATCATAACTACACACTCAAACTTTCCATAAGTTATCAACCTAAGCTTTTGCACACATCATATCAAGCCTACTAATCCTTTTCCCATAAATCTTGCATCACTATCCTCGAGCTACCATTCTTTTCACCATAATCAATATCTAAAATTCAAACTTAATATCTAGTACCAATCATGGACTGCCAATGAAATATCCCACGTACTATACTAGTCCATTAAAATATGCGATAAATAAATCAACCTCAAATTCTCATTTCGCTTAACTGCAACTTACAAGCAAATTCTTCTCCACAATGTTACTACTACACCTTAATATTTATTACATGTCTTCTCACATACTATACAAGCTTACACCTACTAGATAAAAATCAAGGGGTAAAACTACTTAATAAGAATAGTCGATCTAAATCTTATAATATAACCCATTACGGTCTATTAGCACATTCTCCATCCTCACATCACATCTACTTACCTAGGCATACATTTAAGCTACCTTCAAAATTCTATAAACACCACTGAGTCCCCTTTTCTAAGATTTCCCCAATTGAAGTCTAAATTTATAAATTATTAGCCACTCTATCCTTTCATTCACAACCTATAAATGATTTAACTACTACAATAACTAGCCATCATGAGCTCCTTCCCTATTTCAAATAAATTATAAATCATCATAACTAATCATTTCCTCTACTATCTACCATAAAATCTATAAATCTTGATATAACCTTAGCCAATCACCATAAGGGCATACCGCCGCAACACTCATTTAATGGATAGACTCTAGCTACGTTCTTTGATTAATCACTAGCCCTACTCTATGGCTTCTAAATTCACGACTCTATATTTCTAACTCTGGATCATCTTACTACTCATAACTTATTATAACACCCTAATTTACACTATCTCTTAGGAGGAAGCATTACCCCAACATTAAGCTACATATCTTTCCCCTTAAGCAAGTTATCTATAATAAGGTTCTTGAAAAGGTCTAAATACATGTCTCACCTTGGCTCAATTGTACGATTCATGAATATAGGGGTATGCACATAAAATCAATAGACTTGAACGCACTAATGGACTCCCCTCAAGTACTTGGGCAGTTTTGTAACTCTTTGATGACTTGATCTGAAAGGATCACATCGTTAGAAATCTGAGCTTTTGTACTTATATCACTTTGAAAATAAGGCATAGCCAGCGGAATTAGAGTCAGGCAAGAAATCTAGATAACTTTCTTAGGAGCAACACTATTACACAATCTAGAGTATGAAAGAATAAGAAACATTTCCTAAATGCCCTATAGCCTCTTGATTATAGTGTGGTGCACAACACACCCATAAGCAAGACTCTACTAGACACAGCTTCATAAACACCCTAGGATACTTGAACCGTGCTCTGATACCAAGTTTTTCACAACCCAAGACTAGGCCCTCGACGTAGTGGGCATCTCAGGCCAATGAAGACCCGAGAGAACCCCTTAGCATAACATCATTAGCATTTCATTTTGAACATGTAAGAAAACATTTGCGAAAGAATAGCCTATTAAGGAAATCCATTTAAAGCATATTGAATTTTATACAAGTTTGAAATAAAATATTTAGACAACATCTACGTAAGTTTATGAAGCCTCTAACATACGATTGAAAAATTAAAGTCGGGACGTGGCCCCGATATTACCATAAAACTTAAAGTCAAAGTCTAACATGAAGATTATATTGCCTTCTGAAAGATGGATGGTTCAACACTTGATGAAGATATCTCAAGGAATCCTAATGTTGTATAAAATCACAAGAAAGTGTCTCCGAACATACATCATGAAAAGATGTAGCGTCCGCGGACGGTCAGTACGATAAGTACAGGTATGCAACCCAGGGGAACGGACAAAGCATTTTATAAAGCAAGTCATTTAAGTAAAAATATAGTCATGAGAAAAGAACATAAATTATGACTCAAAACGTTTAAAGCATAAATATTTCAAAACTTTACTTCTAAGCTAGGTAGTGATCACCGATATTAGGCAACCCATGGGCTATATGGGTCAGCTCAGTACTCGACCGGCTGAGCCCCAATCCATGTTTGTCGCATGGATTGAGATAACGTAGTTGACCAATCATAACAGTAGCATAGACTGTAATACTACTGCGCGAAGCAACCATATAGTGGTCATCTATTTTTCAGGACAGGGACCTTCCCACGTCAGCAAACGAGGCTTCGGGTGTTACACCCCCTTTCGAGCCTAACCCTTCTAGGTGATACTACCAAACTATCTTTGAGCCCCATTAAAATATTATTCTTTATTCATTTATCAAAGAGTCATTCATTAAGGCATATCCATTTTGGTAACGTCATACTAAGACTTGAAAGTCATCCATATCATGTCAAAAATCATTATCATAAAACCTTATTGACTCATTATCCTGTCTTAGAAATCATAAACATTATTGACTCTAAATCCAACCCTTTGAAATCATAAACATAGTCATAATTGGATCTTCATAAGAGTCTTAAAACATCACATAATTTCATACTTTACATTGTTCAACAGAAGGGGGATAAATATTATATTTCTCATTAAAATTCAAAGCTTTTGAAAGACTTGGTAAATCGTAATTTTTGTAGTTCATAGCATTTATCATTCAACTTCGTATTATAAAAATTCACCATTTTTCAATCATTATTTCTAAGTCTCTAATCCTCACATAAGCTTAGAAAACAATTTGTAAAAGAGAGGATTCAATAATAAGCTTTCATGAAAAATCAATCTTCAACCCTAGTCTCAATCCATCATTTAGAAAAGATGAATAACTTGAAATAAATACCTTGTATGAGTAGTTTTGAAGTAGGGAGTGTTCAAACATACCTTTTGACGGAGAGAAATTCAAGAAAACCTTTGAGATTGACCCTTGAACCTTGAACCCTAGGTGTTCTTATTTCTTGGAACTTTGGGGAGGAGAGGGATTAGGAATTCGGGAATGAATCTAATTGCTTAGGATGAATTTGGGGATTTAAAATGAGTTGGGGGAGTTATATGGGGTGAAAGGACTAGTTTGCCCTAATTTAATAAGAGAACAGTGGAATTTTATGTCTAGGAGAGGGGGTACGTCACATGGTCAATCACGCGGCACCCAGTTGTGCCTCGCACAACCAATCGTACGGTACCCAGGTGTGCCTCGCATGGCCCATAGTGCAACTTGGACAGTGTCTCACTAAAATGCCCATAACTTTTTACTCCAAACTTAGATTGTCAAACGGTCGGTGGAATTGGAAAGAAGACTCAAAAACCTTTAATTTGGTAGATATTAGTCCACCTAACTCATTATATTCTAGGAGTAATGATCATTGGAACTTGACCCAAGTAAGAACATCTACTAAAACTCAATCGGTAGGAAAGTCCTCAACTCAACTTTCAACTAGGAGATTTCTATGACCTCAATTCATCTTCAAATATGTTTCCACACTAAGGAATTGATCTTAGAAGTTATATATAAATAGAAATCATTAGGTTCGGGCCTATTCACGTATGAAGAATGATTCAAATTCTAGCCCGAAAGTGTGGGGTGTTACATTCTTGTAACTTATATGGCCATTAGTTCTTTTAACTCTCACGGTCATTAGTTTTTTGTAACTCTCACAGTCATTAGTTTTTTGTAACTCTTGTAATGTATAGACTATTTATCGACCCACTTTACTACCCCACCTTCTTTCTATTCAATACAAGGAAGAATTCTTCACTTATAAATAGTGTTGCTCTTGAATTATTTTGTATACAAAAAAAATATAAAGTGCATAAAAGTTAGTGAAAATGAGAATTTATTTAGTTGAAGGGAGGTATTCTTTTGGTGGAGCTTGAACTCAACTCTTGTATAGAGTTTGTTGAGTTATACTTTGTGATTGAGTAGTTGTATCCTGGAGGGGATAAGTCAAAAAGATTACTGCTGGACTGGTGATAACATTTCTTGCAGTGAGCTTGAATCTCCTTAAATAGAGCAAGATATTTGTTCCTCAACTTGAATATAATTTTACTTTCTTCATTAGTTTTTCAATCGTAATTGTAATATTCATCAACAATTTTTAAGGAGAATCAATGGCTACAATTGAAAATTTTGTGGATGTCAATATGGAAAATCTTAACAAGTCATTTCGATTCAATGATACTCATTTCAAGGGATGGAAGGGTAAAGTACTTTTCTACTTAAGTCTTCTCAATATTTCTTATGTGTTAACAAAGAAGAATCCAAATAAAGTAGACAAATCTTCCATAAATAATGATGAACTTATTTCTCCTCAAGAAAAAGTAGAAAAGCATGAGGATGATTCCTACAAGTGTCGGTATTATCATCTTAGTTGTCTATCATACAATTTTTATGATTATTATGATAGAACTTTCTCTAATGCCTTACTATAATGCAACGATAATTTGAAAATACATTGTAAAGTAAGTATAATACCGAGGAAGCTGAAGCGAAAAAAATATGTTGCTAGCAGATTTTTGTATTTCTAAATTATGGACAACAAATCAATGACAGACCAAGCTCAGAACTCTATAATAATTGTTAGAGAGCGCAAGTCTGAGGAGATTAAAATTGGAGATAACATTATTATTTTTGGCATAATAGATAAACTTTCACCTTCTTGAAAGAATTTTCAAAAAAATTATATGGAACAAACAAAAGGAAACTTATCTAGCGACATTAATAAAACAAATCTGCATGGAAAAGGAGACAAGGGGCCAAGATGCACTTTTACAATCAGAAGAGAGCAATATCATAACGAAGTAAATTTAATTACTTCAAATAATGTTGCTCCTGATACTCACAAAAATACTTCTTTGAAGCCAAAGAAAAAAAACAACTTAAGAAAACTTATGGTACATCTCCCAAGAAAAATAATGATGGAAAAGGCCAAGCACAAAATCAACAAGTTTAAGATGCGAGTCCGTACTTTGTCTGTAGCAAGAGTGGGAATATTGCTCAATTTTATAAATTTCTAAAATGTGGTACTACACCTCAGGCAAACATTACTGAAGAGCCCTTTGTGGCGGTGATAACAACCATAAACATGATTGAAAATGTTGATGGATGGTAGGCTGATTCTGGTGCAAACTGGCATGTCTGTTATGACAAAAATTAGTTCAAAAATATATACTCCTTTTGAGGATCCCAAAACCATCATGCTTGATGATTCTCACATCAATCAAGTGCTTGAAAAGGGAGATGTCAAGTTTAGTTTCACTTTTGGTAGGGTATTGACTTTGAAAGATGTACTTTATACTCTTTTCATGAGAAATTATTTGATGTCTAGTTTTCTTATTAATAAAGAAGGCTTCAAACAAATTATTAAATTTGATCAATGTGTAATAGTGAAAAGGGATATTTTTGTGGGAAAATGGTATGCTTGTGATGGAATATTAAAATTGAATGTTAAAATTAATAAAGTTTCTACTTATGTTTCCATGCTTTCTAATACTAATTTTTGGCATGCTCGTTTGTGTCATATTAATGATCATTATATGGGAAGCATGAGTAGTTTAGGATTAATCTCAATGATTAAAAATAATTTAAAAAGTGTAAGACTTGTAGTAAAGTCAAAATCACTAAAAGGTCTCATTTTTAAGTTGAAAGAAAAATTGATTTATTAGAGTTAGTTCATACTGATATTTGTGAACTAGAAGAAATTTTAACTCGTGGAGAAAAACTAAACTTATTAGAGTTAGTTCATACTAAAAGGTCTCATATCATTACATTGCATTGTGGTACTTACGAATTGTTGTTGTGATTCAAATGTATTGTGATATACTTGATATTAAACTGTTGGGACTTTTCTGCTTGTAGGGTTATTTTTAGTATTCTTTACTCGTTATAGTTTTCTTCTTATGCAAGGTCGGCCTATAATGCCTACTGAGTACAATTAGATTGTACTCACTCTAACTTTTCTGCATCCTTTTGGTGCAGATTCTGATTCGAGTGGGACCCGTGTTTAGAAATCATGTGAGGGTCAATATCGAAGAGTTCTACCCTCGGAGTTTGCCCCAGTTTCATCTATCTTTTTATTTTCTGTCTATTTTACGTTCCACATACAGTGTTATTGTATGAATTTATGGCAGTCAAACTTGGAGTCGCTCTTGTACTCATGACAACTGAGTCTTGAGATGTTTTGGAATTTTATTCTGTTTCTTTTTATCTTCTATCGTTTGAGTAGTGTTAAAATATGAATGTTGTTGATGTTCCCTTGAGTTTGGTATATCTTGTGTTGTTTTATCTTGTATTTTGATTTATTCAAGTTTTCGAGTTAGACTTACCTACCACGGTGGGTGGGGTAGGTTCATCACGACTCTTGAGATTTTGGGTCGTGACATGATGCCACATAAATTAGGAAATATGAAATAATATTATCAAGTACTCATTTTATGCTCAATAATATTTTGTTACTATATAGGGTATATTTTATTTTAGACCATAAAATTTTAAATCAATATTGTTTAAAAAAAATTATGAATACATATGGAGTCTGTACATAGGATGGTATACATACATACATACATACATATATATATATATATATATATGTATGTATGTATGTATGTATGTATGTATGTATGTATGTATGTGGTAAAATAACTTGTAAAGAGATTGGGCCGAGTCAAATTGAGTGTAACACAGGCCGACCCGTGAAGGGGTATCTCGAGAATGAGCCCGACACAAGAAATGATGACTCAGGTGGAAACAGAAATAGCCCGAGAAAACCAGCGATCGTAACCACATACAAAGGATCGACAAAGAGGACAATGTGTCAGGCCACATAGGTGCACATGCGACTCTCGATTGAACCGCGTCAGACACGCAATACTGGGCTCACATCACCCAACGGTTTGAAGACAAATGGCCAAGGGTCATTAGACGTGGTACTATGGACTCAAAGAATAACGCTCTCCTATTGGCCGAACGGCAACCTCTGTACCCTATAAATAAGAGACCCCCCTCCTTCATCGTAAAGCATCTGATTTTCGCTCATTCTTACCCTTTAAATAATAAAATATCTTTAGCTTGGTCCTTAAGCATTGATATTTTCATTTAGCTATTTATTGTTATTTCGTTGTAAGAACTCGAGCTCGATTACTTTTTTCTTTTGGTTGACATGATCTGACGCTCAGCCTACTCTATAAGATTGTTCCTAGTCTCTGCTTCTTCAGTTTATTTGATCTTTCGCTTACTTTTTTTTTTTGCAAACGTTTACTACTAAGACTGTAAGGCATGCTCTTGACTCACGAACAAATTCAACTATACTAAGAAGACGATAAACAACATGGATACGGTTCACGAAATTGTTAAGATTTTAATATTTAGCTGCCATAAATATATATATATATATATATATATATATATACTAGTTTCACATCACATGCATTGCACGTGTATATATGTCGTGTCATATAGTACACAATTTTGTCAAATAGAGAGCTAATAGTCAAAGATACACCTAATATATCTCGTTGTTTGAGTTTTCTGTCCAAACTATTAGTAGTTTAATTTTCATACCTGAACTATTATCAACTATTTATCAAATCACACATCTACTATCAATTTTTCTCTTTTCCTACCTAAAATATCACCGTCCTTCAGGTAGGAAAAGTGAACAACTATTAGTTGAGGTGTGTTTCAACAAAATACTTGGTGATAATACAGGTAGAAAACTTGCACACCTGATAGTTCAGATATGAAACTCAAAATTGGGATACTTTAGATGTATTTTTGACCCTTCGCTCTAAAATAAAATCAATATTATTAAAACAAACGTAGAGCAAATATTTTAAAAGGGTGTTTGGATTGGCTTATTTTTAAGTGTTTTTGGCTTTTAAGCACTTTTTTATTTTTGAAAGTGTTTGACAAAGACAAAAAGTGTTTGACAAAGACAAAAAGTGTTTTTAAGCACTTTACTTTAGGCTTAAGAAGTACCAAAAAAAAAAAGGAAGCTAAAAGTTTGATTGTTACCAACTTTTGACTTTTAGCTTTTAGCTTAGAGGAATGGACAGAAATGGCTTGTCGGGCCAAACAATTGCCACCCGATAGCCCTTAAAATAATATTCCCATGTTATAGCCAATTTTGTTGAAGCTTAAGGAAGCCAATGTCGACGTGTCCCCCTACATCAACATTGGAGATAACAATCATGTCTCATATACATACTAAAATTACCAGCTACTCCATTAATAAAGTAACGTGACAGATTATTGCATTCACCAACATTATTAAAATTACATACTATTTGTTTCGTTTCGTTTTACTTATTTGATACAATAAAATACATATTTGATACATATTGATACAATACAACACAATACAATACACATTTTATATAATATAATTGTGAAAGATACATTTTTATATAACAATGATACAGTTTCTATACACATCCTATACATATACGTATTTTATACAATAATTATACCGTTTCTAGACATATTCTTATAATTTATATAGAAAAATTTATGCATATATAGTTCATATACCTTATTGATACAGTCACTATACCATATTGATACAATCCTTATCGATACAGTCCCTATAATCATATTGATACAGTCCTTATACCATATTGATACAATCTCTATACCATATTGATACAATCTCTAGACCACATTCATTGTTCTATACATATATTTTATATACTAACAAATTCTATACAACAATATACATATCCTATACGGTTTCTATATATATCTTACACAGATACGTATTCTATATAACAATTATACAGTTTCTATACACATTCTATACAGTTTTTAAAAATAGCCAGTTGGTGGAATTAAAATAGGAGAGCGGCTACCCCATGGCATTACTTTGAAAATGGTCATTTTAGTGGAATTTCTTTGTCCTAATGGATATGGGGTGTCCTTTCCCCTTTAGCTTATAAGTCACTTAAAAAAAGCTCATCCAAACACCCCCAAGACATGAAACATAATTTTCAATCTCAACACCACTTCCGGGAAGGAAGTATGGTGGCTAACTGGGGAGAAAACAATGAGAGAAACAGGTTTTTCAACCAAGCTATTTCTCTGCCTTTGCAAGTTAAAGCTCTCTTAAAGAATGATCAAGATGGTCTCCCATATATCTATATTAGGCATGCCAAAGGGCAATATATTTTTGCTTAGGTTTGTTCATGATTTTGGAAAACTTTGCTATGTTGACTGGTGTTTCTATAAGTAACATGGGTCATTACTTTCTCCATGCATTTGATGAACTTTTCATCTTAAATGTATCCCAAGGAGAGGTTTAGCCAAAAAGACACCTCTTGTACTCTCAAAATTTACGGTGATATCAAAAGGTTGGGTCTATATCGAACCCCCACCACCAATAGGTAGTTTATAAAAGAAGATTTTTTAATCTTATGATCTTAAATTAAAATATATCAAACTATCAAAATGTCTTTTGATCTTGTGGTCTTAAACACGTCATATGAAAAGTTGAAAAAGAGTAGCTAAAAAAAGGGTTTGAAACCGATTAAAAAGAAAAGTAAGTCAAACGAATTGAAACAGAGAGTGTAATAGTTATAGTTAATTAATCACATAAATTTCAAAAAAGTCAGATAATCAATCAGGAATTAGTAGAGTAAAGTAAGTAGGACTCGAATGTTATTACAGTGGTTGGAAAAGCCATGAAATCATTTGCAATATGTGATAGCTTGTTCAGATATCGCTTCCATGCTTTTTAGAACCAATTGGCTTCACGCTACTTGAAACACAATACTAGCAATTAAATATATTTTAAGAAAGGATGTTCCAATTTCAAAAGTTTTCTCCGACTCTAGTATCTTTCTGGCAATATTTGTCTAACACCCATAGTGGTAATGATCATCGATGGCAATCCCATCACAAATACACTTTTTTAGATCTTTGTGGAATCCATCTCCTGTTAGTAATCAAATAAATAATCTTCGTTTGGTCTCATCTCCAAACATAATCTTCCTTTGGTCTCTCTTCCAAACTCTCTTCGGTAAAAATTATACTATATATGTGTATATATTAGATGATGAACCCTCTTGGACTTCTTCATGTGTTTATTTTACATACTCTGTTTTGAACTCCCTAATGAAAATCCTAGTTGTGTCATTGCTAATCTCTGAAGATATTTCAGCGCCTTATGAAGGCCAAAAAGATGAATACTTGTATCATAGGCATGAAACGATAAAAGGTTGTTCTGCTCAAACTTGATATTCAGATATTGAATTGTAGTTTTCCATAGGCAGGAGTAATGCCTCAAGAGTCTCCTCTTGGTTGTGACGAATTAAACAAAGGAGTCTGAAGGGACATATATTTTACTTATTTATGAGTAGTCACACTTTTTGGTTGTGACGATTAACGGATTAAAAAAAAATATAAATGAAGCGACAATTTTCACCTATTTTTTAATAAATGGGGTATTTGGGTTATTTAGAAGGGTATTTTAGTAACTTCAAATTGGTGTTTTAATTTAAGGATATTTTAGTAATTTCGCTTTGAAATTTTGGACTTCAGGTTTTAAGATAGTACAGATTACATTACCTTATTATTGAAATGATCATTACACTCTTTTTCCCCTAATTTTTTCTACTGAATATGCACTTTACAACGTAACGATCTTCCAATTAGGCTACAATCCCGTTGGAGGTGTAATTTACGTATCCTATGAATCATCACATGGCGCCATCTATTTAATTATAAATTAATTCCAGTTACTAATTCATCCTTTTTTGTCTGGCAAGTAAAACTATTATTATTTGGGAATTTGAATAAGTTGGGCAAAACAAAATACTCTCCCGAATATATATTTCACCAAATTTATTATTTTCACCGATTAAATATTTAGAAAGCAGTACTAAAATGTTTTAGTTAAAATGATAAGTAGTAAGAATAAGAGTGAAATTAAATGGTCAAAAAAATAGAAAACAGAGCGCCCGTCATTTTTGTCAAGATCAGTCGAAGCCAACCTTCCGATCTACCTAACCCCACCCAGCCCACCCACAATATCCTTATTTTAGCCGTTCCTTTTTTTATAAGTGGTTAATATAAAATACTACTAGCATTTTTATGTTATAAATAAATTCGTCAACATTATTTTTTAAAATTTGTTCAACTATATATAAGTCAAGTATAATAATAGATGCAGATTATTCAGGTACAAAAAGGCTACTGGAATTCAAATGTGGTGACCTTAACCTCTTGAAGCACACCAATGTTGCTAAACTTGCGGAGCTAAAATTTTCACTAAGGGAGTTCAAAAGTAAATATATGAACTAGCCAAAAGGGGTTCAATATCTACTATATATATAAAAAAAATATTTTTAATCATGTATAAATAGTATAATTTTTCTCGGAAGGGATTCGGAACCCTTGGCCCAAGGGTAGCTCCGCGTACCATACCAAAAAAAAAGTTGTTAAACATAAACACAGAAAATAATAGGCTATAGCAGTACTATTTCTTTTGTTGTGTTTTGTAAACACATGATACCTAATAATATTTAATAAAGTTAGAATCATTCTTGATGTTATGCTAGCTATCCGATATATATATCTTTTTCATGCTTTGTTACTCTACACTTACTGAGGAGTAATTGGTGGATGAGAAGGTACTAAATAAGAGGATTTTTTGTATATATCGATAGTTTCGTCTCTAATTACGAAATATTGTAATAGTTTGTGTATTTATAAAACATAATAGTAAAATGTAGTGTAATATATTATATTCATGCAAAAGCGAAATACGTTGTATCCATGCTACTATATATTCACTGCATGACACTAGTAATTCTATCAAAAATTACTTATATGTCACTGTAACTTATGAGATACACTTATATTTCAGCTTTGAGAAAAGGAGATATGTGCATTGGGCGTATTTGCTACTAAACTCTAACTCTCATTATGTATCATAATTTTTTTAAGAATATTGCTATTTTGAGTAAATAATAAATATAAGTGCTAATATATATAATTTGAGTCGCATAATTTTTTCATTAAATCTCTCACAATGGATAAGTTTATATTCTTATCTTTAATTTAATCTTGGATAATTATCGCTATTAGAGTTAATAGCAATTTTGTCCAAATTTCTTAAAAGCTAAAATTAGTGTTTCTTTTTAAAAAACTATCATTTTATTTATTTGAGGTGTTGGGCCAGAAAAAGAAAAAGAGTACATTCGGGCAATGTCAATTAACAACATATATAACAGCTCTATTAGCTAATACATTAATTATGTGTTAGATAATAGAGTTGTTATATGCTCCCTCCGTTTCAATTTATGTGATATAATTTGATTTGACACGAAGTTTAAGAAAGAAAGGAAGACTTTTGAAATTTGTGGTCTAAAATGAGTCATAAATGTTTATGTGGTTGTAAATCATTTCATTAAGGGTAAAATGGGTATTTTAAAGTTAAATTGTTACTAAATATAGCAATGTATCATTCTTTTTGGTACTGATTAAAAAGAAAAGTTTGTCATATAAATTGGGACAGAGGGAGTATGTTAGATGGACAGAGATTTTATGGTCAACCTGCCTAAAAGTGTTTGTAGACAAACATCTAGTTTAGTTAGCGTCTAGGTATGTTTCAATAACCATTGAATGATAAAGTGGAAAACTCACATTTTGATAATTCAAATATAAACTCAAAAAAAATTACTTAAAATAATTAAAATTTATTTTGACCATAAATCTAATTTAATATAATAAATCTAATACTTTCACGAATCAAACATCAAAATTATCAGACCGAAATTATCATTTCCGTGGGATCCCCACATATGATATCTAAGTGGAAGACTTTGGTAAAATTTCATCAGCGCGAGGAGTAGTATTTGTTTTTGCTAAAAATAATGATAAAATAAAGAAATCGAAGAAAATTTAATTATCCGTGAACTAACTACCTGATGCCACCTCATAATTTTTTTTTTCTTTTCTTGGTTAGCTACTATACTATTATGTCTGTGTGGCAGCCCCCATTTCAATTCCATAGCTATGCCATTAATACTCCCTCCTATATATAGAGAGAGATTCATCTAACATTCTCCAACCAGCTCTACTACGGGAGTTCCCATTTCTTTCATCTAGGTACATTTCCATTTTCTCTTTCTATTTATCTTTGGAGTTTCCGAACTCCATGTTTCCTTTTAAATTCTTGATTCGGGTTTCTGTCTTTTTCTGTGAATTATCGAATCTTTGCTCTTGTTCAATTGTTTCGATACTTCCAAGGATATATACATATGCTTTTATTTGTTCTTTTAATTATTGGATCTGCTTTGAGTTTTTTCTGAGAGGACGACAGGTGCACTCTTTTGATTTGGTTTACGTATTAAAGATCTGATACTGGGAATGTAATTTGGATCCGTATATCCTACACCACCTAATTTTAAGGTTTAGTTGATATGATATTGCAGTTTGGAGTTCACCATTAATTTTGCACTCACATTGTCATTACTTCATTTCTTATTCCTTTTTCTTCCTTTTGATCGTATTAGTTTGCTTCAATAATATACTTCATTTACCATTTTGCTTATTACACTAGGTTTGTTGTTGTTGTTGTTACCATTTTGTTTATTCATCTACCATTTCACGTATCAGTACTTCGATACACATTGGCACTCGAATGACTGCATTGATGAAATGTTTCACTGTCACCTCAATACTTATCTATTCATGTATTGTTTTAGCCTTCTGTCTCAAAACTAAATAGCTATGGCTCATATGCAAGAAATTATCTGTTCATGGATGGAGCTGACGTTGTAACTTTGCAGAGATCTCAATTGACTTGGCAAAATGGCTACAGGACAACTTTTCTCCAAGACTACACAAGCTTTGTTCTACAACTACAAGCAGCTTCCTATTCAGCGCATGCTTGATTTTGATTTCCTTTGTGGTTCGTGTTACGCTTCTGGTTCTCAATTGATTAACCTTGTAATTTTGAACGTGTTGTTTATTGTTAATTTCGTACGTTTCAAATTTTCAGGGAGGGAAACACCATCTGTTGCTGGAATTATTAATCCTGGTTCTGAGGGATTCCAGAAACTTTTCTTCGGTCAGGAGGAAATTGCAATCCCAGTACATTCAACGTACGTCCTTTTTTTTTTTTTTTTTCAATTATTGGTCATATTCCCATTTTATTTCAAGCTTTTTCATTTGGATCTCTGAGGGCTTTCTCAATGTGGTAGTCTTTCTTATTGGTCCCTCCCAGTGCTACTTCTCTTTGGTATGGCTTACATATATTTAGCCCACTGCTCCCAATTTTAGCACTTGAGCTTCCTGGATATGTGATGATATTGTGCTAACTATTTCATTTTTGGTTCATAATGGAGTCACTTAGAATAATGTGCAACATAGCAGACATGCAAACAAATCTGTTGTTAAATTTTCTCAGTTTGAATTACTTCAGTTAGTAAAAGTTGAAAATGTGTTATCACATTTTCTCGGCTTGAATTACTGCAGTTAGTAAAAGAATCCCTTATTTCTGAAGCTTTCTACAATGCCAGATATGTCATATTTCTAGCAGATATATTTGAACTATGTTGTCTTTACGTACCTTTGTACTACTGGTTTCTATTTGGTGAACATGGTGTCTATCACTTTCACTGATTATATTCTACATTTTACTCATTCTTCAGCATTGAAGCCGCCTGTGCTGCACATCCCACAGCTGATGTTTTCATAAACTTTGCGTCTTTCAGAAGGTTGGTACTAACCACTGTTCTTGTTGTGCTGTCTGCCTTAAATTGCCTTTTTTTTCTCGTAGAGAAAACCTCAAGCTGCTAAAGATTTGCTGTTATCTCTGATGTTTAACTGTCTTATTCATTTGCAGTGCTGCTGCTTCCTCCATGTCGGCTCTTAAACAACCAACCATCAAAGTTACAGCTATTATAGCTGAAGGAGTTCCTGAGTCGGACGCTAAGCAGCTGATTGCTTATGCAAAGGCAAACAATAAGGTAATATTAGGTCATATCATCAGGTTTCTGCTTTTAGGTTCATTATTATTTCGTCTGGATTAGGGATTATATTTTTTTGAATGATGATGTATAATCAAGTATAGGATAAGCCTATGGATAATAAAAATGAAGAAATTATCAATTACCTGTCTAACATTTCATTATTGCCTATCCTGGAGTCAATGAATTCCCCCTTCCCCTGTCAGCAGTTTTTAACTTTCTTAAAGAGATTATAGAAAAATTGTAGAATGAGCGGAGCATTTAGGAGGTCAATAACTTCCCTCACTCTAGCTTTCTTCCTTTATTAATTTCCAAAATTTTATGGTGTGTAAAATGGTTATCTTTCTCAGGTGGTTATCGGTCCAGCTACTGTTGGAGGGATTCAAGCTGGTGCTTTTAAGATTGGTGATACTGCTGGAACAATTGATAACATTATTCAGTGCAAACTTTACAGGCCTGGATCTGTGGGCTTTGTGTCAAAATCTGTGAGTGATTTTTAGAGCCTCCTTCATCTTGATATTTTAATAAATATTAGAGAAATGTCTAACCGATTACACCTGCAGCATTTTGTCCCCTTCTACTTTCTACTTTACTATCTCCTACAGTGCCATTAAGATACAAACATAGTTGTGAGATACTTCGATCTATTCTCAACTACTTTCAGATACATATCTTCACCTAACTTAATGTATGAAATCATTCAAATATCCCTTTTACCAAACTTTCATGCATGAAACCATGACCTCCCTCTAATATATGAAGTTTATTTGAAAATAACATTTTCCGGTTTCAAGAATAATAATTTTTGTCTTGATATACAGGGTGGTATGTCTAATGAATTGTACAATACAATTGCTCGTGTGACTGATGGAATTTATGAAGGTTGGGCATTCAGAGTTCTGAATCCATCTTATTGGAGCATGTTTATGTTGTCTTTATTAAGAAATAGAATATGAGTCAATTTTGGTCTATGCAGGAATTGCAATCGGTGGAGATGTTTTCCCTGGCTCTACCCTTTCTGATCATGTTTTGCGCTTCAACAATATCCCCCAGGTAATTCATTTGTATAGGCTACATTCTCCTTGTATATCGCCAAGTTCATCCTCAGGCCCCCAGTCTTGTTGCTTTATGTTGGTTTTCTAAAAGATGGTGTAGCAAAAAAGATTGGAAGAACAATTGAAAATGTCTCTCAATAATTTTATTAAGCATGAGGGCTTTAAATAGCCAACTTGAAAACAGAAGATCTGCAGAATTAAATTCGAAAACCTAAATAATCTCGACTAAACTTATCTAACTAAATCTAATTTAAATGTAAACAGACTCCTCCTGCAACTAAACTACTTCTTATACTAGTAAATCTGCAGTAACAGAAGCAAATTTCAACACTTCAAGAGATCCTGATTGTTTGTAGTTGTCTAAATGTGTCTATTGCCCTCATTGTATGTTCCTAGAAAGAAGCTGCTTTTATCTTTATGATCATAAAGCTAACATTCCAACCAAGTAGCAAAAGTTTACCCCTTTCCACATAGACGCACACACACTCACACTATGACTTTGTTTCCTATCTTCCTAATGTTCACCATTAGTATTTATGATTTAAGGTTGATTTAATTCCACTGTATTTATATAATACCTAGAAGCTCAATGGTGCTTAAACAACTGATGTTTTGATGTCTTGATTTATTTCCTGCTTCAGTTACCACTTTTTCAATTACTTGTTCTTCACTTTCTTTTAATCATGTTTTTGGTATACTTAGGTTAAAATGGTGGTTGTTCTCGGGGAACTTGGTGGACGAGATGAATATTCCTTGGTTGAAGCCTTAAAGCAGGGAAAAATCAACAAGCCTGTTGTCGCCTGGGTTAGTGGAACTTGTGCTACGCTCTTCAAGTCAGAAGTACAATTTGGTCATGCGGTGAGCTCTATTTCCATTAATTTCTGCATTTCCTAGAAACATGTTGCTAGTTGTCTCTCCCAATGACCGAGAGATGTTTTGACAAAACAGCTTTTTGCCTCTTCTCTTTCCATCTTTTTAGAAGATGCTGGACAGATAATCTTTGCACAAGAAGTCTAACTTTGAATGGGTCTTTGTCAAATAGGGGGCAAAAAGTGGTGGTGAAATGGAGTCCGCACAAGCAAAGAATCAAACACTCAGAGACGCCGGAGCTGTAGTTCCAACCTCGTATGAAGCTTTTGAAGGAGCAATCAAAGAAACTTTTGAAAAACTAGTGAGTCTCATGATATTCAGCAGAGATTGCTTGTTTATGCCTTCTACTCTGCTATTAGTTCTAACAGCACTGCATATTGAATTTGGTAGGTGGAAGCAGGAAATACTACGCCTGTAAAGGAAATTACACCTCCTCAAATACCTGAGGATCTTAGCACGGCAATTAAGAGTGGCAAAGTTCGGGCACCAACTCATATTATTTCTACAATATCTGACGATAGAGGTATAGTTGGATTTGTGTATTTTCTATCAATGATTAATTTGTTTTTCTGGTGGCTAAATAAGCGTCGGAAATGGTGCTGATTATGTCTACAACTTCTATTCACAGGTGAAGAGCCTTGCTATGCTGGCGTACCCATGTCATCCATTGTGGAGCAGGGACTCGGTGTTGGTGATGTAATATCCCTTTTGTGGTTCAAACGTAGCCTACCACGTTATTGCACACGCTTTATTGAGGTAAATTTTTTATGGTTGCAACTCTATCACTCTTTCAATAGGTTATAAACGCTTAATTTTGACTATCTATTTCTGCAATGGCTATCATTCTGTTTCTAAACCTTAATATGCTCTGTCATGGTTGATTTCTTGGCAGATTTGCGTCATGTTGTGTGCTGACCATGGTCCTTGTGTTTCTGGTGCACACAATTCCATTGTAACTGCCAGGGCTGGAAAAGATCTGGTTTCCTGCCTTGTTTCTGGTATGTTACAATTTGCGGGTTTCTAGATATGTGTTTATTTTTCAATCAGAACAGGAATAATGTGGCTCTTAATAGGATTGCTGACTATTGGTCCACGATTTGGTGGTGCTATTGATGATGCTGCCCGGTACTTCAAGGATGCTTATGACAAGGTGAGTGTTACGATTTATGAGCATTCCCTAAGCCACTCATCAGACGAGAAGTAGTTCCCGCTGGTCTCTTTTGTGTCCAGATGAATAGATATTTTCAAATGCTCTGTATTTGCAGGGTCTTACTCCATATGAGTTCGTGGAAAGTATGAAAAAGAAGGGAATTCGAGTGCCAGGAATTGGCCACAGGTAGCATATGTTGTAGCTTATTGATTATATCCTAGAATTGTTCCTTGAGTTGTAGAAGCAAAAGATGTACTGGAAAATCTTTTGAACTTGTCTTCTAGATTCTATTTGACGTACCACATCTACTTGTTGTGTGACAGGATTAAGAGAGGTGACAACAGAGATAAGAGAGTGGAACTACTGCAGCGTTATGCTAGGGAAAATTTCCCTTCTGTTAAGTACATGGAGTATGCTGTTCAGGTTGAAACTTACACGCTCTCAAAGGCAAACAACCTAGTCCTCAATGTTGATGGTGCCATTGGATCCCTCTTCTTGGATCTTCTTGCGGGCAGTGGAATGTTCACCAAGCCAGAAATTGATGAAATAGTGGAGATTGGTTACCTCAATGGACTTTTCGTGCTGGCTCGTTCGATTGGGCTTATAGGGTGAGTTGCATCATGATATGCTTAAACACCATTTTAGATTCACTGTCGGTAATTCTTGTTTATGATAGCACGATTCTAATTCCTTAATGATGACCTGTACTTTTTGAAATGTCAGGCACACATTTGACCAGAAAAGATTGAAGCAGCCTCTGTACCGTCACCCATGGGAAGATGTCCTCTACACAAAGTGAAAAGTCTCCCCACAACAACAGGCCGAAAGTTGGCTGCTCCCAATCTATAGTTTTCATTCAAACTAGGCATTTGTTGTGTGTGAGTGGTTCCATTTGTAAGACTAGTGTTTGTACTATTCCTAAGAGCTCTGCTGAGCTTTTCATTTTGTAAGTTCTTAGGGAGATACCTACGAGACAACACTCAGTTGTCATTTACGCTCAACTCTTAGTTCCACCACGCAAGTGTTTGTTTCCCTCTTTTCATGTCAGAAAGAAATAAGACATTCCATTGTTCTACCTTATTTCAAATGTCTTTACAAGGAGATTCTTCATTCTGTGTCTATGCACTGTTTGCAAAAGAAAATCTAGTAGTTACATGAAAAGGCTTCACTGTGATTTAAGATTTGAATAGATTTTGGCAGTCGTTATTAGCATGGGTCAATAACCTGGAAGGTGCATAGTAAACATGCTATAACATGTTAAATTACAGAGTGAGCGTATACATATGTTATGGGAAGATATATTTATGTTTTTTTAGTTATCAGATGCATGGATTTAAATTGTAAAGCACCCATAGGCGGTGTGTTTATAAGCTCATCTTCTATTAATCAAGTTCATGGCTAACACGCCCATATTGGGTGTTCTTTCATTTGGAGAATTGGACAAGAGGGGAATTGGGTCAATAATAGTACGAGCCTTCACGTGGGAGGGGCAATGTGATATGAAAGGGAATACTCATCACTTTGCCCCCACCAATTCCATTATGATCCTTTTCATCTTTTTATCTTTTTATCTTCTTCTTTTCTCCTCTTTTTTCTTTCTCCCTTAAGATAGATAGATGCAACATCAATAAAATTACTGCTCCCAAACTAGTACTAGTATGAAGGATGCGAAATTCTTGGAAATTAGACCAAACATAGAATGTGGCAGCATTTTAATTTTTTTTTTTAAATGGTCAATCTTATATTCCCACGTGGCCAAGTCCAAAACATGAATTCTCAGCCACTGAAAACACCCTGCTTTTATTGACAAACACACTTCCATTTCTCCATATCCACATATGCTTCCACCTCAGAATATTAATCTGATTAAAAAAAAAACAATTATTAATGAAATAGTAATTCACAGCAGAATAATACTCTCTCTGTTTAAAAAAGAATGACCTACTTTCCTTTTTAGTCTATTTCAAAAAGAATGACCCTTTCCTTTTTTGGCAACACTTTAATTCCAACTTTCCACATGACATGTTTAAGACCACAAGATTAAAGGGCATTTTGGTACATTTATCATAACTTTAATTTAGGACCACAAGATTCCAAAGTCTTCTTTATTTTCTTAAACTTCGTGCCAAATCAAATTAGGCCATTCTTTTTGAGACGGAGAGAGTAGTAAGTTTTGTTTTACAACGGAAAAGTACAGGTTCGCGCACTCGATCAAACAAAAATATACCCCTCCCTCTTATTTTTCTTCTTTCTGAACAAACAAACACTGACATTTCGTTTTTGCTTCTCTAGCATATTCCCTTAAATTTCTTGAAAATCTTTCAAGAAAATTTAGTAGGTGTTTGGTCATAGATTTCGAATATTTTTATTTTATTTGAAACTTATTAAATTAGAGTTGTGTTTAATTATACCTTTTATAAAATGAGAGAAAAGAACACTTTTCCAACTTAGAGTTGAAGATAAAGTTGGAAAATAGGTTATGAATAATTTCCCAAATTATAACTATTGCAAAAAAAAAAAAAAAAAAAAAATTGTGGCGAAACAGGTCCACCATATTACTCACTACTACTATAAAATTGTCACAACCCCATTTCTGTATTCAACCAAAAATTCAATCTTTTTTCAGCTTACACATCTGTTAGGAGTTGCCAAAAGTCATTTTCTTTTTTCAACTCAATCTGTATTATTAGGGTTTTAAATTGACAAGTTTTTTCCATGTAATAGCAAGAAAAATAGAATTGTGGGGAGGAGAGAAAAATGGCTTCAGGAAGTAGAACAAAGCATTCCCCTCATAACTCATCACAAGGTGAAGGTCAAGTTCAAGCTCAATCTTCAGGTACAAGTAATGTGAATTACAAAGATTCAATAAGCAAAGCCATAGCACAGTACACAGCTGATGCAAGGCTTCATGCTGTTTTTGAACAATCTGGTGAGTCTGGCAAGTCTTTTGATTATTCAGAGTCTGTTAAAACTACTACACAGTCTGTGCCTGAACAGCAAATTACTGCTTATTTGACTAAAATCCAAAGAGGAGGTCATATTCAACCTTTTGGTTGTATGATTGCTGTTGATGAGTCTAGTTTTCGTGTTTTAGCTTATACCGAAAACGCCTCTGAAATGCTTAGTCTAACTCCACAATCAGTTCCAAGTCTTGACAGGTCTGAGATCCTCACTATTGGAACTGATGTTAGGACCCTTTTTACCCCTTCTAGCTCTCTTTTGCTTGAAAGAGCATTTGGGGCACGTGAGATCACTTTACTCAACCCTATTTGGATTCATTCCAAGAATTCTGGAAAGCCCTTTTATGCTATTGTGCACAGGGTTGATGTCGGCATTGTCATTGATTTGGAGCCTGCTAGAACTGAGGACCCTGCTTTATCTATTGCTGGAGCAGTGCAGTCACAGAAACTTGCTGTCAGGGCTATTTCTCATTTGCAATCACTTCCTGGTGGGGACATTAAGCTTTTGTGTGATACTGTGGTTGAGAGTGTCAGGGAGTTAACCGGCTATGACCGGGTTATGGTATATAAATTTCATGAGGATGAGCATGGAGAGGTAGTGGCCGAGAGCAAAAGACCTGATTTAGAGCCCTATATCGGTTTGCATTATCCTGCTACTGACATTCCTCAAGCTTCACGCTTTTTGTTTAAGCAGAACAGGGTAAGAATGATTGTGGACTGCCATGCCACCCCTGTGCGGGTTATTCAGGATGAATCACTGATGCAGCCTTTATGTCTAGTTGGTTCCACACTTAGAGCCCCTCATGGTTGCCACGCGCAGTACATGGCAAATATGGGGTCTATTGCCTCGTTAACACTGGCAGTTGTTATCAATGGAAATGATGAGGAAGCTGTGGGGGGCGGCCGAAATTCAATGAGGCTATGGGGCTTGGTTGTTGGACACCACACTTCTGTTCGGTGCATTCCATTCCCTCTTAGGTATGCATGTGAATTCCTTATGCAGGCCTTTGGACTCCAATTGAACATGGAGTTGCAACTGGCATCACAGTTGTCTGAGAAACATGTTTTAAGGACACAGACACTATTATGTGACATGCTCCTTCGAGACTCACCTACGGGGATTGTTACACAAAGCCCCAGTATTATGGACCTTGTGAAGTGCGACGGTGCTGCTCTATACTATCAGGGGAAGTACTATCCATTAGGCGTTACACCAACTGAAGCTCAGATAAAGGACATTGTGGAGTGGTTATTGGCTTACCATGGGGACTCAACAGGTTTAAGTACTGACAGTTTGGCTGATGCTGGGTATCCTGGGGCAGCTTCGCTTGGTGATGCAGTTTGTGGTATGGCTGTTGCTTATATAACTTCTAAAGATTTCTTGTTTTGGTTTCGCTCCCACACAGCAAAAGAGATAAAGTGGGGTGGTGCAAAGCATCATCCTGAAGACAAGGATGACGGGCAGAGAATGCATCCACGTTCTTCCTTCAAGGCATTTCTGGAAGTTGTTAAAAGTCGGAGCTCACCATGGGAAAATGCAGAAATGGATGCAATTCACTCTTTGCAGCTTATTCTGCGAGATTCATTTAAGGATGCTGAGGCAAGTAATTCTAAGGCTATCGTGCATGCTCAGCTTGGGGAAATGGAGTTGCAAGGAATAAATGAACTTAGTTCTGTTGCCAGAGAAATGGTTAGATTGATAGAGACTGCAACAGCTCCCATATTTGCTGTTGATGTTGAAGGTCGCATAAATGGGTGGAATGCAAAGGTTGCTGAATTGACAGGTTTATCAGTTGAAGAAGCAATGGGGAAGTCCTTGGTTCATGATCTTGTGCACAAAGAATCGCAGGAAACTGCTGAGAAGCTTCTGCTCAATGCTCTAAGAGGTTATACCTGTCTATTTATTTTCTACATTTCCAAATGATAGCACAGGTTTTAAGTTGTAGAGTTTCTTTGCTCTGCATGAGTGGTATAATCTTACCTTTTCTCTTCTTTGTGTTTGGAAATTGATGCGAAGAAATCATGTGCTTTTAGTGATTTTCTTTACTCTGAATCCTGGAAACTTGAAAAAAAATGTTGGTTCATATATGTTCGCTTCATCTTGTTGAATTTGTCAACTGAAGCATGCAGTCTTGTTTTGTGTGTGTTGGGGGTGGAGGGACAGGGCATGTTGTGCGACTAAATGGAGAGGTATTATGCACAAAATCAAGTCAATCAATCAACTACACCTCAATCCCAAACTAGTTGGGTGGTCTATATGAATCCTTCATATCCATTATGCTAGACTTTGTGCCATTTGATAGACGTTAATTTTGAACCTTGCTTTTCTTTGGTAGAAGTTGTGTAGAACAAGTTCAATTTAAAAGAATGTGCCCTTAGGCATAATCTGGCATTTTGAATGCATTCAAATTGCAAACTTTTACTGCAAAACAATCAGTACATAGTATTGGTTATGAGGATTCACTTGCTGATAGCATCCAGGATCACCTATTCACCTTCGGTAATCTGACAAGAGAGTTTTAGTCTATCACCAAGCTGTTAGCTTCTTTTCTTGCTTCACCAAAGCCATCTCTTATAAAATACAGATTTAGGTTAATTCCTGATTATAGGGAACCTTCTCTCTGTATTGTGTGTATAGGTTGGCTCTTGCATAGTTTGTAACTGAAATAATTGGTTTCAACTCTGTTCCTTTTCTACTCATCTCTTGCAACAGACATCTAAAAAAAAAAAAAAAAGAAACTAATATTGTAGCCCTACTACTGCAGGTGAGGAAGATAAGAATGTAGAAATAAAGTTAAGGACATTTGGAGCTGAGCAACTAAAGAAAGCTGTTTTTGTAGTGGTTAATGCTTGCTCTAGCAAAGATTACACAGACAACATTGTTGGTGTTTGCTTTGTTGGGCAGGATGTTACTGGGCAAAAAGTTGTTATGGACAAGTTTATTCACATCCAAGGTGATTACAGGGCCATTGTGCACAGCCCCAATCCTCTGATCCCTCCCATATTTGCATCAGATGAGAACACTTGTTGCTCTGAGTGGAACACTGCCATGGAAAATCTCACTGGTTGGTCCAGAGGGGAGATTGTTGGAAAAATGTTAGTTGGTGAGATTTTTGGAAGTTGTTGTCGGCTCAAGGGTCCAGATGCCATGACAAAGTTCATGATCGTGTTGCATAATGCAATTGGAGGCCAGGATACAGACAAGTTTCCATTTTCCTTTTTTGACCGAAATGGGAAATATGTGCAAGCTCTTTTGACTGCAAACAAGAGAGTCAATATGGAGGGCCATACTATTGGGGCTTTCTGTTTCATACAGATAGCCAGTCCCGAATTGCAGCAAGCTCTAAGAGTTCAAAGGCAACAGGAAAAGAAGTGTTATTCTCAGATGAAAGAGTTGGCATACATTTGTCAGGAAATAAAAAGTCCTCTCAATGGAATACGCTTTACAAATTCATTGTTGGAGGCCACAGATTTGACAGAAAATCAGAAGCAGTATCTGGAGACCAGTGCTGCTTGTGAGAGGCAGATGTCTAAGATCATAAGGGATGTTGATCTGGAAAACATTGAGGACGGGTAAGTCTTTTTTTATTCAATTATGCTTTCTAATAAGCTCTTTCAAAGCCAGTGTTGCTTGGTTCCTCCAAAAATTCTGCCAGGTGCATGTCAGATTCTCCAAAATTATGCTTTTTTGGAGGAACGGACGTGGTGCAGCAGTATTTTTGGAAGTCCACCAACATAGTTTGAACTAATACTTTCTCCATTTCATGGGCACGGAGTTTAAGAAGGAAAGACTTCGTGAAACTTGTGGACATGTGGTCTTATACATGCCGTGCCATTTCTGTGGCTCTAAAAACATGTCATTAAGGATCGAGTGGGAACTTTGAAGTTAAAGTGTTTCCAAAAATAAAAAGTTCGTCTCTTTGGAAAACTAACTAAAATGGAACAGAGGAGGGAGTAGCTATTTATCCAGAAAATAATCTTATAGTGTAACTCTGGAATCAAAAGTAATAAACACGGGAGTTTCTTTTAAATCAACAATAGGCTGCAATTGACATTATAGTATGAGCCACGGTTCAGATTTTTCACTATAGATTCAGAAGAAAATTCACCAGAAAAGATGTTATCTTATCTAAGTTGTTATTTGGCACTTGAGATCCTAATGATGAAAGTATAAAAAGCTACCCTCCTATGATCCCATTCTTATCTGAGGCTTTACATTATATTTTGATGTCTAGATGGTTACTTCTGATGTAGTGGTATAGACTGTACACTTTACCCTCCCCAGACTCCACTGTGGGGAATACACTGGGTATGTTGTTGTTGTTGTGCCTAGATGGTTACTATTTCAGCACGAAAACTGGCTTGGCTACAATGTTGACTCAGGATTTAACTTGAACAAACTGAAGTGAAGTGATTTAGACTAACTGAATGAGGCAATGTTTTCTGTATAATAGTAGATTTTCTTTTGAATATCTAGGGTAGATACATTAGTTATTCGCTTCTTACTTGCATGCTATTTTCTTGGGGACACAAACACAGGTTCGTTATTTTAGAGTCATTTCCTGCATGTCTATACCATGTGAAATTTTACTATTTTGGATTTCTTTCTTCTTTTTATATTGTGTTCTACTTATGGTTGAGGGAGGGGATTATGGGGATGTATTTCAATTCTATGTAGAATTAGCAACCTTTTTCCCTGGCAGAATTTGACTGACCTTTGATCTTCTAACAGTTCACTGACCCTTGAGAAAGAAGACTTTTTTCTTGGGAGTGTAATAGATGCTGTTGTTAGCCAAGTGATGTTATTGCTGAGGGAAAAGGGTGTGCAATTAATCCGGGATATACCAGAGGAAATTAAGACATTAACAGTACATGGTGATCAAGTGAGAATTCAACAGGTCTTGGCAGATTTCTTGCTGAACATGGTACGGTATGCACCATCACCTGACGGGTGGGTAGAGATCCAACTTCGACCAAGTATGAAGCCATTATCTGATGGAGTAACTATCGTGCATATTGAACTCAGGTACATTCTATAATCTTCTCTTCCTATAACTACAGGCAGATGCACTATATTAATTGATAACTCTCGTCTCTATCATGCAACCTTGATTCTCTAAATGGTTCTTGAGAAGTTTTCAGTCCTCATTTGAATGCCATCTGCTGCTTACGTGAGTCATCTATTTCAGGATTGTTTTCTGTAGACTACTTGGTTGATAATATTTCTAATTTCTCCAACAGCACGTCGGAATATGAAATTTATGACCCAATGAGTTTTAATGTAATGTTAAGAGGAGTATAAAAAATTTCATGTACGTTTAAACGTCATGGAAATTTACAGTAGGGGCTATTACATACGAGTTTAAGTGAGAGGCGCATTTTAGACTTGTACCACTTCTCTTTGGCATAACTTTTACCCTGCCTTCTCTCTTCATACCTCATCTCCTATTCATATATATCGTTTTTGCCTTCTTCTATCGACTTCCATTGACTCATCCAGTGGCAACCTATAAAGTGAGAGTTTATGCAATCTTCTGCTAGGTTTTTTTTCCTTTCTTTTCTGAACGTGCCACCTGGTTGCTTACCTTTTAGTCTAGTTCTATCCCATACATAAATAACCTATCTATCTGCATAGCCTTTAAATTCTTATGTTTCATCAATGCTCTTCACTTTTTTTCCTCAAGCTCACTCCATTTTTGCTTTAAAGGAGATTAACTCATGCTTTTGCTTAAGTTTTATAAGCTGTCCAAGCTCAAGCAAGAACAAATACTGCAATTAGTTGAGAGATGGATAAGATTAAGATCTCGAGATGTGAATTTTGACGTTTGGTAAAATGATCAGGGCAGCATCACTTTTGTTTGTTGAGCTCTTTTAACTTGACTCTACCATTACTCGTCTTTCGTCTTTCCACATTAATTTTCCTGTGTTTCGAGTAGGAAAAAGCATCTTCTCCACATCAAACTCACACTTCATCTATAAAGTTTCTCTTCCAATTTTGAACTGAAACAGCAGAAGTATAAGCTTCTAATGAACTGCCCAAATACAACTGCTTATAGGCAAGAACATTGGTGGACTTCATAACTAAGACACTATAATCTCAAGCCAGCGGTAGGAATGAGTAGAAGCATAGCCTTAATCTTTTAGTTTTGAAATTTAATCTTATACACCTTATCATGGTGCTTGAATGTGGTAATTAATAACTGCCAAACATTTTCATTGTAGATATAAATATATCCCCAAACAAATACTTCTGCAGGTTTTGGTGTTTACTAGCACATCCTAGGTCTCACTTTATTAGCTTTCCTGGAGGTTGAGTTGGGCCAAAATGTAGTCCAAAATATTCATCCTGCCAGTGTTTTACTAGTATCCTAGGTTGCACTTTGTTTTTCTTATTAACTCTTGCCTTGTATTAGAGAAAAATTGAGTTCTAGGGGTAATGTTTCAGCAGTTCCACACTTTTTGGTGTGCTATACTAAACAACAACAACAACATACCCAGTATTTTCCCACAAAGTGGGGTCTAGGGAGGGTAAAGTGTATGCAGTCCATACCACTACCTCAGATGAAGTAGAGAGGCTGTTTCCGATAGACCCCCGGCTCAGGACAAATAACAGTATAACAAGCAGAAAACATAAAAACAAACAACAAAATGGGGTAACACACCACTAGATAAATGAAACAAAACACCCACAGAGTAATGTTATGAACTATCTATCTGAAATCACAAACATCACCTAAACACCACGAACAAGAAACTACAAGACACAGGTATAACACTATGACTACAGGTACATCGACAAACAAAGCACTCATCCCTACTAGTAAGGACGCACTCCTACCCACTAACCCTCTACCCTAATCCGCGTCCTCCACGTCTTTCTATCAAGGGTCATGTCCTCTGTAGGTTGTAAATGCTCCATGCCATGCCTAATAACTTCCCTCCAATATTTCTTCGGCCTACCTCTACCCCGTCTGAAACCATCCATAGCGAGC